>CM029612.1:46940437-47540437 GCA_017311315.1 Dendrocalamus latiflorus | reverse complement strand
CCTATTTTGTTGTTGTTGTTTGTCAGAATTGTTAGTTTTTTCTTCTTTTTTTGAAACCATTTTTTCTTTTTGTGAAACCAGTCAGAATTGTTGGTTGATCTGACAAACGTATGGAAGAAGAACGCAGGCTATTGTGAGAATGCGCCTGTGAGGAGATATGGACTATGGAGAGCCGTCCGATATATGGATTGGACGGCTTGGATCATTGTAATCGACCCATCGGCCATCGCTACCCGGCACTCGCAAGTTCTAGTCGCGTTGTTATGTTAGCCCAGGGCAGAACAGAACGTGTATATACGGTTGTCGAAACTCACACGAGTACCTCAATCTATTCAAGACATATAAAAGTTTTATACTGTATCAATCCGCTACCGCTTTTCGATTTTCTCATCGTATTTATACACACATGTTACAGATACACGAGTTAACAGACTGTCCGAATCTTTTGGCCATGATCTCTACGACTCACACTCTCTCTACTACCCGTATGACTCGCTCCACTAACTATCACACTTAGAGTAGTGGATACTACCAGTTTCTCACAGACTAATCCACTGACGAGTCATTCGACCACGATTGTTCTCCTTCGACCATATTTTGCCGACCATAGTTGCTCGACCACGGTCGACCATGGTACCTACGACCACGGTGCCTTCGATCGCTTCACCGACCACGGCTTGTCGACCACATCTTCGACCACACATATCTTCCGAGCACCGACTGATTCTCTATAGCTTACGAGTACCGATAATCGACTATGTAGTTATGATCACTGTGTAGCTACGACCATTGTAGCACGACTTACGACTACTGTAGTTCGACTTATGACTGCTGTCGACTCACGACTACAGAGTACTCGACACACGAGTACGATCACGCAGTACTTAATACACGAGTACTCGTTACGACCACGCAATACTCAACACACAAGTATTTATTACGACCATATAGTACTCAACACACGAGTACTTGTTACGACCACACAATACTCGGATACTAAGCACTCAACTACGATCATGGTACTTGAACACACGAGTACATGACTACGACTAAGGTACTCAACATACGAGTACTCGACTACGACCACGATACTCGACACACGAATTCTTAACTACTCAATATACGAGTACTTGATTACCACCACGACGGTAACACACTAAAGATTAGTTCCAACTGTTACAGACGAACGCCGAACAGCGTATCGCGAACACCGAACAGCGTATCGCGGCGGCGACATCCCCTCTCAGTCTCTCACCGCCGCGCCGCTGCGATGCCTCCGCTCCCCAGGCTCCTCCACCACCACCTCTCCCTCTCGCTCCTCCACCGCCACCTCCCGCGCCAACCATGGCCCCCCGCGGCCCACGCCTTCCTCCGCCGCGGGCTCGCCTCTTCCTCCTCCCCCGCCGCCGCCGCCGCGGCGGGCCGGGAGAAGAGCTCGAGGCGGACGCTGGCTTACCTGCTCGGCGTGGCGGCGGCGATGGTCGGCGCCTCCTACGCCGCCGTCCCGCTGTACCGCCGCTTTTGCCAGGCCACTGGCTACGGCGGGACCGTCCAGCGCCGCGAGGTATGCCTCCCCCTCTCCTCCTTGTTCGATTTGGTTTCAATTTACTTCTTGGGTGTTCCGAAACTGCGCTTTGTGCAGGGATCGCGATTAGGTTGCGCTTGATTTGGTCGATGCTAACATCACAGCTCCATGATTGAGTAGGGTTTATTTCGAAACACTGCTGCTTTGCTATGTTTTGTGTGAAAATTGTTGCGATTCTGAGGCTATGCGGAGTTCATAATTATCGCTCCTCTTTCGTGGGGTTTGCAAGGGAATGTATTTAAGCTGATAAGAGTCCTTAATAGGGATGCCACGCAGATTATCGTGTTGTAGTTGTCTACTTTAGAAGGTTGTACTGTATAGAAATGGGACCTCCTCTCGCTCACGCTCTATATTATATCATCATTCATCTATAATTGTCTATGCTGAAATTTGTGCATGTACAATAACCGGAGTTAGGAGGGTGTTCCCTAAATGTGATGGAAATGGCATCAAATTATTTCAGGTTCGACGATGGATCTAATTAGACATTATTGAAACAGAATGATTGTGAGTCTTTTATGAAAATGACTGGGATTAAAAATTTGTTATGGAGCAGAGTCCTTATTGGTAATCATCAATAGATATATAGTTCAAGGTTGCGATAAATTGACATGTAGTATAGCATTCTGATTCATTAAGTGGGCTTGAACTTGGAGTATTGTGTTTGTGGTGTGCAACAATGTTTGATTCTCTGCAGAGTGTGGAGGAGAAGATCTCACGGCATGCTCGAGATGGAACCATGACATCAAGGTGAGCCTTGCTGAACATGGGGTTCCAAGTTTCTGGCTACTTCCATTTTGTTTATATCTTGTTTGCACCCTACACACTGAGGTACTGAACTACCATCCACTGAAACAGTTTCCAGCTGCATAAATTACATTTCTTTTACTTGTCCCTAACTTATCCTTGTGAATTTCTTTCCTCAGTGTCTGTTTACCAATGTTTATGATAGTGAGTACCTTCTTTTCAAATACTAAGCTGATATGACACTGCATGTGATGCTAGATCTGGCGAAAGATATTTGGAACATTCTGTGTTAAAGGTTTACTTGGTACAGCCTTGACAACCATTGCATGCCTAGAGTAATATTGTGCTGTAGTCCCAAGCTAATTGTTGTAGAACTTGAGCAAAACAGTTAACCTGACATGGATCATTTATTGTTCATGTTTATGTGATTTCAACTAATTGCCCACAGTATCCTGGTATTATTGCCCACAGTATCCTGGTATTCTCATATATGAAATAGCAAAATTGCATGCCCTTTTTTATTTTACCTGCGGTAATCTTATGCACAGAGTTTAGTAGTACTTCAGTTTTTGTGCTAGGACTTCATTTGCTTCCTTTTTGAGATCAAGGCTGTTCATTTTGTTTGCAGAGAGATAATTGTGCAATTTAATGCTGATGTTGCTGATGGAATGCCATGGAAGTTCATCCCTACACAGAGAGAGGTAATCCTTTGGAACTTACGTACAATTTTTAAGCCCTTTCTTTTGTATATTTATTCTGGATCTATTCCATTTGTAGGTGAGGGTTAAACCAGGTGAAAGTGCTCTTGCATTTTATACTGCTGAAAATCGCAGTTCAGCTCCAATTACTGGTGTGTCCACGTATAATGTTGCTCCAATGAAGGTATGATATTGTAATCTTGTCATCTTGCATGCTTCATTGATTACTATTAACACAATTTTCATATCCCTGTTGTTTCTTGATGGAAGCTAATTGCATTACATTGATCTTGTTTTGCCATTTTCTTCAGAAATTTTCGTGGCATCTTTGTGAAATAGATTGTTCTGTTGTTGCAACATTTTCTTACTATACTTTGATTTGTTCAACTAATGTAGTATAATTCCTTCTGCCAATATTTTTTGAGTTAAGATTGCCAAGAAATGCTAGGTGTGACATTCTTCTTTCATCATCATAAGAGCACTTTAGAACATTGGAACAATTCTCACACTTTTAATACTTCTCACACTTTTAATACTCAAGGATATTCAAGGGTACAGCATGAAGCATTGTAGTTAAGTTTTGAAAATGCATGTAACAGATTTTTGGTACTATTATTATTTTTGGATATAAGTTTAGGTATATATCCATCATTCCTTGAAGATTATATAGGCTCTAAAAGTTTCCAATAGGACCAATACTTGATCAGAGTTGCCAAATTGACGTGATGGGATGTATGATCCACCTCATTCAATTTCATCTAAAGGCACAGTCTACATGCCCATGAGGGAATGTTTTGGTTCCCATGTGGGCGTGCATCCCCATTTGTGAAAATTGCATAATGCACTGTTCCAAAAATACCCCAAAAAAATCATGGATTTAGTACATTTGTTGTTATGTAGTCCTGCAAATTTTCAATGTCAAATAAGCTGCAATCGTTATTGAATCAAAGAACCTTGTCTATAATGGAGCACAACTTTTCAACCTGAGCCTTGTTGGCATGTGCTGGAAAGCAAGAATTGTGGAAGAAGCACAGGAAGATTGTTGGGAGGTTACATTTCATCCTGTTTGCTTTGTGTTAGCCTAAATTAGTGGAAATATGTTGGATAAAATAGCTCCAAATTAATTTTCTACTGAAGAAAATTTGAAATCACAGTTTGATTTTTGCAAACTAGCAAAACATGAAAATGTCGATCAGAAAATTGTATAATATAAAACCTTTGTTGAGGTGATGTGAGTCATCAAGGACTAAGGTGACTTTACATTGTCAGGCTATTTATGTTGCTAAACTAAAACTAAGCTGACACATAACCATGGCATTCTAGGTAAGACAAGTCCTGACTACTGATGTTTTGCGTTTACTAGTATGTTTTTCTCTCTATCCTGCAGGCTGCGATTTACTTTAATAAGATACAATGTTTCTGCTTCGAGGAGCAAACACTTCTTCCAGGGGAGCAGATTGACATGCCGGTAAATTCAGTTTGCATTCGATACAATAATGATGGTATGTCTAGTTGCTACTATTATTTCTGCACATTGTTTTAACTATGCATGTGAAAATTTTCAGGTATTCTTCTACATCGATCCTGAGTTCGAGACAGACCCTAAAATGGACGGGGTGAACAATATAGTTCTTTCCTACACATTCTTTAAGGTGAACGATAGTTAGTTGTAGCAATTTTTTAAACCGAGCAAAGCATCAGTTCTATTGAAACACTTACGCAATCCATGTGCTGTGAAATTCCCTGTCATGTAACACCAGAGAGTAAAAGGTTAGTTTTTTTGTGTGTCGTTAGTTCACATATGCCTGTGGAAAATTTTGCAAATAATCTGTAAGAATTGTTCCAACGCTATCAAAATGGAAAATTTCTTGGTTTGATCCCAAGAATCATGGATGAATGTAGTGATGGGATACTGTCAAGAATCAGGGATAAGCAAAGTGATTCAACTTTTATCATATATGTGGGTGTGCGGTGTGTTTGGACTCGACAAATAAAGTGAACTTTTCTGAAACCGGACAAATAAAGTGGTTTGCCTAACAAGACAGAGGACCTGCCAGCCAACTGCAAAAGAAAAAGAAGGCCATTGGTAAATTGCCCTTGAGGCTTTGGTTGGCTTATTAGGCGAGTACCATATATTGAGTTGAACAGTGTTCTTTGTCGCATGAGCGGGTGAGCATCATCTGCTTTTTGGTTGGTAGGACCCTGTGTTTTCAACTCATCTCGACCACCCAGTCAAATTTCGATGTTCCAAATCGAAATTTGGGTGTATGGACCAGGGCTAACAACTTCGGAGGGTAGCTCGGTTTGTATTTCGTTCAAATTTCAGTCATTTGAATTTGAAGTTTGATGAAACTTTAGAATTTTGAGAAAAAGGTTATCAAAGACAGTAGAGATGAACTAGATATTAGATATAGATGAAATAGAGATAAAACTTGCTATAATATTCGAAGTTCATCTCAAGATTTGAATTTGAACTCAAATTTTAGTCTTACAAAATAATTTTGGAGGGAGCTAAAATATCCAAAATTACCAAAATTTTGGCAAAATTTTGCCAAAATTGTTAACCATTTTATGGACTATGGAGCACACATCCTGAGAAGATT
Organism: Dendrocalamus latiflorus; assembly: GCA_017311315.1. NCBI lineage: Eukaryota > Viridiplantae > Streptophyta > Magnoliopsida > Poales > Poaceae > Dendrocalamus > Dendrocalamus latiflorus. The sequence goes on along the minus strand of CM029612.1, from coordinate 47,534,804 downwards.
TGGACTTGACACCCAGTCTTCACCTGGAATGCCTATTCTTATCAGACATCCATTGCTAGTTTTAGGGAAAATTGCTCTAATGCCACAAACTTATGTGCCATGCTTCCTTTTGCCACATACTTAAATAACTTTGTTATAATGCCACAAACTTGAGTGTTTATTTCTTTCTTTTGCCATTTCCTCCACTTAAACTCCATGTTAATGTCAATTTGCTTTTTCCTTACATGGAGTGACCCTTTTGCCCTTCTCACTCCATACCCACGCACAGATCAGATCGATCAGATCTCACTCGATCTGTCTCCCCTCCCCTCACGCACGCACAGGAGATGGAGCCGGCCACCGCGGAGATGGAGCCGGGCCTTCCCGTCGCCGGCGACCCTCGACCCGGCGTCCTTCGGCGACCCTCTCCCGACGGCGGCGCCCACGACGTCCTCCGGCGTGGCGTCGCCCCCTCTCCCGACGGCGGCGCCGACGACACCGGCCTCCAAGGCGGCGGCGCCCACGACCCCGGCCTCCTCCGCCATGGCGGCGGCTCCCCCGACCCCGGCCTCCTCCGCGGCGGCGCCCACGACCCCGGCCTCCTCCGACATGGCGGCGACGCCCCCGACCCCGGCCTCCTCTGCGGCCCTTCACAAAGAGCAGCAGAGGGCCGCGGAGGAGGCCGGGGTCGGGGGCGCCGCCGCAGAGGAGTCCGAGGTCGGGGGCGCCGCCGCGGAGGAGTCCGGGCTCGGGGGCGCCGCCGCCATGGCGGAGGAGGCCGGGGTCGTGGGCACCGCCGCCTTGGAGGCCGGTGTCGTCGGTGCCGCCGTCGGGAGAGGGGGCGACGCCACGCCGGAGGACGTCGTGGGCGCCGCCGTCGGTAGAGGGTCGCCGGCGACGGGAAGGCCCGGCTCCATCTCCGCGGTGGTCGGCTTCATCTCCTGTGTGTGCGTGAGGGGAGGGAGGGGAGACAGATCAAGTGAGATCTGATCGATCTGATCTGTGCGTGGGTATGGAATGAGAAGGGCAAAAGGGTCACTCCATGTAAGGAAAAAGCAAATTGACATTAACATAGAGTTTAAGTGGAGGAAATGGCAAAAGAAAGAAATAAACACTCAAGTTTGTGGTATTATAACAAAGTTATTTAAATATGTGACAAAAAGAAGCATGGCACATAAGTTTGTGGCATTAGAGTAATTTTTCCCTAGTTTTACTACATAGCTTTCGAATAGAACGGCGTACATCTGGAGGAGAATGGGCTTACAACATGTCACTTGGAAGTGCGCGAATTATTTACGAGAAATGTACCAAACCAAATCCAAGCGCGAGACCCTCCTCAGCACCTGGGCCTCGTAATCATCTCGTGAAGTTTTAGGAGTAGGATACCAGGCTATCACCAGCTATGTATGTGGCCCCTGACTTGTTCTATGCGAGGAGGAGATCACAGGAAAGATCACTCGAATCTTATGGAGCAGTACTACTCTTTCTTTCGGTAGCCCTTAATTGCTCCCACGGCAACGCAGAGCAAGACGAGGCTGGGCGATCTGCCGATCTGCGCTCCCCAGCTGCTGCAGCACGTGGAGGCAGGCGGTACGCGCCAGGGCGCAGCCGCCCCCGTGCACCGATTCGTTTTCCTTTTACTTTACCCGCCGCACTGTTTGGCCGTGAGCGCGCGTCGCGCCAAGCGCGGCACAGGCAGCGAATCCGCCGTACCGATCGCGTTGCCCCGCGCCCGCGCGGCATGGGAACACCGCGGCGACGGAACGAATCCGGGAGAACCGAGCCGGCGTTTTGCAGCCTTGCTACGGAGTGGCGCCGTGCACGCATGTAATGTAATGGCAGTAATGCCTGCACCAACGCAGTTATCTTTAGGCCCCACGTTCCGGCTTCTGCCTCGTGGTTTTTTAGAAGGCAGAAGCGAAAAATAAGTGTCAGTTTCGATTTTTTTAGTTTTTCCCTTATTTTTTATATCGTTACTATTATAAAAGAATGAGTTGTGTTTATACGTCCATTCTACTCCAACCATTCTATTCCTTCAACTTCTCACTGTTATTCACTTTCCAACCGATCAGAGCAATTCTCTTCTATAACACAATTCTCTATATCAAGGTTATTAAGGCGGTAAGGCGAGGCGACCCACCTCCTTCACACCTTTTAAGCGGTAAGGCGTAAGGTGAGGCGACGCCTTACACGCATCATAAGGTGAAGAAAACGGAGTTCTGGAGGACTAAATCATATGAAATCTAAGAGGGCGAAGGATCTAATTGTAATTTCGTAAAACTTTGGAGACTAAATTGTAAAAATATCAAAATACACCACATCCCTAGCCGGCCGCGCAGATCATGTTTTAACCTATCTCACAGCCGCTCCTCTCTCCCTATCTCACAGCCGCCTCCTCTCTCCCCTCACAGCTCCCCCAACTTTCGTCACCGCCTCCCATGCTCTCCCTCCAAAGAGACGCCGCCGCCGCTTCTCTCCCCTCCTCCCCTCCCTGCTCTCCCAAGAGACGTCGTCGTCGCCGCCGCCTCCGCCTCCCCTGCTCCCCAAAAAAATGCCGCCATCGCCACCCCTACTCCCGCTCCCCCAAGAGTCGACGTCGCTTCCTCTGCCGTCGTCGCCCCTGCTCCTGCCTCTCCTGCTCCCTAAGTGGATGATTCGTCGGCGAGGCCTACAAATCTAGTGGTTGTCCCGGTGGATTTGGCCCTAGGGTTCCAGGCGCCGCCGTCTAGGGTTCCAGGTGAGTCTTCGCATCTCTTTATACTTGCTTTTTGGGGTGTTTGGGGCGTTCGTCTTCGCTGTTTTCACGCTTTTCTTCGCCCAACCGACGCCATAGCGACGCCATGGGTTTGAGGCGGACACCATACACCCTCCTGGTAAGGCGACGCCGACGCCTTACAGCCCATCGCCGCCTTACCGCCGACGCCTTAATAAGCATGCTCTATATATTCAATGAGTTCCGTTGCAACGCACGGGTACGCAACTAGTTGTCTGTCAAGATATAACATACTTTTTTATTTTTTTCATTTACTTGAATAACTCATAAAAATTGATCAACCGTTTCCGTATAATCTTTTGAAAAAAGGGAGTAACAGCCGGTTGAAACAGGTCTTTAGTTCTCTTTGATCATGCTCAGCTTCTTGTCTAGGCTTCGAATTAGACTCTAAGATGAGCTACGAAATTTAAGCTCTAAATCTATAGTTTATTTTAGACTTAATTTTAAACTTTTAATTTATTTTTAGACTTCAAAACCTGAACGATTGGCTGAAAAAACGGTTTCCAAGCCTAAAATTCTGAAACCGAGTCCGATAAAACGGCGCCACACCAGTACTCGTTTGCAGGAGGTGTGTGTCGTGCGGTGGGACCCCGCGCCCATCGGAGAGTGAAATTCACTCACGAAGGATGGGAATTGGATTCGGGCTGTCGCGTTTCAGATCCCAGGGGGGACAAGTCAAAGGCTTCAGAGATCAGAATAGCAGGTACAATGTACGCGAGTCTCCCTCCCCATGGTTAAAGAGTGGCAGCGAGCTGATGTGACCCATGAGCACATTCGGACGGTGACTAGCTAGGTGGGCGATTACGTGTCGAACCGAGAGATTGGCTGCATAGCCCTTTTAAGTCGACGCTCATTTCAGCTTAGCTTCTAATTTCTGACTTATTTTTTATTATTTATAAATTTTGTTTTTTTCTAAATTTTTGGTTTTTTAGCTTTTTTTGACGGTTCTTTTTTGCCGTATTCGTTCGCGTTATCCGTAATGAACTAATATATTTTTTCTATTTTTAAATTTTTTTAAATTTAATTACACCAAATAAGCCACCTTCAGCTATAGTGTAATTTCAGCCGCTACAGTGTAATTTCAGCCATAAGCCACAGCTTTTCAGCCCAACCGAAGTATGTGAGAATTGAGCTACTTTCTATGCAATTTTAGTATTCAAAACAGACATTATCATCTTGATGTGAATCTGGTATCAAACACTCTACTCTTCTCTGATGCTGCGATATTCCTATTAATTACACCCATGTCCCCATTTTACTATCTTGCTATTTGCGTTTGACAAATTATTGTGCGCTATGTTGGCCACGTTTCATTTAAAATTCGATTGTCTTTGTGTGCATTATTTGGTGAAATGTGCGAACTATCTGGAAACGGAGGGTAGCAAACTCCGTACGCCCCGCCGGTGAGCAACCAGCAAAGCAAAGAGGTAAGCCATTAGATAATGGGCTTGTTTGATATGATTGCAGCTTATAGATTTTAGTTGAAAATTTTAAATTTTAGCTATATGCGACAGTAATTATGGAGAGAGATACTCGCTTGTGATTTTGGTTGATACAGATACTGAGTTTTTAACATATACTACAATTAACTTGTAGACCCTGTCTTAAGAAAATACTTCGTTTAAAAGTTAGGTACTGTAGCAAAAGCTAAAAGTCGCTTTTAGAAGACGTTAAAGAACAGGTCCAATAGTAGTATAAGTTTACAAGAAACCAAACAATAAAGTGAACTATATATAAAGGAAATAAAATCTCTCTTCATGAGGAAAAAACCCCTTTAAGGATTATAGGCTTCCAAGCGTCGATGGTAATCAAGCCGCTCCTCCTAAAATAATCTTATTTTCTTATGTCAATCAAAACGGCCATAAAATTGCAGCAATGAAAGTCGTTGAGCCTCATAAAAACTCCTGCAAAAATAGAAGAAATCAATAGTGCAATTAGGCCTTCTTATTTTTCAAAATTTTTAACAAATAAACATAAAATGTTAGATATACAGCTGAGACACAGTAGATTTTGCTTTGATGGAGAATGGTAGAAACAATGGATCTTTCCTCATCTACCTAGCTTGTCCATATGATTTCATTCATGGATCTTGCCACACGATGTTACCATAAAATAAATGTACTTAGGGCCAGTTACAGAAGTCAAAACCAATACGAATAACCCAGTTTCTATAAATCACTTGTATAAACCACTACTATTCATTAGCCACTTTGCACTTTCATATGTTGTCATGCACTATGTTTTTTATTATGTTACAATTCTGTAAATCGTATGGCGATTCGAATATTATAATGCCTAGTGTTGCACAGTCGTTTGCTCTTTTTTATATAATGCACTCAGCAAAAAGATAAAAACCAATACGAACACCCAGCTTCTATCAGTCACTATTACTTATCAGTCGTTATTATTTATCAGCTACAGCCAAAAACTGCAAAACCCAATACGAACAGGCCATATGACTCTTGTCATAGCACACGGACATAGATTCAAGTTATCTAGGTCCCGTTCTAAGCCAACCACATTACTCTATTAAATTATCCACTCGCAAAAAACCGCTATTAGCTATAATTAAAACAGATAATTGCAACTGATCACATGCCCAATCGCATGCGGCTACAATCAGATTAGCTAGTCTCTATAATTGATCCATAGTACAAATGAGTCACACACTGTGGTTACAAATTGAGATGATTCTACCTTGATTACGTGAGGCAAGTCGTTCCCGCGTACTCGATAAAAACCCAACTATTCACCTCTGTACTGCTACAATTAAGTACCTGAACTATAATTCATGTGATCGAGATTTATTCGAATCGCAATAGATTCTCACAAATGGAAGTGGTACTGTACATTTTTTTAGTTTTCGTGTTCTGGGTCCATTTTTTAGTGGTAATTCGATGTAGTGTACACACAGGAAATAAGTATAGATTAATTTTCTTGAGAAGGTACTATATATAATTACTATTCTGCGTGCAGGTGTAGAATATGCAAAAAAAAAATTGTCGTGTATAAGTGAAGTTACTGTTTAATACATGTAAAATTACTATCAATTGTAACACTATAAAACTGACAGTAATTTTATATGTATTTGATAGTAACTTTTAGCTTTTTGGATAAAAACTACGTCTAAAAGATTGAATAAATAGTGCTCTACATTTTACCATTCATATATACCAAACAAGGCAAAGACATACCTAACTAAACCTTAAACTAGGAGAGCCAAAACAAACATGCAAGTACTGATCAATGATGTAGAATATATATAGTAGGACCATCGGTATCTCAAGATGCTTCAGATCGAATGCTTTTCTAGAATGGAGTAAAACCTAGTTAATCCTATACTAAAATGGAGCAAATATTTTGAAGCAGGTCCATCTGTTCATCTTGGATGCATTCAATTGCAAGCATATGCATGCTTGCTAGACAGGTGGAAACTGAAAAGAAATGCAAAAGGAAAGCATGACCTTTCAAGCTAGTCCATAGTTGGACTTAGATTTCATGTAGTAGCAGTAAGACAAGATCGAAATTAAGCAAGAAAAGGATAGCTAGGTAGGGGAAGAAATTGCCAAGCATCTCCTTTGAGGGTAACTAAAAAAATGAATGAATGAATGATCACAATAACGCAACATAATTAGCAGCACCATTAAAACAATCAATCTCATCATCAAGAAGCAAATTCAAAGAAGCAAACATACTAAAAGAAATTAGCAAAAATAGAGTTAAATTATCCAAGCCTAGCCATGCCACCGCACTACGTACGTACTACAACATGCACATCTCTCTGCCCCCTCACCTCGTCCTCCCCGTCGGCGCCCATCGCCGGCGACATGTCCCCTCCTCCGCTGCCGCCGCCCCGCGTAGTCGACGACGACGTCTGAGCGCCCCCTCCGGCGCCGGCGCCCCCGCTGCCGCCTCCGACCTTGTGGTTGTGCATCCAGACCTTGAAGACCTGCCTGGTGACCCCGATCTCCCGGCAGAAGCGCGCCACCTCGTCGTCCCCCGGAGCGCGGCCGGGCTCCCGCTTGGGCATCCGCCACCCGAGCCGCTCAGCGAACCGTAGCATCCGCGCCTTCTGCTCCTCCGTGAACTTGGTCCGCGTCCGCCTCCTCCCACCGCTGTGAGAGCCACCGTCGCCGCCCATGCCGGCCGCCGCGCCGGCCATTGCCATGTGCACGTAGCCCGGCGGCACGCCTGGGGAGAGCAGCATTGGCGCGTGCTGGCTGGCGGCGCCCGTCGCCTCCGCGGCGGCGTCGAGGAACGCCTTCCGGTGGAAGTTGCGGTGGCAGCCGCAGGCCGCGCAGAGCAGCGCGCCCGGGAGGCCGTCGTCGGGGGTGTACTCGCAGCAACCGTCGGAGGCGTAGGTTCCCAGCTTCGCCGCGTGGTTGCGCATGCACTCCCGGTACACCTCCCGCGGCCGCTCCTGGTGCTGCTCCATTGATCTCCTCCTCCCGCTCCCCTTCTCTCTCGCCTCGCCTGCTTCGTCTCCTTGGCTTCTTCTTCAGCTCTCTCCCCCCTCTCCCTCTCTCTTGGGGATGGCTAACCTCTACTACTACTAGCCCCTTGAGCAGCAGCTGTTCGATGCAGGCAACGTTCGAGTTTGAGAGGAGGCTAAAATGAGCTGTAACTTGTGTCGACTTCAATTCCTTTGCACACATGGTCCCTATGAGTAGTGGTAGGACTAGTACTGTAGCACAATGTGATGACGAACTGTTGTTGTGGCTTGGCAGTCAGGGGCACGTCGAGATGGTTGATTTGCTGGGTTTGTTCTTGGCTCTTGCAATATCTTCGTAATTCTGGATTTGGACTTAGGAAAGTGGTGGTACTTGCAAGCCACAGACAACACAGGCAGGGTACTGTTTTGACTTTCCCCTGTGACGCTTGGAGGAGTTGGTAGGTAGGTGCGATGCTTTGAGCCAGGATCTTTTCAAGATATGTAATCATAACTCCTTACACATGCATGGAGGAGTATCGCCCCGTGTCAAATTCTGGGTTTGCATTTATTTTACACCCGGTTTTGGTTCTCTAATTTATTTTATTTTTTTTGGGATTGGATTTTGAAAACCACAATTCCAATTCCAAGCCTGTTTGGATGCATACAGATTTCTGAATTTGATCTCGATTCCACTGGAACGGGTAACACCCTTATACCTCTTATTTGAGTGAAATTGGGCGTAGCCTTACCATCCCGAATATGCACACTCAAGTAGGTCACGATGCCATCACTTTCCTTGCTCTGCGTCGCAAACGACCACCATTGGCGACCCTCGCTGTCAATGAGGCTCGGTGACCGCTACATCTAGTGGCTTGCTCGCCTCCCTCCACTCGAGCCATGGTCTGAACCATGGCGACCATGCGCTAGTGAGCCCAGTGGCGTAGCCAGGATTTGTAGCTATGGTGGTCCATTGTCTAAAATTTATTTAACCGCTATAAATTTAACATGTCGCTACACAAGTATATGAATTACGAAATGCAATTAAGGTAAAAAGGACATACGAACTTCATAAAATAGACGAATATAGCTTTCTTATTATATAATTGAAATTAAATCAGTTTTACATACCCTGTGGGCCTGTGTACTTTTCCTGTTCGTGGCTTATCACCGTTGATCCTGGCTTCTATTTTGCTTAGTCGCTAGCCGCTAGGGGAGAAATTAGAGAAGCTGAAAGGAAAAGGAGAAACGTGAGTACAGAGTACGTGACTAAAGGAGAATAAGGCTTTGGCTTAGGCTTAGCAATTGAGTCTTCATCTTAGGATTTTGATGTACGTACCTGCTGGCTGCTGCTCATTGCTCAGCGTTTGCCGTCGTGGTCCTCATGGAGTCACCGCGCCGATGCTCGATGGCCGCGCCTGCGCTCGCCGTCGCAGCGTCGCCCGCCCCCACGGCTGCACCGCACGGCCGCACGGAGAAGAATACGAACGGGCGCAGTCTGACGCGAATACGCGGCCACGCGAACTCTCGGTCTCTCGCGATGGGCTATGGCTGAAGGCAGAACGCAGAAGGCCAAGCGTCAAGCGACATACATGCTGAATTCTCCAGTGCGGACTCTATCAATGGGCTTTGGTTGGACCGAGCGCAGGGTGGTCCGCGGCCCACAGGGACCACCCTGTAGCTCCGCCCCTGAGTGAGCCAACGACACATGGATCTGGGGTTCCATGGCATCTCACAACTACAGAAAAAACTCATCACAGACGGTTCAAAAATATCACTACAGACAGTTTTCTGAACCGTCTATGCTTATGGGTCAGTAACACCCTAAGGGCATTACACACGGTTTTTGAACCATCTATGATAACCCTTATCACAGACGGTTCTTACTATAAACTGTCTGTGATAGTCTATTATCACAAACGGTACTAATTAAGAACCATTTGTGATCGCGTTCTCACGTTCTCATAAATAGACATCCTTTAATTCATTAAAATTCTCTAATTGCCTTACAAAACAGCGCAATCAAATAATGCAGATGAACCAAAGCAGGCCTATTTATGATTAGCGCCATATCTTTGGTGGCTCATTGTTTAGGTTGTAGGTGCTGTTGTTTTGTTGCTTTGGTGTATAAGAGGTGGCTTCGTTCATCTTGGATTTCTATTGTTTCCTCTCCTCTTTATTTATGGAATGTGGCAGAGCGCCTACCCTTGTTTCAAAAAAAAAAGCTTTGGCGCCATATCTTCATCCTGCAATAAAATATGAATTTCAACAAGGGTCGAAACTCTAGCCATCCATCAATCATCACAAGAACTAAGACATCAGCAATTAATTTTCACACGCATGTGCATCAAGATTTACATGGCTGAAACCCTAGCCATCCAACAATTTCGTAATTTCATAACCAAACATCAAAGAAGAGAGGGGAGAGTGGGGGATATATTACCTACGATGAAGGAGAAGCGGCAATAGCGTACCATTGCATCACGACAGTGACATTACACAAGACACTCTTACGACAAGAGTGCCATATACAGTGAACCATGGTCACAATTGGAGGCGGAAGAGCTCAGGGAGATAGTCGGCGTCATTGAGGGAGGCGACGCTTCAATCTGTTGGGGGGGAGCTAGCTAGGCGGCGCTTCGGTTTGGAGTGTTTGGGGAGATGTGTGGGTAGCATATATAATGGTATTTGGGTAGCAGAACCGATCAGTAATTGAGAGGCCGCAACGCCGCTTTAGTTTGAAAGTTTGAATAAACAGGGCGGCAAAATCGGGCGCTGAAATATCACAGTCAGTTTTTAATACAAACCGTTTGTGATGTGTTAATATCACAGATGGTTATTATTAGTAACCATCTGTGATACTTCATAGACGGTTTTCAACATGAACTGTCTGTGATATTATCTCTTCATAGATGGTTTTTAGCGCTATTAGTAACACAGATGGTCACTAAATCAAAACCGTCTGTGATTATATTTAATACTGACAGTTTTGGTCAACCATCTGTGATGAAGCGTCCAATATCAACCTTTTTATAGGGTCACCACATCATCTTCATCCTCCAATCCAGTTGATGCCTTTATCCTTGAGTCCGGCCGCCACAACCCCCTTGACTCCAAGTGGCTGCCTCGACTACAGGCATCGCCTCCATTCTGCACTACGGTTGCCACTACCTCTACTTCGATCTTCTTCCTCAAGTCTGATGCCATCTCCACCCTCAGCTCCAGCCACCATAGCCACGGCCACCTCGCTTTGGACATCTGCCTCGACTACATATGCCGACATTCTTGCATGTTTTCAACTAGATCAAACCTCTCTCTCCATTGCCATCTGCACCTCTATTATTTTGGGGAATTCCTCACAAAGTCAACCAAACACCACTTGCATTTGAAATCGATTCTAATTCTACTGTACAAAGCGCCTGTGTTTTTTAGGCTACAGCTTATGGCTTTTGGCTACGATTTAATAGTCTAATGAATAACTATTACTAAGAGAAACTAAGAGCCCCTTAAAAACAAAAAAGAACAAGACCAAAGTCGTGTCATGCAAACACCAAAATTGGAATTGCAAACCAATTCCAATTCAGTCTGAAATTGAATTGGAGTTACTATTCCATTAACCCAATTCAAGCAGACTCTTACAGAATTTACTTTCATATGATCTACGGAGCTACATATGAGAATATTTCATGAACAAATTTTATCTTATCAAACAATGTTTACAAAGCTGGTTACCTTCATTGAAGTACAATTTTTCAATATATATCGATATGACGACATAAGTGATATTAATTCTTTGCTAACACCTTCCCAATACTCTCACTTTCCTTTCCTTTGTAAACCAATTAGAACATTCCTTGGTGTTAGTAACTGGAGTGGGGACCTTTCCATTGCTATTTCTGGATACACTATAGTAGTTTGTACATGCGGCCATATTCCCGGAATTGCTATAACGGCTAGTGGTGCAAGCTTGTTTAGTAGGGTACGGCTCTCATGGCACTTTGCCTATTGTGGAATCCAGTAGCTTCTCTGGAGAGGGACAAAACTCTTCTGAGTCGGTGCGTCCTGTATAAGCTCTCGGATAGAGTATACTAATCCGCATTGGAAATTGTGATGTAAGACCAAAAGAGATATAAAATGCAGCCAGCTAGTTCCAACAGCGTGGTTTTTTTTTTTTTTGCCTTCAGAAAGTACTCCAATGCAATCATCCATTCTTGCAGTAGCATTCTTAATTGAAGAGTACATAAACATGTGGTACTTGTTTCATGCTTCATGCATGTCGACGTGAATCCTCCACATTTTGTCCGCGTGTCACCATTTAACAGACGTGAATACAGATACTATCCAGCTTCACTTATTCTGTCATAGCTCGAAGAAAGCTGTTACAGAATACCGTGAATTACATGCCACCGCAATGCTAGTTTAACTTAGCCATTTGATTGCAACATCAATCTCAAACATAACTGATCTAATCTTACTCCTATATTCTGTATAGTTAATGAATATTGGATCTCTGTCGGCTTGAAATGTCACCGTGCATACTTACTTAGCTGCAGGTAAGATATGGCCTGAATAAATTAGAATGGCTTTAGCTGAATCGTGCCTTATTTCTAGCTGCCAATAGCTGGCAACCAGAATTTTCCAAGCTTTCTCGAGGTAGGGTGCGGGTTATCGCGTTTGAGATTATGATTATTTTATTGGCTTTTCAACAATTTTAATTTTTAACAACTATTATTTAATAAGCTAATAAATTATAGTTAAAAATTATAAACCATACCTTAAAATAATATACCCTATCGATCTAAGTTCCATTCAATTTATTTTATCGAGCTAGCTAGTTAGCACCCATGCCGTACGTCCTTCAGCTAGGTAGACTAGGCAGGCATGCTTGCCAGCGGACGCGTCCAACCCAGACGCGACAAAGCCACCAACAGTTCGCAGCCCAAACGCGAGAAAACCCTATCGTGAGCACGCTGCTGAACCTGACCTTTGCCGACCCTGATCGGGCCTTCTTCGATGGAGTCGTCTTTTCCAAGTCCAACCCTGTGCGCTGTGATACTGATACGAATAGTATATACGATTTTGAATTCAAAAAATAATTTTAAAAATTTACTTTAAAAAAACCGTTTTATTTCGACAACTAAAAAGAAATCAGAAACCAAAAGTGTCATGGCCACGCGCGCATGGGCAGCGGCGACACGCAACATGGGGGGCAGATCTTCCTCGTGCCACGGCCCGCGCGCGTCCCATCGGTGGCGAAAACGGCTTAGAACCCCCCATCCGGTCTCGATCGATCGAGCCTCATGTGGGGCGCGCCTTGCAACCTCCCGCGGCGACAGGCCACAGCACGGGCGGAGATGCATTGCATTCGATCGATCATTAGGATCTTATCTTTTGCGTGGTGATGATAGTGCTTCGCCATGAAGTGTCTTGTCTGATCTCTTGTGGCCAGAGATCGATCGAGCTGCAGGTGAGCTTTTGCAAGCTGGAAAGATAAGAGGGTACAGGTGCTTATATATATATTAGTGCAAGTCTTCTGCCCGGTGCTTTGATTTGACTCGAATGCTGGAGTTATTGTCACTTTGTCAGGCCATGTTTGGCCAGGCTCTGGCTCCAATTTCGGGCTCTAGAAGTAAACTCTGGAAGAAGCTAGCGTCAGTGCAAGCTACGAGCCGGTGAAGCTGCCCGGATGGTGCTTCAACTTTCTTGACCTAGAAACATCCAGCTTCTCTGGCTTTGGCTAAAAAGATAGCCCTAGAAACTGGAGCTTGACCATTCCATTCAGGCCATGTTAGCACTAATATATTTCACATTCTTCTGTTTTAAGAGTGATTGTACGCATGCGATTTGCCATAGAACATGGTGTGCTAATTTATTGCACGAGAGAACATTGCCATTTAGGAAAAATTTAAGATTCTTGTACTATTGAAAAGATATTGAATATGTGAGGCTATGTGATAGTCGTGCATGCTGTTGACGATGAATAATTGACATTTGATTTTATAAGAATTTGCTTTTGTAAAAGTTCTGGTTGATGCGCTTCTGTGCTTAAGTTTTCAGGGTAGCAAAACGATCACAATTGGTAGTCGGTAGTCCGAATGGCCTTGTATCGTTGGTCCAAACAGCCCTGTGCTAGGTGGTTCAAACGGTTTTATCCGATCAGCAGACTACGACCATGTGACTTGGACTACGTCCAACTTCGACCACGTCAAACTTCGACCACGGTAATCAGACCATGGTATTTTGACCTCATCATTCTTCAATCACGATATTTTGACAACGGAACATTGACTATGGCAGTACGATCATACCTGGTCGAAAATGGTAAATTACAGTATTTTTCGATGGTCGTAGCTATAGTACCTTGTCTATGGTTGTAGCTGCAGTAACTACTCGATAGTCGTGGACTTTACTGGTCAATACTCGATAGTTGTAATCTTTACTGACCATATTCGATAGTTGATGACTTTGTGATCGGTACTCATAATCTTTGCAATCGGTTGCCATATGCTTCAGAGTTGGCACTCGTAGACTTCATGGTCAGTTCGAGTGCTTTAATTATTACTATTTTTGAGTACTTCGAGTACTTGTGCTAGGTTAGCAGTATGACTGGCTGTTACATGGTGGTCGATGATCGGTGAAGAGTACTTGAAGGTTTCGGTACTCAAAGATGGAAGTACTCGGTGGTGAGATGGTCGTGGTACTCGGTAGTCAGAAGGACTCGATACTCGGTGATTAATGGTGCAGCGAATGGTTGGAGATTGGTAGTCGTGGCCTTAGCAGTCTGGTGCTTTAAACAAAATGATCGGTACTCGGTAGTCAGTACTCGGTGGCTCTGTGGTAGGTAGCGATGTGGATGTTTTCCTGAGTATTTTGAGCGGAGCGATGGTAATTCCCGAATACTTGTTGTTTTTAAGTACTCGTTGTACTAGCGATCGTGATGAGTAGTCTGAGAGTGTTTTCTAGATAGCGATAGAACGTGTGGTCATGGGCAATTTAGTTGGTGGTTGTGGATGGTTCGGTTCTTGTCTATGGATAGACGAGAGTGTGTTTCGAGTGTGTGTGTGTGTGTATACTATGTCGGTAAAGTTGTGAAGAACTTGTGCTGAAAAAATATTCTTTGGTCTTTGCATGTGCAGGTGGACGTGGAGACGATCATAGTTGGTGATGAGAAGAACCGGGACTAGGATGGGGAAGTCTGAGTTCTAGGTGGTTGAGGATGTCACGCGAGGTAGTCGGGCTCATGCTGGAGCACGTGGAGACCAAAGATGGTGATTCGTGGAGAAGCTACGGGTGGTGCGGTCTAGGAGGCTTTGACACGAGTGATGTTAATGCGTGATAAAAATTCAGGAGGTGCTGTCCTGGAGGCTTTTGTACGTGTTGGGTTAGCAGTTGTGGATAGAGTCCATAATTGAGAAGACTTGAAGAGTTTCGGATCCGTAACTTGGAAGAGATATAGATTTTTAATAAAAACCCGTGTTAGGAAGAGTTTAGGTCCCTTGATTTGAGGTAGAGATAGAGTTTTGTATTCGTATTTGAGGCGGACACGGTTTGAATGTTAGCCTATAAAAGTAGGGAGAGGCTAAGGGCTAATGTATGGTTTTGGAGAAAGTTTTAGTGCGGTTCTGAGATGGTTTTCATCGAGAAGGTTTTTAGGGGTACTTGTGAGGGCACTTTGTAATTCCATGGAGATCCTGCAATAAAGATAAGTCTTGAATCAATCTGGTTCTTGTTTTGCTTGTAGATTGGTTGTGATTGCAGGTGTTGTGGATCTTACGACATCATTCAAAGCGATAAGGCGAGTAGTCCTACAGAGCGATCGGGTACACAGTCATAAGGTGGGCGATTGACCAGGTGGGTCAGTTTCAAGTGGTCAAAATCTTCTCTGACTGCGGAAAGACTCTAAGAAGTGGCGACAATCGTTCACGCTCCTCTGATTGTTGTCTTCAATCCTACAAGTAGTATCAGAGTAAGGTAGCGATGGAATCAGAAAGGTATGTGAATCACCCCCCATGCTAGATGGTTCTGATTCTACCTTTTGGAAGTGTCGCATGCAAACTTACATTGAGGCTCAAGGTAATGATGTCTGGAAAAAGGTTTCTCAAATTTATGTGGTTCCTGCGGATGCTATTGTCGAAAATAAAATAGATGTAGATTTGAATGCATGTGCTCGTAACTTGCTTTTTCAAGGAATTTCTCACAAAGAATTTGATCGCGTAGCTCACATTGCTTCTGCTCACTTAATCTGGAAAACTCTTTGCAATTATCATAAGGGAATAACTAAGATTAAGAAAGTGTGTAAGAATCTTTATCAAAAGGAGTACTCGGATTTTGCTACAAAACCTGGTGAATCTATGGATGATCCTTCTGCTCGTTTTGAAAAGATTTTGAGTAATTTGCATGGAATTGATGTTATTCCTGTGGATGGGGATAATGCTACTAAAATCTAAGGTTTTTAGGTTCTGAGTGGTTGATGGTCGTTATGACTATTAATCAAACTGTCGATCTAGATATTGTATCGACCATGGACGATCTGTACTCTAGATTGAAAACCTATGAGGTGGAAGTTTTGCCATCTAAGAATGATAAATCTTCATCTTTAGCACTTGTGTCTAACCCCATGCAGGCTACTTCGTCGAATACAATGTCTTGTGTTTCTTTGTCTGCTTTAACTTTTTTTTAAGATGAACAATTTGAGTAGCTACCCGAAGAGGATCTGGTACTGATCTCTTCACGGGCATACAAGGCACTCAATAACGTTAGGATAAGGAAGCGTGGTGACACTCCAGGTCCGATCAGATGCTTTGACTGTGGCGAGCCAGGCTATATCAAGATGGATTGCCTCAAGCTCAAAGGGAAAGTGGTCAAGGAAGACAAGACTTATCGCCGTCAACCATTCAAGAGGAACTCTAAGGGTGGATCCTTCCGTCGTCAGGCTCTAGTAGCCGTCGAGCACCTTGATTTGAGCGATGAGGATTTTGAGAGCTGTGATGATGACGACCATGACGACAACAATGCCAAAGGCAAGAAGAAGAGCACCGACGACTTCATAGCCATGTATTTCATGGCAAACAGTAATGACAATGATGACAACTACAGCGATCCCGATGAGGTAAGACCGTCGTACGATCAGCTTGAAGATGGGTTAGTTAAACTTGCTCTTGAATTGAAAAAGACTAAAAGGAAATTGAAAGAAAACAATCTGTTAGTCGAAAACTTGAATTATGAGATTAATAGACATAGAGCATCTATTACTAAAGATGATTCATATAAAGAATGTCAAGTCTTACAATCTGAGTTGGAAACTTCTAGATTTATTAATGCAACAAGTCGAGTGCAACTTAGAGATGCAATTGATATATTTGATCAACTAAGATTACTACATGATTCCTATGATGAAAAACTTAAACTTGCTAATGATGAAATTGAAAAGCCTAAGTCTAGCTCTTCTAAAGCATGTTCTAAGTGTGATTTGCTGCAAGTTAGACTTAACTATTCTCATAAATCAATTCAATAGATACACTTAACTCTTCTCATGAATCAATTCAACAGATGCTTTATCATGAGACTCTCTCTTGCTCTAACTGTCCTAAACTTAACATTGAAATAGAAGCTTTAACTAGACAACTTAATGATTTTGCTAAAAAGGAGAAGTCGGCTCAGTCTAGTGCTTCTAAGGGTCTTGCTAATGAATCTGTTAAGTGCTCGTCATTTTCCTCACTAGCTAAAGAGAATGAGTATCTTAAAGATGCCTTAAAAAGGTTTTCTTTTGGCAAAAAGAATTTGAATATAATTCTAGATCAATCAAAAACAAGCATGAATAAGCATGGCCTAGGATTTAACTTTGTTGAGCATGCTAGGAATAATCCATATAAGATTGTTAAACTTCTTGAACCTAGAAAGTTTTAAGTAGAATTTGAATCAAAATAAATTATTATTAAATCTACTGGTATAACAAAAGATTTCCCTACCAAAATGAGTCTTCTGAAGTCATCAGATATGACTTCTCATCAAGTCAAGTTTCAATGCACTTATTGTGATAAGGGTGGTCATTTGCTTCAATTCTACTTTAGAAAAGTAAAGAAAGAGAAGAAGGACAGGTTGAGGAAGTATTGTCGACCAGCTGCTTTCCATAGTCATATGAGCAAGGCTGGACAAGACATTCGATCAGTTGTGTCTCGTGGTTGGACCAGCTTCTCAAGAGATTTTTGACCAGTGCTTTCTGGTCGATTAGTTCAGTCGAGAGGTAGACCAGATTTATGTAAGGGGTCAGATTGTTTTCAACCTACTTTTACTACTCATTTAGACCGATCGGCGTCAAATTAGCTCTGCTGAGCAGGTTAGACTGTGTGGTCGAACCAGCGACTCATCGACTGTTTGGTCGTAATATGTCAAAAGCTTCACTTAAATCTTTATCAGTGCATACTTTTTCTCCTGTTCGTCGAGTATCTCAGTACTATATACCTAAAACTTTATTGTCTAACCTAAGTACTAAGGTACCGACGATTGTTTGTGCTCTGTAGGCTAGTCGTAAGAGGAAGGAGAACATGTGGTTCATTGACTCCAGTTGCGCTCACCACAGGACTGGAGACTCACGATGGTTCTCCTTCCTCACTCGTACCTCCAGTGATAAGATGATCACTTTTGGAGACAACTCTCAAGGATGAATTATTGCTAAAGGCACTGTGCACATTAATGACAAGTTCATCTTGAAGGATGTCGCTCTCGTCAGTAAGTTGAGCTATAACTTGCTTTTAGTTTCACAGTTAGTAGACAATAATCTTGAGGTGAATTTTAAAAAGCATTCATGTTGTATTTTAGATTCAACTGGTGATCTGGTATGCAAAATTAGTCAAGTTGGTTGTTTGTTTAAGGATGACTTTTCGTATTCGGTATCTTCTGATCTTCGGTGTATTATTTCTTTAGATTCTAAGGATTTATTGTTTTGGCACTGCAGATTAGGTCATATTGGTTTTAATCATCTTGCTAAGCTTAGTAATATGAATCTGGTGAGAGACATTACTAGTCTTAAGATTGATAAGTCAATGGATTTAATCTGTCCACCCTATCGACATGGTAAGATGGTTGTATCATCACATCCTCCACTCACTCTTGTCTTGACTGACTCCCCTGGTCAATTATTGCATATGGACATAATATGTCCTACTAGGGTTCAGTCAGCTGGAGGTAAATGGTATGTTCTTGTTATAATCAATGATTACTCTAGACCATAAACTTGCTAAGGAACTTCTAGGAACACTTAGAGCAATTAGAAGTGATAATGGAACTGAATTTAAGAACACTTCTTTTTCTTCCTTTCGTGCGGAAAAGCGCTAAGACCATCAGTTCTCATAAGCTCAAGTGCCTCAATAGAACGATGTTGTTAAACACAAGAATAGAACTTTTGTCGAAATGGCTAGAACTATGTTAGATAAAAATTCAACTCCTAGGAAGTATTGGGCAGAAGCTATTTTGACTGCTTGGTACATTTCTAATAGAGTTTTCTTGCGAGCGAGATTGCAGAAGACTTCCTATGAGCTTAGGTTTAGTCATTCTCCTAGTGTTTCTCTTTTAAAGGTGTTTGGATGTCGATGTTTCATACTTTCTTGATAAATTTGAATCTAGATCATCAGATGGCATCTTTCTTGGTTATGTAGTTCACACTTGAGGTTATCGTGTACTCAACTTAGATGCTAACAAAACCGTTGAGACCTATGAGGTCACTTTTGATGAAGCTAGTTCTAGTACTAGACCTGATAATGCAGGTAATACAGGTCTCTGATGAACTCAAAGACATATTCTATGACTCTGACGACGATAACAGAGAGGTCCCGGGCCACTCTACGACACCTACTACCACTCCCACGACCATTCCGTCAGAAGTGACTCCTACGACCACTTTCATGACAATTCTGTCAGAAGTGACTCCTACGACCACTCATGAGACAGAGACTGCTACGACCACTACGTCCTCGCCGACTACTTCTATGACCACTCCTATGACCACTTCACAAGCACTTCTACTCATTCAACGGAGACATCCTTCAGAACAAGTGATCGGTGGGTTAACCGAAAGAGTTCTACACAGCAGGTATAACTCCAGTGCCTCTTATGCTCATTCTGCTTGTCTCCTCTTTTGAACTCCAAGATGTAAGTCACGCTTTATCTGATGAGTCTTGGAATAATGCCATGCATGAGAAATTAGAGAACTTTGAGAGTAATAAAGTCTGGACTTTAGTTTCACTCCCTCATGATCATAATGTTTTTAGAACTAAATGCGTCTTTAAGAACAAACAAAGTGAGGATGGTGTTGTTATTTGAAATAAGGCTAGACTTGTGGCTCAAGAATTCACCCAGGTAAAAGTTCTTGACTTTGGAGAAAAATTTTCTCCTGTTGTTCGATTAGAAGCTATTAGAATTTTGTTAGCATTTGCTGCATCAAAGGGCTTTAGATTGTATCAAATAGATGTGAAAAGTGCTTTTCTTAATTGCTATATTGAGGAGGAATTTTATGTTAGACAACCACCTGGTTTTGAGAATCTTAAGTTTCCTGATCATGTCTTCAAATTGTCTAAAGTTTTACATGATCTAAAACAAGAACCTACAATATAGTATGATAGACTTAAATCTTATTTGCTAAAAAATGACATTCAAATGGGTAAGATAGATAAGAATTTATTTACTCTCAATTATGGTAATAATCTTTTACTCGCATAGATCTATGTGGATGATATCATCTTTGGTGATTCATGTCATACTCTTGTTTCTAAGTTTCTAGATACTATGAGCAGGAAATTCGAGATGAGCATGATGGGTGAGCTTACATTCTTTCTAGACTTTCAAATCAGTAATCAAAATTGGGTGCTTTTGTTCATCAGACTAAATACACCAAAGATCTACTTCTTCGCTTTAACATGGGGATAGTCAAACCAATTTCCACACCCATGTGATCTATGACTGTATTGGATTCCGACGAAGATGGAAAGCCTGTCGATCAAAAGGAATACAGAAGTATAATTGGCTCTCTTTTGTATCTCACCACTTCAAGGCTAGACATATACTTTGTTATGTGTTTATGTGCTCGTTTTCAAGCTCTCCACATGCCTCACATCATCAAGCGGTAAAATGAATTTTCAGGTATCTTCAGTCAACTTTGGAATTTGGCTTATGGTACTCTTCTTCCTCTCGTCTTACCTTTAGAGTTTATTCAGATGCAGATTTTAGGGGTTGTCGAATTGTTAGGAAGAGTACGTCTAGCACGTGTCACTTTTTAGGCACATCTCTTGTCTCATGGACTTCTAGGAAACAGGTGTCTATTGCAGTTTCAACCGCTGAGGTTGAATATGTAGCTGCTGCTTCTTGTTGCCCCCAATTACTTTGGATGACAGTTACTCTTAAGGATTTTAGTTTAAAATTAGATAGTGTTTCACTTTTCTGTGATAACACTAGTGCTATTAGTATTGCTAAAAATCCTGTGCAACATTCTAGAACTAAACACATTGATATTAGCTATCATTTTCTTAGAGACCATATTGAAAAGAGAGATGTTGTCTTGCACTTCATTGATTCTGATTCTCAAGTTGCTGATATTTTCATGAAACCGCTTTATTCTTCTCATTTTGCTTGTTTGTGGAGTTAGTTGGGTGTGTTGCATCTTATGGGATCATTCTGAGGGGGAGCTTGGTGTTTAAGACTTCAGAAGCCTTGTTTATTATACTTGTCACATTATACATTAAGTCCAAGTCTTTGAAGTCAAATGATGTGTAGAAGAGCTGTCTTTATCATATTTACTCATTTACTATGCAGTAGTAGTCGAAATAGCTTGTAATTAATTTGCTCTACTTGCACTAAAACATAGCATGGCTAACAACTTGGAAAAATTGCTCCCATGCCACACAGTTTAATGGCGTTTGTTAAAATGTCCCATGATGTCTCACTGACATGCGGGTCCAGGGCCCACATGTCAGTGAGACATCATGGGGCATTTTAACAAACGCCATTAAACTGTGTGGCATGGGAGCAAATTCCCCTAACAACTTTGACTAGATTGATTGTAAATAGCAGCTTGTGATGTTCATAAAAAAGAATTACCTTGATTGGGAATCCTCTTTTAAATCTTGGTCATGACACTCTTATGCTTTATACTGCAATCTTTTTATGTTCACTCAAGTTGGCATGTTATGAGAAAAATAAAAAATAGAAGATTGACAAGATGTATACTTCAAGCATGCCATAGTTAAACAAAGAATGCTCGAATGAAAAGAAATATGTTTCACGGATGCAACCATTTAATAGAAGTTTTCTACAAAGATGGCATCTTGGAAAGAAGTATGCTACAAGCATGTCACATGCTAAAAAATGATTTTGGAGCAATAGATTGTTATATAAGATTGCTAGTTCGACTAGATTTAAGAGTTGCTTCACTTTTAAGCTTAGTCTTTTAGGTGTGATATCCCTTTGTGCTCTTTATAAATCAATTTGCGTATGGTCGAGATGGCTATTATTAATCCAATATGCTTAATCATGCTAAAAACCTGTTTAGACTTGCTTTGTGGTATATGACTTTATATGATCTAGGGAGCTCTACTCGAATGACTTGGATGCACTCTTAAATCAATTCACCGTGACTTGGATAATCTACAAAGTTTCTAGATATTTCTTCTCTTGCTCATTTTTATAGTGATTCTATTTTTGGAGCCATTGATGATTTCATTGCTAAAGGGGGAGAAATTAGAGAAAGGGGGGAATTGGAGGAGAAATTTAAAAAATTCGCTCACTGGAGTTGAGGGGGAGTTTTCCGAGTGTTCTGAGCTCTTCAGTGTTTTCTGCTATGGTATGTGTTTTCTTTTAACTGTGGTCAGTTTTTTTTTGCAAATTCTCTCATTCAAGAGTTTTTGAGGTGTTGTCAATGTATTCATCAAGGGGGAGATTGTGAAACCATGTGATAGTCGTGCATGTTGTTAATGATGAATAATTGACATTTGGCTTTATTGGATTTTGCTTTTGTGAAAGTTCTGGTTGATGTGTTTTTATACTTGAGTTTTCAGGATGGCAAAACGACCACGTTTGGTAGTTAGTAGTCCGAACAGCCTTGTATCGTTGGTCCAACAGCCCTATGCTGGGTGGTTCGAACGGCTTTGTCCAATCAGCAGACTTCGATCATGTTAGACTTTAACCACGTCCGGCTTCAACCACATTGATTACGACCACGTCCGACTTCAACCACGTCAAGCTTCGACCATGACAATCAAACCATGGTATTTCGACCTCATCATTTTTTGATCATGACATTTTAACCACGAATCATCGACTATGGTAGTATGACCATACCTGATCAAAGATGGTAAGTTACCGTATTCTTTGATGGTCGTAGCTACAACACCTTGTCTATGGTCGTAGCTGCAGTTACTACTTAATAGTCATGGACTTTACTAGTCGATACTCAATAGTTGTAATCTTTACTGACCATACTCGATAGTCAACGACTTTGTGATCGACACTTGTAATCTTTGCGGTCTACTATCATTCTCTCAGACTTTTCGATCGGTTGTCATAAACCTCGTGATCAATAGTCTTAGGCTTTTGCTATCGGTTGCCATAGGCTTTAGGATTGGTACTCGTAGACTTCATGGTCAGTTCGAGTGCTACAATTATTGCTATCTTCAAGTACTTAGAGTACTCATGCTAGGCCAGCGGTATGACTAGCTAGTACATGGTGGCCATTGATCGGTGAAGAGTACTCAAAGGTTTCGGTACTCGAAGATGGAAGTACTCGGTGGTGAGATGGTTGTGGTATTCAGTAGTCGGAAGGACACGGTAGTCGAAAGGACTCGATACTCGGTGATTAATGGTGCAGCAAATGGTTGGAGATCGGTAGTCATGGGCTCAGCAGTATGGTGCTTTAGTCGTAACGATCAGTACTTGGTAGTCGGTACTTAGTGGCTCTGTGGTCGGTAGCGATGTGGATGTTTTCCCAAGTGTTTTGAGCGGAGCAATGGTAATTCTCGAGTACTTGTTGTTTTTGAGTACTTGTTATGCTAGCGATCATGATAAGTAGTCTGAGGGTGTTTTCTGGATAGCGATAGAAAGTGTGGTCGTGGATGACTTGGTTGGTGATCGTGGATGATTTGATTCTTATCTATGGAGAACTTGTACCAAAAAACTTTCTTTGGTCTTTTCATGTGCAGATGGGTGTGGAGACGATCATGGTCAGTGACAAGGAGAATTGGGACTAGGATAGGGAAGTATGAGGTCCAGCAGTTGAGGATGTCACGCGAGGTGGTTGGGCTCATGCTGGAGCTTGTGGAGATCAAAAATGGTGATTCGCGGAGAAGCTACAGGCGGTGCAGTCCAAGAGGCTTCGACATGAGCGATGATGATGCGTGATGAAGATTCAGGAGGTGTTGTCCTGGAGGCTTCGATACATGTTGGTTTAGTAGTTTTGGATAGAGTGCATAATTGAGAAGACTGGATGAGTTTCGGATAGAGTCCGTAACTTGGAAGAGATAGAGATTTGAATACAACCCATTTCAAGAAGGGTTTTGGGTCTCTTGATTTGAGGTACAGATAGAGTTTTGTGTTCATGTTTGAGGTGGACACGATTTGGATGTTAGCCTATAAAAGCAAGGAGAGACTAAGGGCTAACGTATGGTTTTAGAGAAAGTTTTAGTGCGGTTCTAAGAGTGCTTTCATTGAGAAGGTTTTAGTGGTGCTTGTGAGGGCACTTTGTAATTGCACGGAGATCCTGAAATAAAGATAAGTATTGAATTGATCTTGTTCTTGTTTTGTTGTAGATTGGTTGTGATTGCAGGTGATGTGGATATTACGACAACGTTCAAAACGATTAGGCGAGTAGTCGTACATAGCAATTGGGTACACGGTCATAATCTGAGTGATTGACCAGGTGGTTCGGTTTCAAGTGGTTGAAATCTTCTCTGACCGCTGAAAGACTCCAAGAAACGATGACAATCTTCACCCCCATCTGATTGCTGTCTTTGATCTTACAGAATGACCATGTGAGAAAGTCTAGCATTGTATTGTAGTGAACCATTACAAATTTTATGGAGTGAGTATTTGATTTTGCAACGATTGCATTTTATCTTGTCAGTTTTAGAAATTTTTATGCAAACCGGTCTGACTGCTGGGCAGTTGCTGATCAAACCGACAGGCAGTGTGACCGTGACGGTCAGACCATAGAGCGGTAGTATCACAGGTTACTTGCCAGTTGCAATTTTTCGGAGAGGTCCAATTGCATAGTACTTCAGCCGGTCTGACCAGCCTATGGTTGGTGGTCAAACTGGCCCAGATGAAAATTTCTTGGATCTTGAGAATTTGTTTTTTTGGATTATTTTGAATTGTGTTTGGTCAATGCATTAATATTACATGAAGCATGTTTTGACGTGGGTTAAATTGTGAAGAAGTTGTGCCAGAAATGATTTCTTGGTCTTTTAATGTTTAGGGTCGCTTGGAGTCAACCATAGATAACGGCAAGGATCGAGGCTATGCTCATGCATATGGCACGTGGAATGCAGGAAATGTTGAAAGAATGTTCGAGCGATGAATTGCACCATGTGGTTGGTCGGTTCAAGTGAGGTGTGGTTCGACGAAACTGAAATGGAAGAGACTTGCCGACTCATGGCAAGCACATCGATTGCTTTGTAAGGGAAGATGAAGACCGGGTCAAGAAAATGTATTTTGATAAGTTAAATAAAATACCGAAAAGATTAAAACTACAGCGCTTAGGAAAATGGTTTAGGTCAAGGAGAAACTGAGAAGACTAAGTTAGATTAAAGGTTAAGACTTAGCAGATTCAGACTTATGTGCTTTGGAAAGCATGGATAAGTATAGTGTATGAGTAAAACCCATGTTATGTGAGCTTAACAAGCTCCCCCAATTGTGTTAAGTAGATAGTATCTATTATGGTTAGATAGAACTTGTTGCCTTGTCTATTTAATGGGTTGGGGTGGAGACTTGCTAGTTAACCATCTAACTATCCTAACTTTCCTTATTGAAACTAAGCGTTCTAGGGTTAAGGTTTAAGAAGTGTGAGTGTTGTGGTGTACTCTCTTATCCTCCAAGTGGAGTAACTGTAAAACTTTCCTCCTTAAGTAGCAATACATTGACTTTGTTCATCTATTATAGATCTCTCTTATTTTGGTGATTTGCTCTTAATATGGTTGGTTTTGATCTCCACTCTCCCCATCTTAATCTTGCTAGATGCAAAAATTAATTATCATCCATCTAGGAATCAATACAGGCAAGTTCATGAAGTTGCCTGGATGTGCTTGGATTTAACTCTCTCGAGTGATTTCTTGATCCAGTTATTTTTCCTTGATTCTTTATATGTTTTTGCTTGCTGTGATATATGGGAATACATCTATAACCATCATTCACTCACGAGTAAATCTTATTCACCATTTTTGTTTTTGTCCAATTTCGATGCAACCTTCATTCAAACAAAAAAGGTCAGAACTTTAACAATGATTTTTTTATCATTAATTGGAATAGATTTCTGACATTCTAGAGAAGATGCATGCCAACTTTCATGTGATTTGGAGCCTCGGTTTGAGTGTTAGCTCATTATGTGGTTTAAACTCAGTTTTACTACAACAATGCTTTAGGAGCCAAAAGGTCCCAATATTCTTGTGATCTTGTTAGATCTCTTATTATTTTAGGTTTATAAAGTTGTAATCTTGTTTTGGTTCAAATTTCAAGTCATTTGGACTTTTCATGTGAAAGTTGTGTGGTTTTTCGTTCTGTTTGAATTGAATTTCTTACGCTGATCTGAGGGAAAGGTAGTACTGCCCTTTATAGAATGGTAGTACCACACCTTATATGATGATAGTATCGCTCTGAGGTGTCAAGTCGATCCAGTTTGGCTCGATCTCTCTAGGGGGTGCTTAGGCTCTAATCTTCATAGCTATTCGAGTGAAAAAGTCTAACAATCTTGAGGTAAAAAATTTAAGAGAAATCATTGTCGGTGTGGCTTCTATTCACCCCTTATCGCCAGAGGCGGAGCTACCTCCCGGTGAGCCCGGGCTCACCGGCGTTGATCCATGGAGGGATGCGGAGCATCATGATCGCGCTGATGTACTCCATCGCCAAGTACCCGAGCAGCAGTCTGGTGAAGGCAAGCCGTAGGAGGGATGATGCCACGCCAGGCAGACAAAGCCGGAGATTGGGCCACCACTGTGGTGGGTCATGGCCTTATGGACTGTGCGGGATGGGTGGCGACCGACGGCCCATAGCCAACCACTGCCTTGCCTTGCCCCCGATCAGCTCCCGGCTCTCGATCCCTATTTCCATGAGTTTGATTTCCTTCGGTCTCTCAAATCACATCCTAACCCTAATTCTTTCTCTTAGAGTCTCGGTCGCCGATGCGGGCACACGACGACCTGGCTTGCCTCCCCCATTCCCAATCGCACTCGGTCAGCGGCTCACTGCTTGCCACTCGCAAGCCAGTGCATGCAGAGCGTGGAGTGCCTGGTGTCTGGCGATCGCCGATCGGCAAGGGCTGTAGTACCGCAGCAGGGCAGGCGGCCAGGTGCCGCCGGGCAGGGCATCGGGCGCAGAGGAGAGAGGGTGCGCGTTGGAAAGAGAATTCAGGGGAGGCGACAAGGGCCAACTGGCCAAGGGTAAGTTGTTCTGTTGTTGAAAAATCAAAGATGCAGTGAAAAACCATTGCTAATTTGCTATAATCTGTGACTGTGTTAATGCCCTTAGCAAGGCTTTTGCAAATTGCGAAAATGATGAAGACAAAGTTGGCAGTCAGATGCCGGATAGCAATGGAGATGCTCAATTGCAACTTGCAATATACTAGGAAAAGGTCAATAGGATAGTTTACGCTATTGGCTACAGTAGCATTTGTGGTTGCTGACAACAGTGGAGTTAGTTCATAAATTGAATTGTGAATTGATGTGAACTACTAAACTATGAGTATGTGAAGAGGTAGTGCAGAAGTAAGAAATAGGGAATGACGAGAAGAGATATTGACCTATTGTACTGAGTATTTAGTATGTTAGGCTGTTAGGGAAAATAAGCAGCTTCATTTAATTCATGAATTGAATTGTGAATTGATGTGAACTGTGAATGATATTTGTGAATTGAATATTTAGTATGTTAGGGAATGATGAAAATAACAGCTATTGTACTGTGAATTGATGTTAGGGAATGATCAATGTTGTGAACTATGAATGATATTTGTGAATTGTGAACTGTGAATCAGTCATAGATATGATATTTGTGAATTGTGATACACTGATTCATAGTCATAGTCATATATATTTGAATATTTTTTTGAAATAATGAATATTTAAATTGTTAAATTTCATAAATAAGGAAGTTTTTGGTCGATACAGAGAGCCTCGCAACCGCAAATGATGGAACTCATGGTTTTAAGCCATGGAGACTTGAAAAATGAATTTGCCTTGTACACGTGATTAACATATTTATGGTATGTTGTATTCCATTCTCTTCAGTTTTCAATGTGAATACATTACATGTTATATAATACACTAATCTATATATCTATATTTTACAGAATCTCTTCTAGATGTATGGTCGGTCTTTTGTTGGCGCATCATCGACACTTTCGTAATGCCGCACTAAGGTACTTATTATCATATATTTTTTTGTCATCTATGGACATTGAAATATATATTGGATTTTAAAACTATTACGGTATCAACTTTGCTTGTGCGTATATTACCTGTACTTAGTCTCACGGTGCGCCCGGGCTCTTAAAACTTCGTGGCTCCGCTACTGCTTATCGCCACGGATACAATCTTAGGTAGCGAGGTACACTGAATGGTTTTTGCTATCTCTAGCTTTCTTTTTTTCTTTTCCTTTTAAAAAAAGAACTTGCGATCTATTGTTGTCTCAATAGGGGGCAAAACATGAGTAGGAGAACGTTGTGGCCACTACGCTATAGAGAACCTTGGAGTCGGTCATACCTCCACGTGGTCCGATGTACATTACAGAGATCGATCTCACGATTGGCTTAGGTATTAATGTTGTGTTAGACTTCGCACTAGCAAAATTGATATCTCAACGAATCATTGAACGAAGAATTAACAATATGATTGTATTATAGCCCCTTCTCTAAACGGTTTCT
This sequence comes from Dendrocalamus latiflorus, assembly GCA_017311315.1. Taxonomy (NCBI): domain Eukaryota; kingdom Viridiplantae; phylum Streptophyta; class Magnoliopsida; order Poales; family Poaceae; genus Dendrocalamus; species Dendrocalamus latiflorus. The sequence continues at coordinate 47,506,514 of CM029612.1, read as the reverse complement.
ATTTCTACCTTCTCGAATACGTCAGTTTCTTAATTTCAGCTTTTTTTTAATTTTTTCTTTTTTCCTCTTATTCTTTTACATTGTTCATAAAGATATAAATGTATTTTTCTTTTTTCTTAATTTTTTTATTTTTCTCAACTTATCACTAATAGACACTACAATATATTTTCAGTCGCTATAGTACATTATAAGCCAGGAGGGAATAGTACAATAGCTTGAGCTTTAATTTGCAAGCTGGAGATCATATCTAAGATTCACAAATTGCAAAGCAAGTGCCCTTTCTTGTAGTAGTCGTTTTGGCCAGTATCTTATTGGGAATGGAGACATCCACACCATTCACATACCTAAACATTTATTACGAGTAGAATATATACATTGCTTAGATTTTTCAGTTGAGATTGTTGGAGGAATTTGTAACACTTCGTTTTTAGGAACAGGACCGTTACACGTCTTGTAACAGTTGAAGGGTTCAATTACAAATAAAAGGAGTATTATGCTTGCTCACGAACATTTCAAAGGCTTAATTTGATTAAAATAAAACATAACGGTCAATCCTAACAGCTTTAAAGGCGTCTAAGCTCAAAACTTAACTTATAATCAGAAGAACCGAAGAAAAATCCATAGGAACGCCTGAGTGCGGTCATAACACTAACACGAAAATTTGTAACATCCTTTCTTCTTTTGGTCTGTGTTGGGAGAAAAATAAAGCAAGACTAAGTACAACCAATTGTACTTAACAGGTTACATTGGAAAACGCTATTTAATTACATGCCAGGATTTTTAAGAGATGGAGATATGTGGGTCTTGTCTTTTTATGTGGATGCAATTTTATTTGCAAATATTTTTTTGAATTCAAAACAAGATAGCAAATCATGTACTTCTTAAGAAATTTGGGGTTTCAAAATCTTGATTATCAAACTTCAATATTTTCAAATCATTTCTAAATCTACTTATGCTTCATTATTGGAATCACTCATTAAACACAACTTCATTTATCGGAAGCACAGCGTATTCGAATACCATTTATAAATAACTATGCAGAATTGCCCAGCTTTACCCACAAGATCTTTTAACCCTCATGACCGAGTTAAGAAAACAACCTTGTTTCACTGCTCATCTCTTTATATAGCCTCTCCAATAGATTAGATACCCCCTATCAGAGAATTTGACGGCCTGACAGGGCGGAGCCTACCATTGTGAAAGTATGGTTTTACCATTTTCATATCACGTACTTCACCAGCTGTTCCCTTTTCTGGAACAGTATATTATATCCATATAGTAGATATTCAATCGATCTAAGTAGCTACTACACCAGGTTTGACAAGTCAACGCTTGTGGTCGAGCGATTATTATGTTCTTTACTTTAGCATATGGTTCTAGTCCTTACTTTTTACCAAAGCACTTTTAAAACTATACCGGTAAAATACCAAGTCTCTGAGTAGTATAAAACAGTGAGTTCCTAGTCTACCATGATTATTTAAGTAATATATTTAGTGTTACTAAGTCTTGTCGAGGTAAATATGGCCATCCAATTAAACAAGGCTTTTTCTGTGGTAGGACAGAACTAGTATCATGTCATTCTTAATATTTATTGTATAAGAAATAACATTGCATAAATAACATAATAAAAATACTGGTAAATAAATAATTAGAGGAATGTAGGTTCAACATGATCAAAGACATGTGACTTACCCCTTTGTCCATAGGACACTGACTTCTTTGATTGCTCTTGTAGCTCTTCTGATGATCAGCTCATTAGGCCCGAATACTAGTGCGAAAGACGAATAAATTCTTGCCTTGTAGAATGCAGGCTAGAAACAAAAGACAAATAAATAACCAAAATGATAGAAATAAAATAGGTTTGAGTGATAAGGGTTTAGGTAGTATGTGGTTTGGTTGTTCAAAGTTGGAATTGGGTTAGATGGGTCCAAGATGGTTGAAGCAGTTGTATATAGGTTTTCGATGAATAGTAACGGCTGTCCTAGTACTGGACATGGATTCTGAATAGCGTATAGCTAGCTAGGGTTTGTCAAAGCATATTTGAGCTAAACCGAATTGAAATTGGACTTCACGGCTTAAAATGGCTAGGACGAATATATAGGTTTTAGCAAACAATAAAAGAATCATATTGGGTTTAGGGTTTAAAGTAGTGTTTTGGTGGTTTTAGGTTTTATCGGTGTGTGATATGGAAAAACAAAGGTGGAAAATGGGTAGACTGGCTCAAGACCGATTAAATGGGTAGAAGAGCTACAAGAGCAATCAAAGAAGTCTGTGTCCTATGGACAAAGAGGTAAGTCACATGTCTTTCATCGTGGGTTTTTACTGTTTACAGCAGGTCCGGTTGCAACGGTCACTATCAGGTTGTTGTCGCCGTACTCAGAGAACAGAGGAGTTTCGAGTACTCAGATGGTTTCGGGTACGACTACGAAGTCGGGTGGACAGTCGAGGCTCGACTTTGAGTGTGAAGTCGACAGAGATTGGATGGTGTACGAGTAGCTTAAGAGCATCAGACGGCGTTTGAGTGGTTTAAGAGTATCAGACGGCGTTCGAGCGGCTCAAAAGCACCGGACGGTGTTCGAGCGACTTGAGAGCATTGGACGTCATTTGAGTGGCTTGGGAGAATCATACGACATTCGAGCGCCTTGGGAGTATCAAACGACGTTCGAGCAATGTTGCTCAAGACTCGAAGCGGTACAGCCAAAATCTCTTTCAATTACAAGGTGGCCGAAGATTTCAAGCAATGGAGCGGTTGGAGAATTTGTGGTCGAAATAACAATTGGCGACCATGGGTGGGTTCCTGGGACCACAAGGATTCCATTTTTGGGCTCGGGAGTGGCCGGAAGTCCGGCAGGTGTTGGCGCTGAAGTCTTCTCTTCTCGAGACTTTTGAATGGCACAGGAGTTAACGACGGGTTAAGAGGACAATAACATTAGTGTTTGGGCATCACTGGGGGTTGGGATGGCTTAGGAAAGTGGTAGCTTGGGTCTGGGATGGTTGTGCAAGGCTACCCACGGTGAGGCCTCTCAGTCGTGCAGCGAACTTCGGAGACCAAGAAGAAGGGGCTCGGGAAGCTATGAGAATGGTTCGATGGTGTTCCTGGGAGCATGAGGAGGCTACGGGCAAATGCAATCAAAAATAATCGACTAGATAACAATAATTGGAAATCGGCTTACTTTGGAGTTTTCTGGCAATTTTCGGTGGCGTGGTGGTCGTCGGGGCAATTGAGGGTAGGGTGGCTCACTGGACACCAATGCTACTCAATGGAGGTGCTCGGGGGTTTATATAGAGGTTCTAAGGCAGTTGGCCATAGGGGAGGCGTCGTTCGGGTCCTGGCATGTGGCCATGGTGAGATGGCTTGGAAGGGCTCGGCTCGCTGAGATTATAGCACATTTTGGGTGTAACATTGCGGCGGTCAAGGCGTAGGGTGGGCTGTCAGGTCAGCAAGGTGAATTGGCGGTGTGGTAATGAGATAGGGGGCGAGGTGGTTACAGCGCTATGCCAAATGATGGATGCGGCAATTAAGGAGGGGTCAAGTGTTAGGGGCCGTATGCTAGTTTGGCAGAGATAGGGAGGCAAGCGAGGTGGTTTTGCAGAGAATTCTAGCGGCAGTGCGTCGGTAGAGAGAGAGAGAGAGAGCAGGGGAGGTGGCGCTGAATTCTGGCCCGACTTTGCTGTGAGTCGAGGGGAATTAAGGGGTGTGCCAGGGAGGGATAGGCGAGACGTACGACGTTGACGGCCTGACAGAGGTGTGGCAACGGTGAGCGAAGTCATGGCGGTGGCGTATGAGCGGCAACTAGGTGGACGGTGATATTTTTCAGATCATGAACAGTGGCGGCCGACTAGGTTTTGATCAAATGACATAGGGAGACGGTGAGATTGGTGGAAGGGCTGAGATGGGTGTGGAATTAGCTAGAATCTTGGTTAAGAACAAAATCCAAAGAAATTCAATCTCATTTTAAAATTTTTAGGTTGTTTTAGAATTGAACAACGTACATGAGTTTCTTGGTTGTATATTCTTGCACCTCGCTAGGGCACAGCACTAGAAAAATGAATTAAAAGCTCTCACATGCATATGCAGCTACATAGGCTGTAGAGCTTGCTGAGACTTGAGAACGATCACTGTCGGCATCTCACATACGCATGGTATGTTAGCAGCTACGGCTGCAGCTCACGCGATCATGAGTACACACGTAAGCGAACACACTGGAACAGAGAGAGAGAGAAAGAAGATGAACACGCAAGACAATTATTGTGCTGCTCAACTCCTCGCAGCTTTTCAGGCTTTGTTTGTTTCTTTTAACGAGTAAAGACTAAAGAGCAACAGAAGCAGAGCGCTTCATGCGTCAGGATCCGAACTAGCCGTGCCATCCCATGCCGCGCGGTACAAGCAGGCAGCGCCCACGCACACGACTCGCTCCGGTGTGGACTGAGCAGTGAGCACGCCTGGAGCTAAACAAAACGGCGCGCACGACTAACACTCAGCCGTGCACACAAACCGAAAAGAAACGTTGTAAGAATAAAAAAAGTAAACCGCACACAAGATTATTCAAAAAACACCCCTAATCCTTGAGGCACTTACCTGATCTCGACGATACCAATCCAGCTCCTAAAACCTGACGCGGTCAAGTGGTTTCATGAAATTGTCTGCGAGCTACTCCTCCATACTAGCGAACTTGACAGTAATCTTGCCTCCCTCGACACATAGGAATGGCAACGGGTTGGATATCTCCGGGTTCTGCTCTTTCCCCCCCGAATCCAAAACCCGAAAGTACTATCCAAACCCGCACCCGAAATAACTTTCGGGGCGAATAGGAGTCCCGAACCCGAAACCTGCGGATACCCGATATCCAATGGATATCCAAAAACCAAGATAAAATTCAACTTATCAAGCATTCAAGGGGACGCCGACGGCGTGGGGATGGCCGACGTGGGCGGCGTAAGGGGACGCCGACGGCGTGGGGATGGCCGGCAGGCCGTGCCGCGTGCGCGCGGCCCAGGCGGCGCAAGGGGACGACGTCGGCGTGGGGAAGGGAGATGCAGGGCGCAGGACGGCGTCGGCGGCGGCGCAAGGGGACGGCTTGGGCGGCCGGTGGCGCAAGGGGACGGCGTGGGTGGGGAGAAGGCTGCGGGGAGCCGGGGAGATGCCGCGGGGAAGGGCGTGCCGCGGGGAGCCGGGGAGATGCGGCGCAAGGGGAAGGGAGATGCGGCGCAAGGGGAGCCGGGGAGATGCGGCTGGGGCTGGGTGGGTGGGTGGGTTAGGGTTTCACACCCCCATTTTTGCTTATATACTAGGTGGAAGGGCCCACATGTCATACACACTTCGGGTATCCATGGATATCCATGGGTAGGGTTTGCCCTCCAAATCCAACCCGAACTCTTATCGGGTACCCGCCCCGAACTATCCATGGATAGAAAATGCCATCCAAACCCACTATTTTCGGGTTGGATATCCGCGGATACCCGGCTCCACGGGTAATTTTGCCATCCCTATCGACACACCCTGGATGAATCGATAGCATGTATCAATGTGTTTGCTCCAGTCGTGGAACACCAGGTTCTTATAGAGGGAAATAGCGGACTTGTTGTCTACCTTGAGAGCGGCAGCTTCGAGCTCCTTGCCGGTGAGGTCACCCAGCAGGCACGCCAGAAAAATGCCATGGCATGCCGTGGTAGTTGTGGCAATGCACTCCACCTCGCAGGAGGATAGCGCCACTACCTTCTGCTTCTATGACTGCCAGCTAATAGAGATCTGGTCGAGGAAGAAGAGCACCCACATAGTACTCTTGCGGTCGTCGACGTCGGCCATGTCGCTGTCGCTGAAGCCCGACAGATGTGGCCGCTCTTCGTCCTTTTTAGCGTAGTGGTAGCCATAGTTGCGCGTACCCGTGATGTACCGCAATATGTGTTTGATGGCGCCGAGGTGAACTTCAGCTGGGGCCTCCATAAACCGGCTCACGTAGCCCACGGCATAGGTTGTGTCTCGCCTAGTGTGCACCAGGTATCGGAGGCTGCAGACGATGCTCCGGTAGTGTGTGACGTCCGTTGGTGGGTTAGTGCTCACCTTGCTTAGCTTCAAGCGTGCCTCCATAGGGACTTGGCAGGGGTTGCAGTTCGTCATGCCGCTCTTTTCTAGAATATTGAGCGCGTAGGCCGCCTAGTTGAGCATGATGCCATTCGCATTCTGGTGCACCTCGATGCCTAGGTAATAGCTAAGCATCCACAGATCACACATCTGGAATAGCTTTTGCATCTCCCCATTCAACCTGCCAATTTCATGAGGATCCGATCCTATGATGATCAGATCATCGACGTACACCCCTACAAGCATTTGCGACATGTCGTTGCCGCACATGTACATAGCGTGCTCGAAGGCACTCCAGCAGAACCCAAGCAAGATAAAGCTAGCACCTCACATACCAATATGAGATATTACTATGGAACGTCATCGCCAAAGCAAAAAATAAATAAATAAAAGCAATAATAGAAATTGCAAGAAAATTAAAATTTTAAAAGCACTTTATTGGAGAACCAGCAAAAGCTGAAATAAATATTTGAAACATAGGACTGGTCCACTTCTAATCAAATAAGTAGTAAAAGATAACACAAATAGTGGCAAGCCACGGTGCATTAAACTCAGGTTCTCCCACCCATGCATGTTGCTATCACTCCACTGGCCTTTTACCTAAGAATGAAAAGAGTAAGCGTGAGATTTGGAAATCTCAGCAAGTACCAACAACGGTTGCAAGCAAGGTGTGTAAATGACAAGTAATGCAAGCAGGTAATTGACTCAGGTTAAGTTCAATGAAACTAGGTTACTGAAAACACTGATAAGGATCGGAGATAGAGATAGCAAGAATGGTGGAATTAAGGATAATTGTTATTTAGCAAGTTATGACAATGGCACCAGCGATCACTTCCCACATACCCGGTTATACGAGAATAGTCAGGCATGTCACTGTCCTCGATTGTATAACCGCCGATGGGGTGTAATATCTTGAGTAACGAAAGTGTACGGGCCCCCATATATTACTAGGTGGGTAGCAATCTCCCCTATATGTGGGTGATCCTAGGCCAGGTAACCGTGATATTATTAGCAAATTATATGGTTAGAGATTAAGGTAACTAAGGAAAGACTAAGATAAGGTTATGATAAGAAGAAGGATTGGCTAAGGATGGAAATGGAGAAATATAATTCCCGATATGAGGGCAATGTGGAATGATAATATGGTGATAGCGATATAAGAATTATTCCAAAGAAGTTATAACATAGCTCACACAAGGGTTGGCAACCATCCAAGTTTTATTACTTGATAAGTGATTATTAGTCAGATTAACAGATATTATATTTGTTGGTCATGACACATACGAAATTATACGAGTAATGGATCATGATATCAGTAAAAAATAAACATAGCAAACATAATGTTAAAAGATTGCTAATGATTTAAGCATGAATTCTAAAATACTAATTACAAGCATGAATTCTACAATATTATTAACTAAGTATTCTAATAAACATAAAAGCATATGGAATAAGATAACCTAAAACATCATGGTATGAATACAATATTAGAAGTCTATAACCAAGCAAGCATTAGTAATATGATAATAACCAGGTAAGGTTTAGTAATATGATAATAGCCAGGTAACTTTAGTGATTTGTTAATAGCCAGGTGATTCCAGTGATATGATAATAGCTAGGTAAATTTAATGATATGATAATAGCTAGGTGATTCCAGTGATATGATAATACGGTTGAAAAAATTGTGTTTGCTATGATTTTGCTGTGTGAATTGCCATTCGGCTGACCGAACCCTCATTCGGCCACGTGAATGACGTGCCGCTGCAAGGCTGGCCAAACCCCCCCCCCCCCCCCACACGAATGCAAGTTCGCCCGTGTGCTGGCCAGCCGAACCGAGTCGACCAGTGCAACGATCGCCTGCCACCGCTGGCATCTACCGCCGCCAGTCATCGCCACCGCCGACCTATGCTCAGCCGTGTGGCACCTCTCGGCCTACGCCGCTTCTAGGCCACCGCCGCCACCGGTCTGCACTGCCCCAAGCTACCGCATCGCCGTTGGCCTACGTCGCTCCCCAAGATGCCGTGCTGCTTCCCAGCATGTGCTCGGCCCATACCGTCGCCATCCACACGCTGCCTAGCCGCGACGCCGTCACCGCCTACCGTGGTGATGCGACTGCTGCCACCATCTATCGTGGCTAGCATGTGCATGTCTGCTGCCTACCGTGGCATTGCCGTCGCCTACCGTAGCTAGCCTAGCACGCCCGCTGCCTACCATGGCTCTACCGTCGCCAGCCTATGCACGCCTGTCGCCTACCGTGGCCGACTTGCACATGCCTACCACCGCACTAAATAGGAAAGAGAGAGACAAAGAGAGAAAGAGATGGGAATAGGAGATTGGTTTTTGTTTCACCTGATGAGAGAGAAGGAAACAATATACGTAAGGGGAAGTAATTAGATCAAAGGTAATTAGATGGGTTTTTAAAGACTAATTTAGATTTGCCCTCTTTTGTGTGGTCCCTTCTAAAAGAAATCGAGGCACTACAGGTGTTGAGCTTGGCGTTCCACGCTCTCAGTGCTTAATGCAACCCGTAGAGAGCTTTGTGCAGTTTGAGCACTTTGTGCTCATGGCCATTCTCGATGAAGCCAAGAGGCTGTGCGACATAGACCTCCTCCTCGAGCTCGCCGTTCAGGAACACCAACTTGACATCCATATGGTGCACTTGCTAGGTTTCATGTACTGCGATCATGATCAACAGCTGCACAGACTTCAGGCATGCCACCACGCGTGAAGACCTCCTCAAAGTTAATGCCTTACCGCTGCACATACCCTTTTGCAACGAGCCACACCTTGTGCTTCACAATGGCACCGTGCTCTCTCGCTTCACCTTGAAGACCCAGTTGAGGCCGATGGGGTGGTGGCTTATCAGGAGGTCAACGAGGTCCCACACGTCATTTTCCTTGATGGAATGCATCTCCTCGGGCGTTTCTTTGCACCAGCACTGGTGCTACTCTGCCTTAGCGAACATGGTCAACTCCTCAATGGCCATGAGATGCAGCTCATCCATGTCGAGCTCCTGAGCAGTGCACTAGAGGCCGTGCACCATGCCACACCTCGTACGATGTCATGCCCTTGACGCTGCGGGTTGGGGCTTGGCTCAGGATAACACGATAGTCGTCATCGCCTCACCCCAAAACATCCCCGGCATGCTCTTGGCCTTCATCATGCTACGAGCCATGGCTACCACCATCTGGTTTCAGTGCTCAACGACATCATTCTAATGCGGGGAGTACGGCACCGTGAGGTGCCACTGGACACTACGATCCATATAGTACTCATCAAACTCAACCAACATGAACTCGCTGCCATGATCAGTGTGGAGGGAGCATAGTTTGCACCCAATTCCCACCTCAACGTCGGTCAGGAATAGCTTGATCGCCACTGGAGCCTTGTCCTTCGTCATGAGCAAGACCAGCCACATATAGCAACTGAGATTGTCGATGAGGAGCAGAAAATATCGCCTCCTACATGGTGTGGCTGATGTGATGGGGCTACAGAGCAAGTATGCGATGCTGCTCATCACAGATCATGAGCAAGTCATCCTAGATGAGCGTCTGGTAGCCGTTCTTATTGAGCTGCCTGAGGCTCACTATGTTGCTGCATAGTCGTGGGATGTATTACACCCCCATTAACGCATGGTGCTTCCCGTTCCGGCAGGTGAATAGGAGAGCGCAACACTTGCCTATGTCCACCATCGAGCCATTGCCAAACTTGACAGAGCCGGTGATGCCCTCATCCATCTTTGCGAAGTTTGCTTGGCACCCGGGCATGTGGTTGCTGGCGCCAGTGTCCAGATACCAAGCGTCATCATGGGCATCCTCCTTGTGCCCTAGATGCACCTGGGCGTGCACCTCGTTGGGCACCACATTAGTGCTCGCGCCCATAGAAGCCTTGGTGACAACACACACTTGCGCCATGAGAAACGCAGGCTCGTCATCTTTAACCTGTGTCATATTAACTTGCTCGATGTGCTTAGGCTTGCGGCAGTCCTTGGCCCAATGTCCGAGTTTGTTGGAATTGCGGCATTTGTCCTACGACCCATCGCGAGTGTCATCTTTGTCATTGTGGGCACTGCCATCACCGCTCTTGCATGACTGCTTACCCTGGCAGTGGCTGTTGCCACTGGAATTTTGATTACCGGACAGGCCCTCGCCTTGTCTCTGCTTCATGCACATTACCGGACAGGCCCTCGCCTTTCTTTTTCCTTTTCCGTTAAATAGAGAACCTGCGATCTCTTGTTGTCTCAATAGGAAGCAAAACGTGAGCAGAGAACGTTGAGGCCACTACGCTAGGGAACCTTGAAGTTGGTCATACCTCCACGTGGTCCGATGTACATATACAGAAATCGATCTCACGATTGACTTAGGTATTAATGTTGTTCTTAGACTTCGCAAATTGCAAAATTTATATCTCAACGAATCAAAGAACGAAGAATTAACAATATGACTGCACTATAGCTTGAGCTTTAATTTGCAAGCTGGAGAGATCATATCTAAGATTCACAAATTGCAAAGCAAGTGCCCTTTCTTGTAGTAGTCGTTTTGGCCAGTATCTTATTGGGACTGGAGACGAGATCGACATCATGCACACACCTAAATTTTTATTATGAGTAGAATCAACAGCGAAGCCAGAAATAAATTTAAAACTGATCTAAATCATTTATAATACTAAACTAAATAGACACAAATATAGTTTTTTATTTTTATGGAATTTCAAATTCATACAGAAATTATACAATTAGAGACAAACAACAAAAAATAGATAAATAAAAAGTAGTAGCTCAACAATAGAAAGCGCACACCTAAAAATATATAATTATTCTGCTATGAGTGCGAAGTACCGATAAGTCACCTACGTATGAAACATATCAAAATTATTGATATAATAAAAAAATTGTGAATGATAATGAATATTTAGATCATATGAAACATATAGCAAGATCTATAAATAAAATAGTAATTGTTGTCAATAAAAAACTATAAATCTATGAATAAATTATAAGGACTAAACTATTTATACACACTGAAATTCCAAAGTCTAAACTCTAAAACACTAAATCGAGAAGGAAGTAAGGAACTAAAGAAAAATACTACTCACTCAGTGTCTCAGTAAATCAGTCAATCCACTACATCAGAATCAGACAGCCTTTAGACGTGCGACCGACGTGCCCCACTTCTCTCCCGCCTCGAGCTCTCTTCTAAGTCCTAATCTCCTCACTTCCTCTAGTCTCACTCTCTCACTGAGCACTTCACTCACTCCCAGTCACTCCCTGTCTCGGCTCTCTCTCTCTCTCTCAGACTCAAAAACTCCGCTTCATCTTCTACTCTTCTCCACTCTCTAGTGCAGTGCACGGCTGCGCCTCCCTACTTCGGCACAGGCGCACGGCGGATCACCTGTGGCACCGCCCACACTCCCGCCCCGGTCCATCTCCCCCCCACCTCGGCTCGGCTCCCCCTTGGTGCCTTGGTCTGAGACCCCTCCCCCTTGCTCAGCTCCCCCTCGCCGCCCGATCCAGCTCCTCCCGCCCCCAGATGGCCGGATCAGCCCCCCCCCCCCCCCCCCCCCGCGCGCGGATTGGCCGACGGCTCAGCCCTCGTCGCCAGATCCAGCTCCCCTGACCCTGGTCCCCTCTTCTGCTGTTCTGCTCGCCCGGTCGCCCCCTCTGCGTTGTGCGCTGTCTCTGCTCTCTGGGAATTGAAAATTCCAATTGCTAATTTGCTACGGTTTGTGAGTTAGGGTTGGTATCTTAGTGGGCCGGTGAGATGAATTTATTGGACCTCTTAAGGGCAGTGTGCGGACCACTTGACCAAATGTTTTTTGTTTTAGTTTTTCTTTGTAGGCTTGCAGCTACTGGTCCCTCAAGGTTATCGTCGCCGGTCCTGCTCGCCCCTGAGTAGAATATATACATTGCTCAGATTTTTTTCAGTCGAGATTGTTGGAGGAATTGAACAGCGTACATGAGTTTGTTGGTTGCATATTCTTGCACCTCGCTAGGGCACAGCACTAGAAAATTAATCAAAAGCTCTCACATGCATGTGCAGCTGTATGGGCTGTAGAGCTTGCCGAGACTTGAGAACGATCACTGTCGGCATCTCACGTACACATGGTAGGCCAATTATTCCTCCAATCGTAACGTGAGATCATCATTCATTTGGCATTTGGCAATAGCATGCATCGTGTGGTAGTCACCAACTTCGGCTGATAAGTGATAACGATGTTGTTCGCAGATGGTACGAAACCAACGACCAAAATGCGATGAAGAAGCGTGTAAGGCGCTAACGTGTTGTGTTGCACGGCACACGTGACTACGCGAGGTTTTCCTGTTGAACATTTTCTGTGCTTTCTAGTCTACCAGTATTTTGTTTCTCTTCTTAATATATAAGCCATTTAAAAAAGCCTAAGAACAGCTCCATGAAGCTATTTTCTTTTCTTGAGCGGAAGGTATGGATTTTATTAATTATTTGGGCCGGCCTAGTTAGCTATAGAAGATATGTATACTATACATTCATTTAGGCCAACAGCCATCAAGAATTTGGGCTGGACAACTTCCCCCATCAAGGCCACGAACAGCAAACCACCGTCTTTTCGCAGACATTCTATTATGCCTATGCTAGCCGTATGGACTTTGATGTACATATCAGATTATCACGCCGTTCCGTTCACCAAAGGACGAAGCCTTCGGCGCTCTATATAAGTCGGAGCTTATGATTTTCATTACTGTTATAAAAGAATGAGTTGATGATCGTACGTCTCTTCTTTTTCAACCATCATATTCTTAACTTCTTATCATTCTTCACTTTTTAACTGATCAGAGTAACTCTCTTCCATAATATGATTCTCTACATATCCAATAAATTTCATTGCAACGCACGAACAGGTGACTCGTACACTGTAATACGGCGCTTTGCTTGCACCAAGGAACTACACCTAGTGAAGAAAATAATAGTGAGAACAAGAGAAACAGAACTCGGGCTGCTCCAAAGGAAGGTTGCCAGGCGATGTTTGAGATAGCGAAAAGGGACCACGATAAATGGCTTGTTCCAAAGCTTTTCTTGGCACGTACACATGAGTTGTCTGGTGTACCAAACAAGGTGCACTACATTCAGTCAAACAGCGAAGTCGTTGTTCTTGCAAAAAAAATAGTGTTCTTCGAGAGAATTCAGTTGTTGAATCTGCAGCTAGGAGACCTGGGGAGGAATTTTGAAGACCAAGCACCAAATGATCGAGAAATAATATAACCTTGCCGTGGTGCTTTTGGGGTGGATGATACTCAAAAGCTTCTTGGGTAATACATTTTCATATTCATTTCAAGTTGACAAAAAATGATTGCTTGACCCATGCCATCTGGGCTGACGCCAAAGCAAGAACATCGTGTACTATTTTGGAGATGCCGTAACACTTGGTAAATCTTTTGTTTAGAACAAGGACTTTTTGCCATTGGTTATGTTCACCGGTGTCAATCGATCATCACATGCAATGTGTTATGTTTGGTTGTGCTTGTGCATTACTAACAGATTACACGGAGGCTTCCTATGTTTGGCTATTTCAGAACTGGATCACAGTGACGGGTTCACACCATCCTACGTCGCTAACTACTTGTTATAACGAAACCATTGGTTCAGCAATAGCAAAAGTACTTCCACAAACACACCATCGGAGATATTAAACAGATGCAAAGAAATTTTGGCTAATATATATTTTGGATGTGCTTCCTTTGAAGACGAATTCTGTGTGTCAATGAGCCCAAAATTGTTGAAATGTTTCAGGTTAGAAGAAAGTCCTTGATAAGTATGACCTGGGCAACAACTTATGGCTCCAGTCTGTATACAGAATTCGGCGGGTTCCTGTATATTTCAAAGATATATTTACCGCTGATCTTTCAGCAACTCAAGAGACCTGAAAGCTTGAGAGCCCCGATCGTTTCGGCTTCGGCTTCTGGCTTATTTTTCACTATTCCTAAATTTCATCTTTTTCTGATTTTTTGAGTTTTTTTACCGATTCTTTTTTCCTGTATTCGTTTGCATTACACGTGATGGGCTAACATATTTTTAAAATTTTTTAATTTAATTATACCAAATAAGTCACCTTCAGCTACAGTGTAATTTCAACCGGCTACAGTGAAATAAGCTATAAGGCACAGCCCAACCGATCACCGCTCTTCAACACAAGAGCAGCTTTGCCAGTCTTCATTTCATTATTGGAACACGTGATGGCAGGTTGGTCAGAAAGGGAAGCTCTAGGAGATCTAAGCCACATCTTTTACCAGACCTATTCTAAGAAGAACCCCCTCAAACTTGCTGAAACAGGGGTCAGAAATATACACAGGGACGGTTTTTAACATATTTGAGAAGGAATTCATTGAATCATTAGGTTATTATATTTCTAGTTGGGCTCATTGCTGTGTATAAAGTCACGAAGGAGGATACTGAAGCCACATGCACGGTCAGCTATGATACTTCTGGCAAGAGAGCTAAATATAGCTGCTGTCAGTTCGAGAGTTCTGGTGTCATATGTCGGCATATACTGAGAGTACTCTTAGCTCTTGATGTAGGTGCCATACCAGAGTTTTACATATAGAAACGATGGACGAAAGAAGCTAAAAGCCTGAAATGGTTTTGTGTTGGACGAATGTTTGTAGTATAGTGAGCTTCACCGTTATGCCCTTAGATACGCCAGGGAAGGATCGACATCTGGGGAAGTTTTTACCTTTGCTTGCACAACAAACTCTTCAGGTTGCTTTTGCTGAGGTTGTTCAAATGAAACAGGGAATGGTTGCTTTTGCTGAGGTTGTTCAAATGAAACAGGAAAGTCTTAGTCGATGTACATTGTGATGAACATGGCACTATGATGTGAAAAACCTTGTAAGAAGGTTCAAAATTATATTGTGATAAGCCATTGCATTTTGGGAAGGTTGAACAATCAAGTTTTGCAATTTGTCGAAATTTGGAACCAGGCTGCAGACCGGCACAGGGGGAGTGGTCGGACCGGTCCTCTAGCGGTCCAACTGGAAGCATTTTCGGTTAAACCAGTTACTGTTAGCTATCAGACCGCTAAAAGCACGTAGTCAGACCAACTGAGGCTTATGCTCTTGGTTATGTCTGTGGTTTGTGGAATTTTGAGTTTGCGATAAGTTTTGTCGACCTAGTTTAGGGTTTATATGTTGCACGGACATGTTATAGCTAACGTGGGTCAAGTTGTGAAGAACTTATGTCTGAAAATGATTTTTTGTCTTTGAATATGCATGGTCATTTGGAGTCAACCATGATTAACGATAAGAATCGGGGCTACGCTTATAGAGGAGCCAAGACCCAGAACGATTAAGAATATTGGGTGAGATGATTGGGCTCAAACATGACACGAGAAATATGGGAAATATTAAAGAAAAATTCGAGCGACGGGTTACACCATGTGACTTGGTCGATTCAAGTGAGACGTGATCCAATAGAATCGGAACGGGAAAACTTGTCGACATGTGGCAAGCCAGTGGTGCACTTACATGTAACAAGCATGACAATTGCTCGTAATGGAAGGAGAAGACTAGGTGAAGAGAGAGTATTGGGGTAATTTGGCCAAAATACTGAAAACTAGCTTGAATCAAAACCACGGTGCTTGAGTGCTACTTAGGAGAGCGGTTTAGGTCTATGGTCAGGGTTTGAGAGAAGTTAAGTGTTGTGATGTGCTTTCTTATCCTCCAAGTGGAATGGCTGTAAAACTTTCATCCTTAAGTACTAATACATCAATCTTTATTTATCTCCATGAATCTCTATTGTGTTGATTGATTTGCTCTTTGATTTGGTTGGTTTTGCTCTTCTCTCTTCCCTTCTTGATCTTATTATGCCAAGGACGTATAAGAGATGAAGATAACATTTGAAAATCAATCTTCACCCATATAGACACTTGGTTGGCAATTTCGCGAAGAAATTTTGTTTGTTTGGATTTAACATGAGTGATTTCTTGATTCGAGTGTTTTTGGCTCGATTTGTTTGGTGTTCTTGCTTGCTCTGATATGTAAGAATATATCTATAACCATCTTGGCTACCATCCACCCACGAGCAAGTCATATTCACCGTTTCCTGTTTTTGCTTGTTTTTTGTGTAACATTTCTTCAAACTGAAAAAAGTCATAACTTTGATAACGATTTTCTTATTGTTGGTTGGAATAGGTTTGTGATATCCTAGAGAAAATGCATACTAATTTTATGTCATTTGAATCTACGGATTAAAAGTTGCATAGATTTTGATTTTGAAATAGCGATGAAATTACTATTCCTTTTCTATGCTGAAAACACTAAAGTGGTCTAACAAGCTACTAATTACCGGTCGTAGCTGGTCAGACCGTGGTATTGTTTATCTGGTCAGACTGCCAAGCACAGTAAAGGTTATTTTGATCATTTTTTTGCTAGGATTTTTTTTATGGTGATTGGTCTCTGATTTCCATAGCTTTGCATAGCTATTGGAGTGAAAATCCACGAATACTTAAGAAAAAATTTCAAAGGCACCATTTATTCTCTCTGTTGCCATATCGATCCTACATAATATATACGTTTGTTATAGTCATTTAAGTCATGAGCTTATTTGGGTTTAAGCTTTTAACTTCTTAATTTCGTTTTTCTGGCTTTTTGACTTTTGGGGGTCTTTTTTTCTCATTCGTTTGTATTTGTTCGTGATAATATAATTTTTTATTTTTTAAATTAATTACGCTGAAAAAGTTACCACCAGCTACAGTGCAAAAAAACTGCTACAATACCAAAAAAGTTAGAAACTTGATCTTTAAAGTCCAAATAAGCACCCAAGGCTCTTTCTGTCCCTTCTTTGTCTTTGTTGAAGAAAGAAGGAATTCTGCTTCCATGTACCATGTGTGTCTGTAGCTAGAGATGGTTCTAGCCGGCCTCAATTTGATGTTGTATCGTTTATTACACCCATGTCTACATACTCTGGGGTGGAGCCACATCTTGAACAGGATAGACTTCAGTTCGAGGTGTAAAATAATATGTAGTGTATAGCTCGAATAAATTCAGTTCAGCCTACTAATATTTTCATGATCCAGCCTAGATAGTCTAAATCATTTCACCACTGAGTCTGAGGCGTAACTAAATTCTGACTCCGTCACTGTATATATCCAAGCTTAAATATCAAGATTTTACATATAGGACGAACAGAAGCTCGATGAACGATGATAACCTTGTAACGACATAAGTTAGATTGGAAAGACATTTTTTTTTGATAACGGAAGTCTTTATTAATAAACCAAGAACCATACATCAAGGTGATACACAGTCTTGGAATAAAATCTTCCAGCCTCTGCCTCACTCGGAGACACACAGCTACATCAAACAAAACCAAAAACAAGCAAAAACAAGCATAATCTAATGACTTTCAATCCGTAGACTAGACCGCCACCCATATGCCTGGGAGAAGATATCCTTGGCCACACGGTCCAAAAGTTGTGAGGCCACCACCATGAAACCCTGTAAATCCGTTTTGTGAAGGATAGCCCATGAACGGAGTCGATGAGAAGCTGCGAAGATAACCTGCAAGGGAGAAAAAGTTTGCTTCTTTTCAAAAATTATGTCATTTCTGTGTAACCAAATTGACCAACAGATAGCTGCTGCCCCAAGCAGAACTAGTGGTTGCAAGTGTTTGGTTACATCCGTTAGCCAACTTCCAAACATATGTGATACGTTTTGGGGTTTCGGTATGTTGAAGGATATTTGAGGGATACTCCAGACCGCTCTAGCAAAACGGCAATCAAAGAACAAGTGCCTAATTGTCTCGTCTTCATGACAAAAGCAACATGTTTTGCTTCCTTTCCAATTACGTTTAGCTAGATTATCTTTAGTCAACACAACACCTTGCCGTAAATACCACAGAAAAACCTTCAGTTTCAGTGGTGCCTTTAGCTTCCATAATCGCTTATTCAAGTTAGGTACACCTGTGAGGAACATAGCATGATAGAATGATTTCACCGAGTACTGCCCATTTGGGTGTAAAGACCAGCGAAAAACATCCTGTCCTTGAGACAACTGTATAGTAGTCAAACGAGGAAGAAGATTATTCCACGCCACTAACCTGGGACCAATAGGATTACGGCGCCATGATAGGTTTGGAGGATCGGAGTTGAGCACTTCCGAAATGGTTATGAATTTTGGCCGTGCAATATTATAAAGACCAGGATACTGATCTTTTAAAGTAGAGTTACCTAGCCATTTGTCCTCCCAGAACCTCACTTGTGACCCGTCCTTGATAATGAATGATCCAAAACAAAAGAATTCTTGTTTAATCTTCAGAAGACTGGACCAGAATTGGGAATCCCCTTGCTTTCTTTCAACTTGAACAAGTGGTTTAGTGCCTAGGTATTTGTTCCGCAAGATTTGTTGCCAGGTACCGTCTGTCGTGAGAAGCTTAAAAAGCCATTTACCTAAAAGGGCGATGTTTTTCAAATTCAAATCATGAATCCCAAGACCACCTAGGTATTTGGGCTGGCATAAAATGTTCCATTTAACTAGACGATACTTCCTTTTTTGCTCATCACTTTGCCAATAAAATCTAGATCGGAAGTAATTTAACTTTTTTAACACCTCCTTGGGTACAGCAAAAAAGGACATCATATACATTGGAAGGCTACTCAAGACTGAGTTAATAAGAGTCAGTCTACCACCTATCGAAAGGTGTTTGCTCTTCCAACTACTGAGTCTTTTATCGAACCTCTCCTCAATTATCCTCCAATCCGAGTTTTTAAGCTTTTTGTAATGTATGGGAATGCCAAGATATCTTAATGGAAGATCCCCAGCTTTACAACCAAATAGATCAACATATTGACCTATAGCCGACTGTGCTTTCCCGAAGCAAAAAATTTCACTTTTATGGAAATTTATTTTGAGACCAGATAATTGTTCAAAAGCACATAGAAGGAGTTTCAAATTTGTTGCCTTACTTAGATCATGATCCAAGAAGAGGATAGTATCATCTGCATATTGATGGGGTCACTTTGCTCATCTCGACATGGCGTACTGATGGAGATGCAGTTCCAGCATATCAGCTTGATGAGGTCTGGGTACATATCTCAGGAGTTCCGCATGCGTGGAGACATTTTCTTGGTTTTTGGGGTCTTGGCGCGGCCATTGGGGTGACTCTAGATGTGGACATGTTGACATATCGGAGAAAGGGTGTTATTCGGATTTTGGTTGGGATGTTGGATAAATCACTTCTCCCTTTAAAACCTGACATTGTATTTGGGAAGGTTGGATATGACATCACTTTTACTTTGGAAAATGAAGATTTTGTGCCTGCAGTCCCTGATCCGGTGGATCTTGATTCCCTAGACCGTAATGGTAATGGTGCTGAGGATCAAAATGCAGGAAGGCAAGGAGGGAATCAGTTGGCAAAAAAACAAAAGCAAACTGATGAGCCGGCCAGTTCTTTGGGTGCGGCAATGGATGGTGGCCCGACTCCTATGCAATTGTGTGGACATATATTAGTTACACCGTTTGGTCCTCGGCCGGTTCCCAGGAAGAAAATTTCATCGATGGAAGATGTTCGTAGGAGCACAGTTAGTGGGAATATTTCTGATGCTCCCTTGGATACGGGTTCCAATAGATCAGTCTTGACAACACAGGCTCGGCAATTGTCATTCGGTTCAGGTACTGAAGATTTGCCTGATCTGGATAACATGACTCCAGTACAAGATCGGTGCCAATTAACAGAGGAGGCTTCGGCTGATAACAACATGGAGAAAGGATGGACTGATACATCGGCACAGTGCACCGATACTTATGTCCCCCATGCACCTGTTAACTCGTCAATATGTGCTGTACAGGGTGACAAGGAGGAGGCCAACAAGATAAAAACGGCAAGACAGGTGCCAGGTAACAAAAACCATTCAACTTATTCCAATTTGCATCCCATTGTGAATTACAATTCTGTGGACGGATTTCGTCGCAGTTTGCGTAATAACTCCTCTTCTGATGATGGGGTAACAATGGCAGATGAAGACATGATGACCAAGGCC
Source organism: Dendrocalamus latiflorus (assembly GCA_017311315.1). Taxonomy (NCBI): domain Eukaryota; kingdom Viridiplantae; phylum Streptophyta; class Magnoliopsida; order Poales; family Poaceae; genus Dendrocalamus; species Dendrocalamus latiflorus. The sequence continues at coordinate 47,486,428 of CM029612.1, read as the reverse complement.
ATGAAAAGGGTTGCAGTACGTAACCTGGATAATCCAAAGGAGATCAAGTTGGGTACCAAGACGGTGGTTCCTAATTTCGGTCGGTCACACTCGATTGCAACCCCTGCTTCTATGATGAACGGTAACCCTATTCCCATATCTCCCGTCTCTTTGGTTTCGTTACCTCAAGATATTTGTGCCTCCAACTTACATAATATAGGTATTAAGTTAGGAGCCAAATGTGATGATAGTATTAAGTTGTCTATCAATGCCTTAAAAAGACTTGAGCAAGATAGGGCGGGGGTCCAACCAGCTATAAGCACAAAGGTTGTAAATCAAAATAGTACTGGAGAGCATTTTCTCTTAGAGGACAGTGATGACGAGGACCAAACACCTGATTGTGACCTGCTCACGCACTTGATAAAAGATGTGTCGGAAGTTGATCTCGATGATGGGGACTTGGACACAACGATTTGTGATCTGAAAGCCTCCTGTAGGAAATCTAAGTTGACCACCAAAGAACGGAAAACTCGTTCTGGGGGGAAGGTTAAAACTTCAAAAAATACAACGGGTGCCAAATGAAAGGTTTTTACTGGAATAGCAGAGGTCTATCTGACTTGGCTAAATATCGATACATAGCGGACGCTGTTAAAGAACATAAACTTGATTTTATTGCGATCATGGAAACAGGCAAAAAGGATCTGTCAAAAGCGAATCTGTTACGACTCTCGGGAGGTGCAGATTTCGTTTGGCATTGCCTACCCCCAAGAGGCAGATCTGGAGGCATCCTCCTAGGGATTAATACTTCCTCACTTGATCTGTCGTTAATTTGTGAGGGTGAATTTTATATAAAATTTAACCTGATTAATAAAGCTGATAAGTTCCGATGGGTTCTTATGGCAGTGTATGGCCCTGCTCAGGATGATTTTAAATCACCCTTTCTAGCAGAGTTGGCTCGCGCTTGCCAGGAAAGTCCTTTACCAACCTTAATTGGAGGGGACTTCAATATTTTGAGAAGAAGTACAGAGAAAAACAACGATAGATTCAATAATCGATGGCCTTTCCTGTTTAATGCTGTCATAGATAGCTTTGATCTACGGGAAATAGAGCTAACTGGACGACAATTTACATGGGCCAACTCTCTGCCTAATCCGACGTATGAAAAACTGGATAGGGTTCTCATGTCAACTGAGTGGGAATTCAAATATCCGCGGGTGTCGGTTCAAGCTTTGGATAGAGGGGTTTCGGACCACACACCTTTACTCCTAGACACGGGTGAACCAGCGTACACAGGCCTTATAAAATCCTTCAGATTCGAACTTAGTTGGTTTACTCATGATGACTTCCATGGTAGAGTTGCTAATATTTGGCATAAGTCGGTGAAAGGGCAAAATTCAGTCCAACGCTGGAATAATAAGCTGAGCGCGTTGCGACGACACTTACGGGGTTGGGCTGCCCATTCGAAGGGTGTCTACAAACAAAAAAAATCGGAATTACAATCTACTGTTACACTTTTGGATACCACAGCCGAGGTTAGGGCGTTGACTGATTCTGAGCGTGATCTATTAGATCAATCTCGGGATCAACTAACCAATCTTCTTAGGGAAGAGGAGATCAAATGGGCGCAGCGTGCTAAAGTAAAGAATGTGGTACTGGGGGATAATAACACTAGATACTTTCATCTGATTGCTAACGGCAAACAAAGGAAAAAACAGATTTTCTCCCTTGACCATGGCAATGGCAAAATCGAGGGGCAAGAGAATCTAAAATCCTACATTACTAAATTCTATAAGGAACTCTTTGGCGAGCCTGAGGAAAATTCCTTTAGTTTGTTTGAGGATCGGATTACAGATATACCTCAGGTAACGCGCGAGGAGAATAATGTCTTAATATCCCCATTCACTGAGGAAGAGGTAAAGAGTGCTATTTTCAGTATGGAGCATAATAAAGCCCCTGGTCCAGATGGCTTCCCAGCAGAATTCTATCAGAAATTCTGGGAAGTTTTAAAGGGTGATTTAATGACAATGTTCCATGATTTCTTTTTGGGAAAGTTGCCGTTGTTCAGTCTAAATTTTGGGGTGATCAATTTAGTGCCTAAAGTTGAAGATGCAAATATTATACAGCAATATAGGCCTATTTGCCTCCTTAATGTGAGTTTCAAAATCTTTACTAAGGTTGCCACAACAAGGATGAATTCTGTGGCAGATCGTGTCATAAGTCCAACTCAGACAGCTTTCATGCGTGGGCGGAATATCCTGGAAGGAGTCGTCATTTTGCATGAAACCATACACGAGATGCATAGGAAAAATCTAAGTGGTGTGATCCTTAAACTAGACTTTGAAAAGGCTTATGATAAGGTTAGATGGCCCTTCTTAATGCAAGCTCTACGGATGAAAGGATTTGCACCAAAGTGGATTACTTGGGTTAAGTCTTTCATTTCGGGAGGAAGTGTTGCGGTTTCTGTTAACAATGATGTAGGACGTTTCTTTCAAACGAAGAAAGGTCTTCGACAGGGAGATCCCCTTTCCCCATTGCTTTTTAACATTGTCGCAGATATGCTAGCAATTTTGATTCGAAGGGCTAAAGAAGACGGGCAGTTTAGAGGAGTAGTGCCTCATCTAGTAGAGGATGACCTCTCTATCCTCCAAGATTGGAAAGACATGTATGCATGAAAACAATAGATCAAACCAATTCTGGACAAATTGTAACATTTTGTCTAGACTCCAGAGAACATTATATGTTTAAGTAGTTAAAAGTACAAGCCGAAGTCTCATATCGATTGAAGGTTTGCTACAGAACAATGCAAACAAAACAACATTAATAGCATAGACTTTTGTTTTTCTTTTCAAGGAAAACAAGTGGATATTTTGAATGTGTTTGGGCATCTTCCCTTTGTTTTTAAGCAAAAGGCAGCACTCAACACATAAACAAGCCCTAGAAAACGATCTACCTTTTTTTTTTCTTTCTTGTCCTTTTAAACAACAGAAAAATTGCAGGGCTTATTCTTTTGTATGATGGAATTATGGGCTGTTTATATAGGCTTTTAGTTTTGACTTATAAATAGTAACAGCTTGTAGAGAAACTTATAGAGAGAGATACTCACGTACGATTTTGGCCGATATAAATGAATTTGTTGTAGTGTATACTACAATCAACTAATAAACCATTCTTTAAAAAAATATTCTGTTTGAAAATTAAGAACTGTAAAAAAGATATTTACTATAGAAAGATAGATTTTAGAATATAATATAAACAGGATCATAACCTTTAGGAGTTTTTTGCCCAAGACCTAAGGACAGGAATTTTACATGTATCATGCCACATATTACCTTGATTGCAACGGAACTACCCCCATTTTCACTTTGCTAATACTCACGAACATAGCTGTTTGGCCCTGTTCTAACAGTGTCTATTTCTACTTTTTAGGTTTTTAATTGTTTTTTGGTTTTTTTTGTTTTTTCTCTCTTTATTCCTTTGTAATATCCGTGATGATATAAATTTTTTATTTTTAAAATTTAATTACGCTGAAAAATTAATAGCAGTTACAGTATATTTTTAGACACTATAGTGTAACTGAACTTATAAACTTAATATACACTACCAAAAACACGAAAGTATCAAACATAAACTTATGCAGTCACAAAGCAAAGACATAAGCACAGAACTCAATTCACTTTCTTTCAACACAAGACCGCAGAATGCACCCACATCGACCAGATCAGGTCTCGTATGATATCCTATCTGTCAAAGCTACGGCATTTTATGGTCTAAAAAGCAATGGCCCCAATCGGCAATTGGCATGAAACTCAGAGATCCCAATATCCTAATAAACCATGTACAGCATCTCCATAGCATCACATGGTCCCATTCTCCCTCGCATTTTGTTTGAAGAAAAGAGAAAAGATTCCTCTTTTATACAGGAATGTCTTGAACAGTACAGCTTTAAGCAGCAAAGCGTGCTCATGTGCTGCTTAAAGCCAGAACAAGAGAATTTATCTGATGCATATTCCAGCACCACAACCAAGACAGCGAGGCATCAGATAGAACAGAACACACCATAAAAAACAAATGCAACAAAGGCACACAAGAGAACACTCGGCATTTCAGCCCAATTACAAAAGATCTAGGATCCAAATGGCAAATCAAGAAACTCATAGTTCATTGCTGCTTGCATACTGAATACTAATACCCTCATGTAACAATACTGGGATTAAGACACTTTAATATTATTCATTTAACAAGATATCGATAACCCAAAACAATCAGAACACCATTCATATTTTTCTACTACCCTCATCAGGCATCTGATTAAAATTGAATAAACCGAACATACGTGTCCAAAATCACAAGTGGGACGTACAGGTAGCAATAGATATTACAGTCTTTGACTCGAAGAAATCCATAACAGATAGGCCGGCTGAAAATTGTCCACGCTAATGAAGAAGCAGGAACAAAAGGAGAAAGGAACGAAGCAGGAGGGTAGCTATATCGGCTCCTGTTGGCTTGCATTCTTGGGTCGGAAGAATTAGAAGCATTTCCTGTGCACGATGGATGGGCCAGACTCATCGTACTCAGCCTTTGCAATCCACATCTGCAACAGCAAGCAACACTGTAAGCAAATAATTCAGGTTCATGAAATAAACTGTACATTGCTGCCATGTTTATTTACCTGCTGGAAGGTGCTGAGGGATGCCAAGATGGATCCTCCAATCCAGACACTGTACTTCCTTTCAGGAGGCGCGACCACCTTGATCTTCATGCTGCTAGGAGCCAAGGCAGTGATTTCCTTGCTCATCCTATCAGCAATTCCAGGGAACATAGTAGTACCACCAGAGAGAACAATGTTGCCATACAGGTCCTTCCTAATATCCACGTCGCACTTCATGATGGAGTTGTAGGTAGTCTCATGGATACCTGCAGCTTCCATTCCAATGAAGGATGGCTGGAAGAGGACCTCAGGGCAACGGAAACGCTCAGCACCAATGGTGATAACTTGGCCATCAGGAAGCTCGTAGCTCTTCTCCACAGACGAGCTGGTCTTAGCAGTCTCCATTTCCTGGTCATAGTCCAGGGCAATGTAGGCAAGCTTCTCCTTCATGTCCCTCACAATTTCCCGCTCAGCCGTAGTGGTGAATGAGTAACCACGCTCAGTCAGGATCTTCATGAGGTAATCAGTGAGATCACGCCCAGCCAAGTCGAGACGAAGGATAGCATGGGGGAGAGCATATCCTTCATAGATGGGGACAGTGTGGCTGACACCATCTCCAGAATCCAACACAATACCTAAGACAGGCAAGAGGGTACATTCAGTTATTGACAATTGTAGCAAACCATAATATTGACCCCCCCTTCAGAGATTATATCAAGAGTGCCAATCCACAACAACAACAACATGAGCACGTTCATGCCGAAGTCCATGTATGAGAACTGCCTATCAGGTTTATTCAAAAAAAATTTATCACACATAGCATACAACTAATTAAACGTTGCTGCATCATCAGTTGCAAGATTTCCAAATAAATCTCATCTACATGGGAACATGCACAATCTCAAGATTTCTCATCCCAAATGCTGCACTTCAATATAGAATAAGCTCACCTGTGGTACGACCACTGGCATACAGCGAGAGGACAGCCTGGATGGCGACGTACATAGCAGGGGTGTTGAAGGTCTCGAACATGATCTGGGTCATCTTCTCACGATTGGCCTTGGGGTTCAGCGGCGCCTCAGTGAGGAGGACGGGGTGCTCCTCCGGGGCCACACGGAGCTCATTGTAGAAGGTGTGATGCCAGATCTTCTCCATATCGTCCCAGTTGCTAACGATGCCGTGCTCAATGGGGTACTTGAGGGTCAAGATACCCCTCTTGGACTGTGCCTCATCACCGACGTAGGCATCCTTCTGCCCCATCCCGACCATGACGCCGGTGTGGCGCGGGCGGCCCACGATGCTGGGGAAAACAGCCCTCGGCGCATCATCTCCCGCGAATCCAGCCTGCCGTCAATACCACATTGTCAACCCAGCTGCTACAAAGAACACTACATCTCCATAACAAAAGTTGGAAAACGTTTGTGGAATCCAATGTCTTACCTTGACCATACCAGTTCCATTGTCGCAGACGAGGGGCTGAATGTCCTCGGCGTCAGCCATTTTCTACCTACAGCAAAGCTCGCACAAAAAATACATTTGTTACACATCAATCAATAAAAGGACCAAACCACACAGCCTATTGATGAAGGACGCGCGCTAATGGGAAGATTTCTTTCCAAGAAACTGTGCCACAAAATCTAACACATGTAAGGAACTAAAGATGACGAGACAGCGCAATTCATAAAGAACCTGACCACAGCTTGTAACAGGGTATCAATTAGAGCTAGGCACTTTCAAACTAGCGATGAACCCCCTCAAAAAAAACCATAGTTTTCTTGCATCACGGTACAGATCGGAGCATTTTGCCAACGAAAACGCTCGCAGCGCTTCCAGATCGCACGCCAAAAGGCAGCGCGGATCGCAGATCTACGTTCTTTGGTGGTGGGGGCGGGGGGCGGGAGCAGGCGCTTCCTTCTCCCAAGATCCGGTCGGATCCACGTCGGGAGAGAGGAAATGGGCGCCGGGGCACGAGATCGGATCGGGCCCAACGTGCGCCCGCGCAAGAGAAAGAAGGCGCAATGCGAGGCGGGTCTGGGGGAACAACCGCGCGCTCGAGCTGCCATAGGGACGGAGACGGGGGCGAGATGGTTACCGGGATCTGGAGGAGGAGGTGGAGGAGGGCGCAGCACTCGTCGTCCTGCGAGGAGGGGGAGAAGGCGAGGTGAGCGGTAGGGTTGTGCGTTGCGGGGTGAGGAGGGGTGGGGGTTATGTATAGCAGGAGCAGCCGCGACGGTGTGGCGCTCGCGTTCGCCAGCGGACGGCCGCACTCGTCGCCCCGCCTCGCTCGCTCGCGGGTCGCGGCCCCACGACCCGGTGCGGACGTGCGGTGCTCGCTTTTGTTTTTTTTCCCCAAAAAACGGCAGCGCTCGCGGCCTCGCCAATCTGACGTGTGTCCCACGCCCGCGTGCGTGCGGACAACCCAGACTCACGGCGCGGCGTGGCCCGGGGGCCAGACCGGCAAAGGCGGGCCGATTTGCCGGGCCGGGCCCTGCGGCCGGCCTGGAGTACCAAATGGGTGGCCCTGTTGGTTGGGGCCCGAACACGCGTGTGCTATTGCTTGTCACGTTGAAAATCCTCTCAAAAAGGTCCTCACAGATATACAAGACAAAAACAGTATGGATGTGGTGCTGACATAGAACAGGGAACTCCCTTAGGGCATTTCTAATGCAAAATAATCTTACAATGATGCTTAAAGAGGGGAAGCAGTACTGCCAGTAGGTAAAACGTCTAGGAAATCGATGATGCTAGCATGACTGACGTACAAAATAAAACTCTAAGGAATCACAGATTAGCCCGTTAATTGGCCATTGATACGTGCTAGTGGGTAAACGATGGCTACGTTTAAGAGAGAGACGGGAACCGTGAGACAGAAGAATATGAAGTCCAAGCTCCCACCTAGCTAGTGATAGAAACGGGCCGAATAATATTTTTACTATATTTATATTTATATTTTGTAAATAAATACTAATATGAATTTAAATATTCTCAAATACAAATACAAACCGAATATTGTAATAAAGGTGGACTCTGCAGGGGTGCCCCAGTTGGGACGGCTGTGGCCGGCCTGGAAAAGGAGCAAATGGGAGTATAGGATTGGCCCTGTTGGTTTGGGGCCAAATATGCGTGCGCTATTACTTGTCATTTTGAAAATTCTCTCAAAAGGTGATCACAAATATACAAGATAAAGGGTAGATTCTTTTTTACTGTGATTTATAGTTTTTGGTTTAAAATTTTGAATTCGGTACAGTGTCTATTACAAATCAATTTGTAGACCTCGTCTTAAAAAGACACACCATTTAAAAACTAGCTAGCACAAGCTAAAAGAACTCAGCCAAAAACAATATGGATGTGGTGCTAATATAGTTCTTTTGGGCTGTGGTTTTTTGTTTAAAATTTTGAAGTCTAGCTGTTCGCAAGAGAGATACGAAGAGGGAGATAGTTACATATGATTTTGGTCGATATATCTTAAGTCAGTATAGTGTGTATTATAATTAACTAGTAGACATTGTTTTAAAAAATACACCGTTTAAAAAACTTACTACTGTAGCAAAAGTAAAAAGATAAAGCTAAAGCCAGATGGAACCACCTAAATTAACCCATAAAATGGGGAAATCCTTTAGGGCATTTCTAATGCAAAATAATTTTACAATGATGCTTAAAAAGGTAAAGCAGTACTGCCAGTAAATATAAAAAATAAAAATCTAGGAAATCATATATTAGCCCGTTAATTGGCCATTGATACGTGCTAGTAGGTAAACGATGGCTCCGTTTACGAGAGAGACGGGAACGTGAGACAGAAGAAATCCGAAGCCCAAAGTCCCAACTCCCACCAAAGAGGAAAAAGTTGATCAACTTCTCAACATTCTGCAACTCCTCTCGGCTCTCCCACTCAGGCCGGCCCCCCGCCTCCGCCGCCGTCTAATGGACTCTTCTGCCGCTCGGCTCCTCCCCAAGATCCAATCCGCCGGGTCCCCCGGCGCGCACCCGCCCTCCGACCCCCGGCGCAGCCGCCGCCCCTCCTGTCTCCGCATAGGTGGGCGAATTGGCGTTAGGCGCGTTTCTTGTTTTCTTGTTCTGTACAGTCGTGTGCCTCGGAAATCTTGTTTCGAACCTGTCGAGTCCGAGCGCGTTCTCGTAGTAGGAACAGCCTTTGCCCGCGGCTGTTCACGCCGGCGGAGCCACAGCCGGTCTGCCCGGTCAAGCTCGCCTCCTCCTCCTCCTGTTCTACCGTACCTACCCACTAAATGCAGTTTTTCTTTTTATCCCGGTAATAGTGAAAGTGCAAGCAACTTGCTACTTTTTATGCTTCCTGTTAGTGAAGTAAACTACGAACCTGTTGCACTAATCATTCGTTCATCCAATGGTGTGTGCAAATTCTTCCATAGCAAGCAGTAATATTTAAGTGTTGATTGGAATTACTATGTTAATGTTTGGCGTAACAAGAATGGGAAAAGCCGGAAATTGCAGAATCACTTTTTTTTTTGTCCTGTTTGTTTATCTTCAATAGCTATTTTAAGTTTTCAACTGTCCTATGCACTATGCAGGGGTTCTAAGTGGATCCACAGCAATTGTTGCTAAAAGCGTTGTTTCTGTGGTGGAAGGTGGAAATGCTTGTTGCTAAAAGCGTTGTTTCTGTGGTGGAAGGTGGAAATGCATTTGATGGAGTAAAGCAAGATACCAGACCAATCATAGTTATCGACAACTACGATAGCTTCACGTATAATTTATGCCAGGTAAAAACACTATTTATCGCATTACCTCTGAAAGAACTTTTTTTTTCAGTTTCCCCCACATTATGATTACTTAGCATATAATTTAGCTGGGGTGATGCTATAATTACTGCATTAGTGTTGAGGACTGAATCTTGCTGTGTTCCTTTTCAGTATCGTGTTAGTTAAGACCATGCTTTTTCATCTTCTGTGAGTTTATTTAGAGATAATTTACTTGGATACACTGTCGACTCTTCTGTTAAAATCCTTGGTAACACCTTCTGTTGAGTATTTTCACCATGCAAATGATCAGCCAAACCAGCGTATGATAAATGTTTGTGAGCAACCAAAGTGGTTGATTGATGATTGTAGCATCACGAAGAAACTTAACTTATTGGTTTTTTCAACAGCAGGTTTGGTGCTGCCTGTGCAGTTGTCCGTATCTTATCTTTGCTATCCATTATAGCAATAAACAATGCTGTAAATCAACTTGTGATATCACAAAAAAAAATCAATGTTAATTATATGGTGCCTTAACTTAGCATTTTTGGAATTCAAAAGGTAATTCTACAACATGCTAAAATGATAAGTTACTAACTGATACTGGACCTGAAGTTTATGGCCTGAAGTAAAGCTTCATTTGTAATTTGTCAAGTCTGTTGCATGGCTGCTAACACAATTTCCCAACTAACTACCTGCTCCCTTTAATTTGGGCACTCAGAAACCTGAAACTGTAGTTTGTCCATTAGTGATCCGAGACCCTTTTTGCCGTCAATTTTGATCCATTTACATAAGAGTCGCCATTGCAATTTTCAGTGGAAGATGTTTTAGAGGAGAAATTAAATGGAGGTGAAGGTTTTAATCTGACGAAATTCACAGAAACTTGCAAGTAGGAAGTAGGGACTACTAAGCTGCCAAGAAAATGGGTATCTGATTACAAACGTTGACAAATATGCAACCTCGAATAGCTCATGCCCCATAAACACTGCTCACAGGCGCATACTACCAACATTTTCTGAAATCTTGTTATGAACCTCATTTTTGTATGGATGTTATTGTGCACGCTCATGAGCCTACTATAACCTTCAGGTCAGACATACGTGAAGGGATGCTGGCTGTAAGCTGTAACAAACATTAATATCTTCTCAACCGGATTGCAATGAGTATTCCAAAATTTGTCTGTATGCAGTACATGGGAGAGGTGGGAGCTAATTTTGAGGTGTATCGCAATGATGATATCACGGTAGAAGAAATTAAGAAGTTAGTGATTATTCTTTTTATCAAAGCTCGTCACTTGTCAATATGTTGATTTATCTTAAGAAAATCATCTGCAACATTTTCCTTGTTCTACAGGATTTCTCCAAGAGGAATACTTATCTCCCCAGGCCCTGGTTAGCATTTTTCTGTCTGATTCCATTCTCAAAATATGAAATGCTACAGTGCTTAATGTAATTATGACTAGGCTTGTAAACGAGCCGAGCTCAGGTGAGTCTGGCCTCCCAAACTCGAGCTCGGTACAAGCTCGAGCCGAGCTCAAGCGAGCCTGAGTTGGGGTCTGAGCCTGGAACTCGGCTTGGCTTAAGCTCGAGCTCGGCTTGAATAAGCTCAGTAACAGTTAAAATAATATAATATGTACTATTTTTCCATAATAAGAAAAACTCGAGCTCGAGCTCGGCTCGAGAGAGCTCAATAATAGTAAAAAATAATTCAACATACACTAATTTTCAATAATAGAGAAGCTTGAGCTCGGCTCGAATAAGCTGGGTAAGAGTTAGTATGTCTGTAGGCTGTAAAAAAAGCTCGAAACTCGCGAGTTATTCGAGTTCAGCTCGTTGAAGCTCGTGAGCTCGGGATCAAGCTCGATCTCAGCTCGTTTGGAGCTCGAGCAGCTTGCGAGCCTCGAGCTTTTTTTATAGCCCTAATTATGACCTACTGTTAGACATGTCCTAAAGATTCTTCCTTTTAAAAACATGAAAGGACAGGCACGCCTCAAGATTCAGGAATATCCTTGCAAACAGTTCTGGAGCTTGGCCCTTCTATACCGCTGTTTGGGGTTTGCATGGGTTTGCAATGCATTGGAGAGGCATTTGGAGGTTTGTATATGCACAAGTTTTCACTTGGGTAGTATTGTTAGACTTCAACACTTCATTTCAAAAATTTTCATGCAAGTTCTCCAATTGAGTGTCCTATATTTGTAGGGAAAGTTGTCCGTTCTCCTTATGGAGTTGTGCATGGGAAAGGCTCCCTAGTTCATTACGATGAGAAACTTGATGGAACTTTGTTTTCTGGTCTCCCAAAGTAAGATGGTCTATGATGTCCCCCCTCCCTCTTGTTTTGATTGGCAAACTATGCTCCTTACACAACCTTCTTGCCTTTGCCTCTTCTTGATATTTTCCTAGAAAAGTATGCGCTAAGATTGTTCTTCAACATACACCACTCCCTTCCTTTCCAAAACCACCCATCCTGCCTGCCCAGAAAAAATAGAACTTATGTCTGCACGCTCATGCACGCCCATGCCCATGTAAAAACTTGAAACTTTTGAAACTAAGCCAATATTTATGGCTTAAAGGATTGTAATTTCTACCAAACAATATTTTTAGGGTTTACCATATTAAGTGCTCATTGGAGTTATAGGCAATAAGGTCAAGACATTGTCTTATGTCCAAGTTAGGCCTAAGGTCAATGTATCAAGTGATGATATATGCTCTAGAAGTACGAAAGTATACTTAGATGTGGTATAAAGCAGCTTGGGAATCCACCAAAAACTGCACTCCAATAAAGAAGTTGGGAGTAAGGATATATAATTTTGTGTCAATAGCTAATCGGGTTTGTTTACCAAAGTTGTATTATCGGAAATGTCATCCCTAAGCTTACTAATTATCTTATCACAGAGGCAGAATAGCTGCTTCTTGCTCCGGTCTGTCATAACTGCAACTCCATAATTTTTACTCTATTATACTGTAATAATAGCAGGCTGTAGCTTTCCTAAAAAAAGGAAATAAGGAAAACATGGCTGAGCCATGTTTATTTTCTCAGTATTTAGTATTATGCAACACCAAAGTTGTACATATAGGTAAACTTATCCTACCAAAAATAAGGATAAGCTAGATGTTACTCATTCTCTTTGGAACTTCATTTAGGGCTACTGGAAATTTCGAACATTTCGGAGACTATCGTTTTTGTGGTAGTTACTAGCAACAAAAAGTCAACCTTTTGATTTGTAAGTTTGATTACTTGTCCTGCAGCCCATTCCAAGCTGGAAGATACCATAGCCTCGTAATTGAAAAGGATAGCTTCCCACATGACGCACTGGAAATTGTTGCCTGGACTGATGATGGATTGATCATGGCTGCTCGCCACAGGAAATACAAACATATTCAGGTTTGCTGCCATGTATCTTTTTTTTCTGACACAATGCAAATTATCACTTCAAACAGGATGTAATCGAGTCAAACATAACATATGAGTGCACTGTGTCTATGAACTGCTTAATGTTTATAAAATAAAACAAAATGCAAACTATTTGTTCTGTTGTTATGTACCTCGTTTTCCATGAGTCCCATACGAAGACCAAACATGGTGCTTAATTGGATGTCTAGAACCCTTCAGGCCTTCAGTCATGTCATCCTATCACTTTGTAATTAGGAACTTCACCAAATTTCCAAGTTCATAATTCATCAACATAAATTCTCTTGGATGATCAGTTCTTGAGTTGGGTGGATTTGCATAAACTTGAATTCGGCTCCTAACCAGGCAAAAACAAGCAGAGTTCTGGTTACTGAAGAAGTTATCATTATTTACTGAAGTTGCATCGAACTTCAGCAGGGCCAACCATTTATCAACATTCTGCCAGCTATACTTATTTATGATATCGCTGATGTTTGCTGTAAAAGTTCCGCGAATGTCATGTAGATAAAGAAGCAATATGCAGGCTAAAATGTTTTTCTTCTTCTTAACATGTCATACTTTTCCTTTTGAATTTACATTTATGGGCGTTCGCATTGCAGGGAGTGCAGTTCCATCCAGAGAGCATCATAACCACTGAAGGGAGGCTCATGGTCAAGAACTTCATCAAGATTATCGAAAGCTACGAGGCCTTGAATTGCCTCCCATGATCCATTTGAGGAAGGTTCGGTTATATGTAGTGATTGCTCTATCACTATTCACTATAGATGATGTGGTGTAAAACCATCTTGCATGAATCGACTATAAAGCTACAAGGACGACTCTCTATTTGGTATGTCTTGGTTCTCGGACATGCAAACTTCAGTGTCCCATTTCAGTTGTACATGTATGTCAGAGTCACATGACTCCCAAGTAAAAGTTGTTCCAGTTATTTTATGTTGAATTTGAACTTACAATGTCTGCGCAACTTTTCAAACAGTGCTTCCAAGATGTTTAAGGTTATCTTCAATACTGTCATTTTAACTCTCTTAATTATATTAAATAAATAAATTTCTATGTGGAGCATAACATGGAGAATAGGTTCGGACAAGAACCAGCTAGGACTCCCCGTTCATACAACACAACGTATGACACCCAGGGCAGTGCAAATGCTAATAAAACTTAAAAGCTAAATATTAGGCTAATGACTTTTCCTCTACACAATGCTGTGATGCCAGAAAACTATGCATAATGCTAGATTTCTCTGCATACAGCGCGGGGAAACACCATTGTACAACAGTCTTCACTGAAGCCCATGCACTTCAGACCAAATAAACATCATAAATCTCGACTGTCTGGGACGACAATATCTTGGATCCAACTAGTTGGTCACAAAATGGTACCTGGAATCCACAAAGCTCTCAACATCCCAAAGGAAGGATCCAAAAGTAACAGCCTCTAGGATCAACCTTCTCAACCCAGCGAAACTTATCCTAACATGCTCATCCTTGGAAGAATCAACTGCGCCTTCAGGTGTAATCACAATCTCTGGTTTCCCAAATAGTGCCTCCGTGTGCTTCTCGATGATGCCAAAGGCCTCCTTTGACCTAATTGTTGCATACCTCTGTAAGGTATCTGAATCAAATGACATGACATACGATCTAAGACGGCATGGCTTGACAGATTGGCTAGGCCCCCCTGCACTGAAGTTAGGGGAAGTCCACGACGCCATCTCTGGATGAGAACTAGAAGGCTGAGCAGAGGGCCGTGAGTCGGTCGTCATAACTTGATTGAGCGCATCTTCTTCCTCCTCTGATCCCCAAGGGAGGTTCTTCATTGACTTCTCGAGCTGAAACCTCTGATCAACTCTCTTGAGGAAATAACCATACATCACAGATGCAGTGTAGACTTGGCCAACTCGGAGCTTACTTATGGCTGCAACGGTGGCATCGGCTTGCCGCTGCCCCAGAATGAGAGTGAGGTGGTTCTCGATCATTTCATATGCCTCATGAGAATGCAGATGCTCAAGCTTCCCTTCCATGGATTCTGCCCACTGATCAACCTCTCCGGAAGAATCAATGGAGTGAGAGAGAGCTGGAACCAAACAAACACCAGCCTCAACAAACTTCTGAACAACCAGCGCGTAGAGTATCTCCTCCAAAGTCCTTCTCCGCTCCTTGTCCTTAACCTCAGCAATCCGCCTATTAATACAGAAAAGACAAGATTAGCCAAAATTCATCTCTACTTAACAGGAGACTGTTAGAATTAGCCAAGACAAAAACTTTCTGAGGACTACGACTGGAACTTGGATTTCCTTCCTCTTTGTATCAAATTATGACTCAAAACCATTTTAACTTACAATTCTCGTATATGAACTACGATAGCTGCATCCCAATTAAACAGGCTAGAATAATTCAATTTTTTTCTTCTCTATAAGAAACACAACTAACACATCAAATGTCAAATCTTTCAGAACATCTCTAATATGCTATTTAAACTCCTGTAATGCTTAAACACGTTAGCAGGGGTCCATACAAAACAAGATTTTATCTGCGCTGGACGCAGCATGTCAGCTGGCTTCGGTAGCTTGATAGTTGTATAATTGCTACGCGACAGTCTGCAGGCTCCTTCTCTTCGTATGCTCGGGGATAACTCAAAATAAATATATTTACCAAAATCCAATCTTCTTACAGTACATGTATCGGAAGCAACAAGAGCAACGAAATCACCATTCCAAACAAGATTTACCTGTACAGCACGATGTCTCCACCTGACGGTGCCGGCTTGTCGCCGCCGTTCTCCTCCTCCTCGGCCTCACGGTCTGTCTGGAGCTGCTCGAGCTGCTTCTCGGCGGCGGCGGGCAGGAGGTGCGGGTGCGTGAGCAGAATCTGCGAGAGGAACTGCCCCACCGGCGACTCCATTTGCAGCGGCGCGATCGATGAAGGCGATGGCAGCGACCCCGAGGGAGACCAAGAGGCCCTTATCACACTGCTCCGCCTTCTAGAAATGAGCTGCTGCCGACCGAGACCCTGAGGATAGCATCCAGCACGAGGAACCGCATCAGCCATCAAGAGACCAATCGATTGCTATGCTCAAACCACTTGAAACACACAAATTCACCCAACAAACAGGATCTTTTGATTGGAAAGAAATACAAATTGAGGTGATCACAGAATCACACCACGAACCAAGCAAACCAGACAAGGTCAAACCAGTCTTTGCCTCAAACAAGAACACCACGGCTCTTGCAAAAACCAACAAATGGATAAGAACACCAGGAAAAAGAGGCTAAGATCCAAACTTCCATCAAAACCGCCGTATACCACCACGACACGAAACACCCAACCACCCACCAAGGCGCGCGCGCACACCCAGGAACAATGAGCTCCTCCTTACCTTGATGGAGCCGAAGGCAAGGCCGCGCCTCCGATCGAATCGGAGCGAGCTCGAACCCGCTCTCGTGCCGCGCGGGGCCGCGAGCCCCCGCGAGGGCCTGGCAGCGGCTGTGGGCGACCGGAGCGCCGCGGCGGCTACTGCTGCCTCCATCGTGCCGACCCGAAGCTCAAACAGGCACGAATTCGCTCGGGATCCGGCGCGAGCTCGAGGGTTTGGAAGGGTGGATTTGGGGATCTTTTCTGCGGTGGTTGGAGGCTAGACCAGGAGGAGCTGGTTAGGCAAGGATGAGTCGCAGTCTTCGGGGAGCCTTTGTTATATATAGGGAGGAGGAGGCTGACGACGCCTCCTCGTGTTCGCTGGGGTCAGAGCACGCGGACGGGACGAAACAGCAGTCGCCGTGTAACCCGTGTTCGTCTCTCTCTCTCTCTCGCGTGTTAGAATCTGAACGCAGCGAATTTTATATTTTCTTTCTTCTCTCTTTTTCCTTTTGTCTGGTATCCTTTTCCCGTGTTTTGTCATGCGAAAGAGAAATTATTATTAACACCCTTAAAGCGGAAGGAGTCCACCGGTTTACAAAATGGTCTTTATAGTTCTTGAAATTCTACAGAGGCCTTGCATGGTTCTATCCGTCTGACACCTCCTTGGTTTGCAGCTTGTCAATATTTAGAGCAAGTACAATAGAAGAGGTGGCTGCCACCTCTAGGACTAGCCACATAAGTAAAAAGAGTACACGTGGCTCATGTGGAGGTAGTTAATACAATAAGTTGAGTAGAGGTTACCTCTACTAAAGCACTCAAACATTTAATATTTCGCTAGAGGCGACCCTAACCCTTATTGTACTTGCTCTAAGAACTAGCATTGCCTCCAAGTCCTCGTATGATGTGATAGAGGTCACCTCTTGCATGAGGGGCAGCTTGCCTCTCTCTCCTCTTATCTCTCTCTTCCACATAGGATTGTGTTGACGTGGATTTCGCTAGAGACGACCTAGTCAGCATCATTGTACTTGCTCTTATGCCTTGCGGGATGTTGTGTTGGTGGCACAGACTAGGATAGCTGAGTATAGATTAGCTGTTTAATTAATGTTATTATGCTAGTTTTATATGCTATGTCATCTATTTTCTTGTAAGAACATTAATTTCTATAGTTTCTATATTTTTATTATATCTACATTACTACATACACGTATCGCTATATCGTGTTTTACAGGAAACGGTGTGTTGTGGAATCGACGTATCTGAGCAACCTAGTTTCGAATTCTGAATACCCATCTTAAAAATCTTGGGTCCGCTACTGCTATTGGCTTCACATTCTGTTCAAGGTGCAAGTAGTTTTTTCTCTGGGGCGACATAGCATATGTACAGCTTGGACATCTCTTATCTATTGCTCACTGTTTATCTGATGTAGAGTGGATCACCATATGGATGTTTTCATATTGTACTATCGTTCGTGTATTTTGCTTCCTGAATACTTCAGCGCATAGAACAGCGTAGCGCGTGAAACCTATCTGCTGCTTTTTAGAGGGAGAAAAATGAAGTGTGTACCGTACGTAAACGGAGTTTGGAAAATCATGAATGCGAAACGGGATGGCATTTGATAGCGTTGTTTGAGAGAACCAATTACACGTTGATTGATTGCCCCTGAGCAAACCAGAGCAAAAATTCCATGATGCTATTGGTCGGGAAGAAAAATTGATGATGTTCTGGAGTTATTTAGCAAGCAAGGTAGCCCATGCTGAGAAGAAAAACTTTTCTTTTGGAGATAGTGATTAGTGAAAGTGAGAGCAACCTATTTTTTTTTCAATTCCTTCCATTGGCTCGTTGAAGATTCGTGCGTATGGAAGCAAGTCTCCACTGGCAGGTGGGCCATCCGTGCGTTGAGACCATGTTGTGCAAGGCTACTACAACAGTGTTGCATCGACTCATTGGTAACTTTCGAGTGACCCCTGCCTAAACTCCGAATTCGGTAGACATCAGACTCAGTAGAAGCTCCACATGCAGCCTCCTTTCGTTTTAACAAAAAGGCATGTAAAAAGCTTGCTTGTGTTGTAATATTATAGTATGTGCATATACGTAACTAAACTCAAAGAGTTCTAATAGATTACTTTAACCTCAGTGTCTCATAGATTAATTTGTCCCTTTATTTTCTTGCAAGAAAAGACTCTAGATGGGGCCAGGGGGCCGCATATTGTGCATCTGTATACGGATCTCGTATCCACTCATCAATAAAATTGAGACTGTCGAGACTATATTGTTTGTGCTCCTCTATTTTCTTGTTCTTATGGGATTGTTCGTAAAGAACACCACTTCCATCGATCCTACGACAATTTGTAGGACAATAACCTCTTCATTCGAACAATTCCATTCTTAAGGCAGAGTCTACACCAAAAAGGCGAATTCATTCAACAAATGGCAAAAAAAAAACGTTTTTGGACAGTATTAACGTAGGCTGTAAGCCTGTAACATACTAGAAAAACACTGCATGCACTCTCCCATTTAGGAGTCCACACAAAAGGCACGCACAATATACCTGATCTATTGCTCCCAAGAACGAAAATCACCAGATATGATGCCTCCACGCAGCCTCCAGAGGGATCTCCATGGACAAGGACAGTTTCTTCGAGACCTGGCAACTCCACGGCCTCACGCACTTCTTCACTGAACTCACCATCGCCACACGTCTCTCCTTGTGGTAGGTGAAGAGTTCTCTGCAAACCTCTACGTTTCGGCGTCAGAAAATGCCAAGATCACCAACGAATTGAAAGATCTTTCTTTTTGTTATTACGCGTCATGTTCTCTGAAACTTAATACTTTAGTGGACATTCTTGTAGCAAGTTGGAGAGGCAATGCCGGTGCCAAGAACTGGTCTGGCCTAGCTGGTCAGATATGAACCATTGAGGCAGACATCTGGGGACACACACACACACACACACACATGATGACTTTAATGAGAGGGTGTCACAGATTTGGAACAAACAAGTAAGGGGCAATAACACAGTGCAGAAATGGAACAATAAGTTGAGTGCCTTGCGGAGGCATCTGCGTGGTTGGGCTTCCAACAAGAATGGAATCTATAAGCAGCAGAAGGCTAAATTCCAAGCCACAATCATTGACCTAGACACAGCGGCAGAGGTTAGGGATTTGTCCGAAGGTGAGCGTAACCAGCTAGCTCAATCTCGGGATCATTTATCCAAACTTCTTAGAGAAGAAGAAATAAAATTATACCAGCGTGCCAAGGTCAAAAATATTCTGTTGGGAGACAACAACACTAGATACTTCCAAATGGTTGCTAATGGTAAACATAGGAAGAAAATAATTTTCTCTCTTGATGATGAAAATGGGAAAATAGAAGGACAAGAGAATTTGAAATCATACATCACAAAGTTCTACAAAGAGCTTTTTGGTGAACCTGAGGTGAATGCGTTCAGCCTGTTTGAGGATCGGACTGCAGATATCCCTCAGGTCGATGAGAGCGAAAATAACTTTTTGACTGCTCCTTTTACTGAGGATGAAGTTAAAAAGGCAATTTTTAGCATGGAACATAATAAAGCTCCGGGCCCAGATGGATTCCCAGCTGAGTTTTATCAGAAATTTTGGGATCTCATCAAAGGGGATCTTATGCAAATGTTTCAGGAACTTCATTCAGGAGAGTTGCCATTATTCAGTTTAAACTTTGGGGTCATAACGTTACTGCCAAAAACTCAAGATGCAAGTGTTATTACGCAATATAGACCGATCTGTCTCCTAAATGTAAGTTTCAAAATATTCACTAAGGTAGCAACGATGAGGGTGAATCTTGTAGCAAATAAAGTCATTAGCCCGACTCAGACAGCTTTCATGCGTGGACGGAATATCCTAGAGGGAGTCGTCATACTGCATGAAACTGTACATGAATTACATAGGAAGAATTTGAATGGGGTGATCCTAAAGGTTGATTTTGAAAAAGCCTATGACAAAGTCAAATGGCCATTCTTATTCCAAACCTTACGAATGAAGGGATTTTCGCCTAAGTGGATAGCTTGGGTTAAATCATTCATATCGGGGGGAAGTGTTGCTATTAATGTTAATGATGAGGTCGGACATTTCTTTCAAACAAAGAAAGGTCTTCGACAGGGCGATCCTTTGTCGCCTATTCTTTTTAATATTGTAGCAGACATGTTAGATGTCCTTGTTAGAAGAGCTAAGGTCGATGGCCAAATTAGTGGAGTTGTGCCACATCTAGTTGATGGTGGCTTATCAATTCTACAATATGCGGATGACACCATCTTATTCCTGGATCATGATTTGGAAAAAGCTAAGAACTTGAAACTCTTGTTATGTGCTTTTGAACAAGTGTCTGGATTAAAAATAAATTTCCACAAGAGTGAGCTTTTCTGTTTTGGGGAAGCTGATATTGCACGACAGGAATATGTTGACCTGTTTGGATGCAAATCTGGCAACCTACCACTTAAGTATCTGGGGATCCCGATACATTATAGAAAGCTTAAAAATGTGGATTGGAGAGTGGTGGTAGAGCGTTTTGAAAAAAGACTCAGCAGTTGGAAGAGCAAACACCTCTCAATTGGGGGAAGATTGACATTGATTAATTCTGTTTTGAGTAGCCTTCCAATGTATATGATGTCATTTTTCGCCTTACCTAAAGGGGTTCTTAGGAAATTAGATTATTTTAGATCCAGATTTTACTGGCAAGGAGATGAACACAAGAAAAAATATCGTCTCGCCAAATGGACTGTTCTATGCCAGCCAAAAGAACAGGGTGGTCTGGGTATTCATGATCTGAATCTTAAGAATATTGCTCTATTAGGTAAATGGCTTTTTAAATTGTTAACGACGGATGGTACATGGCAGCAACTGTTACGAAGTAAATATTTAGGATCAAAACCCCTGGTACAAGCTGAAAGGAAACAAGGAGACTCTCATTTTTGGGCAAGTCTTTTAAAGATTAAGAATGAGTTTCTCAGGTATGGATCTTTTGTAATAAAAGATGGATCACAAGTCAGGTTCTGGGAGGACAAATGGTTAGGCAATGATTCATTGATGATCCAGTATCCGGGTCTGTATAACATTGCTAGACCAAAATTTGTATCCATTTCAGAAGTCCTCGCTTCAACGCCTCCAAACATCTCTTGGAGGAGACATTTGATAGGTCCAAAACTAGTTTCATGGAATCATTTGCTGACACGTTTGGGTAGTTTTCATTTATCGCAAGGTAATGATGAATTTCATTGGTCCTTGCACCAAAATGGTCAATTCTCGGTGAAATCTTTTTATAGAGCTATGATGCAAACTCCAATACCAAATACTAACAAGACACTGTGGAAATTGAAAGCTCCCCTTAAGTTTAAAATTTTCTTGTGGTATCTCAGGAAAGGTGTTGTGTTAACGAAGGATAATTTAATGAAGCGCAAATGGCAAGGAAACAAAACTTGTTGCTTTTGTCACGAGGACGAGACAATTCAACACTTGTTTATTGATTGCCGTTTTGCACGATCGGTCTGGAGCGTTGCTCACATAGCGTTGAATTTAGCAAAACCCCAAAGTATATCGCATATGTTTGGTAGTTGGTCGTATGGTGTCAAGAAAGAGCTAAGGTCTTTAGTTCTTTTGGGAGCAGGAGTTATTGTCTGGTCTATTTGGTTGCACAGAAATGACATTGTCTTTGAAAAGAAAAAACTTTATTCTCCTTTGCAGGTTATCTATGCAGCTACCCATCGACTCCGTTCTTGGGATATTCTCCAGCGGTCGGATATGCAGGGTATAGCTATAGTGGTCTCGCAACAGTTGGAGCAGGTGGCGAAGGTCTTCTTTTCCCAGGCGTTTGGGTGGCGGTCTAGTCTACGGATTGACTGTCATTAGTTGTTGTTTTTCCGTTTTCGCTTTATGCTGTGTGCCTCTTAGTCAGGCAGAGGCTGGGAGTGTTCCAAAGTCTGTGTATCAATTCGATGTACTGCTCTTTGGTTTAATAAAAGCTTCCGTTTCCAAAAAAAAAACACACACAAAAAGAGAGAGAGAGAGAGAGAGAGAGAGAGAGAGCAAGAAGCATTACCAGTTTTAGTGGATATTCTAATTATTTTTTAATTAGATTTATCGGCATCTGTATTGCTTGTAATGTTAGGTTTATCTGAATCTGCATATTTCCGGGATCTCGTACCTGAATCCATTGAAGAACAAGGTTGGGAATGGGGCTTCCCTATCCCCCTCCCTATCCCCTCAATCCAAACCACTCATATCTCATCCAATGGCTAGTTATTTTTTTTATATTTTCACTATTTGCATATCCATCATAAATAATACAAAAATACAGAAAAAACAAATTTTTATTTTTTTATTATAATTTTTTACAGAAATTATAATTTTATTTTTTTTCTTAAAAAAATTATAATAAAAAATAAATTTTATTTTTTCCTGCATTTTTGTATTATTTATGATGGATGGGAAAATGTTGAAAATATAAAAAAAATCCTAGCCATTGGATGAGATGTGAGTGGTTTGGATTGAGGGGATAGGGAGGGGGATAGGGAAAAGGGGATAGGGAAGCCCCATTCCAAGGTTGGATGGGTCTCCTTGGTTTGGACTGAATTTCAGTTCTTGGAAAGAATGCTCAGTGATGAAGACTTTGGGGGGTAAATTTTGGAACTGGAAAGCCTATTATACAATAACCCTTACTATCTAAGCACATGTATATGGCAGGATAGACCTCTTAAGTGTGTAAGATTCATGTATAGGACAAGAACAATTTGGGCTGGGGCTCTGAAGTCTCAAATAATACCAATACTAAACCCGGGGGGATTCACGGCCCCCGGGCGTGTCCACGTCACCCCCGCCCGCGCGTCCGGCCGGCGCGTGGCGGGGGTTTCCCGTACGGCCAGGGGAGGAGTTTTCCTCCGGTTTTTCGGAAATTACGTATAGGTCCTTTTTTCTCGCGAAAAGGTCCCTGTAAGTTTTTTTCCCCAAAAAAATTTTTGATTGCGCCCCGCAGATTCCCGAAATTACGTATAGGCCCTTATTTACTTACGTACAGGTCCTTACAAGTCCTCGATTTTTTCCGAAAAAACCCTTTAGCTTTCTCGAAAATACGTATGTGCCCTCGAATTTTTTTAAAAACTCCTCACGAATTATCGCCTCTTTTACTTCGGTACACACGGTGGCTGGCGCGGCGTGTCGCCGCGCCTATGAGGCTAGTACAAACTACTCAAGCAGAAATATCTCAGAAGCAAGGATGAGATCCTGAGGCTGCTGTCTGCTGTTCACCTAAAAGGCCCGAAACTTCGGTAGGGATTTATGTGGGTTATCACATGTTAGCCCCAAACTCGGCGCAAGTTTCAGTGGTTGGGCTTTTATTTTTCCTCGGAAGTTACCATTTGGGACGAACTTCACAATGAGCGCTGCATTCAGTGCTAAGGATTTGCTCACAATAGACATTATACAGTAGTCCTGCAAATGGACGCTTGAGGGAGATTTTGCCTGTATATTACGACTTGAACAGAATCAACGGGGATAAACACTGAGCGTTCCTTTATCAATTCCTTCCTAATTCATATCCATATGGAAATGCACTGAGCCATTTACATCAACTTAAGTCACACATACTGGACGATTTCCGATGCAATATAAATAGCAAAAACTACTCTCATCTTTTTCCAGTCTTGCAGCCAGCACGCATTCCTTCCGTGAACACTGGACTGGAGCAGAAAAATAGTGGAATCTGTACAACAAAACTTTGCTCAAGATGCACTACACATGCTGCCCCAACAACAGTGTAGGCCATGCTCACCCTTGACATACATGTTTCTCCCAGTTTACGCTATGATGGGTCTGCCAACACAATTCATAACGCCGGCGCCCATCTGTGTTCGTGTTCTGTTGCCTCGACTGCAAGCTCGTCGCAAACTTGGCCATTGTGCAGCCTGGAGAAGCTGCAATTGATGGGCCGCCATCAGAATCAGATTGCATCCTCGGTTAATGAATTACAAAACGGAAGAATAGAGCCGCCTCAGTTCACTCAATGTACACCAGAATGCATCGCTTGGTGTCAGCTGGATATGCTAGGGACCAAGAACTTCTGCACTGCCTGGAAGAGCTGCTTCTCCTCGAAGGGTTTCGAGACATAACCATCCATTCCAAACTTTCTGCATTCCTCACGGGTGGCCTGGATAACATCGGCAGTCATTGCCAGGACCGGCAGGTGCCATTCGGTTGTCTTTGTCGTACTGTCTGCTTCTGAATTATCAGCATCGTCTGCCTGCCCATTCGCCTTCCTTTCAATTGCCCGTATTTGCCGAGTTGCCTCGAACCTAGCATATCAAACAGAGGTATATTGATATAAACAGAAGCAAGAGTGGTACGGGATGCCATTACATAAATCACTTGACCACTTGCTGCTTCAAACTACGTGAGCACAAAGAGGCATGCAATCATGCAATGTACTAGTTACACAAGAGAGACAGACTCAAGTTAATTACCCACGAGGTCATCACTACACAATTGTGGTCATTTACCAAGAACTCCACATTGTTGTGTGCTAGTTTAGGAAAAATGATCATTGCATGGCTTAAAAGTACTTGCATTAATATTGTAACTACTGTTAGACAGAACGCAAGTCTATGTTGGGGGCTTAAAATTTCAAAAATATACACAGTTTTCTGTTTTAACCGTACATAAACACAAGCTTGGAATTTGACCCTATTTCTAGTCAGCCTATGGCACCACGAAGATATATTTTTGTATCTTACAACTGCCAAGTAAGAAGAAACAGAAACATATTTTCTTTTAAAAAGAAACAGAAAACATAACAAAAACAGGTTACTGTTTGATCGTGCCTGTACAGTGGCACTAATGCAGATGATGTGTCATGTTTTGAGGTTATATGCCAAAAATGCTCAATTTCACAAGCAAAAGCTTGAATAGCACCTAAGCTTACCCATCCATCTCTGGCATCTGAATGTCCATGAGACAAAGATCAAACTTGTGCGGGACTTGTAGAAGGGCAAGTGCATCTTTGCCACTCTCCACGCACTTCACCTTCACCCCATATTTCTTTAATGTACCAGCAGCCACTCTAAGGTTTACCTTGTTGTCATCAACCACCAATATATTCTTGCCAAGAAGCAACTCATGAAGAGAACCTGAGTTGTCATGTCTCTCTCTGTTTGACACTGTGATACCAAGTGCTTGGAATAGACAAGCTGCAAGTGTGCTTGCTTTCAGAGGCTTTGTAATCACAAAATCAACTGCATATTTCACCTTCACTTTTTCTGATTCTGCAGATGCAAGAAGGATAACTTTCGGTAATACAAGTGTGCACCCATTCTGTTTCATCTCGAGGAGTCTAGCATGTAAGGGGACATCCATCTTTGAGCTCCATGAATCACTCTCAATTAATAGCATGGACGGTTGCTTCCAATGCATGCTGCACAACAAATTCAGAACAAATTAAGTTAGATTTGAGAAAACTGGATATAAGAATATGTCAAATATCATAGCTAACAATCAAGTTAGTAGTTATTTGACAACTGCAGGTTCTTAAAAGAGCAAAAACTGCCCCTTTTTCCAAAAGGAAAGATTGACCATAAATCAATTTTCAATTCAATAAAACATATGCAAGAATTTAAGCACTGCAGTCAAAAGTAACAATAATACAAAATGAAAGCAAATCCAACACACACAGTGCATTCTACCAAATAATCAGAACTACGATGGACCAAGCAGTAATACTGTGATGCAGTCAATATTGTTGTAATGCAACCGTTTTGCAATCAAATTCGAGAGCAAACATCTTTGTTGTTAAAGTGTGTTCCGAATTCTATTAGGTTTGTTTCCGTTTTCAACATGGAGTTTTACTCCTACCTGAAGTTCCTTTGTAATCACTGTAAATATGTACCCTTATAGGCCATAGGGAAGGCAAGAGCCTCATTGTAAACATCTCCTTGTATAGTGAATTTCGCCTCCGTACGTCCGTGATATTTCCGAAAGAGTTTTCCACGTTAAATCCATCTTCCATTTTTTTGATTGTCTACTTTTGCCGTGTGTTTTATAACAAGTGATATCAGAGTTTAGGGTTTAAGATCCTAGCTGTTGCCCCGAGGAGGTGGCTCCTAGGAGCGGCCATCGGACGGGATCACTAGGGCAGCCATCACGTGTCGTTCGACATCAAGGAGATTTGACCAAAAAAACATCGGATCGGTGCGATCCGAGTCGGCCTCTCGGCGCTTTCCACGTCGTCGAATACGAGCCAGGCGTTGTCTTCATTTCCAAGTCGAAGCCGTTCCGCGTCAAATAAAGGGCAGCAAGCCGTCGTACGGTCCACTCCAGATGTCACTTCCAGTCCTAGCATCGAGAAAAATTTGCACAAAGCCCAAGCCTTACAAGCAATCAACAGAAAAGAAAAATCTCCGAGTCCATGATGTGCTACTTGTTGGATCGTAAGAACCTTCTCACCCCAAAAGGTAGCCAATGAGGTGAGGGACTCCCCTACTTTTAAGTTAGATTTCTTGCCCCTCCACAACCAATGTGGGACTATTCCAACAATCTCTCCCTTCACACATTGGTGTCCCTCAGCCCTTCACTGCCCCTTCACCATACACCGATGATCCCTCAAAATCCCTTCACCATACACCGACAGTCCCTCAGGGTTACAGTCCATCAGGCATTCACACACTAGTGTCTATTGGGCCAGAGATGTTAGAACCAGGCTCTGATACCACTTGTTGGATTGTAAGGGTCTTCTCACCCTAAAAGCTAGCCAATGAGATAAGAGACCCCCCACTTTTAAGTTAGATTCCTTGCCCTTCCACAACCAACGTGGGATTATTCCAACACTACTGACAACAAGTCTCGTCGTTATATCAATTCTTTTTTCCTTCTCGCCGACCAAGGACCAGCAACCGACGACAACCAAAGATGCCTTCGGTGGGTTTTTGGTGTTTTTGGCAAGTTCTGCTACACGTACACGAAGGTGTACCAGGAGGGTGACAATTATTGTTAGGTACACAAGGAATTGTATTAGGAGATTTTAGCCATGGTTATTAAGGCGTCGCTTAGGCGACGCTTCGTAAGGCGCTCCCAGGGGTCAAGGCGTCGCCGTCGCCTTGCCGTTGGAGCCTGAGGCGATGCCCGCGACTAAAACTCGACGACCCGAGTGCTAGCGACCTGAGGAGAAGTGAGAACCAGAGAGAGAAGGCGAAGCACCTGGACGTCTGGAACCCTAGGTGGCAGCCGGCGTCACCTCCATCTCGCCGCTCTAGTCTCTCGGCGCTTGAGGTGGGTGGAGTTGGCCTTGACGAACTCGTGGGGCCTAATGTCCTTCACCATACGCGTCGTCGAGGTCGTCATCTTGTCCTCTTGCTGCCGTCGCCGCCGCCGCCGTGGTGAGGAAGTGAGGGGGGCTAGGGTTTTGTGGAGGCGTGCGAGCAAGAGCAGAGGCCGAAGGGAGTTTATATGGGGTTGGTTGGGCTATGGGCCGTCCGATGTTTGGTTTGGATGGCTATGATGGGCCGGTTG
Organism: Dendrocalamus latiflorus; assembly: GCA_017311315.1. Taxonomy (NCBI): domain Eukaryota; kingdom Viridiplantae; phylum Streptophyta; class Magnoliopsida; order Poales; family Poaceae; genus Dendrocalamus; species Dendrocalamus latiflorus. The sequence continues at coordinate 47,458,817 of CM029612.1, read as the reverse complement.
GGTTGGGTGTGATCTACTGCCCCTAGACCATGAAATCAGTTTGTAGCAAACAGAAACTAAGTTAAGTAAACACATATGCAGTTCCCAGTCGGATGGATGGTGGCCCAGCTGAGTCGTCCACAATTTCCTTTTTTTTTTGTTCTTACGAGAAAACTCTCTATGTTCTTTTCCTTTGATGGCTGGGGAGAAGAGAGAGATGACAGTTGGATTGAGTTAAGGACATGCGCTATGCTGCTAGTGTTCATTCCGCTGCATTTGAGTCTCATATGTGTTGCTAAAATACTCATTTTATTTGCTGCCTTAGCGCCTTAGGAGATGTGTAAGGCGTCGCCTCGCCTCACGCCTTACCGCTTAAAAGGTGTGAGGGGGGTGGGTTGCCTCGCCTCGCGTTATCGCCTTAATAACCTTGATTTTAGCATCCTCAACCTGGCTCTTCGACTTTCCTTAACTCCATTCCACTATTTAACTCTATACTGAGCGTCGACCCACACTCTAACTCGGTTACTGTTTTAGTGCCAGGTCTGCCAGCATCATCGCCTATGCCGCTCGGCGCCATGCACTGGTGTCCTATTGCGCCATCTCCGTCGACAATCTTTAGCCTCAGTCAATTATCATCTTCCATCAAGAAGCTGTGTCGTCAGCTCTGTATGTTTTTTGTTGATATTCATTGTAATTCAGGCTAATATGCCTATTATTGGCGGCATCCATATAGGATTAACCATTGATGATTTTTTTTGACGATCCATTGTCTACTACGGGTTATTGCGGCAAGATCTGCACATATAGAGTCTAAGGTGGAATAACAGGTCTTTTAACACAATTGAGTTAATTTGAGCTACGTTTGATCATGGAGACTTCGAAAATAATAAAAACAATGTCAGTTGGGGGGCAATTGATTCACTGTTCGTTGACACCCTAACGATCCATTAGTGAAGGTTATGCTCCAAATATGAGTTTGAGATGAAAGATTTAAAGTGCAAGAATGAGCTATCTATATAGATACTACAACGTTTGGTATTACAGGTGCAATTTGTTCTAGTTGTCATAGCCCAATATGAGGTCTATTGCAGAGATTATTTCTGCTCCATTGATGGCACAAGTTACTTTCATCTAGATGTTCTTCAACAGGACCAATTTTTAACCATGTCATGGAATTCAATTACTTTTATAGTCGGCAGTTTAATATACGTGATAATTACTCATGCAAGTTGCTCTCCAATGGACATTGTTTGCCGAGTTATGTGTTTCAGGTGAAGCATGTAAAAAACCCCTGATGGGTTCTTCACTAAAGTTATCCAGTGCCACAGGAGAAGCATATGGAGAAGATTGATGAAGTCTTACTTTCAACACACAAGGATAATTAATGGTGGATTATGATTTGAGGAGATTTGATTTGATATTCAGCTATAGGAGTAAATTCGTCTGAAGACGGAGATTGTTAAAGTGTGATCCGAATTCTATTTGGTTTGTTTCCTTTTCCAACACAGAGTTCTACTTCTACTTAAAGTCTCTTTGTAATCACTACAAATATGTACACTATAGACCATAGGGAAGACAAGAGCCCCATTATAAACATCTTATATAGTAAATTCTGATTTCGTGCGTCTGTGGTTTTTCATGAAAGGGTTTTTCACGTTAAATCTGTATCTCCTTTTTTATCGTCTACTTTTGCTGTGCATTTTATAACATTTGCGAAAGAAATTATACGCTTGTAAGTATGCAAGCATGCTTCACTTTCCTATTTTCTAAAGATGGTAACTTAATCACCTCAAGATTTGTAATTTTAGAGAGCATGTAACTGAGAGAAGTACCTGGTTAGCGAACTGCCATTTCTCCCAGACAACACACCAAGCGCTAGCTCAATGGAATCTACAACTTCAGAGGCAATTCCCAGCCTTTGCAAATGATACTTAGTTACAGTTGCCCTTACCGGTCTTTTATCAACCAATAGTGCAGATAAACCCTTAAAACTAGATGGTAGAGGGTGCAACAGAGCAGGCTTACTGTCACTAATAGCATTTCTCTCACACCTTTGGAGAACTGCAGTGAATATGAATGTGCTCCCGACATGGGGTCGGCTGACAAAGTTTATCTGACCACCCATTAGATCAACAAGACATTGGCTGATGCTCAATCCAATTCCAGTCCCACCATAGTTCCTAGAAGTCGAACTATCAGCTTGCATGAAAGGTGTGAAGACCCGGCCTTGGGCATGCAATGGTATACCTATCCCTGTATCTTCCACACTCACTACAAGAGTCACTTTATCAGAATCACTTTCATACGGCATCTCACAAGAAAGCAAATGCATGAAGTTTTCCCAGTTATTTCTACTATCAGCAGCCTCAAAACCACTTAAAGTGTTGTGAGACACACTTGAGGATATAACACTTGTCTCATCTTTATGCCCATTCATGCCATTCACTGCTAGTTCAACTTTTGCTTCTATTGCAAGATTTGAGTGCTCCCGCAGGTGAACTTGCACAAAAATGTGTCCCTGTTCTGTGAACTGTGACAAGGTAAACACAGGGCAAACAAGAACACATTGTAAGCTTATGCTGGCATTGAAATTTAGTGTATTAAGCGAACACTACTAAATTTTTTGCTAAAACCAAGCTGTTCCATCTATAGAGAATATGAGCTTCAATGGTCAAGATCAAAGGAAAGGTCATGCACACTTACCTTAATTGAGTTCCCCACTAAGTTTGTAATTATCTGTCGAAACCTTCCAGGATCACCCAAGAGGATTTCAGGAACTCTTTCAGAGACATATGCAGCAAGCTACAGGTTGCAGAGGATGTAAAGGAAAATTAGGAGATCAAACAATAAGTTAACCAGGCAAGATGCATTCCTGCAATGCAGAGAAGTTTATGGAAAGCGAATAAACAAAGAAATGTCAGTGCAAATAATGGATGGTATGGTGAGGCTTAATCATGCCTTGTGATCTGCGTCCAATCATTACTGAACTCAGTTGAACTAACCTCAATTCCCTTCTCTCTTGACTTCGGAGAAAATAGTGAGATGACATCGTCAAGGATGGACCTCAGGTCAAATGGTACCAACTCCAGCTCTAACTTGCCAGCTTCAATTTTGGCCCTGTCAAGCACTTCGTTAATTAGGGATATTAATGCCTTTCCACAGACCTGAGCAGTTTGTGCATAATCCCTCTGGGTCGTCTTTAGTTCTGTGTCTAATAGCATATCAAGCATTCCTACAAAAACAGGAAAAGCATAAATCATCCCATTTTCCTTGTAAGAAAGGAGTTACATAAACAATAAGCTGGAATGCATAGTAAGATTAAAAAAAATACCTAGCACACCATTCATGGGTGTTCTGATCTCATGAGAAACAGTTGCAAGGAACTGCCATTGACAAACAAAAGTCTTTTAGATCATAAAACTTGTAATATTTCAACAGCAAATAACTTCTAACTAAATTGGACCTGCGATTTAGCAACATCAGCGGCTTCTGCCTGTTTTTTCAGCTCTTCCATTTTCTGGCAATCTTCCTTAACACTAACATAGCGACTCCAAGCAGCATATATTATGTAGCCCACAAGCATACATATAACGAAGACACCAGATGGAGTAGTAATTGCGGACCATGGAACATGAGGCTTGTTTCTGTACCTGCACACATTTATGGACAGTGGAATATAAAAAAGAGATCATTCCAAAGTATAATATAAGAAAATTAATGATCAATGCACACATATGTACCTGCAAATCATGTGATGCTTTCTGAATGGATCACCAAAATCTAGCATGCAGGTCTGTGACGGTGAGGGAGCACCAAGCGGAACTTCAGACCCATACATGACAAGAGGGTTGGAATGGTTTGTGACATCATAAACATTCACCACCAATTCCTGATTGCCAGCTAGCTGCCTCAACAAATTTTCCACTAGTGACTCTACATCAAAAGCTCCTCCAAGGTATCTGTTGAATAAAAGAAAGATTTAAAAGAAGCCATTTTGACCCATGCTATTCTTCCAATACCACTGTGAATAATCTAAGCCTTTGGTTTTCTGATACAGAAACATATGTAACAGCTCTATTATGGTGTTGACCACAATTTGTACCAAAATATATTCTTTATGAGTATTTCTCTTTCAAGTCTAGGGGCCCTAACTGTTTCAGTCAGTGCCAAGTGAGAGTGCTAAGAGTTCAACAATCTCTAAAACCCGATGCACTTTCAGCACTGAAGCATGACATAAGTGTTGCATAATGGAACAGCCAAAGGAAATGGGTTCCACGTAGAAGAGGAATCAATTGAACTGAAAACCTTCACACGCAAAAAGAGAAGCTGCTAAACCTCACCCTGCGGTAGCAGTAACACGATCCTCCACCTTGGCATCCGCAGGAAGATCCACAAGGTAGACAGGAAACGTCAATACAACACCGAGGTGATTCGACATCAGCCGGAATGGGCTCGTAAGGACCGCCTTCCCCGTTGCCCTCGACCTCAAAATGTTCTCCCGGTCCTCCTGCAGCAACACACACAGACACCAAAGTTCAGAACCAACCAACAACACAAAACAAATTGAAACCCAAGAAACAAAGCACACCATCGCAGACCTCGCCGGACATCATGTCGAGCCCCTCGATGTAGGAGACGGTCTCCTGGGAGTAGATCACCGGCGCGTACTCCTCCTGCACGAGCGACGGCTCGTGCTTCATGGTCTTGATGATCCACCCCTGCTGCCGCTCGAAGCTCTCCCTCTCCGCGTGCACCACCCGCTGCGCATACGCCACCCCGCTCAGCAGCGGCCGCTCGAACGACGTCCTCGCGGTGTAGTCCGCGAAGGTGTCCTGAAAAGAAAAAAAAAGCATCAAAGATAAGCACCCAGAGCCGACAAACCAATTCGCAACGGCAAGCAATCAATTCACACCCAAAAAAAGATGCTCCATTTAAGAAGGGCTGCAGGCTCCAGGCTGCAGCACAGTAGCTTGTGCTTCCATGGCAGGCATGGAAGGTCTCAGAGGAATTAAATGAAGTGGAAGCGGCTGCAGATGCAGAGCAAGTACTACATGGCAAAGGTATATATTATCGCAATGGAAGAGGCAGGAAGGACTCAAAAAGACACGCGATTAACTACGGGCGCAGAGCTGCAGCCATAACTCGCACCGGTAGTAAAATCCGCGGCAGTGCTGCTCCTGCTCGGCTAGGGGAGAAGAGAATCGGGGTCGCGTATCAAGAAACCACAAGGAACAGCGGCGCAGTGGAACTGTGGGAGCAATAACTCTTGAAGCTCTGGTACTAATGTACATGGAGGCGGAGCGAGCGAGGCCGACCTGGTCGAGCGCGGGCGGGTGCATCTCGTAGTGGAAAGTGGCGACGAGGATGGCGAGGGCGTGGACGTGGTTGATGGAGACGGCGAACTGGTCCTGCAGCATGCGGGCGCGCTCATCGCACATGGAGACGAGCCCCTCCTCCGCCTTGCGCAGCGCCGCGCGGCGGAAGCGCCAGTGCAGCCCCACCCACAGCGCCGATGAGGCCACCACCCACAGCACCACCGCCACACTGCTCAGACTCACCTTCGCGCGCCACCCCTTCCCCTTGCTCCTCCCCTTCTCCACCTCCTCCTCCCCCACCGCCACCGCCGGCGCCGCGGCCTCCCCTCCTCCCACCCCCATCCCCAATTCACATGCGCCGCGACCCACGAACCCACCCAACCCAAAGCGCGAGGGAGGAGACAGCCGCTCCTGCTCCTGCAGAGGCCTCGTCCTTTTCCTCCCTACCGTCCTCCTCGCCCCGCTGCTGCTTTGATGCGGTTTGTTGCTTTCCGCGAGGAGCCGAGGCGAGGCGATGCGAGCGTCGAGTGAATCGAATTTCCTGGATTTTACGAGATACGCGGCGATTAAAATAACCCGAGTTTTTTTCCCATCGCGCGCGGGGCCCTCCTGTCTTTTGCCCCTGCGGGCCCTGCCCACCCTCGCGGCCCGCTTGGCGTCCCTGCTGGAACTAATTATTAATTCTAAATTACAATATTATATTTATTTATTTTTACAGTTTTGACTATACATCAGGTTAGTCATTTAACCGTTGGGTAATACGTGGTCAAGTCACCGAACAGTTGGACGACTATTCCAAGTCACCCGACAGTTAAGCAACAAGCTACTAGTCGTTCAACGATTGGGCGATTCAAAAAACAATATAATTATTTTATTAATCCGATAGAAATACTTGTGCGTTAAATGATATGATCTATTTGTGATTTCGTAAATTGTAAATGATACGAAATCTGCTAGACTTATAATACTATTTTGCGATCATCGTATGTTGTTTTGGTGCGATAAATTTTCTGAAGAATTTAGTGAGAACGATCGAGGTATCAACTATTAGTAAGTAGAAAGACAAGTGATATCGGGATGCAATAGAGAATTAGTATATGGAGGAAGACAAAGCAAAATACGTACACAACGAACAAATATACAAAGAAGGAGAAAGACCCACTACTCGCCACCTGCTACACCACCCGCAACACTTCTTCCGTCGTCGCCACATCCCACCCCCGGTCAGTGCCCGCCCGTACGGCCCCACTTGGTTTTCCTCAGCTCGGGGTGTCCGCGCCCCAATAGGGTGAGGCGGTTAAGAGCTCTGCAGACCTGTGCTCCCAACGCCTTAGGGGTGGACTGCACCTATGGCTACGTGGGAACTGACCACTGCTGAGTTGCAACCCAGAAAGGACCTCCACCAGGTCGTCCGCGAGGAAGTCACCCACGTCCACCAGGAGATCCTCGTGGGGGATAGCCAAACTCCTGGCCAGTGCATTGTACCTGTAGGACAGGTATTGTTTATTCATGTAATATCGATGCGAAAAATCTTAAGAGACGAAACGTACCTTCCATGTGGGCCATGGCCTGCAGCCAATTATCGTACCCGTCGAACCGACCTTGGCCAAACAATGTGTGCTATCCTACCGATGGTAGGTAGGGGGTTCACGGATGACGATAGTGCCGGTGTGCAGGTACGTGCCCACGCTGACCCTCTGGCTTGGCCCGGTGGTGGCGGTGCCTGGGATAGTCAGGTGTGTGCATCGACGTGTCCACCTCTGAGAGCATCCTGCACGATGAGAGGGTGAGGGAACGCCTCTCCCTCTCGTAGACCCGATGAACAACGTGCAATAGGTCGTCACGTGTGACCTCCAAACCATGGGTGACCCTGTCCACGATCGACTCGGTGTCTCTCATAGTCTCGACAATGATGTCTGTCTACAAGAAGTATGTGAAAAGTGTCAAAATAGTAATTATGGTAATCATACGCAGAAACTTTCAAACACGATAGTAAGTACCGCGAGGGAGAAGTTTCACGCTAAGTGCACAGGGTATGCATCGGTCGGTGCCAATACATGAGCGGGGGAGGGTCAACAACACGCACCAACCTAGTGCGTGTCTTTGGAGCATATCAGTGTAGGTACTCGTCGTACGTGCTAGGGTCATACGTGGTGCCCTCCTGCACGAAGTCCTTAAGTTCCCCCACCCACTCCGCCACCCATGGCGCCATCTTCGCGGCCCAGCTTATCTTGCTACCACCCTTCCTATTGTGCCTGCGAAACGTACAACTACAATTAGAAGGCATCGTAACAGAACTGAAAAAAAATATAGGAACATGTATTGTGTGTAACTCACACGTGGGCTGAGTCAGGCACCCGACGCCCCATGAGGATAGGAACAAACTGGCGTATCACCCTATGCACCATGTAGTCCTCAACAAACACGTTGAAGATGAGCTTCTTCTGCGTGAGCCAACACGCCTGGTCACGCATGCACAGTGGCGAGAGCCTAGTGTGGGCGCAGTCTGCCGTCTCCTGACCAGAGTACGGCTCCCAGCGCACGTTGTTAGTGATGAGGCGCCCAAGGTGCTCAACGAAGTTGTTGTACACATGGGTGACCCGCAGGTGTGCAAACTATGCCTGCGAGGTAGAACTGTGGTTACAAATGATGACCCATAATACAGGTATAGTAAAGATTCAGAAGAGTACGTACTCATCTACAGCACCAAAAGGACCCTGCGGTAGGCTGGTCCATGGTGTCCCCGTGGTACATGTTCACGCAGTACAGACTGTTGTCGAGCAGCATCGATCATCTAAGGGAGAAGCGCTCGAAAGACCACAACTGCAGTAGGAGGGAGCAACTTGTAAGGACTGGGGTTGCCCTCATCCAGCGGCAAGTGTCGCACATGCCGCGGTACATCGCGGCAAGTACAACTGATCCCTAGTTATAGTGCACCCCGTCCCCGTCAGCGATGGCCCTCGCATACCGCACGAAGAGGGCATCGATGGAGTCACCGTGGCTGTTGGTAAATAGTACCCACCAAACAGCCACAACAAGTATGCCTCGAGATGACATGACACCTGGTACTCGTTGGTGTCTGGGTCCATCCGCTTGACCTATACACAAATGAAAAAAATAGTAAGCCCGTCATATGTCAAAGATAGTGCATCGCTAAACAGGGAAAATAGATAGCATATGTATCTGGAACTGCGAAAGCCACCACATTGGGTGCCATGCTTCTGTCGCACTGCCACGGCCTCATCTGCTAGAACCCTGTCAAACCTGCCCAATAAGTCATCGTGCCAGTTAGCAGGCGCATCCATCGGGGAGACAGCCTCTCCTGTGATAAGAAGGCCGAGCAGCATTGTGGCGTCCTGTAGAGTAGGGGTCATCTCCCTGAAAGGAAGGTGGAAGGTGTGTGTCTCGGGCCACCACCAGTCCAGCAGAGCTGTCAGTAATGACCAGTCGAACGGGAACTGTCGTGACTACTTTGGGCCGGTCTAGACCTCCCTAGCCTCCTCAACTGGAGCATCATCCTCGTCGGTGGCCTCCACCATCCACGTGATAGGTAGAAGGCCGGCATCGCTCAGCCTGCAGAGCACCAAGAACTAAGTACATAATGCAAATATCATAAAAAAGATGTGCTACAGTTTGTACACAAACCTATCTCTCCAGCGTGGGTCTAGTCTCCAAGCCCGTCGAGGTGTCCACGTATAGACCACCCCAACTGGGTCTCCTTGTCCCCATCCTTAGGATGCAGGACACGACGGCTCACGCGATGCTGCGCGTCGACGTGCCAATCCAACAGGCTGAAAGGCGAGTCCGAACCACCAAGGTCGCAAGTCATATCTACAAATCAATTTGAAGTTAGTAATTATGACACAATTACTGGTTTAATTATTAATAGCGTAGCTCCGGGAATTCTTCAAATCATTCCTAGCCGATTTCACATATGCTATTATGCCTATTTAATTTCTCGCTGGTGCATACACATTTATCTACCTATCTAAATAATTTTAGGTCTCAGGGTCACTGACTAAATTATTCCCTCTTTGTACCTATTCTTTTTCCGTAATTAGCACACGCATGACGATTTACTTACAAATATAACAGAAAGTAAATCTTAAATAATAATTACATTAATTATACTAAGGCATCCCTGTGGGATGTCTGAAATTTTATTTTCATCATTTGTGGATTTTTACGACTCAAATGCTATTTAAATCATCATGTACAATTTTAATCGCTACGCGTAATCTTAAATCGTCATTTAATATTTTGAATTGGCGTGTGCTATTCTAATAGTCATGAATATATTTAAATCTTTCGATGGCTTTTAATTATTCTAAAAATTGAGAATACTTATTATGGGGTTTCTATAATTTATAAGCGACTAACAAAATTAACTAGATCTTCAAATGCACAACAGAGCGATCTAAATGATAATACAATTATTAATAACTAAATTAACGTCATTTTGTAAACTATAGATTTAATTATTTCAGTTGCTATCCTACCATGTTTGAAAAATAAATATACAAAAATATACATAAAACTTACCGTCATTGATGCGTAGATCCCTCATCCTTTCTTTCCCTCCCTCTCCTCTCCTCCTCCTCTTCCTCTCTCTTCCCTCCTCCTCTTCCTCTCTCTTTCCTCCTCTTCTCTCTTCTTCTCCGCCTTTTTTTCCTCCTCTCTTTTCTCTTCTCCCCTTCTCCCCTTCCTCTCTCTCAGCCAAAATACGAAATGAGCGCAGTGCTGAGCGTCGGCCACACGCTCAAAGGGGTTATACCCCCTAGTCACCAAATGTTTGGGCGACTAGGAGCTTGTTGCCCAACCGTTGAGTGACTTCTCCACAGTTAGGTGACTTGGGCTAGTCACCCAATCGTTGGGCGACTTGGCCACATATCACCTAACGGTTGGGCGACTAGCTTAAGTCGCCCAACTGTAAAGTGACATATGGTCAAAACTATAAAAATAAAAAGCAGGTATAATACTATAATTCAGAATTAAAAATGGATTACTTAAAAATCCTATTGTTGCCCTGTTGCTTTCCCTTATCCGAACCCCACCACCCGAGGCCTCGAAAACACCCGGTCTTTGCCCTCTGTGAGGTCAAAAACGCCTTGTTTCTCGTTCCACTTGTCGACTCAGCACAGTGCACCCCGGCCGATACCCAACCCACCGAGGGAATGGAACAGGGCGGGTGATTTAACGTGCTGAGGCCATGTACAATGGTATGATATCAGCTATCTATAAACTTTGTCACGTAGAACACGAGATGATATGAAGGAGAGTGGGAACATAGAGAATTGGGCAATCTCTTATTAGTAGTCAACTGTAACACGAAAAATAAGACACATCGTGTAGGGGTGCAAATGGTACAGGTTAATCCCGAACGATCCGGTACCGAATACGGGAAGGTAATTTAGTATACGGTATCAAATCTGGTTGGTACCGGATAGTTGTTGCTGGATACGGTAGCAAAAATGAAAAAGCTAAAATCCGACCGAATAGCGTCGGTAAATGGTAAACTAGGTACTATTCGACAAGCAAGTTAGTGCCCTAACCGACCCAACCTATTAACCATCATTGACACCAACCAGACTAAATGTTACCTAAGTCCTAACGTAACTGCAGAGTCCAGCCACTCTACCTAATCGCCACCAATCCTCCTCGTATATGTTGAACTTGCATATGAATTTATCGGTTATCGAACTTATATATGAATTTATCACTTATATTGAACTTGTGTTGTATCGGCTAGCATACTTAAGTAATTTAGATAAATTTATTATTAGTTGAAGGCTTGAAGTGATTGTGGTATGGTTCAGTGTGTATTTCTTTATGTATGCACATACTATCCGCTTATATTTATTCGTTTTTATCTGAAGCCGTCATATATTTGTCCCGATGGTACCATATCCGAAACTCTGAATTCGTATTTGTATTTGTTCTTACCATATTTGACTCTAATTCGGAGAAAAAATATGAGTTAGGATATGGTATGAACAATATCTATCCGAATCCTACCAGATTGCACCACTAATATCGTGTCGTGGAGAAACTGTTTATAAAGACATGCAAAAAGATAATCTATTGTATGAGTTTTTAATGCCGTCTATAGATGACATAAAGGATATTATAAATATCAGTTGTCTATATCATTGTACATGCCCTGATACAGTGATTTGTTTGGGTTTCAAGGGCATTGTCAATAGCCTAGCTAACATAATTTGTTAGTAGAGAAGAGAGAATGGTTAGATAAATCCAACTACTGTAATAATTTGTATTTCTTTATTAAAGTTTGTATCTAAAATAGCTAGTTTAGAGAGGTAATCTCACTAGTTTCTTATTTTCCTAAAAAACTTAATACTTATACGAATATCAAGTTTCTTCTATTTCTTCCGCTAAAAACTAACATCACTTGTGTTTGTGGTGCGCGCGTTGCCGTCGCAGGAATTTCTCTTGTGTTTGTGGTGTTGCTCGCTTGCTCTGCCTGCCTCAGTGCGTGCTGCCTGGGGTCGCGCCGGGGGGGGGGGGGGGGGGGGGGGGGGGTGGTAGGTGGGGCCGGCTCGAACAAATCTGGAGCGTGGGGCCCACCGTTGTCCAAAAAGGGATTCGACTTCGAGAGAGGAAGAGGTGGGAAGGTAGTGGTCAACAGTGCTCTGGGCCTCGGACAAATCTTTTCTGCATTTGCTTTTACTATCCTTTTTCTCACCCTTGCTGTGATCACTGGCTGATCTCGTTTTAGAAAAAAAAAATTATGGCTCCGTCACTAATTAAGACAGTTGTATAATTGCATGGTTCGAGCTTCCAATCCAATCCCAAGTTGTGAGCAAGCTGTTGATTGTGATTGTTACGATGTAATGGAGCAGCACTATGTATGTGTGGCGGCAGGGTGTAAGTGATCATCTTTTCTGGCGATTTGGGACGATCTCACTCACACCACCAAATCCAAATCATTAATTCCATCAACTTCTATCAGGCGTATTACGATCTTTAATGTTGTCAACAACATGTACAGAATGGAAACTCAATCATTATTAGGTAGTGTTTAATGTATCTTCTAGTTTCTAATAAAAAGTAATTAAATTTAAAAAATAAAAAACTTATATCATTAAAGACGATATAAAGGAATAAGAGAAAGAAACAAAACAGTCCAAAAATAAAAGGACAAAATTAAAAAACCAACACATTTCAATCAATAATTATTTTAAGCTCTTATATGTCGCACTCAACTACAGACCAGAAAAGGCTGCGTGCAACTACAGCTCATACGCTATGCGAATACGATATCATCAGAATAAAGGTTTTTGTAACGGAGTATATATAGTCTGCCGGTTGTGTGTGCATTCCTAAAGCAAACCGGATAGCATTTCCCTCTGAGCAAAACCTGCAATGCACCCAAGTATTCCAACTAATTTATGTTTCGGCCCTAAGCCATGAAAGTACAGAATGTCCAAAAGCACGGCATAATTCAGAGGGCAAGAACATTTTTATATACAAAAAGGGCACTACGTACAGTAACGTGTTAGGCGAGCATTATATATAGATCACATATTTTAAGCACGAAAGCACCTCGATATTATTTCGCTGAGGACGTCTCGTTTTAGGCCACATGCCTAAGTAAACGATTAAACAAATAGACAATATTATACCGATATGACCGCTGCCGGTTAACCAAAGGGTGTGATGATTGTATCTAAATTTTCCCCTTAAGTACTTATTCAAATAGCTATGCGTAGTTATAAAGATCAGATTAACAGCAAAGCGCTATAACAGCTAGAAAGTCAGTCTTATCATCATTTGGGACCGGTCTGACCACTACCCTACGTCCAAAACAGAGAATAACATAAATCCAAATCCTAATATATGCAACTTTTAGAAAAAGGCAACAAATGATTTAAAACTTTGAATACACCTTTTCTAGGTACTTAGAAACTAAATCAAGGCAAGAAACATAAGATTCTCGGACTTGGTTTAACTAATTTCAAGAAAACGATCCAATAACTCAAGAACACCCAAAAACCATAAAATCCAAATTACTTATTGCTCGTAGGAATCTAAGGCATGAGGTTATTCATTTGTCCTAGCAAGTTAATCAAGGCAAAGATTTGAGCAAAAATAATCTAGATCACGATTTCGATTTTTTTTTGCTCGAAAACATGAAAAAACCAAACAAAAAACAAGTAGAACACCAATAATAGATCAAAGATTTGATGTATTACAAGTAGAATGGGTGATTTATAAGTACATAGATGGTTACAAAATGTTTCCAAAGCACCACCCTTACACACACAAGATTTCTTTCATAGGGAGAGAGAAGAAACTACTCAAAACTTAGACAAACTCTATATGTCTCTCTTATTGCCTCATATAACTAACACCACTTAGTGGGTCTCAATCAGCTAAGTAATTGGAAAAACCCATCAACCCCACTAACACGGGTTTTACATACCCCCACACACTTCTCAAAGCGTTTACAAGATTCAACCCACTAAACCCTTAGCGATTGATTCACTTAGCCAAACCAACTCACATTGACCTAAACCACTTCCCTTTGCACATCCTTGCGCTGTGGTGTTGTCCAAGGCTCAAACCCGTGACGAAGCTTCTGGGCACCTTTTTTTGACTCCATCACCTCCCATATGCCCCCAATGACTTTCCACTAAGTCTCTCTCATGTTCGGATTCTACGGAACCGTCCTCGCTTCCAAATGGGCCCAAGTCACTTGGCGCGTCACATGCCTCACCTTGCACCATGACTGCACCCGGTTTCCCTGGGCGTTCTGGACCTCAGCTCCTTCTAAGCTTAGTTCTTGTCTACCTTACCATTGCAGCCATGTCTTCACATCAAAACATATCCGCATACTTTGACACAGTTGCTCCCAATGACTTGGCCATCATGTTTTCACACATCTGGTCTTCCCCTCGTCGTCTCTACTTACATCGACCCCAAGTCACTTGGCACACCACATGTAACAACTAGCATCTTCACGATCCTTTTCTTTCATGTGCTTTCCGTTTGAGTCATGTAGCCTCACCCAGACTTACACGACCGATTGGACCTCAGCTCTTCCACCTAGTTCAAGTCACTTGCCATTGATCGCTAACATTCTTCAAGCCACCTGCACATCCAACAATCAAGCAACTATATCGAGCACAAGTTTCATACACTTGACTCATGTTAGTCAAAACAACAGAGTTAAGTGCACATGAGAAGATATATGACAGACCTGCACTCAAGCTCCTTGCCTTGTCTGAGTACTATGATCAGAGTACTAGATTTGTATGTAACATACTGGAATTTCAAATTTAAAAGTGCTTGGAACTTATGAGTTATTCTTGAATTATTTTTACTTGAATTTGGAATTCATGATGAAAGTTGCAAAAAGAAAATAATAATAATAATAATAATAATAATAATAATAATAATAATAATAAAATCAGATAAATGGGCCAGGCCGGCCATCACCCCGGCCCAGCCCCCTTCTTCTTCTTCTTTCCCCGACCCCTCTTCTCCACGCGCCAGCTTCGCCACTTCCCCCTCGCGCTTGCTCCCTCTCACGCTTGCCGCAACAAATCTCTCTCTCTCTCTCTCACCTCAAGGGCAAGTTCAAAGAACCTCCCGCCACCTCCCTCCCACGCAATCCCGGAGAGGATTGCATCCATCCCCCCTGCCAGCGTGAACAGGGCGAGGACAGACGCTACCTCACCGCGCGCCTCTCTCTCCCGGTTATAAAAACCCCGCCTGGGAGCCGCAATCGCGCCGCAACACTCCCTTCTCCCCTCCCCTGCACGCAATTGAACCGTAGTGCCCTCAATCCTCGTCGGCAACGTCTTCTTCCTCGCGGCCGGCGACCGAGCCGCCGTTGATTCCGGCCGCCTCCGAGCAATTCCTTGCTCCCAGAGCTTCGTGGAGGCCAGGCGTAGCCGAATCCTTTCCTCGCCGGGTCTCCCTTTGCGTGAGCATCGCCGTCGTCGATCACCTCCTTGGACCGCCGCCACCGCACGCCGCCGGCCTAGCTCCGGTACCTCTCAGCCTCCGTCATCACCATCACCAGCACCATCGCGACCTCTACATCGTGTTTTGCCGATCACCCGACCCTCCCTGGCCACCGCTCGCCGCCGGCACCACCGTCCCCGACACTCCTCTGCTCGGCCCTCCTCAGACCAACCTTAAGAGGTTTAATTAACCCTATAGGGTAAGCAACACCCGAGCGTCCTACTGGTTACTAGCGCCATCTCATCCTTCCCCCGACTCCCTCGGTGCGCGTTCGAGCCCCGGCTCCGCGTGCTGAGGTCGAGTTTTTGTTTTATTTTCCGCGCTGACAGATGGGCCCCGTTCGTCAGCCGCTGCGGGACCGCAAGCCCACTGACAGCCGGACCCCGCCTGTCAGGGCAGCCCACTGACCTGTGGGGCCAGAGGCCAAAGGGCCCACCTGTCAGTGACCAACCACATGCATGGTTACTGACAGTGGGGTCCCACATGTCAGCCATTGGGATTCAAAAGACTCACTGACTGGTGGGTCCCACATGTCATACACACATAATATGGAATATAATAAAAAGTTTAAAAGATTAAAATAACCAGTGGGTCCCACCTGTCAGATATCTCATATTTTCTGGAATTAATTCAACCTGAGAACTTTAAATAATCATAACTTTTTCATTTTAACTCCAACTTGGATGAGACAAATTTCTAAATTCATATAAATTCAAGATCTATCTAATAGAACTGAAATCATAATTTTTGAAGTTCATTTGGATTTCTGGTGTTATTTGTTTGATTTATTGATTTTCTTTTCTTTTGTTTTATCCAAATTATCGCGCACGTTAAAATAGCGTACGAGGCTCAGGAGGAAGAAGCAGAAGCTGCAGCCCTTGAAGCTCCAGATAATCAAGCACCAGACCACTGTGACCAAGGCGAGTCAATACTTTGATCATATTGAACCTACATTTTCTGCAAATTACTTTGTTTTAAGTTATCAAAAATTGCATGCTGTTATTTTATATGCCAATGCATGTTAAATTTAATATTCTAGTTATATGTCCATTGTTTACTTTGAATAATATTACCCTCTCCTTTGGAATACTTGAATGTGTGAACCTTGTCGCCCTAGCAAAATTATAATAGTAACTGTTGTGGTTACAGACCAAACAGAGAGAGAGATGGTAGTGGAGAGGTGGGAGAGTTCTGCCTCAGCCTCCCCCTCATCCTGATATATATATTCACATGGAGTATGCTTTTACAGTTATGCCCTTACTTCCGTACTTCCCCATTAGGGGCACTTATGTCATTACACATGCTACTCTGGTTCTTATAACCTCCTAACAGGCCTGCTGGGCTTAGGTGGGGGTCACCCCTACGACAGGAGCCTCTCATGGTGAAGGGCTTCACAGGGCCGAAGCCATGTCGCTGAGTCATTTGGCCCCCTCCGTCCCCTGCGGCCTGTGAATTTCTCCAAGCTTGTGGTTGCGGAGCCCGAGGTCTGGGATGGAAGGTGCCCTGTTGTAGCAGACGCGCGCGCTCCGTCCCCTATCCTTTGAACGGGTGGCAGCGAAGGCTGGCGCCTAGCTCGAAGTAGACGACTTCGCTGCCACCTAGCTCGAAGTAGACGCGCGCTCCGTCCCCTACCCCTCGAACGGGTGGCAGCGGAGGCTGGCGCCTAAGTCGAAGCCGAGGCGCGCGCACTCCGTCCCCTACCCTTCGAACGGGTGGCAGCGAAGGCTGGCGCCTAGCTCGAAGTAGACGCGCGCTCCGTCCCCTACCCCTCGAACGGGTGGCAGCGGAGGCTGGCGCCTAAGTCGAAGCCGAGGAGCGTGCGCTCCGTCCCCTACCCTTCGAACGGGTGGCAGCGGAGGCTGGCGCCTAGTCGAAGTAGACGCGCGCGTGCTCCGTCCCCTACCCGTCGACCGGGTGGCAGCGGAGGCTGGCGCCTAGCTCGAAGTAGACGCGCGCTTCGTCCCCTGCCCTTCGAACGGGTGGCAGCGGAGGCTGGCGCCTAGTCAAAGTAGACGCGCGCGCGCTCCGTCCCCTACCCGTCGACCGGGTGGCAGCGGAGGCTGGCGCCTAGCTCGAAGTAGACGCGCGCGCGCTCCGTCCCCTACCCTTCGAACAGGTGGCAGCGGAGGCTGGCGCCTAAGTCGAAGCCGAGGCGCACGCGCTCCGTCCCCTACCCTTCGAACGGGTGGCAGCGGAGGCTGGCGCCTAGTCGAAGTAGACGCGCGCGCGCTCCGTCCCCTACCCGTCGACCGGGTGGCAGCGGAGGCTGGCGCCTAGTCGAAGTAGACGCGCGCGCGCTCCGTCCCCTACCCGTCGACCGGGTGGCAGCGGAGGCTGGCGCCTAGCTCGAAGTAGACGCGTGCGCACTCCGTCCCCTACCCTTCGAACGGGTGGCAGCGGAGGCTGGCGCCTAAGTCGAAGCCGAGGCGCGCGCGCTCCGTCCCCTACCCGTCGACCGGGTGGCAGCGGAGGCTGGCCAGGTGCTCCTTGAGCTCGTTGAAGGCCTTCATGCAATCTCCGTCCCAACGAAATCCATCGCACCCGCGGAGCATCTTGAAAAATGGCAAGCCCCGCTCCGCCGCCCTGGATAGGAAGCGGCTTAGTGCTGCCATGCGGCCCGCCAGCCTCTGGACCTCCCTCGTTGTCTTGGGCAGCTCCATACCCAGGATGTCGTCTACTTTGTCGGGGTTCGCCTGGATGCCCCGTCTAGACACGAGGAAACCTAGGAGCTTGCCCGCCTGCACCCCGAAGACACATTTGTCGGGGTTGAGCTTGATGCCTGCCTTCCGGAGGTTATCGAAGGTCTCCTGGAGGTCCCGGCCATGCAGAGCAAGCTGCCGAGTTTTGACCACCACGTCATCGACATAAGCTTCGACGTTCTAGCGCCTGCGTTCTTCAAGCCAAAGGGCATTCTGACGAAGCAGAACGTCCCAAGTGGTGTGATGAAACTGGTCTTCTCCTCGTCGTCTTCGGCCATGTATACCTGGTGGTAGCCGGAATAGGCGTCCAGGAAACTCATGAGTTTGCACCCAGCAGTGGCGTCGACCAGCTGATCGATGCGTGGCAAGGGGTAATTGTCCTTCGGGCACGCCTTGTTGAGTGCCGTGAAGTCGATGCACATACGCCAGGCCCCGCTGGCCTTTTTGACTAGCACCGGGTTAGCGAGCCACTCTGGATGGTGGACCTCGCGGATGACCCCGGCACGAAGAAGCTTCGCCACCTCTGTTTTGGCCGCCTGCTGCCGATCCATCGACATACGCCGAAGCCTTTGCTTGACCGGCTTGGCGTCGGGGCGGACCGCCAAGCGATGCTCGATTACTGCTCGGTCTACGCCCTTGATGTCCTCCGGGGACCAT
This sequence comes from Dendrocalamus latiflorus, assembly GCA_017311315.1. Taxonomy (NCBI): domain Eukaryota; kingdom Viridiplantae; phylum Streptophyta; class Magnoliopsida; order Poales; family Poaceae; genus Dendrocalamus; species Dendrocalamus latiflorus. Next base: position 47,440,177 of record CM029612.1, on the reverse strand, counting down.
GCGAAAATGTCAACGTTGTTCTGAAGCACTCGGAGCAGATCCCGTTCGACCCCCGGTGGGAGCCCCTCGCCGATGGACACAAACTGCCCCTCCGCCTGGAGCGGCACCTTTTTGACTCCGCCCTCGGGCCGAGGCTTGGGCGTCCACCCGGGGGCGGAGGGCCCATCGCCGAGCGTGCCGGAGAGGGCATGCACCGGGCGATGCGGAATGCGGCTGCCGACCTCGGCACGTCTGGCCAGGTCCTGATCGCCGAAGACGGTGATAACACCCTCTAGGCCCGGGAGCTTCACGCACAAAAACGCGTAGTGTGGGATCGCCTCGAAAGAGTTGATGGCGGGTCAACCCAGTATGGCGTTGTAGGGATGTGGGATATCTACGACGTCGAAGATGACATGCTCGGTCCGGATGTTACCCTTGTTGCCCTCCTGACGGAAAGTGACCAGAAGGGACACGTGCCCTAAGGCCTGCAGCGGTTGACCCCCAAAGCCTTGAAGTGGAGCTCCTGGCTGCTCTAGCCGGCCGCGGGGGGTCCGCATACGGTCGAGGGCCTCTGCGAACAAGATATTCGCGGAGCTTCCCCCGTCGACAAGGACGCGCTTACGTCACAGCGTGCTATGTGGGCCTGGATGACTAGAGGGTCTTGGTGGGGGTACTCCACACCCATGGCGTCGTTCGAGTCGAAGGTGATGTTGCGGGGCGGCATCCACAGTTGCGGCTACTCCCCGGGGGCTTTTGAGGAGGAGCCTCCGGTGATGACGCTGACGGTGCGATGCTGCGCGCCCTCCGTTGGGGGCGGAGCCCGAGACCCAGCCATCACCCTCCGCAGCTCCATAACTGCGGCGCATGCCCTTGTGTAATGATCACCGTAGCCGTGTACCTCGCACCACTTGCCATAGTGTAGGAGCTCTTGTTCTGCGTGGGGTTGGCCGCCGTAATCAAGTCCGCCTTCCGATCCCCGGTCTCTCCTCCATGAGGCGGGGTCGGGTCCTTGGCGGGTGCTCTTGGTGTCGAGGACATGATGGGCCGTCTGTGTCCTGCGCTGGCGGCGCCGAGGCTTATGCCCGCTCCTTGAAGAGCCTTCCAGTACCCCGGTGTCGCCGCCTCGGGGAGGGCCTCCCCGCGGCTCTCGGCCGCGGCCCTGCTTCGAGGAGGGACCACCCGCCCCTGCTTCGCGCGGGGGGCGCTCCCCATGGGCGAGGTCGAGGGCGGTAATGCTGCGTCTTCGCGTATCCTCCTCCGCCCGCGCATACTCGTCCATTTTGTCGAAGAGCTTGGCGACTGTCTTGATTGGCCTCCGCGCGTTGTACTCGGCCATCGGGCCCGGACGAAGGCCCTGTATGGCTGCATTAACGACGGTGGTTTCATTAACGTCTTTTACTTGGCATCGGATCTTGGCGAAGCGCTTGAAGTAGTCCCGGAGCTTCTCCGAGGGTCTTTGCTTCACGGCGAAGAGTTGGTCCGCATCGACTCGCTCGACATAGTGTCCTTGGAAGTTGTTGTGAAGGCGGTCGCGGAGCTGCTCCCACGCGTAGATGGAGCCCGACTCTATGGTAAAAAACCAAGAGAGCGCCAGTCCTTGCAGCGCGAGGGGGAGTCCCTTCGCCTTCGTGGTGTCGTCTCTGCCCGCGGCCTCGATCGCGGTTTCGTACACGCGCACGAACTCGTGAGGATCCGTGTCGCCTTTGTACGGGTCGGTGACGCTAGGGAACTTGAAGTCCTCGGGCCACGCCGCCTGCTGTAGCCCCGCCGAAAGCGGGGACTCCGGATCTACGCGTCTCAGCGGCACGCGGCTAGACGCGGGGGCTTCGCGACTGTTCGTCCTCTCCGGCGTGGGCTCGGGCGCGATTACTAGCGCGGCCTGCTGGCTCCGAGCCTCTTGTATATCTCGGATGGCTCCGCGAAGGTCCCCTAGTTCCCGCTGGAACGCGTTGAGGGCTGCTAGTAGGGCGCCTTCCACCGCAGGTGCTGTCGAGGCCTCCGGAACACCCAGCGGACGGGTCGGTGCAGGGACCCTCGCCGCACGATCTCCGGATCCGCCAGATGCTTCATTGCGGCTACCCCCGGCCGTCGGATCCGCGCTGCCGGCGAGGGCGGCGGGGGCTGTCGTTGCAGTGCCAGTGACGGGGTTGGATGTCGTTGTAGCGGCGCTGGCGGGGTCAGTCGTTGTAGCGTGAGCGTCGACGCCCGCGACCACTGCGCCTACGCTGCCGCCAGCTCCTTCGGCGGCCGATGCCGAAGCCCTGGTATTCACGCGCCGCTCCGGCCCAGCCGTTTTCTTTCCCTTCGCCGCCGCTGACGAAACTTTTTTCGGTGCCATCCTTCTTCTTCGGTCTTCAGGCTTGTCCTCGTCCTCCCCACGGTCGGCGCCAACTGTTGTGGTTACAGACCAAACAGAGAGAGAGATGGTAGTGGAGAGGTGGGAGAGTTCTGCCTCAGCCTCCCCCTCATCCTGATATATATATATTCACATGGAGTATGCTTTTACAGTTATGCCCTTACTTCCGTACTTCCCCATTAGGGGCACTTATGTCATTACACATGCTACTCTGGTTCTTATAACCTCCTAACAGGCCTGCTGGGCTTAGGTGGGGGCCACCCCTACGACAGTAACATTTCAAAAATAAGTCCCTAATGATATGCTATGCTCAGTATTGCACAGATACACAGGGGGCACTGAAATGCCCCAAACATCATTGTCATTTTTAATCATGGGAAACTGGTTTGGGCAGTCATAGTGGGAATGACTGGCATATTTTGGTATGATTATTTTATGCTCCCAAAATTCCCAACTTGCTTAAATATCTGGGCGGACTAGATTGATGATGTGGGAGTGTGGTGCAGTGGAAGCACAATATGGGTTAATGGTAGACCGCCCAGATACCACTAAGGACTGAATCTTGTCATGACCTCCCGGGTAAAACAGTACAACCACAAGTCTGTAAAGTATGACTTGGCTAAGTAAATTTATCGGAATCCTCGGACTCATCTCACTGGTAATGGATAGAAGCGGCTACGCACGGGCACGGGGGCCCTAAGGGACACCAGTGGAGGGTGAAGTTTCCCAGCTGTCCTAACGTTGCGGGAAGTGGAGCCCGGCTGCGTTAGTGGCTGTGGGGAACATCCCGCGCATAGATGGGACCCACCGCAAGTGGGCAGTTTCCCATAAGGTGAGATGACAAAAGGGTCTAGATACTTTGAAAAGTCACTGTGATGATCTGCTCGACCACATGTCTAAGGTATCATGTGGGGCAATGAGTTGATTATCTCTTGTGATGAAAGTGTACAAACTCTGCAGAGTAAAACTATTCGAATAGCCGTGCCCACGGTCAAGGGCGGAAATGGGAACTTAACTGGATATAGTTCTGCTTTAAAATATTGAAAACTGGGAATGAAAAGACTTGAAGGGCGAATGACTGCCCTAGTTTGGAATTGACCTGGGTGTCGTCCCAGTCGTAATTTAAGCGGCTATAACGCTGAAGAATTGCTATATGGTGCAGATGCCATATAACGGTGGATGGAATCTGAATCACTATTAATATTGCATTCTTTTACAGCTTGTACTTCAGTTCAAACTGTTAGGTCTTAGGAATTTTTAAGTAATTGTATTCAAAAGCACTCTACGCAAAAATAAAATGAGCCCCAACCTTCCTTTGATAAGCCAACTAGCCAAGCATGATATACATTGCATTCTGTGTGTTGGCTCGCGGAGCACGGTGGATTTGTGCTCATACTCGCATTACCAAAAACAGAGACGGGAACACCAAGCCATTATGACCATGAAGATGCCCCAGCTGCGGAAGGAAGGACCGATGAAGGGAATTAGGTCGTAGGCTACACCTAGTTAGTCACAGACAAGTTGACCATTGGCAGTGTGTGCACTTATACTATCACAAGGTGAGTAGTATAAAATGCACACAATACCCACCAGTCGCTTGCCTGTGGTTTATGGTCTTACTTTTGTTTTCGCTACCGCTGCTATTTTGTAATGATGACATTTGGCCTAAGCAGCCCTTTTGTAAACTCTATCACCCGACATGGTGTATTTCAATTTATGTAATAAATGATTATGCGATGTATGGAATGATTCAGCAATGTTCCTGTGTGCACAATCTACTGATCCAGGGAATAGTGCAGTAGACACAGTAGATTCTGGATTGAAAAATCCGGGTCTGACATTGTCCTAGACAAGCTTGTTGGCCTCCTCCCTATTCTCAACCTGGTAAACTATATTATTAACCATATCATTCTTCCTAAGAGTGGGAATTATGATGCCATAATAGGCCATACATGGAACCTAATTGACTATGTTATGCAAGGTCGCAAATTTGATATGGTTGATCTTATTATCTGGGAAATAGAATTTTCCAAGAATGACAGGATCAAAAGAATATATTATACTCCATACATCATGGCCTTGATCCTTTAGAAGATTGAATATCATGGTGGTTTGGGCGGCGTCCAGAAGGCTTACAAGCGTCGAGTAGAACCTTCAATTCCTCCAACTTCCTGTCCTTGAGCTCCATAGCAAGAAGAACTAGCAGCTGCACCACAATAACAAGGACAAGTCTCTCTCTCAGATATACTTAGCAATTCTTCAAATTCGTGGCACTTGGGTGGAGGCGTTCGCTTCTTTTTCCTCCAGAATGGACTTTATTGATGAGAGAGTCACTTCTATTGATCATGTCTTGGCTCGTCCTCCATCCCCAGTCAGATTTGGCTGCCGTCGTCGTCGTGACCCTTCTCCTCAAGGACCACAAGAGTAGCCTTTTTGGTCATTTGATACCAAAGGAGGAGAAGACATGAAGGGGGAGAAGAGCACAAGAAAGGATAGAAGAAAGAAGATTGAAGAAGCCAAGAAGTCTATCTATCTTAGCTACTATTTATGTGTCTTTACAATAAAATGAACTTGTGATGTAATGCTTTTCTTGTTTAGAATATGCTTTATGTTATATTAAACTTAAAGTTGTGGTCATCTTCTAAAATTGCACCTTGTGTTCGTCTATGGTATACTTTACAACATTGCAATTATATATTCCCTCAAGTTCAACAAACGAAGGAAACTCTGACAATATTTTTCAAAAAATATTATCATGTGGTTGCAAAGTATCTTCACTTCTATATGCACATACTCAGGGGGATCTTTCTTAGAATTGTTTTTCAAAGTTATAAAAGAATATACAACTCATTTTCAAACAAGTGGTATATAAAAAAACTTTATTCTTCTCACATAATATTTGTATTGTTATCAATTACCAAAAAGGGGAGATTGAAAGTATCTTGGCCAATAAAAATGATTTTGATAATTAATGAAATTATGTGAATATGAGACTAACATGTTTACTAAGTATTTAAAAGGTCTAGTCCCTATAATGATTGTGAGATGCATGCTAAGGGTCAACATGAAGATCCCTTTTGCTTTTACCGGTCTTAACAGAAAGGGTGAAAGATCGGTTTATAGGATAAATGTCATACTATTAAGAGGAATCATGGCTAGTAACTTGATAGCATATTTTTGTGCCATTTGAATCAATTTAAGATCATTCATTCACTTAAAACTAAAATTGATAGCCAATCTGTGCTTTGTCTGGCTAATCAGAAGTACCGGAGTATAAACGGTGTTGCTTCTGCTCTCCAGAAGTTCCGACAAAACAAGCGGTACATTTCAACGGAATATGAAAATACCGGAGTTTCAATGACGGAACTACCAAGGAGCGGTAATACCGCAACCCTTGAACGGTACTTCTGGATCACTGAAGCTCCGAAAATCTGCGCGGTGTATTTTTTTCAAGAGGGCGCCAACTCTTGGCCTCAAAGCAAATAGAAGTACCACGCCAAAATTTAGAAACTTCTGAATATAGGAACTACTGTGATTACAACGACAGTAATACCGCACCGACTTTCAATGGCTAGTTCGGAAACTCTGAAATAGTCATTACTGTTATGTTAGAACAGGTGCGGTAGTACCAGCTGATGAACGACGGTACTTTCGCTCGCCCTAATTTTTTCAGGGATTGCCTTGTAACAACTAGTTTTGGTTGGTGGGGGTATAAATACACTCCCACCTACTCAAGGACAATATCAAGATACTCCATTGAACATCTTTAAGCATTGAGCATTCACTCCACAGCTCAATTTCACATTGTGCATTTATTTGAAATGGTTGAGCCAAAATCAAGTGCATACATCTTAGATTGATCCTTTTAGCACTTGATCACCGTCAAGCGAAGCTATGATTTATTACTTTTGGTGCCTGTTGGTACCTAGATGGTTTAGCGGGTGATTGCGTGGTGACTTGTTCAAGAAGGTTATGAAGAAGCTCGATGCCGACTTGTGAGTGGTTTGATATCCACCATCTTTGGAGTAGAGGAAGGACAACCACTAGTGAATTGAGGAGCTGAGGCTTAATTCGTGGAGCTAATCCAAGTCGCTTGGGCTTTCCTTAACGTGGATTAGGAGAAACCGGCAAGTTTTCGAACACCATGGTAAAATATCGTATGTTAATTGGTTTTTTTTGTATCTTCTTTACGCACTTGTATTTCTAGCATATTCTGATTATCATATTTATTTGTGTTAGAGATATACTTGTAGAGACTTATGCTTGTAGTGCCTTAGACATACTAGTATTATGTAGGTTTAAATTGCTTTAAAATCTTGCTAGACTAAATTGTGGTAATTATTTTTAGAAGACAAGATTTTTTTTATAACCTCCTATTCACTCGCTCTAGTCAGTTATCCTTGATCCTACAACAGTCAACGTGTGGCAGCCATCTTTTGTAGTATGTGATCTCCCTCCTTCGCACATATGTCGACCCATTACTGTTTTCCCTCTCTCCCCTGCTTCCTTCACACATTTGTCATTGTGTCCATACAGAGTTTCACTCCTACAGCTTGGACATGAACTACAGGGGCCTTTGGCCGGACATGATGCATTGGGCCCTCAACAAGGACTTGAAGATAACTGCAAAGGGATGTGGGCAATTGCGGTGCTTTTAGAATGATGTGGATGTCAGCCAATGTACCAGTATTAGCCGCACAGTAAAGTGCAGGATATGCATGACCTACGAGCACTCAACGAAGGATTGCCCCAACAGACCGAGCTTGTCCGGTCGCCATTCAGTGTCGTGATTTCATGTATCTTTTTGTTTATCGAATTAATTCATATTTGTAGCAATTCAAGATGTACTATTTTATGTGGTGATAATTGGTAATTAATTAATTGATTACTTAAATAATTAACTCTGTATTCTATTATCGCATGTGATTATTTATGTCAACCACAACGACGCGTCAACCATTTAGTTACATACTTTAGGAGATTGAAAATAACCGCGTACAACAGGGGAGAACTGTGGTACAAGCATCTCTAGGAGTGCCTACTGGCAGAACGTACCTGGCACTACCCACATGGTGTGTTGCAGAGGGGGCACATCGGACGTGGCTGGCTGTTGTTGTAGTGGCATGCATATGTACAGCTAGGATTCGCGTAGCAGCACATGGGATCATTGGAACTTTCTATATTGATGATCTCATTGCCCCTCTCCAAGACCTGCATGACCGCGTTCTCCCTGTGTCTGCATTTCAGCCATACCAGTGGGAGACGAAAACTCACCTAGAGGCGTGTAGGCATAGGGAGTGCGAGGCTCGCGAGGAGGAATGCGAGAGAAAGCGCGAACCGGCGGCCAAGGCTAGCGCAGCCGGTGATGACTACAACGCCGACCTCGCGGAGAAGGGCAAATGGCCATGGCCAACATAGTAGTTCGAACCTCTTCACCTATATGTGTACCATCTTTAGTTCCGTAGCCTGTATGCTATGTCACCTATTGTCATATCAGTTGTTGCTTTGTTATCGTTATGGCGCTCCACCTACGTGGGACCTGGGCAACATCAGTCGAGCAAAATTCATAATGCATAAAATTTCCAAAAATATAGACAATTAGGATGACTGTGCTGGGAGCCTGTACATAAAATTTCATATTTTTTGGAGTTCATTTGCTATATGTAACAACTCCTACAAATAATATAATCGTATGAATTTTTGAGTAACATTCACACTGGATAAAATTATAGAAAAATTATACCATGAAGTACGTTGTGTCGAGAAACTGCACGTAAAATTTTGTAATTTTAAGCTCATTTGCTATATTTAAAAAATCAAAGAATTATAATATAAAATAATAATTAAGGCAGGTAATTAAGCTAGCTAATTAGTTGGCTTAATTACCTGCCATATGGTGGCTAGGCGGCATGCTGGGAGGCGAACGGTTGCTGGCAGCAGGCGTGCAGCTGCTCGGGGGCTGGGCGGCTGGCCGCCTACCACACGGTGGCGGGGCTCCAAGCGCTATGTATCAACTCCATGCCGCTAACGTTCGATCACCGTGCGATAGAAGTGCTAATTTTTTATTCTCACACACATATTAATATTTTTATAAATATAAGTTTAAATAGTGACATATATGTCAAAAAATCCACCATTTCCACACCTTATCGATCAATCATCGTATACGTATACAAAATGTTCCAGTGTGCGTGTATTAGTGGCTAGTGCAGCTGTTTATATGGCATTGTGTGTTGTTTTTACACGCTTCGTCTGCACTCTACTCCAGTGTCTCAAAAAGAGCAGAGCAATAATGCCTGCGACAAGTTCGTTTCATCCGAATGGATGGTAACTTACGCTTCGGAAAAAGTTGCCACAGGGCAAGGTACGGGAGAAAACTAATTAAAAGCCCTTCCTTATCCATAACATAGCGTACTTATCTGGAATGATCACCCTAGTAGGTTGTAGGCCTGTAGCTCCATCACAATACGCATGGCAGATAATATCGTGCGACCATAATTTTCAGCAGTTTCTTAGAGCAAATTTAATAGAAAAGGTGGATGTCACCTCTAAAACTAGTCAAATAAGCAAAAATAATATATGTGGCTTATGATGGAGGTAGCTAATACAATAAGTTGAGTAGAGGTTATCTCTACTAAAGCACTCAAACATTTAATACTTGCATAAATATATCAGGGGTTACCTCTTGCATGAGGGACAGCTTGTCACTCTCTCCTCTTTTCTCTCTCTTCCACATAGGATTATGTTGACATGAATTTCACTAGAAATGACCTAGTCAGTATTATTGTACTTGCTCTTATTTGCAGTAACTTGTAACTAGTACTTACTCCTCCAGCAACAAGGCGTAAAAACATGGCGGCCTGTAAGGTAACACGCGCCATCTGCGTCCGGTTCTGGATGGAACCTAGCTACGGGCTATAGCGACGGCCGACCGACCAGCCGTACGCATGCAGGGAACGCCATGGGAATCCAGGCCATGCCGGCCGACCGGCGCGGGGTTGGTGAGACGGTTACACGTGCATCGCATGCATGCATGCATGAGAAAGGCAGCACGCTGCGCGCGCGGCAGCGGCAGGACAAACGGCCAATGCGTTTGGGCTTCCGGCCAAACCGCGAGATCCACCGCGCGATATGGCCTATCAGCCTATGGTTTGTCACTTGAGACCGAGGTGGCCACAATAATACGGTACTGTCCTGTCCGGCCGTCCCTGTGCCCGGTCGGCACGGCAACGCCGGATTTATGATCATATCAAATTTTAGTTTTATTTTCTAAATAGTAACAACTAGTAAAAAACAACATTAACGAAAGACATTCGCGTACAATTTTGATCGATACAAATGAATTTGTTATAGTGTGTACTATAATTGATTAGTAAACTCTATCTTAAAAATACATTCCGTTTAAAAACTAGATACTATAAAAAAAATATCTTTCAGAAGCTAATATAAATAGAGTCTAAGTCCTTACGTTTTTACTTTCACTGTGCTGCCTAGTACTAGTAGTAGCACTATGCATATGTTATAGCTCTACCCTTTCATGCAATGAATGACGAATGAATCTTGTGGAGCGATGCTCTTGCTCCCCTGCTTTCTCCGTCCCCTGCCCTTGTCTGGAATTGGCTACTGGCCAGTGTTCACATGTTATGGGAAAGGTAGCATTTTTGTGGGAGACCGCCATGGACTGTGAGCTCTTGTGGACTGTAGGAAAAAAAATATGTGGATGGGTTTCGTACCATGTTTGTTCGAAAATTCTATCCTCGATGCAATAATGAAATCCACTTGGAAAACGATGCCAACCGTCCATTCATTCATCAAATCATATCATATAGGAGATGGATAAATTCGATGCAGTGCCATCAAGGTGCCTTAGACCATGAACAAAAATAAGTGATGCTCTCACTAGTTTTTAGTTTAAACTTTTAGTTATGATTTTTTATTTTGTGGTTGAAATTGTATTGTATCAGCTATTAGTTTTTTCTAAGCAAAATAAGGAAAATTGAAAAATCGTTATATCGCCACGGACAATGCAAAAAAATAAAAGACAAAAATCAAAATAAGCTAAAATTAAAAGTTGATATATTCTAAATAACTTTTAATTTAAATAAACTAAAAATTAAAAAAATCAGAAGCCGATCCACTGCGCCAAGCTTGCTGCAAGATGGCTGTCGGCCGATAAGTCTGTCAGAATTGTACAATCATCATGACAGGGATGAATTGTTTCCGTTTTACAGTACGAAATATGGATGAGAATTGTTATTTGTTAGCCCGGCTCCTTTTCTATAAATGACAGGGGAAGCCTTTACTAGTGCTTGGTTTGATCAATCCAAGTTCCAACTAAACTCGTGATGTTGATGATTTTCTGCAATAAAAAAAGAGCTTTGTGATGTTGACTATTACTGGGAATCAGCTTGTGTGAGCAGTTATATGGTCAGGACTCTTCGTAACGTTTTCACAGATTAAACAAGGGAACCAGCCACAGGGGACTTCTGATGTGCGTCATCAGTACATACAGTGCTGCACGCCGTGAGAAATGAAACTATGATGGCACGAAAGACCAACGTCATTCTTGGTGCCTCTACCATTCTTCTCGTGCCCGATAGGTTGCTGTGGTACGTGGAGCCTCTACTGTGGAAGCTACTGTGCATCACATTGTGCCAGCGATTACATGACCGTCTAGTCAAAAAAAAATCAATTCTTTAATTAGTGACAAGCTTTTATTCTCGAAAGGAATATATCCAGCGGCGGATCCAGCGGTGGGGCGGGGGGCTCGAGCCCCCCCTACCGCTACCTGACCCTTAGAGCCCCTGGAGCCCTCCTAAATTTTTAACCATTAATGTATAATGTAGAAGGGGCTGAGGTCGAGCTGAAGGTACTTCAGCCCCTCCAAAATTTTTTCTGGATCCGCCACTGGATATATCAATCCATACTGAGATTTCTCTCTCGTCTTAGTGTCCGTAGTCGTGATGGAGTTTATTGTCAGCATACATTTGTGTATATCACTTTTTTTACCGCTGCTTGAAATGAAAAGGACTCGAGACTGACCTAGAAATGCGTCACCAAACCCCCCACCATCTTGAGAGATTCCACTCGGATAGGTCTAGATGAGCTAGGTGCAGGCAACCACTTATCTACTCTTTTGGAGTAGTATTGTACTGTAAATGTCTGATCATCAAATTGACTGAATGTCGCTTTAATAGCACTAATGCTGATGGAAGTAAACACAAATTCTAGCCAATTAAGTCGCAAATCAGGCGGCCTAACACCTTTGCAAACTGCATGCAACTGGCCTTCAAGTTAAGAAAATTGCCCAATAGACAACAAAATATTGTTACTGGTTGGCCTCTTTAGAGAAACTTTCACACGCTGTTACAACCGAATGGATAAATTAAAATGCCATTGTCCCGAGTTTTACAAAGATTTGTGTGTGGGCAAGTAAAGCAAAGCCCTGCAAACAAGGACAGCATATTTATAAGCAGGTGAAAATAGGCAAAACAGGAATTCTTACGCAAGGTTCAATGATCCCATGATGAGATCGAGATGTCTATCTCTTTGGCAAGATGAGGGAAAGATCTGAGGACCCACCACTAGTTGGGCAAGCTTTGTGTTTTCTTTTCCCCCTCCAAATTACATTTTTTTCCTTTAAGGAAAGCTGAAGAGGGACTCTGTTTGATATAGCCTGGCTTCTGTCTGCCGTCAGGAGAGGCCAACTGATGGATGAAAATCACCTGCGAAGATTTCTTCACTTGGAACTATAAGAATGGTACCTGAGCCGTTGGATCTACAGAACGGACGGCCTCAATCTTGGAATCGTGTGTCTGATCAACTTGCTTGAATGGATTGAGTTGATTGGATTTTTGCTCGTCCACTGAAAGTTCAATAGTTTTCAGGTTTCGTAGGATCAGTATGACAAGTTAAAGGGGGAAAAGAATGACTCTTGTAAAATCTTTTCTCAAGTATTCACAACTTATGCAATGGAAACGCAAATTCAAAAGCTCACCTAAGCTAAGAACAAAGAATCACAAAGATCGCCTGAGACTCTGTCTCAACCGGTTTGACCACTGGCCAACAAGTGGTTTGACCACTAGCCAGATTGACCGAGCAAGTATGACCGTGCTACTCTAACCAGTGGCCAGTCTGATCGCCTGGGTCCTTGCGGTCTGACCGCTTGCCGAAAAATAGTGTAGACAGCACTGCACACGATTCAAGAAAAGAGTCAACTCTCAAACCACTATTCAAATAGAGCGAAACTTGATACAAACCCTCCTAGGATGTTAGAAACATATTCCAATCATAGATTATGAAGAGAAAAGTCAAAGTTCCGACCTTTGTCCAAAACAAGGAGAGTTGCACCCAAACCAGGTAAAAAGGGAAACCTTAATCTACTCTTGCTCATGAGTCCTTCATGATCTAGATTACCTCAATGGGTTTGCATGTGTCATAGTAAGCTAGATCACAGCACAAACTCAAAGCAAAACCCTCACAAGAGCAAAACCTCAAAATCTCTTCTCTCCCTCTCTTGAGAAAAATCGGGTAAACTTAAGAACTTTATCTAAAAAGTATTTAGATGGATGAGATCTGATCTCCAATAGATATTTCCACCTCTTACACATTTTTGACACCAAGAAAGATCAAAAATAGATAAATCCAAATAAGAAAGCCAAGCAAATAAAAAACACAAGGATACATGGCATAACTCATTTGTACAAATTTTGGATGTTCACTTCACTTGGAAAAGATCGTTTTACAGCTACTCCCTTAGGATAGCAAAGCTCTAACCCTAAAGCACATATACAAGACTCCAACGTAAGGAAACCTGAATCCTATCTCTCAAGTGTTATCTCTCTTCATACATAAGGCTTATATAGTGGAGAATTCCACCTCACATCAAACCCTAAACAACTAGCCACTCTTTAGTGGATCATACCATGTGGGTCCGACCGCGCTAGTCCGACCTGTGGCCGATCTGGCCACTCAGATCCTTGCGGTCTAACCGCTCATCAAGAAATAGTGTTGACAATAGTGCACACGATCCAAGAAAAAAACCAACTCTCAAACCATTGATCGAAATGCATTGAAATTTGATACAAACTTTCCCTAGGATTTAGGAACCTATTGCAATCATATATTCTGAAGATCAATGTCAAAGTTTTGATCTTTATCCAAAACATGGAGAGTTGTACCAAAACTAGGTAAAATAGGATAACCTTGATCTGCTCTTACTTGTGAGTTCTCAATAATCTCAATAACTTTAGATGTGTTCTTACATATCATAGAAAGCTAGATTAGAGTATGAACTCAAGACAAAACCCTCATAAGAGCAAAATCCCAAAATCACTTCTATCTTGAGGAAAATCGAGCAATCTCAAGAACTTCCTGTAGAAGGCACCTAGATGGATGGGATCTGGTCTCCAAGAGATATCTCTACCTCTTATATATCCTTGGTACTACGAAATATTAAGAAGAGAGAAATCCAAATAATAAAACCAAGCAAATCAAAAAGCAGAAGGAAGGATACATGGCACAACTCACTTAGACTAATTTTTTATGTTCATTTTACTTGAAAAGGAATGTTTTACATCTACTCCCTTAGGATGTCAGAGCTCTAACCCTAGAATACACACAAATGGCTTCAACACAAGGAAACCATAATCCTATCTCTCAAGTGTTATATCTCTTCACACATAAGGCTTATATGGTGGAGGCTTTCACCTTCCACCAAACGCTAAACAACTGGCCACTCCTTATTAGAAAGCACCACTTACAAATAGAAAAACCTGGTAACCCACACAAAAAAGAGTTTTACATTTCACACACTTGCACGTTTTTCAAAGCATGACTTCCACGAGGCCCAATAGCATGATAAGACGAGTTCCATCCTCAAAGACATGACCTAAACCACTTAGGCTAACGTCGTGGTTTTGCAAACTGCTACTCCACCAGGTATTGAACAATTTACTTAATTGCCACCCATCGGTCTTCACGAATATACGACGCTCAATGCCTTATCGCCAACATCGTACGCCTACATCGAGGCCGTCACTACTTGAAACGCCCAAATTCAATTGGCAAACCACATCACACCATAGTTTATGATGCCCAATTACTTGCCGTCAAGATCATACATCTGCTCTGAGAAACGTCACCACTTAAAACGCACAAGTCCAATTGGTACACCATATACACGCAATTGCCTCCTCACGATCCTTGTCTTCCTCCGGTGCTTCTTAACTTGAAATAATGCTCCACCCGAACTTACGTGACACGCCATAGCTTTAGGACCCCTTCTGTAGTCTCAGTCTTGCCGCTGACCGTAACAATCATCAGACACCTTTATATCAAAGACCAAACAATCGATCTAAGTATAAATGGCATGCACTTGACTCTCATTAGTACAACATATGCATGGACACATCATGACTCACACTTGCATGGACTATACCATGACTAACACCCAAAATCAACTCAACCAGCAACAAACCACAGGGGTCGGTCTAACCGTGACCCCAAAGCCAAACAGACCGCCAAGCAATGGCCGGTCAGACCCTCCCAAAACTTTTCCGCAACGCAACATAGACCTCTCTAAAAATAGCTATGGCCAAATACGGACTGGTACTACCGCACACTAGTCAGACCGGCCCGTCAGACCGTCACACCAGGGCCGGTCAGACTGCAAGCTGGTTATATTGCTGGCCGATCTGATAGCCAGCCATAGGCCAGTCAGAACGCCGCCACTCTGGCAGCATAAACCAAAAGTAAAATAGCAAAAAATCAAACTCAACCAATGATAGCAAAGCAAATTCAAATACTCGATACTCTAATGGGCTCTCACCACATGGTTTTATTTTTATATGTTTATTGCCGGCCAAGTGAGTCAAATATATATGCTACAAGACAGAAAGGAAGAAAGGAAGGGGAAAAAAAGAAGGAAAAAAAATGGTCAGATCCATCAGCGGACTGACGCGAAGCACATGGCCAGTACTGTGCGCCAAGCTTGCCAATTATCAATGGCATGTAGGCGCAGGGCATTCTTTTTTTACAAACAGAAACTATTTATGCAAATGATTTCAGTGGTGGTTTGGTAGTCATGTCAGTACAAGGATGTTAAGATTTGGGGCATGTGGAAGGAAGCATATGAAATCAGTAGTGGACTGGCAATAGTATGTTTGGTTGTTGGCAGATACAATTGTTGGCCCATGCCAGCACTAACATCAGACATCAGATCAGACAGCAGCATGGCAGTCGCGCGCATCACTGTTGCTGGCTGCCACCAGGTAACTTATCATTTTTCGAAAAACAATTATGAGCTATGCAACGATGGAACTAGGATCCATGGTTAGATGGTTAGGGCCGTCATTTCGGTTTGAGCTTTTAATTTTTGTTTATTTTTTTTTACTATTTTAGATTTTATTTTTTCTATTTTTTTGGTTTTTTACTATTTTTCTCGTATTCGTTTATATTATATATGATGGGCTAAAATATTTTTTATTTTTAAATTTTTTAAATTTAATTATGCAGATGCAGTACATGTAAATCACAGTCCATCTTTAATTTACTCAGCAGATTACAAATTAAACGCTCTGTCATCCGATTATCTGTAGGTGAAATTGAAGGCGAAAACTCGGCGGAGTTACTGAAGGACCGAAGGCCAATAACTTTGTCGTCAAGTGCCGATGGCAACTTTTGTTGGTGTGTTTAGCCGGTTAATCTCTCCGAACCATCTGGCAAAAATTAAGGTCTAGTTTGGAATACATCATTTTTTCCTGTTTACTATGAGAATTAAATTATTTTCTATGAAATTTCTATAATATTTTTATGAAAATAACACCCTGATACTCTACTGAGGCATTGTACACGTATGGCGATACATATCGGATACCGATACAGCGCGATATGGTATCGGGAAGTATCAGAAGAATTTAATTTTCAAAATAAATAAAATTAATCGCTATACTCCGTCGATACTTCCCCGATACTTGTTGGGCCAAAATCACTCAAACAAAAGCCCACTACAAGCCCAACCCAATTCAAACCCCATCAAAAACTTATCCTTGCTGCTTGCCCTACCCCTCCAGCCACCCCTCTCCCTGCTTGCCTATCGCCACCATCGTCACCTTCACCACCGCTCTTGCTAGCCACCATCCCTTCCCTTCCACCTCCCACTAGTTATCGCCTCCTCCCCCTCACATCTCCTGTGGTCCCCGTCGTCTCCCTGGATCTCTCATGGTCCCATCATCCCATCCCTTCAGCCGCTGACCCGCCGTCTATTAGATCGTAAGGGTCTTTTCATCCCTAAAATCTAGCTTGTGAGGGAGGGACTGTAGAGATACGGGTAGGCTACGCTAGCGCAAATTAAAAAAAAATTCTACCCGTAAACCAAGATC
This sequence comes from Dendrocalamus latiflorus, assembly GCA_017311315.1. Lineage (NCBI taxonomy): Eukaryota > Viridiplantae > Streptophyta > Magnoliopsida > Poales > Poaceae > Dendrocalamus > Dendrocalamus latiflorus. The sequence continues at coordinate 47,423,461 of CM029612.1, read as the reverse complement.
ACTGCAGTTATAGATCACGGAATTACCACTAGACGCGCAGGTGCGGAATTGATGCAGCACGTCGGGGCAGAGTAGTCGTACTACGTCGATGCAGCACGTCGGGGCAGAGTAGTCGTACTACTTCCTCGTCCACGTCGCGGCGTCCCACGTACAACTCCTCTATTGCGGTTCGTCCAAACGCTACAGATGCAGCGCCGCCAAAAGGTATCCACACGTACGGGAGGAAGCGACGCACGCCGGATTACTAGATCCGCGCGAGCGCCCAGGGCGTGGGAGGGGTGGCGGCCAGGGTTTGAGGAGGTCACGAAAAAACTTCTCTCCCAACCTTGTGCGCCCTTGCCCTCCTTTTATAGACGTCCTTATAATGGGCTTCAGCGAATGGAGGCCCATTAGGACTCAATACCCAGTCTAACCCGGATCCAATCCGAATTAGGCTTCAGCCCTTAAGTGTGTGACCCTATGGGTTCACGTATGTTTAGACATGACACGAGTTTACCTACTCAGTCAATAGTTGGTAGCGGCCTCTAGCAAGACGTGCCAACTCCTAAACATACACAAAGATCATATCGGACGAACCATCACAACTTTATGTACATGCCAATCCCTTTGCCTCACGATATTTGGTCGAGCTCCAAGCTAACCACTCTTTCTCGATCCTGTGATCCGGAATCCCTTACTAGGTTAACTCTTAACCTTAAGTAGCATGGCCATGCATTTCTGGATCCGATCACTCGAGGGGCCCAGAGATATCTCTCTCAGGTAGAGAGGGGAAAATCCCATCTCGACTGACCATGCCTCGTAGCATGCTTCATGACAAACCCGAAAACTACCTTTATAACTACCCAGTTACGGAGTAGCGTTTGATAGCCCCTAAGTAGGTCGATTCACATCTCAAGTACATGCGACAATCTCAGGTCTAAGGACAAGGCGTACACATTGTGTAGAGAGAGAACCATAAGTATAATTGTTATGTCTCATGTTGGGTCAGTCCAACCCCATGTTCTAAACATGTGTCCACATTATTGGTTTGACATCTCCATGTCTATGACCTGTGAAACATGGTCATCAACCGATACATGTGCTAATCCACACGTGTGTCCTCACATGAACTCCGACTAGGGACGACTTTAGAATAACCATATAAGTAAAGAGTTTCACAAACAAGTCACATACTTGTTAATCAACACAAAGGCAATATTCAAGGAACATTTATTAAATCATGGATACAACGAAATATCATCATCTCTATGATTGCCTCTAGGGCATATTTCCAACAGGGACTCCCCCCACATTTAAGTTAGGTTTTTTGCCCTCCTAAAACCAATTTGGGACCATTCCAATAATTTTCTCCTTCACACATTGGTGTCTTTTAGCCGTTCATCGTTCCCTTCATCGTACACTGATGGTTCCTTAGGGTCATGGTCCATCGGGCAATCACACACTAATATTTATTGAGCCAAAGATGTTAGAATTGAGCTTTGATACCACTTGTGAGGTTGAGGAGGTCGACTAGAGGGGGGTGAATGGACGCTTTTAAAATTCTTCTTTGGCTAAAATCTAGTTTGTGTGCGGAACTGTAAATCAAATCGATTTTGCACAAATAAGGCCTAAAACATTTAGATTCACCTAAGTGCACCAACATGCTAAGTCTATATCAAGGTTTGCAATATTGGGGTGACAAGCAGTCAATTCAATTTCTATAAATATAAATTGCAAGTATGTAAATTAAACATAAGAAAGAAAATCACAATTAACACAGTCTCTTTTTACTATGATATTTGGAGACTTGCTAGTATTTTCTAGTCCACATTGAGGTAAGCCCAAATGAATTGGACCGACTCCATGAATGAAGCCAAATACCTCAATTTCGCTAGTGGTAACTCTTTTCCCCTCCGAGTAGGTGAGCTCCAACATTCACAATACACTGGGCCTCTTCACAAGCTTGTTTAAAGAGATCATTGTACATGACGTTTTCAATGCCGTCTAGGAGTCGGCAACCTCAAAGAGTAACAAATCAAGCTGCTTGCTTGATTCTCACCAAGTACAATGACTACATAAGCTCAAATAGATACAAAATCAATCTCTAGATCTAGAATATGTAGCTAGAGACCTCTCTCTCTATACTCACAAGGTGTAATACATGCGCAATTGCGAGGAGAGTCTCGCACTAGCTCAAGAGTGATGAAATAGTAACCAACAACCTTCTCAACTAATAACCTTCTCTCAGTCGGCTAAAAGGGAGTATTTATACACCCCACCAAGAAACTAGCAGCTAGAGTAAGAAATATGCAAAATTAGCATGAGGTTGGTGCTACCGTGACCTCTACAATGGCTAGAAAACTAGTCGTTATAGGCGCTACCATTCAAACTGCCCACGCAGGATCCTATCTGACCGCTCAGCTCGGTTTGACCGCTATTAAGGCTAGTCAGACCGCTTGACCAAAAAGCAAGAAACAGATCTCTCTAGAAAACTACTATCGCCAACTAATACCCGGTAGTACCGCAAGGTTCGGTCTAACCGCTCGTATCACTCTGGTCGAATCGCCAGCCGGTCAGACGGCCGACACACGGTCGGTCAGATCGCATTAGACATACCACCACACACAGAGCAGTCATACCTCAAGCCAGTCCTATCACTCACATAGAACCAGTCGTTCCACCCTGGTCATACAGCCATACAAAGTGCGGCCATACCACCTTACATTTTCCAACTGAGACAAGAATGCATATACTTCAATCAATTTGCAAAATATATTCACAAAATATAGCACCATGCACATAAGGAATATGGAATTATATACAACAAGTTACAAAATATATTTACACACTTTAGAATCATGACATAAGGATTAGAGACATGGACTCGAACTATTTATAAAATACATTCGTAAACCCAAATCACATGTTACAAGAATCATGTGTGAGTTTTAATTATTTGTAAAACACATTATCAAACCTAAGCTAGCATCATGCCACAAGGAGTAGGTGCATGCACTTCAACCATTTGCCAAAAAAACATTTGCAAACACTAGTCACATGCTACAAGGATTATGCATAAGCTACACTATTTGCAAAACACATTCGTAAATATTAGCATCATGCCACGAAGAGCTGGAGTAACTGAGATTGAGCTATCAATACATGATGAGACTCAAGCTACTAGACAAGACCACTCTTAATAGTACGGCAACCTATACTAACAATATTGTCTTCCAACCAAATACGAAGACCAGCAAAAGACTATAAACGCATTCTTAGACTATGCTAGTTATATTTTGCCTTGCGCATCCTCTTAAATCTTGATGACACATATCTTTACTTTAAGTCCAAATCCTTGTCTTGATATGCATCAACCCATGATGCATCCTTAAGTTGCCCTCCATCAACACATGATGGTCTTCGCTTGTCATAATGATCAACTCATGATCATCTACTCTTCAAGATCTTGACTTGATAACCATCAACTCATAATATTATTTTTCATCCCGAATCTTGACTTGATGACGATCAATTCATGACAACATCTAAAGTTTTCATCATCATGGGACATAACCTATTCATTTAACTTATAGAAAATATTAGTCCTATAATATGATTGCCATTAATTACCAAACTATACCATTAACACATAATGACAAGTCTAGATTCTCCAATCTTCCCCCTTTGATAATTGATGACAACCATAACAATTGCAAATAATTGAATTTAAAGCAACATGAGTATATATGAACTACACAAGTTTTATATACTCAAGGATATGTTTCAAAGTAAAGATGCTCGATATGTAGATAAAACAAAAAAATCAATACGAATAAAACAACAAAATATGAATTAAACTCCCTTTATATATATATATATATATATATATATATATATATATATATATATATATATATATATATATATATATATATATATATATATATATATATATATATATATATATATATATATATATATAGAGAGAGAGAGAGAGAGAGAGAGAGAGAGAGAGAGAGAGTAAAATAACGAGTGTTCCTTGGTGCCCGGGTACCATAGTCTAAAATAGGTATGTGTGTGTGTGTGTGTGTGTGTGTGTGTGTGTGTGTGTGTGTGTGTGTGAAGCTGAATTGAGTCTCCAAGGAGTCTGGGCACCATACCTCCAGACCTTTAGATCGCTTTAAGATGTGTGTGTTTGTATTTGATACAAGAATTCACATGTAAACCCGCTATATGGTACTGATATAGAAAGTGAATACTTGTTTATCTTTTGCTACATTATTGCACCAGAAGATCAGTGTTACATGCTACTCTGTGAAGGCCGTTAAAGAAATTTTGTTGTGTGCTCCTCCGTGGAAGCCGTGAAGGAAATTTTGTTGTTTTCATGTTACATATATTTCTATCTTGCAATCTAGTTCATTTATGTAGTGACATGCATACCTAAGTTGCTTATATTCATTACCTCATACTAGTAAAAATCGTTGCATGTCACTAAATCTGAAAATTATGTATGCATGTTTGTGAGCTTCCAAACTCCTCTTCATTTTCTATATACTGTGCATGATTACGAACTAGTAAGTGGCTCCTATTTCCACCTGTATGATGTGCACTGCTGGCTTATTTAGGTGCATTCACATATGCTAGAATCATTCACAAATCAAGTAATTTATTGCTTCTGATGATTTCTGATTGAATGCATTATTAATTCTTTAAACCATTAATTAATAAGTAAATCCCTAAAATATTGCCGTGGTTTGTGAATTAGGTATGTGCATAGATTGTGTCAAGGGTTTCATTACGAATGGTAACAATAGAACATATAACATTCCATATATGTAGTTCTAGACGTAAGGTATACATGATTATGGGTATATACTCACATGAGTTGTGAAAGGAAACCCAGATGCTATGCTGTGAAGGCCATGCAACATATGTAACTTTATTATTATGGGTATATACTCACATGTCTCAGATTTAGGAAGAGCAACCAGACAAATATACATGGAAGGTTTTCTTTTCCATCCATACATTGTGGATTGACCTGTTGTATATACATAATGGGTTGAATTAATGGATGAAATGCCCACTAATTTTTCACGAATTGTAAAGAGCAATCGGATGGCTGTTGGTATAAGTTCCTAGGCACCAAGGAGCCCAGGATATCTTTACTATATATACACACATACATACATATATATACATATATATACACACCATATGCACACATCTAAGTTTGACTTGATATTGAGTTTAATCTATATTTTAGATCTAAGTAATGCAATAATAGAATAAATGACAATTATAATGTTTGGAAGTTCTAATGGCTTCCAAACGAAAAGGATCTCATTTGATGTAGAAGATTTCAAAACTGCATATAATGGAATTCTTGGTCAACGGACTCTAGCCAAGTTTATAGTGGCCATGCATTATGGTTACCAAATCCTCAAAATGTTGGGGATAAAAGGGGTCATAACATTCATGGCCCAAGGTGGCTCCAAAACCCAACGATCAAGTCAAGGAGTTACTTTTCAACAAGAACAGGCCTTCAAAAACTGTCAAAGTTAGGACAGGACTTGATCCTAAATAAGAAAAGTCACTCGTCTCCTTCCTCCGAGGAAATTCGGATGTATTCACATGGGAAGCATCCGACATACCCAGTCTCCCAAGGAAAGTGATCGAGCACAAGCTAGCAATCTGGAATGACAAAAACCAGTCAAGTGAAAGTTTTAGCATTTTGCACCTGATCGAAAGGAGACGATCCAGTCGAAGATTGTCAAGCTTCACAAGGCTGGATTCATTCATGAAGTCAACCACCCCAAGTGGCATGCCAACCCTGTAATAGTTAAAATAAAAGTAATGAAAAATGATGAATATGTGTAGACTTTACATATCTTAATAAAGCTTGTCTGAAGGATGATTTTCCCTTCAACACATTGATCAGCTTGTTGAATCTATCTCTGGTAGTGAATTATTAAGCTTCCTATATGCATACTCTGGGTACCATCAAATCAGTATGAATAAACAAGATGAAGAGAAAACTCCCTTCATCACACCATACGAAACTTTCTGTTATGTGAAAATGTCGGTTGGGCTCAAAAACATTGGTGCCACTTTTCAAAGGTTATTGCAAAAAAAAATTTAATTCACAAATTGGTCACATCAGAAACCATACCTTCGACATGCAAGAAACTTTTTCTAATTTAAGAAGACATAACCTTAAGTTAAATCCAAAGAAATATGTGTTTGGAGTTTTCTCTAGAAAGCTCCTCAGCTTCCTAGTCTCGACTAGAGGAATTGAGACCAATCCAGAGAAAATAGTGGCCATTGAGTGGATGCGCCCTCTAACCACAAAGAAAGAAGTGCAAAAACCAACTAATTATATGGTAGCGTTATGTTGTTTCACGGCACGGTTAGAAGAAAAGGGATTACCTTTCTTTAAACTTGTTGGGAATGTGGATGTTTCGAATGGACTAAAGAAGCCAACAATACCTGCAAAGATGTCAAGAAATACTTGATGAGTGCCATAGTCTTAGCCTGTCCAAGACTGAGAGAATCTTTACTTTTATATTTGGCTGCTATACCACAAGTAGCCAGTGTAGTACTAGTCGTTGAATGTAACAATATCCAGCAATCAACATACTACATAAGCGAAGTCTTACATGAACAGAAAGAGTGATATCTAGAAATATAAAAAGTCTTGTATGCTCTCCTCATAACTTCAAGAAAACTAAGGCACTACTTCCTGAATCCGAATTCTACGAATGCTAAAAACATAGGTATCTCAGCATCTTTGTCATTCAGAAAGTTCCCCCATAACTGACTTCTGTGGGACTAAACCTGGATTGGGGATCAATCCCAGCACTCTCCAAAGCCTTCAATGTCTTTGATCCTGGTTCAGACATGGCCCATTCAGTGATAAATATAAACATTCTCATTGCAAATGGCTTGGATCTTATGCGGATCAAGGGAATTTGGGGGAGAAAAGAACTCTAGGGTGGAGAAAAATAGAGGATAGATGAGTAATTTGAAAGGCTTTCTCAAAAGCGTGAAAATCAATCAGTACCTCTTCAGTTTATATAGGCTTTCCTCACACCAAAGATAATGATTACAGGAATCGTGCCTAACGCATATAAACCCTTCAGTTCCATTCTAGTTGGTTCTTAACTTCAAGTAAAAAAACTTCTCTATCTTTATTAATTATCATCAAAAAGACCTTCTGACTTACATTCCTATCGAAGGATTCTAAGTCACGAACTCACTTAAAGTTTGGAAGTTAGCTAAAGAGGATTGAATAATTAATTAAATATGGATTTTATATGTAATTAAGGCCCTAAGCTATTATGATCATAGACCACTTAAAAGCAATATTGTCGAGTACCACCGGTTGGAGGATTACTGCTCGGGTACCTTGGTCGGAGGATTATTACCCGACCAGCCACTACTCAGACATCATATGATCTGATAACTAGGCTTAACTCCAGGCAATTTTTTGTATGGTGAAATAAGGCATGTGTGTCCCTAACTCCAATAATCATGCGACAATTCGGCCTTACGCCTCCAACAACAACCGTCTCATGGTTGTTGCTACTATCTTCTCCCATGGACAAGTAACTAATTGACAGTTATTTGTCAGATCTCGCTAGCTGACAGCAACCGCCTGCTCAGTTGGGCAGGAGGAATCAACAAGGCGTCTGTTCCAGTAAGACAATCGACACATTTTTAGCGCTATTTAAGCCTTGTGGGAGAAGATGAAAAAAGAGAGATAGATTGAGACAACGGAGGTAGAAAATAGTAAAGTTAGGGCTAGTAGTACCCCTTTGTAATCACTAGGGATGGCAACGAGGGCGGGGGCTCTCCCCCCGATCCCGCCCCGATCCTCGCTAGCCAGCCCTGTCCCCAACCCCATTAAGCTTCACGGGAGGACTTGGCCCCCCGTCCCTGGTCCCCACGGGGACCTGACCTCACAGCGATCCCGCGGGGGATTAAAAATAAGTTAAAATATTTTAAAATTAATAATTGACTTTGTTTATTAATATATAATTATTTAGGCATACTTTTTTATAAGATATAGCTTCAAAATATTTATTCTAACATATAGATTCAAATTTTAATCCAAATATATAAGAAAAAAATTACAATCTCCTATATTAAAAAAACTATAATCTATTATTTAAAAATATTTTTTTATTTTTACCAGATCCCCGTGGGGCCTCGCGGTGGAGGACAACCCCCATCCCCGCCCCGCTAGCCTAGTGGGGCCCCGCCCCCGTTCCCCCGTTGGGGGAGAACACCCCTCGCCCTTGCTCCCGATGGGGAAATTGCCCGTGGGGCACCGCCCCCGCGGGGGAAATTGCCACCCCTAGTAATCGCTCTACAAGAGCATGTTGTAAACCCAATATAGCAATAAAGATAATCCCATTTCTCATTTTCAATCCTTCTGTGAGACTTGATTTTTTTTGCCACAAATCGTAAGATCGACGATTCGATCATCGATAGTTATGTTATATTGATGAACTATCTATATCTAATTATCTATTATATGTTATTTCACTATTTACTAATGCTTTACTAACGCGAGTGAGGGGGGGGGGCAAATCTCAGTTTCTCGCTCTCTCATTGCTTCTCTATATTTCTTTATTTTTAAATACATATATACTTGCCGTATCGAATTATGCTTGTTTTTTTTAAAAATGTTGTATCACGATATCGCCATATTTATATCGCGTATCAGGGTAACTTAGAGCCTATTCTTTTTGGCTGAAGCTTATAACTTTTGGCTACGGCTTGTGGCTTTTGGGCTGTTCGTGTGAGAGATTACAGAGTAACAAAAACTCACGTGCGGTTTTTGCCGATATAAATAAAGTCAGTATAGTATGTAATACAATTAACTAGTAGACCATATTTTAAAAAAATATAAATAAAAAATAGCTTTTAAAAGCTGAAAAGAACAAGATCTTAGTTTTAAACAGATCCTAACAATGCGTAAAAATAGAAAATAGCATTGTACGGTTAAAATATTTCCGAAGATTTTGTAACAACCGTGATACATATGCAGCCACTCGCACCAGAGAGTGATTTCGCCCTGCTGAAAGTGCTGCCACTGCTGCCAAGTGTGCGCCATTTTTGGTGTCCTTTTGCGTCACCGGAGGTGCACTTTTTGTCGGTGATCCGTCGGAAAGACTTTGCCGAGATATGCATGCCTCTATGGCGCTACGGCAGTAAGGCCTCTCTTGTCGAACCGGCCGGTGCCAGGAGCATGGTGAAAAAAGCTTGTAAAGTCTGCTGCTCTTTCTCTCTTTTTTTTTTCCCACTGTACCTTTCTTATCATTGCATAATTTATCCTGTGTTACTGACTTTTGCGACTTGGCACACTGATGCCCGTTTGTTTCGTGGGTGCTTAGTGGAATTAAATACCTATGGTGTCCTCCTTTCGCCACATTCTTCTGGTTTCTTTACGAGTTTTTTATTTGCCTCTTCGAGCACGACATTAGCCACATTATTTTGTCAAAACAGGGGAGAATTATGCACCATGTCGATTTTCAAAATGGGCGGAATTTGTAGCTCCTGGGGCCAGAGAGAGAGAGAGAGAGAGAGAGAGGTGTCGGCATGAAGAATTTAATGCGCCGTTCGGAGATGAGTGGACACTGACTCGAACTTGTGCCTCCTCTAGCCGGAGAAATTATGGCCCAGCCCATTAGGTTTTGCAACATCATGTTTTGTGCTGGGTAATAAGGCTGCTTTCATCGGCCCGACGCAATGACAAATGCAAATGTTTTTGGAAGCTCTACGCGAAGGCATGGATCACGGATGGGTTCTTTTTAACTGTGACTAATGATTTATGTATTTAGATAATGATTTTTGACTTTAGTACGAGTATTTATATGAATGAAATAAATATCGATAAAATGATATGCTATTTCTAAATATTATCCTAATAAATCATTTTGAAAAGATAACAAAAAAACCCGCCAATTTGTTTATTTGTAAAAAAATGAAAGATCATAAGCTATAAGATGAAAATAGCACAAATGTTGCAGAAAAAGGTGAAAAACACACGGAATGCACACCATGCGAACCACCCAAACCCACTTTACATATGTACATATACCAACCGTATAAATGATGAAAAGAACGAGACAAAGCCGAATTTGGCACTGTTGTACAGTGTATTTATAAAACTAGTCGTATACGTATTGTATTTGCAAAATTGGCGTTTCTACCGTCCGGTGGGCGGGCAGCAGCACTAGCGAGGCGACACATGGCGAGGCCGCTTTCCTGCCGCTCGGTGGGGTGACGACAGGCAGGTCTGCCGTCCGGTAAGGGGCAGCCTAATTACCTACCCTATTTTTTACGTTTAGTGTTTATTTGAATTTTTAAATATATCAAATGAGCTCAAAAATTATGAAAATTTATATACAATTTTCCAAAACAACATACCTCATAGTGTAATTTTTTGATAATTTTATCGATTGTGAATGTTGCTCAAAAATTTATACAATTTTGATATTTATATGAGTTTTTACATATAGCAAACTAGCTCTAAAAATTATGAAATTTTATGTGAAGCCTTCCGACACAGTTATAGTTATTGTGTAATTTTTGATAATTTTATATTGTTCGAAACCAGGTTCACTTTTCGCTTGCCCATAAATACGAACCTCTCGCAGTTCATCGTTGCTCATCTCAGTTGCTCATCGCAAAAGCTCATTGTCGTGGTCGTCGCTTGCCCATAATTTTAGTCAATTAGTGTTATTTAGTTAGTCATGATTAACGTAGTTTGTATTACAAAGTAAGTAGGTCGTAGTAATTTAGACATAGTTTTTACTATTTTTGTGTACGTACGGTACCCATAATTTATTATTGAATGTAAATATGTAATTAAATAGTCGTAATTACTGTAGTGGCAATTAGAAGGGGTAAGTAATGAGTTAGTGGTAAGTAATTAAGTGGTAAGGACAATGATAATGAATGGCTCGTCATTTTTTCGGATGAGTAATCAAATTATCAGTAATTAATAAAGTATTCGTTTGTAGTTACATGCATGTAATCATTGACTTGTAGTATGTTGCTGTCGTTATCAATCATCGTAATACTATTTTGTCTGTCCCATTTGTTGCAAGGTATTCTCAAAATTAAGAGTGTGTAGCTAATTTATTTAGAGAAGGCAGTGCATAACTCATTAAGGACGCGGTAGTGCTGATTGCTTCTCCCGAAAGGCAAGTAATTTTTTTATAGCATTAATTCGACGTTATTGCTGTAATCCTAGTCATAATTACTATTATTTAGTTATAACTAATGTAGTTTGTATTATAAAGTAAATTTTACTATCATTCGTATGATGAGAAACATCGTTACCACTCATGGATGACGGGTAACGTGGCTGGCCCTTTGCCCTTCAAGCTGCGAGGGGGGATTCGTGGGCGCTAGACGAGTGCTATATCCCAACCCTACGGGCCATGGGCTTGTTTCCCTTTGCGAGTCTGGTCTCCACCAGACACGAGTTCACCATCGACGGCAGCCTGCTTGCGACACTGGTGGGTAAGTGGAGGCCTGGACACACACATTCCATGACGGTCACTCTGAAGGACGTCGCGTTATTGACCAATCTCCCTCTTAGGGGTGACACACTTGTTCCAGCTCCTACACCAGCCAACTAGAAGGCGAGGCTGACGGACCAGTTCAGCCGCCCTATCCCGAAGAGTACACGTGGCATCCCCCGCACTTGGCTGAGCAATTTCAGCGTGTGCTCGCAGGATACACCGCCGGAGGTCGTCAGGACACACCTCAGTGCATTCCTTATTTAACTCCTTGCTTGGAGCATGTTTCTAGCCACACACGATGATATTTGCAACACTGAGTTCATCGGCATCGCCGAGTCTTTGGTGGATGCAGAGTTTGTGGACATGCCTCGGTACAGCTAGGGATCAGCGGTTCTATGCACCACGTATCGGGAGTTATTTGACGCTTGCCAGTGCGTCACTACTGGTACCCCCAATCTGGCTATCTGCTACATGTTCCTGCAGTTGTGGAGTTGAGAGCACTTCCCTATCGGACGTCCGACCATCATGATGCTAGTGCACCCGTTCGTCGAGTTCGCTGACCTGATAGATGGGTCCACTATGGGGGCATCCTGTGGACTGCTGCCCGTCTGCAGTGGGCGAAGGGCCAACTGTCGAGGTGCTACTTGCTGTGGCACAATGAGTTAGAGTCGTTACACGACATCAACGTCATATGGGGTCCGTAGACTGTAGATTTTATGTATCGTGTATCGCTGCACGGGCTATCTCTGCAATGTCTGGAGGACGCGGAGTTATGGGTGACGACATACCATCTAGTGTTCTTGTACATGGTGGAGGCTTACACCGCACAGCGCGTGATGCGGCAGTTCGGTTTGCACCAGGCCATGCCCCCTCTGGACGACAGGTTCCTACCGCAAGCCGTACACCGATGAGTCAAACTTCATTCGACTAATGGGTACACTTTGTATGTCTTGCTATGTAACGTCGATGATTTTGAAATGCCTCACAGCACTGGCTGAGCCTAATGCAGCTGATCCGAGGAGGAGCTCACAGAACATCAAGTGCTTCTTACACTAGATCGAGGGACAGCTATTGGAGAAGTGCTCCCTGCTGCATGACATGGATGGCACAAGGTGCGGCATAATGACGACTAATCTTGCCGAGGTGTACAATTAGGTTCTCAAGGGCCTCCGTTATCAGTCCCTCGTCGCCATCATAGAAGGTGTTCAACACAACATAATCGGCTATTTCAGGGAGAGACATGCAAATGCCGCACTTCATGCAGCCAACCCACAAATATCGTACTCATCGAAAATTACGACATATATGGAGGCGAAGACAGAGAAAGGCCAATTGCACATGGTGCACGTCATGGGCATTAGGGAGCATCGTTTCAACGTGCTCCTCGGGATAGAGTCGAATTGGGATAGTTCATGCCCTTGTTATCCATGATGTATACCTTGAAGATCATGTAGATGAACCTAGCTACTCGTGCAACAAGCCGAAACTGTTACACAAGGCATGCTCTTATGTCCTCGCCGCATGCAGGACTATGGCATGGATTCTTCGAACTTCATGTCCAAGTACTTCTTCAAGGAGAGAGTGATGCATGCGTAGTGTGGCGAGCTTAGGGGGTTCAGGGTTGTGAAAAACTTCACCACCTTAGATATTGCATAAAGGACATGGATTCCGGATGTTGAAGGATAGGAAGGGTTGGCAACAGAGCCGTCGTATTACAAATGATATGGACGAAGCACAAGCCGGAGCACCTGGTGCACACTACAGGTGATGCAGTTGGGAGGGGCACACATGCCGAAGCTGTTACATAAGGCATGCTCTTATGTCCTCGCCGCATGCAGGACTATGGCATGGATTCTTCGAACTTCATGTCCATGTACTTCTTCAAGGAGAGAGTGATGCATGCGTAGTGTGGTGAGCTTAAGGGGTTCAGGGTTGTGAAAAACTTCACCACCTTAGATATTACATAAAGGACATGGATTTCGGATGTTGACATGTTGAAGGATAGGAAGGGTTGGCAACAGAGCCGTCGTATTATAAATGATATGGACGAAGCACAAGCCGGAGCACCTGGTGCACGCTACGGGTGATGCGGTTGGGAGGGGCACACAGTTAGACGATGCAAGGCATCTGCTGATGAGTAGACAGATTGGCATGCTTTCTACAACTAGTTGTTGGAGTATGCAAAGTGGCTTTAACACGACAAATCATTGTGCATTGTAATATGCACTTTGTTAGTTGACACTTTTGATGTACGTACTGTCGTACTAACTGTATCGTACATTGCATGTATCGTTTGTACAACTATTGTGGTATTTTCCCTTTTTTAGTACTATTGTTAGTATTGTGCTAGTAGCCAAGTGTTGTTTCATTTATTTATTTACAAGTTCTATTTACTGTTGCTTTACATTCGATTTTTTTGTTCCATAGAAATGCTAACTTGAATTTATTTTGCAGGTATGGCTTGTGAACTTCGCAGATCGGACTGGCCTTATGGCTTGTTGGACGAGCACATCGACCGACTGCATTGCGCTTCGCATCGCGTCCCGCCTCCGGGGAGCGCAGAGGAGGCAGCTGACTTGGGGGTGGTCCGCACACGCACACCTCGAGTGGCCTAGAGGCTAGACCTATGCTAGACAGCTAGGTTTGCACTCTGGTAGTGTTGCATTATTGCCATACATAGGTTGTGTACTGACCTTTTTTTTCCTTTGCAGGCTGAGCGATGCTGGGTTAATCTCTCTCGCTTGGATGGTGTAGGCCATAGACAAATACGGATTGGCCTTACCTGCGGGCAAGGACGACGGCGCGGAGCGGTCGTGACGCTTCCCATTCGACCAATCCCTGCTAACAGCTTTGGTGGACCGATGGCGGCCGGAGACGCACACTTTCCACTTTCCATTCAGGGAGATGACCCCTACTCTACAGGACGTCTCCTGCTGCTTGGTCTTCCTATCGCGAGAGCTGCTACCGTCCTACCAGAGGCCCGACCGGCTAGTGCGCGAACCTATTGGACAGTTTCTAGGGAGCCCTTCCACCTGGGGCCACGAAGGAGTACTACGTCTTCCCACCAGGTCAGACGCACGGTCCGTCATAGCGGTGGCTCTCGCAGTTCCAGGTACATGTCTGATGCCCTTTCCATTTGATCATCTGCGCTCTCCTTTCCACAGTACAGTCCTAATAACCTTTTGCTTGTACTCAGGTGAAGCGGATGGACCCGGCTGTAGACGAGCAGTAGGTCTCGCGGCACTTAGAGGCATACTTGCTGTGGCTCTTTGGTTGGGTTTACTTCACCCCTAGCCACAGCAACACCATCAACGCGCGCCTCATCACTCACGCTAGGGCCATCGCCGAGTGGGAGGTCCCCCACATCAACTGGGGTTCGGTTGCATTTGCCGTGACCTATCGTGGCTTGTGCGATGCGTGCGGCAGGACCAAGATGATCTCAGTCCTTGTGGAGTGTATGCTGCTACTGCAGCTGTGGTCATTCGAGTGCTTCGGCCTTGGATGTCCCATGCTCGAGGACACCACTCCATACGGGGCGGAGATGTACCTGGGGGCGACGTGGACCGGCCTACGATGGGTTCTCTCTGGGTGTCATAGACAGGTAAGTAGTCTGACTTGCAATTAATTCCCTCGTATTATGGATCGTCGTATATAATAGCTGGTGTTCCTTGCAGGTACAGTTCGCGCATGTACAGATTACACGGGCATATCTGCCCTACGTGGAGCACTTCGACCAGCTCACGGGTGACGACGTTCACTGGGAGGCGTACTCACCTGAGACATTAGAGAGCCGCGCTCCTAACAGCTGACCTCGATGTGTTGGCACCACTGGGCTTTCTGGTTGACACGGTGGAAGCTCGTGTTCAACGTCTTCATGGAGGACTACGCGGCACATCGTGTCATGCAACACTTTAGCATACGTCAGGTCGCTCCAGTACCAGTCGGGTGACCTGTGCCGATGAACGTCCATGCGTGAGTTACCACCTCACATGACTCTTCTTTTACTGCTAATTCATTGGATGACTTCTAACCAAATGCTAGCCTTTGGTGCACATGTCGTCACCCTGTTGTCATGCACTAGGCTCCCAAGGTTCGCACGTCCGTGCTCGATGCACACACGGTGCGTCCATTGGGGCCATCCCGTTCAGCATGGCACTATGCGGGGGGTTCTGCATGGCCACGTCCAACACCATATCAGCCTAACAAGGCCGGGGGTCAGCCTAGGCACGACCCCCTACACCGCCAGCACAGTAGTTTGGGCGTCCTCCGTACTTCTCCGGCTTCCCTACGTAGGACGCGTACAGCCTTTGGAAAGGAATGTTAACGTCAAAACTCAATTAGCAGTAATACAAAATTGGCGATTGCCTAATTATATCCCAAAGTGTGGGCATCAGAAGAAATATCACTCGCCATCCAAATGGCCTTTGCCACCTGCACGACCACATCCTCCATGTGTCTGCATTTCGGCCACACTGGCTGAACATGCATGTTTGGCAATAAGCGACAGTTAACGCTGAAGTCCTCCCTTCTTTCGAGCGGAAGGTCTCTCTTTAGTGACCCATGTTCAATTGGCCCCTCGGTTCTGACATGACCTGTTACTCTAGGACAGAAAAGATTGTTCTTCCTACTAGTAAGGGGTGGGGCGTGTATTTTATAATCCATAGGGTGTCGCAGCGTGCTTATGATAAACCACATCAGGTGCAACCTTTGTACAGTGACTACACCAGACGGGGTAAATTTGTGTAGCGACAAAAACACACGGGGCAGCTTTGCGTACCGACAAGATCACACGGGGCAGCTTCACGCAGTGAGAAGATAAGACAGGGCAGCTTTGTGCAGTGAGAAGACCAGACTAAGCAGCTTTACACAACGATTACACCAGACGGGGTAGTTTTGTCCAGCGACAAGACCATACGAGATAGCTTTGCATAGTGACAAAACCACACGAGATAGCTTTGCTCAGTGACAAGACCACACGGGCCAACTTTGCATAGTGACAACACTAAACTGGGAAGTTTTGCGCAGTGACTACACCAGACGGGGCAGCTTTATGCAGCGATAAGACCACACGGGGTAGCTTTGTGCACCGATAAGACCACAAGGGCCAGTTTTGCAAAGCAACTTTTTCGAAAGACAAGGCAACACTCTGCCTCGCAGGCTACTCATATGAAATAAACCATACCATACCAACCATTTAGCTTATAAAAGAAGGTGGAAAAGATTTATGAGAGAATACCACACAGCCAAACCCAACACTACACCAGAATTTGCTTCACCGCGTCGGGATGACAAGAGGCAGAAGAAGCAGTGGCCCAATGACTCGGCGACTGGAGCCTGTCGCCCAATGGCCCACGGACAGCTTGCGCATCGTGCGCAGTGGCGGACCTAGAATTTTACCAAAGGGTATGCCGCACCAAAATTTTCATATGCAATTCGGTAAAACCATTTGCCAGTTCGGTAAATAATTGTAAAATTTACACCGTAATTCGGTATACATGCACTAAATAATATGATAAGTCTTAAATTCAAGGATTAAGTTAGAAACTTGCACAAATTACAATATAAATAGTTCAAACATCATACCAATAGTCTCAAATATACATAAAAGAGACTTATAATACTACTTTTCTGACTTTTTTGGCCTACGCTTTCTAAAGGACATGAAAGTCTCGATTATTTCGAAAAACACAATGCCAAAGCTATAAACATCTGCCTTTTTAGTAATAGGCTGCCCAGATATCCACTCTGGTGCAAGATAGCCCATTGTTCCTAACATTCTTCATGTTGATAGGCTAGACCCTTAGCAATACCAAGTGCAATTTGGTACCGAAGATTCCAACTCAGTACACTAGATTTCTCTGAAAAGAGATGAACATCCAACGAACCACTTGACATATACTCATACACCAGCAACCTTCTATCTCCTTTAACACAAAATCCCAAAAGACGGACAAGATTAGTGTGTTGGATCATTCCAACCGTCTGTACTTCTGTTCTGAATTGCTTATCTGCATGCCCGAGCCCTTTGAGATTCTTCACAGCAACCACAGTTGACCCTGGCAATGTTCCCTTGAAAACACTTCCGAAACCTCCCTCGCCGAGTTTATCAGAAAAGTTCCTCGTAGCTTTCTTGATCTGTGCATAACAGTAGACAACAAGGGAGCCTTCTACTTCAAACTTTCTGGAATCAAGCGAATTTCTCCTGTATCTCCATAGAAGCACCAGTATCAATATCACGGAAGCTATTCCAATAAACGCAGCCACCAAGATTGCAACTACTCTTGTGTGTAAGCCTTTTCTGTTCCTGAACTTGGAAACCTGACGAACATAGATCTTGCTGTATGGAGGCCTAGCAGCCAAACTCAGGTTGTACAGGTCGTCGTACCATAGCTTGCATCCGGAGCCATTCGAGTACGCGACGCAATAGCATTTGCTCAGACAAGCCGCTCTACAATCTTCAGTTGCCACCAACTCATTCTGAGCATTGTAAGGAAGCCCTTGCAGCTTGTCTACCAGGATAAACGAGTCATCTTGCTCCGTCTGACCGTTCGTCTCGCAGCTCAATGGGAGAGATCTCGAGCAGCCAGCGACGAAGTACCCAAGCCCCCACTCAATCGGGTACGACGACCTGAACCCGTCGACGCAATCGCATCTCCCGTTGCTCGTGTTGGCCCCAGGGTATGCCGTGGCCCACCTGGCATACCTTGTGGGTCCGCCGATGATCGTGCGACCATTAGACGATAGGTTCTAGTCGCTCAACAGTTCAGTAACTGGAAGATATTTCTGTAAAAAAATATTTACGCGGATATATTCTTGTTATTTCGAATAAAATATGAATTATTTAAAAAAATTCGCCAACGGACGAGCAGATCACCATAGGACGCTGACGCCTCGGGCCCACCCCACGCCTCACACCCAGCGTCGACTCGACACGGCGGATAGAGAAAGAGACACGTCTCGGATTCCCTGTTTCCCTTCCCCTCGCCCCTCTCCCCCTCCCTTCCGCGCCCTGCGTGACGCTGCGCCCCGGGCCCCACGTCCAGCGCAGAGACAGACGAGACGGACACGCATCGCCCCCCTCTTGTTGCGGCTCGACCGTGGCCCAGCATGTCAGGGACCGTGCGGGTCTGAACGGGCGTGCATCGCCGTCGAGACCAGGTTCGAACTGCCGCGGCCCCGAGGGGCAGCTCCGTCATTTCGCGGCTCCGGAGGGGAACCCTAAAAATCGTCACTCCAATCCCCACACGTGGGCCCCACGCATGTGCCACCGGCCCTCTCCCTCTACCATTTGCCCGTGCTCTCTCTCTCTCTTCACTTCAAATCCTCACCACCCCAATACTTACTCCTGTTTCTCTCTCTTCCCTTCCCTGTCTCTCTCTAGTAACGCAATGCCATCTCCCACCGCCGCCACCGCGCGGCGGCGGCGGCGCGGTGGCCGCGGCGCCGGCCTCCATGTGCTCCTGGCCCTGATGCTGGTCGTGGGCGCGGCGGCGGACACGTCGGCGTCGGACGCGGCGGCGATGCGGGCGGTGGCGAGGGCGCTGGGCGCGGACAAGGCACTCGGCTGGGAGACCGACGACCCCTGCTCGCCCAAGCCGTGGGCCGGGGTGAGCTGCAACCCCGCCGGCCGCGTCACCGCCGTGCAGGCCGGGAACCGCAGCCTGACGGGCACGCTGGCGCCCGAGGTCCGCAACCTCACCGCGCTCGTGCGCCTCGAGCTCTTCTCCAACTCGCTCTCCGGCGCGCTGCCCTCGCTGGCCGGGCTTTCCTCGCTCGAGTACCTCCTGCTCCACTCCAACGGCTTCACCTCCCTCCCGGGGGACTTCTTCAGGGGGCTCACCGCGCTCACCGCCGTCTCGCTCGACGACAACCCGCTCGCGCCGTGGCCGCTCCCCGCCCACCTTGCCGACTGCACGTCCCTCACCAACTTCTCCGCCAACAGCGCCAACGTGTCCGGTGCGCTCCCGGATTTCCTCGGCACCGCGCTGCCGTCGCTCCAGCTTCTCTCGCTGGCATTCAACCTGCTGTCCGGGCCCGTGCCGGCGTCTCTGGCCGGCGCGCCGCTGCTGGCGCTCTGGCTTAACAACCAGGCTGGAGACACCCGGTTCAACGGGTCGATTAGCTTTGTCGCCAACATGACCTCGGTCAAGCAGCTGTGGCTGCACTCCAACGACTTCACCGGGCCCTTGCCGGACTTCTCGGGGCTCACCAACCTTTGGGATTTGCAGCTCCGCGACAACCAGCTCACCGGGCCGGTGCCGGACAGTCTGGTCAAGCTCAAGTCTTTGAAGAAGGTGACCCTGACGAACAACTTGCTGCAGGGGCCGACACCCTTGTTTGCTGATGGGGTGGATGCCGATGTGGTGCCGACAACAGAGCGGTTCTGCTTGCTGAATCCTGGGAAGCTGTGTGATCCTCGTGTGAGCCTGCTGCTCGAGGTGGCGGCTGGATTCATGTACCCACTGAAGCTTGCAGACAATTGGAATGGGAATGACCCGTGCAATAATTACATTGGTGTTTCATGTGAAAATGGGAACATTACAATGCTGAATTTTGCCAGTATGGGGCTCAGCGGGAGCATCTCACCGGCCATTGGGAAGATTGCCTCACTTCAGAAGCTGATTCTTTCAAATAACAACATTACTAGCACAGTGCCGAAGGAGGTTGCTGCGTTGCCAGCACTGAATGAGGTTGATCTGTCGAATAACAATCTTTATGGGAAAGTTCCTCCCTTTGCCGCGAAGAATGTGCTGCTGAAAACTGCTGGTAACCCGAACATTGGCAAGGATGCTCCTGCGCCAACATCTGGATCAGGTGGTAGCGGTGGCAACAGTGCATCAGGTGAAAGCGGGGATGGAAGTGGTGGAAGCAATGGGGGTTCCTCTTCGTCTTCTATCGGAGTCATTGCTGGCTCGGTGGTTGGTGCTGTTGCTGGACTAGGCCTTATTGCTGCATTAGGATTCTATTGCTATAAGAGAAAGCAGAAGCCTTTCGGAAGGGTGCAGAGTCCGCATGCTATGGTCATCCATCCCCGGCACTCAGGGTCAGATCCTGACATGGTTAAAATCTCAGTTGCTGGGGGAAATGTCAATGGTGGTGCAGCCACGAGTGAGACATATAGCCAAGCAAGCAGTGCCCCCCGGGACATCCATGTTGTTGAGACTGGAAACATGGTCATTTCGATTCAGGTGCTCCGCAATGTGACCAACAACTTCAATGAGGAGAACATCCTCGGTCGTGGTGGCTTTGGCACCGTCTACAAGGGTGAGCTTCACGATGGCACAAAGATTGCTGTGAAGCGTATGGAGGCTGGTGTTATGGGTAACAAGGGGCTAAATGAGTTTAAATCAGAGATTGCTGTGCTGACCAAGGTCCGTCACCGGAACCTTGTGTCCCTGCTTGGCTATTGCCTCGATGGCAATGAGAGGATTCTTGTATATGAGTACATGCCACAGGGGACACTGAGCCAACACCTGTTTGAGTGGAAAGAAAACAATTTGCGGCCGTTGGAATGGAAGAAGCGACTGAGCATTGTGCTTGATGTTGCAAGGGGTGTTGAGTACCTGCACAGCCTTGCACAGCAGACCTTCATCCACAGAGATTTGAAACCATCGAACATACTTCTTGGTGATGACATGAAGGCAAAGGTGGCGGATTTTGGATTGGTCCGGCTTGCACCAGCTGATGGGAAGTGTGTCTCAGTAGAGACAAGACTTGCTGGCACTTTTGGATACCTTGCCCCAGAGTATGCAGGTGATCATCCCATATATCTTTTGCTTCAGTTTTCCAATGTTTTGTGTTCAATTCAATTAACAAGCACAATATATTTAAACTAAGGCATACCAAAAATAGTATCATCGATGAATAATTCCATATTTAGAGCTTAAGCCTGAAATGACCATTCAATTGTCATTTAGTTCTCAAGCCTTACTGTTTGAAAGACTAATGGTTTATTTCTTTCTATAAGAGGTATTTAGGTGCTTACTACACAAATTTGAAGATTCTAAAGGGAACAAAATTTAGTGGAGTATGTGACATCTAAGAATTATTGAAACGTGTTACTCAACCATATATAAAGTCTTCGACGATCTTTTTAGTGATAAACTCTGATGAGAAGTGTTCTGTTTACATAATGTACAAATGTTGCAATTTAAGAACATTGTGATTTATTAGTGTGCCTCTTATAAGGCCCTGTTTGTTTAGGCTTTTTATCCAGCTTATAAGCAAAAAAGCCAAAGCCTAAACAAAGAGGTGACTTTTTCATCCAGATTATGAAAAGCTTAAGCCATTTTAAGCCTAAAAGCCAAAATCCATAGGAGAGGGGCTTTTTTTGGCTTTTGCGGAATGGAATATCCCTTTGCCACTCAAGTTCACTAAAATTACCCACCAAATGCCATTCATATATAACTCTAAATCCTTCCATTTTTTCCCCTTTTTCCTCCTTCCTCCTTTTTTCCCTCCTCTCCACTCCTTTTTAGGTTCCCTCACCATCCCACAACGCTCGACGCCGCCATCCCACTCCAGCTGCCACCGTCCCCGTGCCCCAACTCCGTCGGCCTCCCTCTTCCCCGCGCCCGCCGCCGTCGACTTCCCTCGTCCCTACCCCGCCGGCCTCCCTCTTCCCTGCGCTGTCCACGTGCCCCAACTCTGCCGGCCTCCCTCTTCCCCGCACTCACCGCAACTTGCATTCCCCTTCCCTGCGCCCGTCGCCGCCAACTTCCCTCGTCCCAACCCCGCCGACCTCCCTCTTCCCCGCACCCCAACCCTACCAGCCTCCCTCTTCCCCGCACCCCAACCCCACCAGCCTCCCTCTTCCCCGCACCCCAACCCCGTCGGCCTCCCTCTTCCCCGCACCCCAACCCCGCCGGCCTCCCTCTTCCCCGCACCCCAACTCTGCCAGCCTCCCTCTTCCCCGCGCCTGCCGCCGCTAGCTTCCCTTGTCCCAATCCCGACGGCCTCCCTCTTCCCTGCGCCCCAACTTAGCCGGCGCTGTCCACACGCCCCAACTCTGCCAGCCTCCCTCTTCCCCGCGCTCGCCGCCGCTGGCATCCCCCTTCCCTGCGCCTACCGCCGCCGACTTCCCTCAGCCCAACCCCGCCAGCTTCCCTCTTCCCCATGCCCCAACTCCGTTGGCGCCGTCTACGCGCCCCAACTCCGCTGGCCTCCCTCTTCCTAGCATTCACCGCTGCTGGCATCCCCCTTCTCGTGCCCATTGCCGTTGTCTTCCCTAGCCCCGACGACGATCGGAAGATTTTTTTTCTCTATTTTTTCATTTTTCTTTCTTTTTTTGAATTGAGTGAGGATAGATGTTGTGATTATCAAGGTCATGATAAGTGATTTTTGTTCAAAGTACTCAAAATTCTATAAATTACCACTGATTGTTGTGTGTTCAAGCCTGAAAGCATAAACCTAAACAAACAGGGTATATACCTAACTTGCTTAGAAGCTAGGTGCTCATAAACTGATTAAGCCAAAAAGTTAGCTTTAAACTACAAGCCAAAAAGCCTAAGTATAAACAAACAGGGCCTAAGTGTGGACACCAACATTAACAAACATATTCATAAGAAAATTTCTTTTGCCTGCTCGACCAGTTTTCCCCCTTCTAATATAAAGTCTTTCAATAGCCCTGGAGCTTTAATTGTACCTTTAGCTGGCAGCTTGCACTGTCCAGCATCTTCCCTTTTGGAAATACGATCTAAGTAGGAAGCCATGTCATCCTAACTGCCTTGTCCTAATTAGTGATCTGAGCCAAGCTGCATATTTCAAAAGCATTTGTTCATCAGTTCATATCTGTCACTTATATTTTTTGATTAACACTAAAAGTAAACATTTTATATGCAGTTACTGGACGAGTAACCACAAAAGCTGATGTCTTCAGCTTTGGTGTCATCTTGATGGAACTTATCACTGGACGCAAGGCGCTTGATGAGACTCAACCTGAGGATAGCATGCACTTAGTCACATGGTTCCGGAGAATGCAGCTCAACAAAGACACTTTCCAGAAAGCAATTGACCTGACTATTGACCTCGACGAGGAGATATTGGCTAGCGTTAGCACCGTTGCAGAGCTTGCCGGACATTGCAGTGCTAGGGAACCACATCAGAGGCCCGACATGGGTCATGCTGTCAATGTGCTCTCTACTCTTTCGGAGGTGTGGAAACCGTCCGATCCAGATTCAGATGACAGCTACGGTATCGACCTGGACATGACACTGCCTCAAGCATTGCAGAAATGGCAGGCGGACAGTGGCCATTTTGACGGTGCGACCTCTTCGTTCCTTGCGAGCTTGGATAACACACAGACAAGCATCCCGACTAGGCCTCCAGGATTTGCAGATTCGTTCACCTCTGCTGATGGAAGATAGTCGGGGAGCGTGTGCCGCAGGCTCCGCGAAAGCAGAGCGCTCAAGTGATCCTTCTGTTCATTCCTTTAGCCTCTTCACCCCCCCCCCCCCTCCCCCCCTTCTTGCTTTTCATGTTTCTTGATTTGGCTTCGTGCTGCCTTGTAGCTGCCCTTTGATCATGTATTCTGTAATCTTGACTCAAGGATTGCCTGGAAGTTTGCAACTAACTGTTCTATTCTGTCATATGCTAAGCTTAAAGTAGAAGATTGCTAGGGTTGTTGGGTATTTGTGTTGTATTTAACATTACTCTGTTGTAAGATTTAAGTTGATCCATGTTCTTTCTCGTCAGCAGCAGATCAGTTACGGTCATCGCTCAGTGTTGTCTTTTTAGGCTTGGCCATATTGATTTTTACTGATGGTTTTTGCTGCGACTGATGAATAGTAGTGTATTACGTAAGAAAGACAGTGCAACGAAAGGAACTATAATATTTGGATCATCGTATGATTTACGGAATTGTGATATAATAAAATACAAAGTACATTATAATATATGAAAATAAAAGGTAGTGGCTGATAAATAGTAATAGCTGGTAGAAGTGATTTATAGAAGTTGGGGCGTTCGTATGAGCTGGTCGATATGAACAATCCTTGGGCAATCATGACACTACCATTACGTCCTAGCTCAATTATTGTAGGCCTTGGCATGTGTCCAAAATTATTGAACAGATAGATTATGCCTTGTCATGCGAGTAACCAGCTAGGAAGCGTAAAACAATTAGGTATTGGTACCTGAAGGGGGTCAGGTGCTCAGTTACGGTTCCAATATCCAATGCATAAGCTGCATCCGATGATCCGGTGCGCTAATCCTGATGTGCCGTTGTACCTAAAGCATGTGCCTTAAGTTGGTGCTCGGAAGCTTTTGGATTTCAGATTGTGCAACGCAGCAGCGGCACAACTCCCATGTTAGAGACCTACCTGCGAAAGGAGGCCCGGACAATGCTGCGTCGCTAAATTGCCGCTAAATCAGCCTTTAATCAAGATGAGACAATAGGCAGAGAGGAAAAGGACGTGGCCCTCTCAATATCCGGTGAGAATACCATCCAGTTCTCTGATCGTGACTCGAGCGCATGGCCCTGCTGTTCTATCAGATATGAATGCAGAGACCTGTGTATGTCTGGTGGTGATGGTGCAGTCCAGTTCTCGTACAGAATTGTGTGAGGTTGGACCGAAGTCACAGAACCCTATCTTAATAAGGAGGAGTATCAGTGTATCATCTAGTACCTTTCCAAGCTATGTCAATCTCAAATCCAGCAAGTTTCCCAAAAATGGGGTTAGTGGACGCATAATTGGGGATATATTTCGACCATCTTTATGAATTGCCATTGGCCTGCGGGCTCTAAAAGGAAAGGAAGCATTTTTTTGTGTGTGTGTGATCTCGGCTACTCCATTTGGAATGTGTAACTGGAGGCTGACTCGCAGATTGGACAGCGCCCTTGTCGCGTGGGAAAGTTTCGGGTTTGGTTGGTTTCGCCGGCCGGGGACCATGTTTTTGCTGTACAAGGTGCTCCGGGAAAAGTCGCTTTCCAGCGAATTGGTTGTTAGTTTGCTACTTATATGAACAGCACGAACAGGCGCACGGTTGTGTTGCGAGCGGTATTTCTATGCTCTCCGCCTAAAAGCCCACCCTTAGATCTCTCTAAACGGTTTTAGTTATTTATTTTTTTAATTTTAATTTATTTAAATTAGAAACCACTTAGAACATATTGATTTCTAATTTTAGTTTATTTTAGCTAACAGCCGTATTTTAGAACATATCGGTATTTTAGTTTATTTAACGATATAATGAGATTTTTTATTTTTTAATATTTTTTCTAAAAATTAAGAGCCACTACAATGCAATTTTAATCAAAAGTTATAACCAGAAGCTTAAGATAAAAGCTAGTTGGAGTGCCACCTTATTTTTTTTAAAAAAAATAGAGTACAAGGAGAGATTTTAAAGCACGTTAAAATGCCTGAGCTGTAACAGGTAATTTCAAACATGATGGTAAAGCCATATTTTGTAACTATGAATGCAGGGGGCGTGGCTGTGGCACGGAATTTCTTTTGTTGAGGGACGTAAGAGCATCTCCAATGGGTCTATAGCAGCTATCTACAAGAGAGTCCATGTCATCAACTGTCCTACGTGGAAGATATTAAATGAAGAAAGAGAACGCAGCTCTCTACAGCTCTAGAGATAGTCTATAGCGCCAAACGAGGCAGCCTCCATAAATTCTGTGTGTGCATGTAAGCATTAAATAGCTATCCTTATAGATAGTTCTTTAGAATGCTAACTTTAGTGTGTACTATATAGATGATGTGGAAGTCTTATAGTTAGTTGCTAGCTATAACCATTGGAGATGCCTAGGAGCGAGTCGCTAGCTTGCCATGATAATCAACCACGAACGTTCAATCAACGCCATTTGAAACGTAACCTAGTAAGAATCTGTTTTGAAAGTGTACGAATGACATGTGATTCCGTGTGGTTTGAGCCATGAAAGGCTTGGTTCCAGACAGAGAGAGAGAGAGAGAGAGAGAGAGGTACTAGTACAACCTGGCTGCTCGCTTGCTTGGAGGACGTGGAAAACGTCCACAGCGCTGCGTGAGGAGAAGCCACAACACACAGTGTTCAATGCATCCCGGGTCTATAGCAACTTTTTTTCTTCTCAAATATATATAACTCTCTGATACGCGTGATTGCCTTTCTACCCCTTCCGTGACGACGCCGCGACACATCTGTTAGCATGGTACGTGGCAAGCGGTGGGCCCACCAGTCTATCGTACTCCTTGACCACAGTAGCACCTACTAGGTTGCCCGGCCACAGTGGGGTAGACCAACGTGCCGTGATAGGGTAGCCCGGTAGGTAACACATATGGATTGCTGCTGCCGTGGTTAGAGAGGAGTCTAGAAATATAGGTGCCGCTCAGTTGAGTTAAAAAAATAGCTTATGATTGAAATTTCACTGTAGCTGGTTGAAATTACACTATAGCTGATGGTGTCCTATTTGACCTAACTAAATTTAAAAAATAAAAAAATAGAAAAATATGTTAGCCCATCACGTACAATGTAAATAAATACGAGAAAAAAGAACTGGTAGAAAAGCACAAAAAAACTAAAAAGTTAGAAAAGGACGAAATTTATAAATAGTGAAAAATAAATTAGAAACTTAAATTAAAATGAGTAAGGTAGTTCTAGGTGGAGACGGACAAAGGTGTCTAGATTTGAAGGAAAAAAAATCTACAGAGCCTAAACAGCGAAGGATTCCACCACAAAGCGCATGGATAGCGACGTGCGTGCGCTGTTCGGATGGCCAGAGGACAGATGGGCACGCAGAAACCCAAAAAAAAAGGGCTCACCAGGCGAGGCGAGCCACTTGGGCGGCGCGGGACCGACCGACCGGCCGCATTTATGTTGTCGACTTGTGCGTGCGTCGCGGGCGCGGCGCATGGACCGCACCCCTCCTTTTCCTCCCTCGCTTTCAAAGCTCCAAGCTGGGCAAAAACAAGAACGGAAAGGGGGCCAAACACCTCAGCGTCCTCGCTGTATGCTCGCTGGCGAAACACACTTTTTGTCCTAACCGTACGCGCAGCAAGCAGGTCTGGTAACGCCCTCTTTTAGGACAACGTTATGTTAGGTGAAAATGTGAATATAATGTAAATTCCATTTTCACTTTACTTGGAAGATTAAAAAAAATTACCAACGTGTGTTCATTTGTGAGTCATCTACAAGTGGGAATGGCCCAATACGAAGATGGGTCGAGTAACGGGACGTCCGTTCCACAGCTTCTCGGGTAGAGTGAGAGGCTAGCAAGCGTAGCAGCCGGTGGCAGCTGGACCATGGATACCACGAATCACCAATGGTCGAAACTTCATCGGGACTTGCTTAAGATTGGCCCATATTCATGTTGAAGATTGGGCCATATTTTCTGCGCCGGGCATTACGTAGAACTCGCTAAATTTTCTTGCTTGTTGCAGCGTGTTGCCACGAAAGTTTTCCACAGCGGGCTATGTTACTAACTAGCCTAGGCACGGCGTCACGCCGCGCCAGCCACCGTATGCACCGAAGTAAAAGAGACGATAATTCGTGAGGGGTTTAAAAAAAACCGAGGGGCGTATGTGTATTTTCGGAAAAGTTAAAGGTCTTTTTCGTAAAAAACCGAGGGCACATGTGTATTTTCGAAAAATTCAAAGGACTTTTTTTGTAAAAAAGGGAGGACCTGTACGTAAGTAAACGAGGACCCGTACGTAATTTAGAAAACCGTGGGGGGCTATCCTGCAAAGTGGAGGGACTAAAAAACTGGCAGGGACATTTTCGCGAGGAAAAAGGACCTTTACGTAATTTCCGAAAAACGCAGGAACTTTTTCGCAAAACTGCTCCCCCGACCGTACCGAGATTCGGTCGCCACGCGCCGGCCGAGGGAGCGCAGGGGGCGACGTGGATGCCCTCAGCGTCCAGGAAACCCGCGGGGAGTAATAAGGGGATGATGGAGGCTAGCTCGACGCACTTCCGAATAGACGTATGTTGCAATGGTTCTAAAAAAAGATACCATAAGTTCTAGTCGTACGAGTTTTGTTTTGAGTATGTCACACTAGATTATCACACAAAATCAACCTTATGAAATTTATGGTACAAAATAATTATAATTTACCCATTATAGTATCCGCCAAATCATTCATCATGCAAGTATAATTATCACGAAATCTAGAATCCATACAAAATTTACGTTCATTCAGCAACCATATATAACCATAACACAAGCCACGTACATACATATGCATAGACGATCCTATCCTCCACAGGAGATTTCTCCGTAGAAAGATCCTTTCTAAGGGGAGTTGGTTCTCCACTTCTTAAAAGTTTAAGTTAGTGGTAGTAGATCTATTCTCCCTTAACTCTTAATAACCATCCATTCTTCCTCGACTCTCCATAGCCGTTGGATCTCACGATCTCTCTATGGTTGTAGCCCGTGGTCGTAGCTTATGGTTGTAGCCCGTGGTCATAGCTTGTAGTTGTAGCCTGTGATCGAAGACGGTTGTCATAGCTAATGGTCGAAGACCGTGGTCGTAGCTTGTGGTTGTAGCCCGTAATCGAAGACGGTTGTCATAGCCAATGGTCGAAGCCAGTGGTCGTAGCTAGTGATCGTAGATAGTGGTCGTAGCCAGTGGTCATAGCTCGTGGTTGTAGCCTGTGGTCGAAGACGGTGGTCGTAACCAGTGGTCGTAGCTAGTGGTCGTAGCGCGTGGTCGTAGCCAGTGGTCGTATCCCATGGTCGTAGCATGTGGTTGTAGCCTGTGGTTGTAGCCCGTAGTCGTAGCTAGTGGTCGTACCCTGTGGTCATAGCCTCTGGTCGAAGCCAGTGGTCGTAGCCACAGAGATCGTAGCTACAGTGGTCGACGATCGATTATCGTAGCTAGTCAACCTCGGTGCTAGAAGACTTGTGTGTTGTGTGGTTGGAGATGCAGTCGAGGTGTTGTGGTCGTAGCCAGTGGTCAAAGACTGTGGTCGTAGCCAATGGTCGAAGATAGTTGTCGTAGCCTGTGGTCGTAACCAGTGGTCGTAGATGGTGGTCATGGCCAGTGGTCGAACACTGCGGACGTAGCCCATGGTCGTAGCTCATGGTCGTAGCCTGTGGTCGAAGCCTGTGGTTATAGCCACAATGGTCGACGGTCGATTGTTGTAGCTACAGTCGACCTCGGTGCTAGAAGACCTGTGTAGTCGGAGATGCGGTCGAGGTGCTATGGTCATAGCCAGTGGTCGAAAACTGTGGTCGTAGCCAATGGTCATAGCCTGTGGTCATAGCCAGTGTCATAGATGGTGGTCGTGGCCAGTGGTCGAACACTGCTGTCGTAGTTCGTGATCGTAACCCATGGTCGTAGCCCGTGATCGAATCCTATGGTCGAAGACAGTAGTCATAGCTCGTGGCCATAGCCAGAGGTCAAACACTGTGGTCGTAGCCCATGGTCGAAGCCAATGGTCGTAGCTAGTGGTCGTAGATGGGGGTCGTAGCTAGTGGTCGAACACTACGATCGTAGCCCGTGGTCGTAGCCCATGATCATAACCCGTAGTCGTAGCCAGTTGTCATGGCTCGTGGTCATAGCTCATGGTCGTAGCCTGTGGTCGAAGACGTTGGTCATAGCTAGTGGTCGTAGCTAGTGGTTGTGGCTTGTGGTCGTAGCCTGTGTGCATAGCTAGTAGTCGAACACTGCGGTCATAGCAAGTGGTCGTAGCTCGTGGTCATAGCCTATGGTTGTAACCTGTCGTCGAACACCGTGGTCGTAGCTCAAGGTCGTACCCTGTGGTCGAAGACGGTGGTCATAGCTAGTGGTCATATCTCGTGGTCGTAGCAAGTGGTTGAACACTGTGGTCGTAACCAATGGTTGTAGCCCATGATGGTAACTTGTGGTTGAAGCTAGTGGTTGTAGCCACAATGGTCATAGCCTGTGGTTGTACCCCGTGGTCGTAGCCTGTGGTTGTAGCCCGTTGCCGTAGCCAGTGGTCGAAGATGATTGTCGTAGCCAGTGGTCGAAGACTGTGGTTGTAGCCCGTGGTCGTAGCCAATGGTCGAAGTTAGTGGTCGTAGATGATGGTCGCAGCCCGTGGTCGTAGCCAAAGATCGAACACTGCGGTCGTACCTAGTGGTCATAGCCCATGGTCGTAGCTCGTGGTCGTAGCCAGTGGTCGAACGCTGTGGTCGTAGCCCATGGTTGTATGCTGTGGTCGTAGCTACAGTGGTCGTAGCCCGTGGTCATACGCTGTGGTCGTATGCTGTGGTCGTAGCTACAGTGGTAGACAGTCGATTGTCATAGCTACAGTCGACCTCGGTGTTAAAAGACCTGTGTGGTCAGAGATATAGTCAAGATGCTGTGGTCGAAGACAGTGGTCGTATCCAGTTGTCGAAGACGGTTGTCGTAGCGAGTGGTCGAAGACTGTGGTCGTAGCGAGTGGTCGAAGACAGTGGTCGTAGCCTATGGTCGAACACTGCGGTCGTAGCCAGTGGTCGTAGCTCGTGGTTGTAGCCCGTGGTCGTAGCCACACACAGGAACTGGAGGCTGCTATAATGATTCTACCAAATCTGAGGACTTTTACAAGGATTGCCTCTCTCTCCATTTGTTTATGTAGGAGGCGATATACTGCTCTCACACATGCATGCATATACACATACACTCAAGTACTCAGAATCTCAGTATTGGCAATGACAACTTCCTGTAAAGCGAATATTGCTGCATATGATGATGATATGATGTTTATTTGTATCATAATATGCCGAGCACCTCTAGTTCCATTGACTCTTTTGCTGGTGTTGTTGTTGCTATCTATATTTGATTTGTTTCCTCTAGAGTATGCTGTGAACTGGCATTTTCAGAGCAAGACATACATGTTAAAAGAGTTAGGATGAATATACTGAAGTGATGACTTACCTCTATCTTCTTTTAATAAAAAAGTTGGGAGGCTACAACAATGTTTTTTTCGTTTCTTAAAAATCGGTCCATCATCAAATGTTTTCCTTTGTTAATATTTCATAAACTGTCAAACATGTGTTTCCCTTACATATCCATGTCTGTTGAATGTTTTTGTTCCGTAGCAACACACGGGCACTCAACTAGTTACCAACGGTATTTATGTAGAAGTAAAGAAAAGTTAAGTGAGACTAGAAATGTGCACTGAATTCACCTGAATATCTATCTCATTCCAAAGGAATTCAAGCTATTGCAGACTACAACGCCTCGCATTTTAATTATTTTTAAATCATGAATTATGAAGCTAAATAAAATTAATTCAATAACTAATAAATAAATTATAAGATAAATTAAGTTCTTTAATCATGTAACAAACCAAATGAAAACGTAAGAATAGTAACTAAATGAATACATCCAAAGGTCCCATTTCATTACAACTCAATTAAGAAGATTACAATTTTATACATTTTAGGTACATACAAATGAAATTGTACATCCATATCCATGCATATAAATGAATACAACTCATACAATCACAAGTGACAAATTCTCCGAGGTCATTCACATTAGAACAGGCTAAAAATACCTGTAGGAAGAGATGATAATTGCACCGAAAAAAGAACAAAATAAAGAAAACAAGGTAAAATGAATATTGTTGTTAGAACCCTTTTTAGAATAATAATATTAATGGGCAATTTGCTCATTGAGATACTAGACCGTCCGGGGCCATTCGGCACCTCTCGTAACTGTAGGATTTCATCATTCGGCATAAAAACAAACCAAAATCAATTCTGAGCACATTTTCACCGCTAACCAATCCTAGTAAATATAGTTTACTGGAGTACATAGCAATCCACTGCCAACTGTGAATTTTCATAGTTCATCCCATACGACGCACAAGCAGAAGGGATAAGAACCAGCGAGGAACATAGAGAGAGAAAGCAGTAACCACCCCAAACCACAGTGCAACTAAGGCAAGAAATATACTACCATCACCTAGATCCACCCACATTTCCCACCCCAAATCCAACACATCGAAGCAAAGGGAACAAGAAGATAGGGCAGTGAAATGTAGCAGCCAGACTAGGAGGAGAAGCCAATGCCGAAGAACAAAGGAGCCGGGACAAGGAATAGCCGAGGAGGAGACACAACCGCACGTACCTAAGAGAAAGGGGAGGAACACGAACCGCACCAAATCAAGCCATAGTTGAACAAGTGGTATCCACAACTGGGATAGAATATATGATGAAAAAGGCTAGCAGGAGTAGAATAAAACAGAGGGAGAGCTAATCGTGATGTCGATAGTACTCATTGTTGACCACCCACATGCACCTGACGACCTCCACATGCTCCCTAGCTCATGAGGAGATCCTAAGCCCCTGTCACTCCACGCCAAGCTTGAACACCCAAATCCACCACACAAATCATAATAGATCAAGAAGTAAATCCCCAAATCGGAAACCAAATGAAAAGAAAAAAAGAAAATTAAAAGTAAATCGAGAGGGAAACAGAGATGTAGAGCATAGGAGAGTTGAATCCTGGTGATCAGAGATGGAACCGTGGCCGCAAGGTATGGATCTAGCCAGTGGGGAGTAAGGGAGCAGGTCAGATGCTGGCAGCGACCGATCTGGACCGGGAGTCAGAGACAACAATGATGGGGTGTAACAGCTCAGCTATTTATTTCAAAAATATTTAAGAAAAAATCAATTAAATTAATTTATTTTAAAAATAAAAATAAGTGCTATTTGGTTTGCCTAAGATTTGATTTTGTTTGCTTGTTTTTCAGCTTTTAAAAAGACTTCTCTTTGAAAAGTAATTTAGGTAAAAATAAAAATATTACTAAATAAAGGATAATTTGAATTTTGTAAAAATCCTAATTCAAATCAATTATTTGAAAGTATTTGGCTTTTATTTGATTTTCTGGAATTTACAATCCAATTTCAAAGTTAAAAAGTATTTTATGCATAAAAAATAAAGACCAACTTTAAGTTGGAAATAATTGTTCTAAGTCCAAAACAGCCTCAAGAATTTATGTGAGTTCTTCTGAAGTTTTGGACTTTATTTGTTATTTTCTAGACCTTTCTCGAATTTCTTAGCTTTATTTAATTCAAAATGGAATTGAGGTCACGTCTTGTAGCATGAAGCATCATATCGGGCTGTCGGAGCCATGTGGATGTCGTGCTTTAGAAAACATATAAGTGTGTGTGAGTGTAAACCAGTTTGTGTGTGGGTTCTTGGATCTTCCCATTTGTTAGTGGTTATATTTGCTAAGTGTTGTTAGTTGTTTGGAGTTTTTGTATGAGGTGAGAAGCCTCCATTATATAAGCCTTTGTGTGAGTTGAGAGAGAAAGAACTAGAAGAGAGATTAAAGTTTTCTTGTGTTGCAGACTTGTGTGTGTGCTTTAGGCTTAGAGCTTTACCCTTCATGAGGGAGTGGATATAAAATATTCCTCTTTAAGTAAAATGAACATCTCAAGTTCGTCCAAGTGAGTTGTGCTATGGATTTCTCCTTATGCTTTTGATTTGCTTGGCTTCCTTGGTTGGATTACTTCTTCTCTTGATCTTATCTGGTACTAAGGATGTGTAAGAGGTGGAGAACTAGAGGTATCTCTTAGAGATCAGATCTCATCCATCTAGGCACGTTCTAGGGAAAGTTCTTGTGGTTGCACAGTTTTCCTTAAGAGGGGGAACGAGTGATTTTGGGGTTTTGGTCTTGAGGTCGATTTGGCTTAGTTTGTGCTATGATCTAGTTTGTTATGATACGTGAAAACCTATCTAAGGTCATCTAGATCATTTAGGACTCATGAGCAAGACTAGATCAAGGCTTCCCTCTTTTGCTTAATTTTGGTGAAACCTTCTTTGTTTTGAATAAGGTTAAAACTTTGGCATCAATCTTCATGATCCATGATTGGAATAGATTGCTTATATCCTATGGAGGACTTATACTGAGTTCTACTTTGTTTGGATTAGTGGTTTAAGAGTTGACTCTTTTCTTAGATCGTGTGCAGTGTTATTTTGTACTCTGCTTCGACGAGTGGTCATACCGTAGGGAACCGAGTGGTCTGACTAGCTAATCCTGACCAGATTGGTGATGCGAGCATTTAGACTACACGCTGACTAGCAATTAGGCTACTAAGACATGAGTCTCGGGTGACTTTGTGATTCTTGGCTCTTTGCTTTGGTGAGCTTGTGAGTTTGTGTCTCCATTGCATTGAGTTGATAATACTAGGGGAAAGATATTGAAGAAGTCATTCACCCCCTCTGACTTGCCAAACCGGTCCAATAATTGGTATCAAATCATGGTTAGCTCTTCTTTATATATCCTAACTGATCTTTTGAGCAATGGCTTCGGAGAGGTATTACAACAAGCCTCTCTTCTTTGATAGAGTTGACTATCCCTATTTGAAGACAAGGTTGGTGATGTACATCCAGGATCAAGGCCCAACCATTTGGAACAAAGTGAAAAGTCCCTTTATTGTGCCTGCAGATTGTGTGATCCTCAATGTTGTTCTATCAGCTGAGGTTAAGACAAATGCTAAGGCACACAACTTTTTGATCCAAAGCCTAGGAAGAAATTAGTTCAATAAAGTGGCTCATCTTGCATCTGCACATGAGATTTAGATGACCCTCTCAGATTACCATGAGGGAACACCAGACATCAAGAAAGTGGGTAAGACCCAGTTCAAGAAGGACTAATAGAAGCTGGAGATAGAGCCTAGAAAATCCATCAATTCCTTCTTTGATAGATTATATAATATCTTGAGTGATATGAGGTCTATGAGAGTCGCTTACTCAGATGCCAACAATATGGCTCATGCTCTTAGTGTCCTTGACATGAGTGTTTGGAAAATAAAAGTCATATATTAGTGACAAGGTGGGCTTGACAACTATGACTATTGGTAAGTTGTATTCACAACTTAAGACTCATGGGATAAGTGTCATAGCCAAGAAGTCCAAGCGTCCATAGACAATGGCTGTTATGGCTGATCCTATCAAGAATGATTCTTCTTATTAGAATGTTTCTCCTGGTTTTTCCTTGTCCACTTTTCAAGCTATGAGTGATGAGCAACTTGAGAGCCCTCCTATAGATGATCTAGTCCTCATCATAGCATATTCACCCGTGCCTACCATAAAGTAAGAGAGCGTAGGAGAGATGGTCCCATCATTTGTTTTGAGTGTGATGAGATGGGTCACATTCATGCTAGCTGTCCTAACTTTGTGAATAGGGATAGAGATGATTATGGCAAGAAGGACTACAAGAAAGACTGCAACAGGAAGTCCCAATGATTCATCAAGCATGATGCTGCACTTAAGAATTCAGCTCTTACGATGCTTTCATCCCTTGTCGATTGAGACCTTAGTGATGTTGATTCTTTAAGCGGTGTGGAGGAGAAGATGGAGCAGAAGAAGGGCAAGAAGAAGGCCATCAACTTCATTGGCATGTGCTTGATGGCTACAAGTGAGGATGGTCACAATAATGAGCATGACAAGGATGGTCCTTATATTGAGCATGAGGTAGATCCTTATGATGCACTTGTGTTTAGATATGATAGAGTTGTGGCTGATCATTTGTAGCAAGTTTAGTGCATGAAATATGTCACGAGAAGAAATGGCAAGCTTAAATCTAAAAATAAAATCTTGAACATTGAAAATGATAGACTTAGATATCTTATTCCTAATGATGATAGTTGTAACTCTTGCTTTACTTTGCATGTTGAGATTGAGAAATTGAGATCATGTGGATCATCCTTACTAAAACAACTAAAAATGCTAGAGCTAAAATTATTGATATTAAGACTAGTCCATATTCTAGTTGCTTATGAGCTTGTGACACTTCTAGAGCTAGTGCTTTGCCATATTTTAACTGTGATGAATTGGAAAAGAAACTTACTATGAAAACTAAAAAATTGTTCTAATTCAGTCCTGAATATTATTGTGCACATTATGAGTTTAGGGAAGAAAAACTCAAAGAATTAACTGACAAGCTGAATTGTGTGAGAGCTGAATCTTATGAAACTTGCCCTAAGCTCACCTCTAAAATTATATCTCTCACTAAAACTTTGGAAGATAAATGTGATAAGGAGATTCTTTCCTTTGTTCATGCATCAAAGAATGTTGATTTTATTACTCCAAAGCTTATGTATTTTGTGCTAAAATTGGATATGATTTATATGACATGCATGGAGCTTTTAGTGTCAAGTTTGATGAACAGTGCGTAAAGTCAAGAATGTGTCTAGTGTGCATTGTGAGATCTTGAAGCTAGAAGTAGTTATGCATAAAGAGAAGTATGCTAGAGCTATTAAGAGTAAAGCCTGTGAGTCTTGTGTCACTCTAGCAAAGAAGAATGAGTATTTACAGAAAACCCTCGAGAAGTTCTCTAGTGGCAAAAAAACCTAAACATGATTCAAGATCAATCCAAGGTTAGCAAAAGCCAATAGAGGTTTAGGGTTCAACTACTATAAGCATTCCAAGAGTCATCCTCCTAAGGTTGTGAGAGTAGTTGAGAGTGGTAAGATAGAGGTTGCCTCTCTTGAGTCAGCCAAGATAGTGTTCAAGTCTGCATGATTTGCTCAAAAGCCTTCAAACATTGTAGGTGAATCTACTTCATCAAGTACGACCCCCTCAAAAGGTCAAATACCATTGCACTTTTTGCTAAAGGATGGTCACATCGTATAGTTCTATTTTAGGTGGGCCAAGAAACTTTGTCATGGTCACACTAGAGTCTTGAGGAGTTTTTATGATCAACCTCGTCTAGCTAGTGTCCCTAGAGTTGTCTCTAGACCTTGTTTTGTAGATGGGTTGTTTGATTCTTTGGTAATGTTAGAGAGCGATCTGGTTATAGGTTCTAGCAAAGTGTGTTTAGGTGCAGAGTTGCGCCTAGATATATTTCTATCATTTTGGTCCACGACAAGGATTCGGAAGGGGTTTTGGTAGCTCTAGGATGTGTCTTGTTGTATATCATGCTAACTCATGCTTTGGAGCTTTGCCTGCGGATCGTGTATCTCAGTACTGGATACCTAGATCATATTTAACTAACCCCAATACCAAAGTACCTGCTTCTTCTATCTCTTTGATGTAGGCTTTTCAGGTGAGGAGATCATGTAGATTATGTCAGTCTTATTAGATCTCCTACCACATTTTAAGCATCCGGTGATGGTTTTCACTTCTCAGGATGCAGTTTGTTCCAACTATGACTACATCTCACCGCTAACCGATGTGATGCATGTTAATGCTTGAGCTTTGTCAATTCGTTGCTTCCATACTCAGTAGTGCATAACATTTATGTGTTAGGGTTTTAGGTTAGTTCATGGTGTTTTGAATCACACATTCTGTCTTATGCCTTTCTTAGGCGCTTCTCTACTAGGTTCTTCAGGATCTCTTTTCTTGTTTAGGTTGAGTTTGCCTTTTTTCACTAGCGTCTAGTAGTAGGAATATCTAGTGTGGTTGATTTACTCTTATCAAATGTATTTTTCTTAGGTTAAAGACCATGTGGAGTAAAGGGTTCCCGTTCTTACAAGTGGTTTTTCTTACTTTTAGGTCTTGCTTTTTCTTTGCAAGTGGATATCGTAGTTAGGAGGAGTTTTATTTTTGTACTTCCTTTTTCATTATACAGAATTGATATCACATTATAAGATATGCATTTAGATATGATATTTAACTATTACTCAATTGTAATATAATTCTAATTTGATATTGCTTATTGCCATGTTATGTATACATAGCTAGCTTTGTCAAGCCTTTGTATGTATGATTTAAATCTTTACCATTTACCATGCTAGTTAGCTTACCAATTTGAACTAATCTTACAATTGGTATCAATTTCTATAATTGGCATTTTATAAGTTTGCAAGGATGGATCTTTTGACTAATTTGCTCCCTACTGATCCTTTTATGATATATGTCATGTCAAAAATACTTTGTTGAACCTTGAGTCTAAAATTAAGCTTTATTTCATGCTATGCTAGTTCTTTGGTAAATCATATCCTAACTTGAATAAATGATCTCTTTTATGCTAAATCATTAATCTCAATAATTCTTTTTTATGAGATTGATTGTCATTGCACTTGGCTTGAACTCAGGGAGGTTGTATGAGCAAGACCATTATTTTAAGTGTAATACTTAAGATGGTCAACAATTGCTTGAGATCAATAAAAACAAAATTAATTCAAATTAGTTGAAACTCAGGAGGCAGTTGTAGATAGCTCGTAGTCTAGGATTTACTTTATTGAGATAGACCATAAAACTGTGATCAATGGTTAAATCTTAGGAGGTAGTTGTGGATGACTCCTAGTTCAAGACTTGCTTTACTAAGATATGGTCTAAAATGATATTTAAAATCTCAAGTTTTGGCTTTAATCAAGTTCTTGATTGGCTAAAATTGAACTTCTAGCACTTGAATTGATTCAATTTGAGTTTCTTAGTTCCATTTAGCCTTTTTGACATAGCTTATCTCATACTTGCATACGTTTAGATAAACTTGTCATTTTTGAAGCCTTGGATAACTTGAAATTAATTTGAATTCTTTAAATTGTATTATCTTCCTTAGATTGGTTATATATGTCTCTTCATAATTTAGATAGATTTGTATGCATTCTATAGTTTTAAGTGATATCCTTTTAATTTAATATCACTTGGATAATTTTTAAAGCCCTTTTAGATTATGCATTTTTCTTTCATGCATACATGCTCTTTTCTTTTGTCCTATGTGCTTTACTTGTTAGCACACATCATTTTAGGGGGAGTATTAGAAAGAATGAGTGTTAGTGAACTTGCATAATCCCTTACCCTTAATGACTATTTTGCCACAAGGGGGAGAATGTTTAAGTCAAAAATTGGTTTTAGTCAAAAAGGAAAAATATTAAGAATGATCTTCTAAGGGGGAGAATGAACTAAAAATGTGTAAATGAGCATTGTGAGGTTGTAAAAGAGCAAAAAAAAAAACATTTTGAGCTATTTAATGAAGACTTGCATTGAAGGAAAGCTCATTTACCTTGCATTTTTTTTCTCTTTTGGTCTTTTGTCTTGCTATGAAAATGGTCGTAAGAATAATTATTTTTTATTAGGACCATGAGCAAGATTAAGGATTAAGCTATTAGAGGAGCTTTAAGTGTGGATTGAAGTTTTTGTTGAAAACTTGCTCTTTCTAGGTGTTGGCACCATTTCACATCTTGCCACATTGGTCATAGTCATTTCTTTCTCTTACAAACGGACCATTTGTGGCTCTTGCAACTTATTTACTTCATTTATCCAAATTCAAACTCAAATTCTGCCTTTTAGGGTGCTTCTCAAATTACTCACCAAGGGAGAGATTATGAGACCATGTGGAGGTTACCTCATATTTGTGATGATTTGATTGTGCTTGCGCTTCAGTGTTGAAGTTTAAGTTTAACTTTGCATCTTTTATTCTCTAGATTTTGTTGTATGGGAGACAGCAGTATGATCAGCCTACAGAGGTGGTCTGATCATTGTGCAGAGACAGTCAGACCGGCTGGTGGTGTGACCGGCTGGCGGTGTGACTAGCCGAGAGAGACGGTCCAACTGGATTTGCGGTAGTACCAACCTGTAGTTGGGGGTTCACTATTTTTTGGAGAGCGTCTAGTTGCATTGCGTAAAGTTTTTGTGAGCAGTTCGATCTGCCATGTATCAACAGTCTGACCGGAGGGAGTCGGGCGACCGACTGGCATGGATGCCGCTGTCAGACTGGCCCCCTATTTCTGAGAGCTGGTTTGGTGTAGTATGACCGACCGTTGGTTGGCAGTTATACTAGTCAGTGTGAAGTTGGTTGAGTTGAGTTGGTTTTCAAGTGTGTGAGTCCACACATGTGTTGTTTTGCTAATGAGAGTGAAGTGCATGCCATTTACGTTGATAATAGTTGCTTGGTATTTGATGTGCAAGGCGCTTGTTGATTGTTGAGGTCACCAACAAAACCGAGCCTATGGAAGTGTCCTGGGGCCATGGCATATCATGTAAGTCTGAATGGAGTATCATCTCAAGAAAAAAGTACGGGAGAAAGACAAGGATTGTGAGGAGGAAAATGTCTATATGTAGTGTGCCAATTTGACTTACACATTTCAAATAGTGACAGTCTTTGGAGCAGGCGTACGATCTTGGCTGCAAGTAATTGGGCAACATAAAGTGTGGTGTAGTGTGGTGTGCTATAGGACTTGATGTGTTTCTAGTTATGACGGTTCTCTGGAGGTGGCATAGGATCCTAACGACAAGTCATTGGACATCGTATCATCATGTGGAGGTTGCATCGAGGAGAAGCATCGTGGAGTCCGATGGATGGCAATTAAGGAAATTGTTCAATACCGATTGGAGTGGTAGTTTGTGAAACTGCAGCGGTAGCCTAAGTGGTTTCTATGACATGTGAGAACCCATTAAGGTTAGCTAGATCATCTAGGACTCACGGATAAGAGTAGATCAAGGTCTCCCTCTTTTGCCCGATTTTGGTGCAACCTTTCTTGTTTTGAATAAAGTCAAAACTTTGGTAATGATCTTCATAATCCATGATTGAAATATGTTCCTCACTTTCTAGGGAGGATTTGTACCAAGTTTCACTTTGTGTGGGTGAGTGATTTAAGAGTTGGCTCTTTTCTTACATCGTGTGCATTGTTGTTCTGCTCTCTGCCTTGGCGAGTGGTCATACTGCAGGGGATTGAGCAGTCCAATCGAATGATCCTGATCATATTGGTGATGCGAGTGGTCCGACCGATCGAGCGGTTAGACCGCACCCAGACCGATGGTCAAACTAGTGAGCTAGTGAGTCTCGGGTGACCTTGTGATTCTTGGCTCTTGGCTCTGGTGTGTTTATGAGTTTGTGTTCCCACTGTATTAAGTTGATAATACTAGAGGAAGATTTTGAAGAAGTCATTCACTTGTTTCTGACTCGCCATACCGATCTTGCAGTACCTTTGTACTCACGCTTGTTATTACTCTCTTGTTTAGATACTAGTCAGACTGCAGTGCTTCCGGGTACAGAAGATGCCTATGTGGAGGGTAGCTATGCTGGGTGGGATGGAGTTGACCCTGAGTATGACGTGTATGAGGTGGATGCCGTATATAAGATGTGAGACCAATAACCAGCTACTAGTTGATCATATGCGGAATCTAGGGGTATAACAACACACTTGTATCCGTAGTTTCAGTACCTGCATAATTATTAACTAGAAGTTCTTTGTTTCTGGTGGTATTGTAATAATCAGGCAACTGTTTAGCCTTGTTAAAGACTTTAACCCTACATGGCAATTTTATTGTAATGTTATGGAACAATCTCTAATTATTGTTCTGCCGCAACACTCTTATATTATTTATTAGTCAATAAAACATAAAATTATTCTATTTTGTCAGGTAATAACCACATACTAGTGCTCTTACCTGAGGTAGTAATGGCATGGGTCGTCTAAAACTATCTAGGCTTATTTAGAATGCAACAAACATACAAAACTCATAGAAATATATAAAGAAAATAGTATAATTTTTACCTAAATACTACATAATTGCCGGTGCTCATTTTCATGAATTACTTCTGCACTCTACCGTGCCATTCAAGTAGTTTACTCATCCTTCCAACTAGGGATGCAAATAGGGTGAATAGTTTCTATCCAATTGTTCGATCAAAGATTTATGGAGCGAATGCAAAAAAGAGAAACGAGTATCCAACAAGATCCATGTCCGACTTTAAGAAAAAGTGGAATATGATACGGAGTGAGCAACATATATTCGTATCCGCTTTGATCGCACCGTTCTACCTAATATCCTATGCAAGAGTGTAAACTGACCGGATTATTTTTGCTCGACCGGTCGACTGTTATGGAATAGTATCTGTGCCTAATTCCGTCTCTGTAATGCAATGAGATATAAAACGAACTATACTAGCCACGTAGGCGTGGCGCCACGCCACGCCAGCCACCGTGTGGACCGAA
This sequence comes from Dendrocalamus latiflorus, assembly GCA_017311315.1. Taxonomy (NCBI): domain Eukaryota; kingdom Viridiplantae; phylum Streptophyta; class Magnoliopsida; order Poales; family Poaceae; genus Dendrocalamus; species Dendrocalamus latiflorus. Next base: position 47,381,179 of record CM029612.1, on the reverse strand, counting down.
GCAAAAGAGACGACAATTCGTAGGGAGTTTCATAAAAAAATCGAGGACCCGTGCGTAATTTCGGAAAATCAAAAGTACTTTTTTGCAAAAAACCAAGGACCTGCAAGGACCTGTACGTAAGTAAATAAGGACCTATACGTAATTTTGGAAACCCGCGGGTCGCCAGCCAAATTTTTTTTTAAAAAAACTGGGCGCAGGGACCTTTTCGCGAGGAAAAAGGACCTTTACGTAATTTCAGAAAAATTAGAGGGATTTACCTCCCCCAGCCGTACCGAAATTCCCCGCCACGCGTCGGCCGGGGCGCGCGGGCGGGGCGACGTGGCGTCGCGCGCTGCGGGGAGAGTCCCCCGGGTTTAATCCCGGTAGGATTCGTGGAATCGTGGTATCCGGTCCAGTTGCGCCGCCGTTCGACGTCTGTTTCGTTTGTTTAGCAGCAGCAGTAGTAAGTACAAGTACAAATGATGAGCTCGTAATTAGGAGCACGTTGCTTTGACTCGTTCAAGTCAGTTTTAGATGAGATTAACTGCAAAGGACAGACAAACAGGTCAGGTTCAACGTATCTGAACCTTGGACCCGAGATGAACAACCAATGCCCTGGCGCCACGTCACCCAAAAATTTGACCCTGCTCCTCTCTCCTCGGCCCCAAGCAATCGCCTGCTTATCATCACACAAAAACTTTTACCACATCCACAATGCCACCTTCATTGCATTTTCCACTGAACCGTGGGACCCACACTGGACAACCGTGCAGGCCCGGGATGTCATTGTTACGTAACCCCAAGGGTACGCAGGGTGGAGTGCAGTAGCTTGTCCGAAACGTCACAGACGTGCGTGGCTGGAAAGCGACTTGTGCAGGGCCCACCAGTCAGTGCTGTGCGCGGGCCACGGCATTTCGTAGAGCTCGGCGAGGCGCAACGCTCGCGACACCTGACACGCCGCACCCGGGCCGGGGCGCACAAAAAATTACGGAAACGCCGCTCCCGCCGCGGACCAAAACCCAGAAACCCCTCGCAGGAGAGCCCATGGCAATGCCGTCCACGCGCGCGCTCGAGCGGCTCGCCGCCTCGCGCCCGCCGCCCCAGCCGAGCCCGCCGCCGCCTGTGGTGGCGGAGGGCCCGCTGCTGCTGTCTTCGTCCTCCGCCTACTCGTCGTCGTCCTCCTCCTCGGCCTCGGTGGCGCCCGCCAAGCCCGCCGCGTCGTCGTCGTCGTCGGTGGCGCGGGGCGGATCGGGGGGCCGTCGCGTGTACCCGCTGCGGGATTTCCCCGGGAGGGAGGCGGCGGCGCTGGGCGGCGCGTTCCGGGACAATGTCCGGTGGCTGCTGAAGCAGTGGGACCCCGCTGCGGACGGCGCCGGGTCCTCCGCGTGGCGCGCGCTCCTCTCGGACGACCGCACCGGCGCCGTCTTCCCCATCATCGCCGTCGAGGAGCTCGCCGCGTCGTCGCCCGCGCCGCTCTGCGACTGCTGCCGCTGTGCCGGTGAGTGCGCTCCGCCTCCCTCAGTGGCTTCCCTCGCGTGTTTGGGCGTGGCGCGTGTGCCTTTCGTTCGAGGGTGGTTGATGGATGCGGGGATTAGGTTTTGGTCCCGAGAGTTTCTTGATTAGAGTTGATTTGAGCGAATGGATGAGTAGAGTTGCTCTTGCAAATGATTCTTTTGGCATTATTCGAGGAAATGCGCGGTTTTGTGATCGTAGAGATTTTTTGGCCGATTTTTGGACAGTATTTCTTACAATTCGTTAGTTTTTACATTGCAAACAATTCAGAATTGGATCCCCAGTTCAGCAATTAGGGGAGTTGATTACTTCTGATTCCATCGGTGGATGGATCATAGCAATTGCATATGATTCAGATGTGATCCTAGATTTTTTTTCCTCTAGATATTACCATGATTTGATGCACTCCATCTTGCTTGTTTAAAAAAAATTGAATTCGCTTCCTAAAATAGCAATGCTGGTTGCAATGATGGCCTCTATCCTCTTAAAGTCCATTTCTTCTCTTGGAAAAATGGTGGTTTTTCACATTGATTGAGTTGGTTCCTGGTTCTCTGGCTGTTGGAGCTCATCAATACTAACAAATGCGCACTGCACTAACAATGTCAGGTTGGAGCCACCACTGGGTGTCAAAGCGGAAGTACCATTTCATCATCCCAGTGGCCACCGATTGGGACCAACAGCCCGGAGCAGATGCGCTCCTTGGACGAAACGACCACCTCCTCCATGGCCTGATCCACAGCAATGGCTTTGGTCACCTTGTCGTGCTCCGTGGTCGCGATGGCGGCTCCACTTTCCTCTCTGGCCGTGACATTATGGACATCTGGGATCGCCTCTGCTCTGCTCTCCGTGTCAGGTAACAATTTTTACCACTTTTTTTCCAGTTCATAAATTCTCTACATGCACTTGTTCTGAAGTATCTGTTAGCAATGATCATTTAATCGTGTGCACGTTAGCTAGTATCTTTAATTTAGCATATGTATTTTCCTTCTTGAATGAGCCCATGTGAGAGCCATGCAAGAATTCTTCATTCAATGTCTGGTAACGCCATCCGTTTCCATGCATGTAGTGCTGGTAACTCCATCCGTTTCCATGTAGTGCTGGTAACTCCATCCATTTCCATGCATGTAGTGGTATACATGTAACAGCATGCATTACATTCATTTCTAGAGTTAGTATTCCTTGTTTTGCATAATAAAAGGAAGAAGAAAACGCTGCAGTTTGTGAGTTGTACGCAGCACCAAAACATCCGTGTTCCATCCTGTGTATGCATTCCATTTGACGTGAGAGCTAGAGATTTGAGAAATTCGCAAAGGGCGGCTGACAATTGGTATCAGAGCAAAATGTCGGCTCCCGCCCTTGCCGTAGGCCACTCCCGTACACCGCAACGACACGGCCGTGGACGCTCGCCGTCCCCACCGACGCGCCGCCCGCATCGACGTGATGGCGGCCAGCGTGAACTCATTGTCCAGCGGGTCGTGAAGGAGAGTAGTGGCTCCATCTTCTACCCCACACTCACATGCTCAAATTACTCCGATTGGGCGGTGTTGATGCGAGTCAACCTGCAGGCTCAAGGGGACGCTGTCGACACCGGTGATGTGCCATACCAGGAAGATCACCAGGCCCTTTCGGCGATCCTACGCGCGGTGCCACCGGAAATGCTTCGGCCGCTCGCCAAGAAGGACAACACCAAAGAAGCCTGGGACACCCTCAAGGCGATGAGGGTTGGGGTGGATCGAGTGCGTGAATCCAAGGCGCAGAAGCTACGCCAGACATTTGAGTCGATGCGATTCAAAAATGGCGAGCACGTGGAGGACTTCAGTCTCCGGCTCCAGGGTGTCGTCAGCGACCTTCACCTCCTTGGGGAGGAGTTGTCGGAGGAGAAGGTGGTCCGCAAGCTACTGCGTGTTGTTCCCCGCAGGTATCGCCAAATCGCCTTGTCAATTGAAACCTTGGTTGACCTCAGCACTTTGTCCATCGAGGACCTCACTGGCCGGCTCCACGCTGTCAAGGACCGTGGAGAGTCAGACGATGAGGAAGGAGACCAGGTTCTACTCACGGAGAAGGAATGGTCGTCGTACAACACCAAGGAGACCGGCATGTCCGCCTCTCGCACCGCTATGAACAGCGGGAACACGTCGCACTCACGCCAGCGCGGCCGGCGCAGCTGCGGGCGTGACGGGGGAGAGCGGGAACTAAAGTCTGGGCCATCCCAGGCTGCGTGCCACGACATCTCTAAGGACAAATGCCGCTATTGCGGCAAACTGGGCCAAGGAGTGCCGAAAGGCGAAGCGGGATCGTGAGAAGTTGGCTCAGGCGAATCTTCTCCAAGTCGAACCAGAGCAGGCTGAGGGCGAAGATTAGCCCACGTTGTTAATGGCTCAGGTCTATGATCTCTCTCCCGCCATCAACATCGAAGCAGCAGGCGCCGAACTCGTTATAAACGAGGAGCGCGCCCTTGTCACACTCCGCGACGAGGGAGAACCAGTCGATCCAGAATGGATCCTGGACACTGGCGCATCGAATCATATGACAGGCGCACGGAACACATTCTCCGAACTCGACACCAGCGTGTGCGGTTCCGTCAAGTTCGACAACGCCTCGCGAGTCCGCATCGAGGGGTGCGGCACTGTACTCTTCACCTGCAAGAACGGCGATCACTGCGTGCTCACCGGCGCCTACTACATCCCGCGCCTCCGCAGCAACATCGTCAGTCTCGGCCAGCTGGACGAATTTCACTGCAAGATGGAGATCGAGAATAGCATCCTCACACTGCGCGACCCCCAACGCCGGCTGCTATGCCGGGTTCGGCGGAGTGCCGGACGTCTTTATGTGCTCAACGTCGACATTGCACAGCCCGTTTGCCTCGCGGCGAGGGGCATGGAGGAAGCCTGGACATGGCATGCGCGTTTCGGCCACCTCAACTTTGATTCGCTTCGCATGCTCGCTCGGCGCGGGATGGCGCGAGGCCTACCGGAGCTTGAGCGCATAAATCAGGTTTGCGACGGCTGCCTGATCAGCAAGCAGAAGCGAATGCCGTTCCCCGCCGCGACGGCGTACCGCACGTCTGAACTCCTCGATCTTGTCAACGGTGATATATGCGGGCCCATCACACCGGCAATCCATGTGAGAGCCATGCAAGAATTCTTCATTCAATGTCTGGTAACGCCATCCGTTTCCATGCATGTAGTGCTGGTAACTCCATCCGTTTCCATGTAGTTCTGGTAACTCCATCCATTTCCATGCATGTAGTGGTATACATGTAACAGCATGCATTACATTCATTTCTAGGAGTTAGTATTCCTTGTTTTGCATAATAAAAGGAAGAAGAAAACGCTGCAGTTTGTGAGTTGTACGCAGCACCAAAACATCCGTGTTCCATCCTGTGTATGCATTCCATTTGACGCGAGAGCTAGAGATTTGAGAGATTCACAAAGGGCGGCTGACAGTATCATCACTGCACAACTGGTTAACTTTTGTTCTGTAAATACACTTTCCGATAGGTGCTTAATGTAAAGTTGGAATGGTACAATTTAGGAGGGAATGGAGTAAATTGTAGAAGTTTGAGACCTTTTGCACTTGCTCATGGTGATTCTGATCTATGATAACTATACGAAGGTTATAAATGCAATGACGATCACCACATTATTTCTGTCTTCTGAGCTTTGAGAGCCTTCTGTGCAGGGCTGTGTCCGTGGTGGACTTCTCCCGGAAGCGCTCTCTGGACCTCCGCCTTCTGCTTTGTGTGGCACACGGTGCGACATGGTTCACCCGCTGGGGATATTGCCTTTCCAGGGGCTGCTTCAACGTGTCTACCTCCACCTATGCCGCTGCCTTGGAAGCGCTGGCTGGCCTGTCTGTTGACTATCTCCACAGCCGTCATGTCCGTCGTGTCGTCACCATCTATCGCCGCCTCTCCAACAAGCCTTTGGCCACTGTCCGTGAGTTCCTTGGCTGCCTCCTTGGCTGGAAGCACCGCGAGCAGCCCCTTTTACTGCCTCCTGTGAAGTCATCCCTAAGGTTGCCATTCCTGCTACCAAAACCATGTATGATGAAGAGGCTGAGGCAACCGTGCCAGCGCTTTGAGGATGTGGTTGACCTGCTCCAGTGTCGGTGGACCAAGAAGCGGCTGCTCAGTGCTGCAGAGGTCGTCGTTGACAAGCTGCTGGAGCATGGCAACGGTGCAGAGATAACCCGACAGGCAGTGCGAGATGCTGCCAGGGGTGACATAGGTGATACTGGTCTCCTTGACTTTGTGATCAAGTCCCTTGGTGACACCATTGTTGGCAGGCATGTTGTGCGCCGTCTGCCCAACGCTGAGACGCGCGTGCTTCACTTCAGCCTTGAGGAATATGATGAGCCAGCGCCAGTGGATGTTGAGGAAGAGTGCACCCCTCCTGTGGTACGGTGGCCGAGCACAGCGGATGTGGAGCGAGATCTGCGTGCTGTGTACCGGGCAATGGTGGAAGCGTGCAGTGAGGCAGCGCAGGCTGTGCTGGACTGCAAGCACTGGGTGAAGTGGTGGAGCCTTGGGGATGAGTCCGACGCCCAGCTAAGGTTCCTCATTGAGTGGCGACCGCAGCCGGGGGAGGCTGCTGAGCTTACACGGCCAATGCCGCCTGGGGAGATTGTGGTGGTGCCCCTCCATATGTCCATAGGCGAGCTTCTTGTCGAGGCAGAGCATGCGCTGCGGGACACGTACTGCTTCTTTGAGGAGTTCCAGGCTGAGGCGCTGGACGGCCTTGCTGGGGAGACGTGGGATCCAGTGATGCTTGGCGGGGCAGAGTCCGGTGACATAGTCGGCGTGCATGGGCATGGGGCGGACATGGAGACTGAACTGCGGTGCCAAGGTGGGCTTGATGCGTGGGAGGTGAGGTGCGAGTGTGGTACGCAGGATGACGACGGTGAGCGCATGGTAGCGTGCGACGCGTGCGATGTCTGGCACCACACGCGCTGCGTCGGCATTGCGGACAGCGAGCTCGTGCCGCCATTGTTCCTGTGCGTGCTCTGCGGTGGTGCGCTCATGGCCGCCGGATCGATTCTGGATGAGACACTAACGGTACCTGAAGCCAAGTGATTACTTTTTTCTCCTTCCTTCCTTCCCTTCTGTTCATAATGTTCCATGATGATAGTCTGACGAGGTAACCTAGTTCTGAAGCTGCAACCTTTTTTGTAAAGTGCGTTGTTGTAGTATGTAGTAACATCAGATGCCATTTGTAGTCGTAGTAGACGGGAAGAGGATTTAGACAGTAGACGGGGAAGCCCCATCCTATCCATGTCGGTAGCAATCCGACCGGAAATTTTGTACTTGATACATTACAGAAGATGATATAGCTAGATGTATATACTTGTTCTGTGATTGTATCTTCTACTGTCTGTTGAGTCCCAGTGGTGAAGAAGCTTACAGAGAATTAGAGAGTACTTTAGCACTGCTGATGACAAACCGGTCTTTTGTGCTGGTGTTTGCTTTGTTGTTGGTCCGTGGCATGGCGTTTCCAACAGGTGTGTTTCTATTCGTTTGGTGGCTTCATCTGTTGGAGACATGTGTGCCGAGCAGGTACCTGTAATCCGTCGTGTTGCATCAAACTCCTTTCGAGAAGAGAATTTTGAATGATCTGCCCTTATGTAATTTACCTGAAGGAAACGAAACCTAGTTGATTAGTTGGTGCTTTCTCAGATCCAAGGATGGGGCTGTGCAATACAAAATCGAATTTGGGATGTGAATCCTCCGATGGAATTATGCCCCGTTACGTTTTCATTTTCACATCATAACGCAATATAAGATGGTTCTTTTCAGCTTATGACTTATAGCTTCTTTGGAATAACTAAACGGAACTGCTTCTTCGTTGCCTTTTCGAATCGACTTATCGGTATCAGTTCATTCACACAAACACTCGTGCTAGAGTCAAAAGACATCGGACGCAGCTATAGGTCATCAATCGCAGTCGAAAAGAACCCACCCATATTGTCAGTAAAACACAAGGAACACTGTAATTTTTTTAGTGTAGTGGTTAATATAGATCATCAAACCTTACATACAATTATCGATATTGCTTGGACGCATACGTCCGATGGGAGCACAAAATATCGGACACCTTATCACTCATGTAACTGTTGACTCATCCCCATCTAGCTGCTTCCTGCTTTCTTCCCTAAACATTTGTTCCTCCCGTCACTTGCTCATCCCATTCACCTTGTCTTTCCCCACCGCCCCTACTCTCACATGCATAATCTCCTTCGACGCTTCTCCTCCTCCTCACCCCCCCTATCCTCCAAAACTCTTTATCCAAAATTCCTTGTCCCTTCTCTTTCTTCGGGGCAGTGCGATTAGGGCTTTGCGCCTGCACGCATGGAGAAGGAAAGTGCAGGAGAAGGGCACGGTGGAAGATGAGTGAAGAATTATGGGTGCAACTAGCAACAAAATAGTGATGGGGGGCAATGACTCGACACTAGACCGGCTCACCCTCCTGCTAGATTCGAGCCATTGGGATGGTAGCCTCCTCCTCTACTTCTGAGCTCAACTACTCCTCGTTGTTGTCCGTGCACATCCTGTTTCGATAGGTTGTTGCGGTCCCGACGGCTGCCAGTGCACCTCCCCCAAGTAGGCGTGTTGCAAGCGTTTTCTCAAACGGTTGCAGCAGCATTTCTTCATTGTTGTATGAAGTATTTTTATTTGTTGTAGTGTGTCTTTCCCAAACCCTCTAACAAGAGCTATTTGTTGCTGTGGGTTTACTGATTCATTGCATTCAAGTAATTTTTTGTTGTATATTCAATTATTTGCATGATCTGTCTTGTTTGTTACAAATTTATTTCGGTTATTGTATCTTTGCAAAAAAAATTTGCATCACTTATTATTGAATGTTGCCAGTATTATTTTTAAATGTTGTAACATCAAAATTGTTTTTTGGGATATTTGAATTTGTTTTAAAAACATAGATAAGATCCAAACTAATGGTTTCATGTAATTTTGGTGAGAAGATAATATTTTTTTCTAGGTTTTTATCCATATTATATTTGTTATTGATGTATTTTATTATGCACATTGATTAAAATTGTTGTACATATTATCTAAATATGTTACATTAGAGTGTATAATGAGAATGCTCTTATCGTACGTCCGGACGCTAGTATTGTGCTATAAATATAAGCCAAATATCACCTCTAAGTCAACACGATATCCAACTTCCAACTTGTTTGGAGCACAAATTTTATCTCATAGCCGACTTATTTGGAGCATAAGAATTTTATATAATTTCCGCATGAATTTTTTTGAAGATAACAGTACTTATTTGATATGAACGCCTATAACCCGTTGATTTGATGATTTCGAATTTTTGGCATATATAATACATTTTGCACCTGTATTTGCAAAAATAGCTGTATATAGGCGGGAATGACAAAAATAGCCCCTCTACCTCCCAGTCACCAGACGGCAGTGCCCTGCAGGTGACATGTGGCTAGCGGAGCCCGGTCGCTGGGCGGTAGGCGTATGCCACTCGGCCACCGGGCGGCCACACACCTACCACCCCTCCACCAGAAGGTAGGTAATTAAGCCGACTAATTAGCCAGCTTAATTACCTATAGCTGACTTAATTACCTACCTAAATTAGTTTTATATGTTGTATTTGTTTGAATTTTTAAATATAGCAAATGTGCTCAACAAATTATGACATTTTATGTGCATCCTTTCGAAACAACGTACTTTATTATGTAATTTTTAATAATTTTATCCACTTTGAATGTTACTCAAAAATTCATATGATTATGATATTTGTAGTTGTTACATATAGAACATGAGCTAAAAAAATTATGATATTTTATGTACAGCCTCGCGACACAGTCAACCTAATTTTGTATTTTTTGGGAATTTTATGTGCTCTAAATTTACCATATTAATTCATATTAACTTAATCATGAAATTAGTGATATGCGATGCTCATTTAATTAGCATGTCCATATCGTACCCCTTTGCTCGCTCCTTCTTTCGGACATATGTTGGCTCAACCATACCGGCCCCCCTCGACCGCTCCCTCATCCATATAAATGTCAATCTGTCCATATCGTCTTGCTTCGCTCGCTCCCTCGTGCGTACATATGTCATTCTTAGCATGCTGTCCCCCGTCTCCCGCGATGTTGCATGTCTACAATGCGTCCGTAATTTTTGGTGGCAACACACCGGGTTTTCTTTTCGCTCAGCTTCATATATGGAGCTCTTGAAATCGCTCATCGCTCATCTAAACAGTGTTTACCTTCTTGTAGGAAGAAAAACCTTCTCCGTCATACGGTAACATGGCATGACAGACGCCAAAGGGTCAATTGGAGCATGGTCGCTAAAGGAAGACCTTCTCCTGAAAAAGAGGGAGGATTTCGACCCTAACTACCGCTTAATGTCAAACAGGTGGGCTCAACCGGTATGCTTGAAATGCAGGCACAGGGAGGGCGCGATTGTGCAAGTCGTCGAAGGCACTAATTCATTACTTAACCCTAACTAATTGCTACTATAGTAATTATGACTACTTAATTATGTATTATCATATAATAGCAAATTATGGGTACCATACGTACAAAACAATAGAAAAACTATCGCTAAATTATTACGACCTACTTACTTCATAATACAAACTACATTAATTATGACTAACTAAATAACACTAATTAACTCGACTATGCGAGTAACGTCGAAAGCATGCGACAAAAATTTACGTGTCTTTCGGGAGAAGCAGTCAGCACTGCCACGTCCTTAATGAGCTATGCATTGACTTCTCAAAGTAATGACCTATGCACTCTTAATTTCAAGTGACAACCGCAAGAATGAGTTTCTGCGATGAACGACTGAGATAAGCGATGATTAACTGTGAAAGATTCGTATTTATGACCAAGTAAAAAGGGAATTTGATGTGTTAACCCCGCAAATTAAGAACTCCTTGTCGACGCGTAGCACTTGGGGCGAGTGAGGATGACATGGTAATACTGACAAATATGCAGATGAGAGAGCAGACGAGGGGGGACGGCATAAACATAACAACATAAGTGCGGACGAGAGAGCGCCAAGGGGGACGGCACGGACAGAGTGATAATTGTGCGAAGGACGAAGCGGAAAAGGAAAGATAGTAGTAATGAGCTAACATATGTGTGAAGGACAGAGATTAAGCATTGTAAAAGATATCTGTCGCATGGTGACGATTTCAATCGCTAATTAAATAAGCATCGCATATCGCTAATTTCATTATTAAATTAATATAAATTAATATGGAAAATTCAGAGTATATAAAATTTCCAAAAATTACAAATTAGGTCGATTGTGTCAGAAGGCCGCACATAAAATAGCATATTTTTTAGAGCTCATTTGCTATATGTAACAACTCCTACAAATATCTTATACAAATGTTTTAACAACATTCACAGTGGATAAAATTATAAAAAAATTACACAATAAAGTACATTTTGTCGGGAGATCGCATATAAAATTTCATAATTTTTTTTGAAATCATTTACTATATTTAAAAATTCAAATAAATATGACATATAAAACTAATTTAGGCAGGCTGCCTCTTGGTGGAGGGTTGGCAGGTGGCCTACCTCTCGATGGCTGGGCGGCAGGTGCCTGTCACTCGGTTGCTGGGCTTTGGTACACTATGTGTCATCTGTCGAACGTTTATCGTCCGATAAGCGTTATTTTTATCATTTTTATCTATGTACAACTATTTTTATAAATATAGATGTAAAAGATGCTATATATATACCAAAAACTCGGTGATATCTTATGCCCCTGCTCGAATACGTATGTGTATCTGTTCGTATCACATACGTCTCCGACCGTACAAAGTTAGTATACAGCCGTCCTCCGTTTGTCTGGCCAAGCCTGTTTGGCAAGTCTTCGGTCGGCTTTTGGTTTTTGCTACAGTATCTAACTTTTAAATAGAGTATTTTCTCAAGACAGGATCTACAAATTAAATATCTAACATTTAAAACTTTCAGTCTTAAACCGCAGCGAAAAAAGAACATGCCCCTGATACGGTCTCGGCTTTCCGACGCACACGACCCCTCCACCTCCAAGCCCCCTCCTCCCCTCACACGACGACCGCCGCGGCCAACTCGCGTCGCGGGGGAGGTCCCGCCCGATCAGGCCGGCCATGGTGCACAGCGCGTACGACGCCGTCGAGCTGGTGGCTGGCGTGCCGGGCCACATCGCGGCCGTCGCCTCCCACGCCGGGAAGCTCCTCGTCGCGGACTCAGACTGCAACCTCCGCATCTACTCCGCCCCGACCCCCGCCGATGGCGAGATCCGTCGGGACGGGCCCTACGCGCTCGAGCGCCAGCAGGCGCGGCTGTGGCGCCGCCCGCCCTCCGCGATGGAGGCAAGCGCGAGCCGCGACCTCCTGCTCTCGTTCTCCGATGTGGTCGCTGTCCACCGCCTCCCCGGGATCGAGACCGTCGCCGTCATCTCCAAGATCAAGAGCGCCAACATCTTCGCGTGGGATGACCACCGGGGCCTCCTCGCCGTCGGCCGCCAGAGGCGCCTAACCGTCTTCCGCCTCGACAGTGAGAATTCAGTTACATGCTTTTGATATCTTCGAGTATATATATTTTGCCATGGTTTGACCATTTGATCGATTGGGGTTTCGGTGGAGCTGGAGATCGCCTGTTGGTAGCTCTCGAATTGGAGAATTGGATTTTTTGGGGGTAGGGGGCCGTGGGGTGTAAATTGGTGTTCATAGTTGGTAGCTGTTAAAGAATTGGTACTCGAATTTACATCACAAGCTCTGGTCCCGAATTCGGACCTTTGGTTGGATAGTTCGGAAAGGGAACATTCACATGCAGCTTTGCAAGTCTAGAGGATAAGCAACTACCACCCACAATTCTGAATCTTTCTGTAAGATACAATTGTAGTTTTAGTAAAGCAATATAGTTCTACGAACATCATGAGAATTTAATAAGTGAATCAGTTTAAGTTGGCAGCCTTTGGTGAAGAGTTTTAAATTTCTAATTGATTCACTGATATTTACTCTTTGGAAATTTTCCATGGTAGTAGATACACATCTTTTATGTTTTTTTTAGTTTCAACATGCTGTGCACATTGCAATATTTGAATTAGGACAACCCTGTCATATTGCCATTAAAGATTGAGTTTTCTTGATGTAGTGCTGTTGGTGTTGAATGTTCTGTTATGCCATGAGATGGGATATCCTTATTTCACCTTAACAAAATATATTCCTTTTACTAACTTTATTTTGTAATCTTGAGACATCAAACATATGTTTGATGAAAAATTATATTTCTAAATTTTTTGTCTGGTGGTTGATTTTTGTTCGCAAGAGGGAATATGCAAATATAACCATCTTTGGAATTTGGAAAAGCTTCTGAAGCTATAGACTTTTCTTTTGTTGAAATTGGTAGTAGGAAAAATGATATGTTGTAATTTTAGGCATATTTGATATTTGGAAAAACTTTTGAAGTAGTAGATATTTGTTTGTTAAAGTTGGTAATAGGAAAAATGGTCTGTAAAAAAATTAAGCTTCACAGTGTTGTAAATACAAGGTAGAGAAGAATAACTGTATTTAGCAGCATTTGGTACATTATGTAAGAATAGAGGCTGCCATATGCCTTTAAATGTTAATTCTGATACCTTCTTGATAGATTTGTGTAAGCTTGTAAGGTAAAATAAGGGAAACTGGGAAGATGCCAAATGGTTAAATGATCTTGTTCTCAATAGGTGAGGCAACTTTTTTCTGTTTGTCAGGTGGGCGAGAATTTGTTGAGGTGAGGGAATTTGGAGTTCCAGATACGGTGAAATCAATGGCCTGGTGTGGCGACAACATATGTCTTGGGATTAGGAGGGACTATATGATCATAAATAGCATGACAGGGGCATTAACTGAAGTGTTTTCTTCTGGGAGGATTGCTCCTCCTTTAGTTGTGCCTCTCCCTACTGGGGAGCTCCTTCTTGGAAAGGTATACTACTTTTCATGATATTGTTTCTAGTTTCTAGTTGATTTGCCATGACATGATATTGTTTGGTTCAAAGATGAAATGTCACATTGTTCTATGAATAGGAACTTATTCTCGTTTTGTAAGTTGAGGATAAGAGAATCTTGTCTTATATTGTGAAATACTGAAAATGTTTCTTCCACAATTGATGAGAAAACCTTTAGCTTACATGAATTGATATAACACTGGCACCACCGCACCAGTTAGAATACGTGCAAACTTTGCAGTTTGGCTATCAGAAGGGCCAAGGCCTAAATCCAGATTCCTGAGCATGCTTTCAAAATCGAACAGTACAATAATGATGTGGCATGGATTATTTTCTGCAAAGCAGAGTATGGCTTTAAAGGCATTGAAATTCAAACACGTATGAAGCATTTCTTTCATCTTTAATTTTAGCTCACATGTTGTAGTATTTGCTTTGTTTGTTCAGGATAACATTGGAGTATTTGTCGATCAAAATGGGAGACTTATTCAAGATGGCAGGATAATATGGTCAGACACGCCTGCCTCTGTTGTTATACATAGACCATTTGCTGTGGCACGCCTGCCACGACATGTTGAGGTGTGTTGTTTTGTCTTGTATTTTCGGTGGTAAAAAGAATTATCAGAGTTGTGAGCTTCATCTGTCCACCTAAGCTACTTGGTCTTACTTCAGATACGATCTCTTAGAGCCCCCAATGCATTGGTTCAGACAGTTGTCCTCCGTGATGTTCAAAAGCTTGTTCAAACTGACAACTGTATACTTGCTGCTCTATCCAACTCTGTTTATGGTTTGCTGCCTGTTCCTATTGGCGCCCAGGTATGACGTTTTGGTTTATTAATTGTGATGAGTGCATTGGTGTCAATATTATCACAAGTCACAACACTGCTATTTCATGCTAGCTTCTGGTATAGGTTGAATAAAATAGTAGTGCTGTTAGTGGCTGGTGAGTGGTGACCATTATATGATCTGGTACTAGTATGATAAATCTTGGTAGGTTAAACGGAAGTGCTTGACTGATTGATGGTTCGTGGTGCTTATCATGCTTTGTTGTTCTGGTTTGAGTTTTTGCCGCTTGCTATTTCAGATTTCAGATTGCTCATGAGCAATTCTATTTGTAGGACAGAGATTATTGTTGTGCCACCTATATAGCAGGTTTTAACTTGGTTAGATAATGGATAATTAACAGTTGATGATACATTTGGTGCCAACAAAACAACTTTAGCTAAATATGAGATCAAGATTAAACAACCAAAGTGTTGTGGTGCACATATCAGGCGCACTAGGCAGCAGCAGAGAGACATGTGACAGAGTCGGTTTACTTGAGAAGTCCGGTTTTTGTTAAGAGTCATATTTGTTAGTTACGTTAGGATAGGATGTGTCTTATCTGTTAAGAGTTGTAATCTTCTAGGATTTGGTTAGTTGATTATAGTAAGGACTTCTCTCTATAAAAGTAGGAAGGCAATCTCTTTCAGAAGGAAGAAATAAATCAATGTTAGAGTTGTAATCTTCTAGGATTTGGTTAGTTTATTATAGTAAGGACTTCTCTCTATAAAAGAAGGAAGTCAATCTCTTTCAGAAGGAAGAAATAAATCAATGTTAGAGTTGTAATCTTCTAGGATTTGGTTAGTTGATTATAGTAAGGACTTCTATCTATAAAAGAAGGAAGTCAATCTCTTTCAGAAGGAAGAAATAAATCAATATACCCTATCTCTACCTCTCCTACCCTCCTGTACGTCTTCATAATATAAAGATATGCATCTAACTTTTTTTTAATATGAAGATATGCTAAGATTATATCCTAAACAGCCGCTACAGGACCATGCAACAGTACAGCAAGATACTGTTTGTGCTACAGTACTTGCGAATTGCGATGCTGCAGTTCCACGCCGTAACAGTATCTCTGATCTCTCTTTATTTTCCCTACAGATCGTCTCATCCCAGCCCTACATCTTCTTCCCTTACCAAACTAAAACTATCTCCTACATCCATATTTTCTGTACACAACACAAAGTTAAATGAGTGATGATTGATAGGAGCTATTGAAACTCCTCCAGCCCTAATTGGTGTGATGTTTCTCTATATCTTCTTTATGGACGATAAGGTGCCCTTTAGAGTTTAGACACCCACACCTTATCTGCAAAATTTTGCAGACATTCTCTATCTTCACCAGAGGTCCATAATAAAGTTGTATAGGTTCTTTAATTGCAAAAAAACTGTTCCCATTTATTACTTGATACCTTCTGTTTTTTGCTCGGCACTTGAGAGAAATTGTGCCCTTTTTCTTGATCTCAGTTACAAATTGCTGAACAATATGCAGCGAAAATATAAAGGTAAAATTGAATAATTTGATCTAATGATTCTTTTTCTT
The DNA here is from genome assembly GCA_017311315.1 of Dendrocalamus latiflorus. Lineage (NCBI taxonomy): Eukaryota > Viridiplantae > Streptophyta > Magnoliopsida > Poales > Poaceae > Dendrocalamus > Dendrocalamus latiflorus. The sequence continues at coordinate 47,365,352 of CM029612.1, read as the reverse complement.
CGAAAGAAAGACCAACCGAATTATGTATAAAACTGTAGGCAAGGAGCTATGTTTCATATCCTTTTTATGCTGCCAGGTCCAGTTCAAATTTTGCCCAACAGATATAATGTGAATAGGCCTTTTACATTTTTACTGGAATGTTACTTTGATGTAAATTTCAAGTTAATGTTAGGTTATCTGTCTTGATCATTTCAGAAGTTTGTCAGGATTGGTTCGTAGTTCTTACATATACATCTTTTGGTCTACAGATTGTGCAATTGACTGCATCTGGAGAATTTGAGGAGGCACTGGCGTTGTGTAAGCTACTTCCTCCAGAGGATTCAAACTTACGAGCTGCAAAAGAAAGCTCAATACACATAAGGTATGTTCAGACTGCCCAATCAAAGGACAAGAGTTGATGTACACCAAGATAAGCAAACCTGTAAATTATTTTGTTTTTGTTTGACTAGTAAGCAGCACTTAGCAATGGATATCATGCTAAACATTCGGCTTTTCACTTGCTTTGATACAATGATAGACGTTCGACAAAAATATGATAAATATAAGAAACTAGGTGTAGTTAAATTGTAATTTACTGCAACCGCAAGCTTTCTTACCTTAAAGAAAAACAACTGAAAGCTTTCTAGAAAAATAAATTCTCAAAATTTATCGTTTATGGCTATGCATGTCGGCAGATCCTTTTTGAGATACGCATGCAGCTAACCAAGGGTGGGGTTTTTTTCGGCTGCGGTTGATGGCTTTTGACCCTAGCGCGGACGCTTGTGTGAACGAACCGAATGCTGATAAGATGATAAGTCGCTTCGAAAAGGCTGTTCAAATAAACCGTTTCGAAAAGACGTCGGAGAAGTCATCTCATTTGTTTGTTCAGGGGAAGACATAAGCTGAAAAGAAGGGGGCCTAAAGAGATAACTTCCAACTAAATAAAGGTGTGCTACAATAACTGTGTGAACAGCGCTACAGTTCTCGCCTCTGTTGCCGCTGGACCCATGTCCATAACAAATGACAAATCTATAATTAAAGTAGGCCTTTTCATTTATTCTCAAAGTGATCTTTGTGTTCTCTTGTACTTCATCCATTTGGTTCCTTGCATATAACTAAATGGCATCTTTCCTCTTGATTTCATGAATTAGATATGGACACTTCTTATTTGATAATGGGAGCTATGAGGAGGCAATGGAGCAGTTTTCAGATTCACATGTGGATATTACTTATGTGTTATCTCTATACCCATCCCTTGTTCTGCCTCAAACACACATTGTAGGTGAACATGACAAGCTGCAAGACCTGCCAGAATTAGCAAGAGAATCCTCTGATGTGACAGATGAGATGGAGTCATACTCTTTGCAACTTCATGAATCTGATGATAAATCTCCGTTGGAGATAAAGAAAATGAGTCATAATGCTCTAACTGCCCTTGTGAAGTACTTGCAGAAGAAAAGAAATGGGATAATTGAGAGAGCAACAGCTGAAGTAACAGAGGAGGTGGTCTCTGGAGCTGTGCACCACAGCTTAACCTTATCTGAGACATATAAGGCAAAGAAACCAAACAAGGTGACTACTGTTTCAAATGCCTTGCTTCTCTTGTTGCAAGTCTTGTAACTGCTAGTGACCAATACGGAATTATTGCATTAAGCAGGAAGCCTGGAACTAATATGACATATAGTAAATGAGGCCCTTATTTTATGCAAATTATCAATAAGTCAAATTACAAATGCTATATCCCATGTGACGTTAGTTTGAGTCTTTGAGAAGGATTCTTGCCATACCTATTATTCTGAATCCTTGTTTAATTTAACACTATCACTTACTGTTCCTGGTACTGCAGTTTGCCTTTTGTACAGCCAAATTCATTTTAGGATCCCTGCACAGGGTGAATTGAATGTTTTGGTAAGGTAGTCTGACAGTTTCATTCATTGGTTATCTGAGGTCTCTAGATTGGTTTACCAATTCTGGGGTCTCTGAGGTCAGTAGAAAAATTTAGGAAGGAAGGAGGATGTTGATGCTTCTGTTTACCCTGGAGCTCAACTAGAACACTTCCAAGTTTCATATGCACACAAGAGTCCAAGCTTGCATAAGAATTCAAACTTCCTCTCTAGACCCATAATATTCTCATTCTTTTAAAGATGAGGTAAATGCGATTCCTTGGTATGAAATGAGCATTCTGATGCCACTGAAAAAAATGATTTAAATTTCTTGTCAGAATACCATCCTATCCAAAAGCTTCTTGGGCCTTATGTGTTTATGAGTGTGCATGGTGCTACGTCTATTGCACAGATGATTGCAAATCAAAGAATTTGTTTGTTAACTACTAACTATAGACAAAGGGTGATTTGTTTAGCTTTTTTTCTCCCATCCCATCTTGGACGGGAATAATTCTACTGTATTTTTATTGACAGAAACGAGCTCAGACTCATACAAGCTCTATTGCGAGAGAAATGGCGACTGTACTGGATACATCTCTTCTTCAAGCTCTTATTCTTGCAGGACAGTCATCAGGAGCAATAGAATTATTGAAAGGACTTAATTATTGTGATTTGAAGATATGCGAGGAGTTTTTGAAGGAAAGGAGCGATTATATGGTGTTACTTGAGCTATACAAAAGCAATGAAATGCACCGTGAAGCTCTCCAACTACTCAATCAATTAGTCGAAGAATCAAAGTCTGAGATGGGAAATACTGATTTTAATAAAAAATTCAACCCGCGAATGATCATTGAGTATCTCAGGGTATGCTTTATCTCCTTTGTTGGCATTTAACTTATGTTGTTCATGTACACATACACAAACCAATGAAACACAATCAGTTGCTGTGTGATGAATCTTAGTTCATTGGGGTAAATATCGCCAGGAGGAAGGTCGGGCGGCGTCGGCTTGGTGGGATGGGAGATTTGACTATAGACTGGGATGATAGATCTTGAGGAAGAGACTAGATTAATTCATCTTCATTGCTTGAGAATAATGATTACAATAGGACTCTTTATATAGAGGGCTCTCCTAACAATTATGGATAAGATCAATCTAAATAATATTTTTCCTAACTAATGGATATGATGTCAAACAACTAATATTTATCTTAGAAAACTAATCAAACTATTTAGGAAAGGTAATCTGATAGGAAAGAAGCATTCCTCCTCGTAGGCCTGCTGCTACAGTACCTGTGAGTACTGTTCATTACGTGAACAATGATTTCGGCATGTGACAACTTCTCCCCCTTCAGCGATAGCTCGTCCTCGAGTTATGGTGGCTGCCATGGTTACAGCCCTAAGAGACCCCAAGTTGACGAGATACTGTAACATTTACTGATGACCTTGAAAACCATGGCCTCCACATATAGTTGCAGCAACATTGATGACATGCGATCGCCACAGTAGATACGGTGGCAACCACGACAACATTGTGGTAGACTTCCATGATGCGGTTGCTGCAATAGTTTCGGCAGGGCTACAACGGATTTCGGCAACACCGTAATAGGACATGGCACGGTCGTGATGGGTGTCAGTAGTACCATAGCAGTTCGCGGCAACGACATGGTTGCCACGGCAGGCCTCGGCAGCAACACAGCTGCCACAGTAGGGTTACGACAGGCGTAGGCAGAACCACGGCTACCACGACATGTTTCGGCGGTGCTGCGGCGGCTGCTGGGAACAACGCTGCTGCCGACTCTTGTTGCGCATTCTTCTGATTCGTGATCATCTTCTCCAAGATAGCATGTATGTTGAGGAGGATGGCCGTCATCTTTTTGATATCGTTGGTACTAGTGGCCATCTTGTTGGCGTTAGCCTTTATCGTGGCCAATGACTCAGCAACAGGAGTCATGGTAGCAGAAGTCGTGAGAATGGATCAATTGCTCGGATACCAAATGTGATGAACCATAGTTTATCGGGGTAAACATCGCTGGGAGAAAGACTGGGCAACGTCAGCTTGTTGAGATTGGAGATTTGACTATAGACTGGGATGATAGAACTTGAGAAAGAAACTTGATTAATTCATCCTTATTGCTTGAGAATAATAATTACAATAGGTCTCTTTATATAGAGGGTTCTCATAACAATTATGGATAAGATCAATCTAAATAATATATTTCCTAACTAACAGATATGATTCCAAACAACTAATCTTTATCTTAGAAAACTAATCAAACTATTTAGGAAATAGATAATTTGGTAGGGAAGAAGCATTCCTCCTCATAGGCCCCCGTGAGTACTGATCATTGTGTGAACAATGATTTCGGCATGTGACATGCTGTTGGTTAGATTTATATACCGTGTTGCATGGTGTTTTTTTGTCCTAAAATGAAATGTGTGTATAAGTTTAGTAAGTGTTTGTCTAAACTAATAGTTATTTTAGGAAGTTAACATATTAAATGTGGAAGCACCAGCGAAATATTAAACTCAAGGTGCAATCCATGGTTTTCATAATTGCATTTCCTTCATATTTCTGTGTGGTTAAATTTTATTGCATGGTTACTTTTAAATTGTTAGTCCAAGTAGTTTATATGCTTGCAGTTTCATTTGACATGGCGGTAGGATCATATTGAATTGAATTGGTTATTGCTTATGCTTATGTTTGGTACGCTGTCATGTCCTGTTTCATGCATTTATGTTGGCTTCCAGGAATTGCTCATTAGTATTAGAGAAGCTTGTTGGCAACAATAATGCTTTTCTGTTCTGTTGTTTGATTTGTTGTTTAAGGGTTATCCTTTGGACTTTACCTTCCTATTATGAAATCAATGTCCTTCCTATCACATTCTTCTGCTTCTCTACGGCTGATTTGAGATTCTGTGCACTTTTCCGCAGCCCCTTTGTAGATCTGACCCAATGCTGGTTTTAGAGTCTTCTCTGTACGTTCTTGAACACAACCCGTCAGACACTATTGAGCTCTTCTTATCTGAAAATGTTCCAGCAGATTTGGTAAATTCATATCTGAAACAACATGCTCCAAATTTGCAGTCAACTTACTTAGAACTAATGCTTTCAATGAGTGAAACTGGGATCAATCCTAATCTGCAAAATGAGCTGGTATGTACTCTTTCTATTGTTACTTTGTTAGTATGTAAAATTCATATCTAATCAATTCATTTTATGTTGTTTAGATGATCTTAGTTCCATAAGCTGTTCCTACAAAGTTTGCAGTAAATGGATTGCTTCTAATCTTCTGGCATTTGAAATTTCTGGTGTGAAGGTGCAACTGTACCTTTCTGAAGTTTTTGACTGGCACAAGATTCTGAAGGAAGAGGGAAGCTGGACTGAGAAAACTTATTCCCCAACACGAAAGAAGTTAATATCTGCATTAGAGAATAATTCAGGATACAATACAGACATACTTCTTAAGCGCCTTCCACAGGATGCTCTTTTTGAAGAGCGTGCTATATTGTATGGGAAAATAAATCAAAACCTCCGTGCATTGTCTCTCTATGTTTACAAGGTACCGTTGCTCTGTGATGTGCTTTTGAGATACACAGATATATTAGTTTAATGATTAGGTAACAGCTTGAACTTTCAAATGTTATCCAGAATAAACCGTGCACTACTTTGCAGCTCCAGATGCCAGAACGAGCAGTTGCATATTGCGACCGTGTTTATGAGGAAGGAGCGCAACAACCTTCCAAGTCAAATATTTATTTTAATCTTCTACAAATTTATCTGACCCCGGGAAAAGCTGAGAAGGAATTTGAGCAGAAAATTTTTCCAGTGGCATCACAGTACCCTGGAATTCAAAAGGCTAGCTCTACTACTAAGGTCAGAGGGGGGCGTATGGGTAGAAAGGTTGTTGAGATTGAAGGGGCTGATGACATACGCTGTAGCCCCAGTGGAGCTGATAGTAGCCGAAGTGATGGCGATGGAGATGATGTTAGTGATGGAGGCCCTATAATGTTGAATGAAGCACTTGAGTTGTTGAGCCAACGGTGGGACAGAATAAATGGTGCTCAGGCTCTTCGGTTGTTACCAAGAGACGCAAAACTCCAGGTAAATATTTTTATATATTCTGAAATATTATCTTTTCAGCTGGCCTAGGTTAATGTCAGGCCATACCCACCATCCTATTGTGGTATTATGTTTGAACAGCATCAAAGAAGATGGGTTTTTTTGTGTTAATGTAATATCTCCCCTTTTTTTTTTTGCATATATGACATAACTTTGATTTTTCTTAAAAAAGGCATATCTCTGTTAGTTGGTGTGTTTTGTTGTTATTCAGGCTCTTGCAAGTAACGTAATTATGCCCCTTAAAAGAACAATTATGCAGCTTCTGACTTCTGAGATGCTTGTGTTCAAGAATTTGGCTGCTTCAGTTGTTTAAGTTCACCTTTCAATATGTCCAGACCAGTTGCTAAAGCTTCTGAAGGTTCTAATAATCTGACATGCATGCTTGCAGGATCTGGTGTCATTTTTTGAACCACTATTGCGGAACTCTAGTGAACATCGACGCAATTATATGGTTATCAAAAACTTGATTTTCCGGGCAAACTTGCAGGTTAGCTTGATGTTATGACCTCTTGTAGCTGTGTTCCTGCTGTTGATCTTTGGGATTGTCATTGGGAAATGCCACTATGTATTGGAATCCAGTAATTGTTTTATATTGCTGCGCCCCCTTGTCTAACAACCTCCCACTGTAGACTTAAATAATGCAATGATATGTGTAATCATCTTGTGCACTGATAATTAGAAAAATATCCATTTAACTTTGGTAAACTGCCAGAGTGCTGACAAATCTTCTATTCTTCATGTATGCCATAGTACTATTATATGCCTAGTTATTATGGGCTCCTGACCCTATTAACAATGCTGTGATGTTTTGCTATCAAATAACAGTGCTGTGATGTTTTGCTATCAAATAACTTTGCTATATATTGCAATGAATGAACTTCTGTTCACACAATTGTCTCTGCATATCAGGTAAAGGAGGATCTGTATAAACGACGTCAAGCTGCTGTGAAGATTGACGGAGATAGCATGTGTGCTCTTTGTCATAAGCGCATTGCAAATAGTGCTTTTGCAATTTATCCAAATGGACAGACATTGGTGCATTTTGTCTGCTTTAGAGAATCGCAGCAGATTAAGGCTGTTAGAGGAGCAAACTCTTTGAAACGTAGATAATATGGCCATCCTCCGGGTATACATTCAAATTACACATGACATTACCGTTAAGCCTATTATTGTGAACTAATATGTCGGATGGCCGACTCTTGGTGATTATGACCTCTGGCTTGAGTTGAATACAGCAGTTTGCCCTTGTTAGTGTCAGTGTCTCAGCGTCCTTTTTATCTTGTTCATTCTGATGTATGGGGTCCAGTAAGTCAGTATCTCAGCGTCCTTTTGATCTTAATTCATTCTGATATATGGGATCCAGCTTCTTTCGTTTCGAAAAGAGCTCATCGATATTATATGATTTTTATTGATAATTTTTCGCGGTACACATAGATATACTTTATGTCCTCTTGTAGTGAGGTTCTATCTATTTACAAGACTTTTGTCACCATGGTCCATATTCAGTTTGACTCTCCTATTCGTATTTTTCATACTGATTCCGCCAGAGAGTACTTGTCGGTAGTACTTTGTGGTTTTCTTGTCGAGCAGAGCATTCTTTCTCAGTTTTCTTGTTCTGGTGCTCATACCCAGAATGGTGTGGCTGAACGAAAACATCATCTTCTTAAGACAGCCCGTTCTCTCATGCTTGCTTCTACTGTTCCACTATATTTTTGGACTGAGGTTGTTTCTACTACCACTTTTCTTATCAATATTCAGTCATCTTCTACTCTTCAGGATGGGAGCCCAGTTGAGCATCTCTGTGGCAGGACTCCTGATTATTTCACTCTTCACCACTTTGAGTGTGTGCTATGTTCTTATACCCTGTGAGAGCACCAAGTTTATTGCTCAATCTATGGAGTGTGCTTTTCTGGGCTATAGTGCTGAGCACAAAGGATATCGTTGTTAGGATTCTGTTGGCTGACAGATGCGGATTTCTCGGGATGTTACTTTTGAGGAGTCTCATTCTTTCTATCCTCGTCCTTTTCCTTCCTCCACTTTAGCATCTCTTGCTGAGCTACTTTCTTTCTTGACTTTTTCTTTCACCCCTATAGTCACCACTCCTTCACCATAGCCTTTGATATGTTCGGTGCCTCCTTCATAGTCGGTGCTTTCTTCGTCACCAGTACCCTCTTCAGAGGTTAATCCTGACCTTGTTCCTTCTTATCCTCTACTATACTCGTCATTCGTGAGTTGATGATTCTTCTGATGTGCCCTCTTCTGATGGCTCATCATTTTCAGCCTCTCCTCGATATGCTCTTCATAATCGCCATTTATTCGGCCTCTTGAGTGTTTTGGCTTTGCTGCCACTACTCTTGTCGAATCGACTTCTTATCGTGATGTTGTTGTTCATCAGGAGTGGCAGCATGCGATGGTAGAGGAGATCGTTGCCCTTGAGCGTATTGGCACGTAGGATCTTGTTCCTTTTCCTGCGTGTGTTACTCCTATAAGGTTAAGATCCACTCTAATGGTTCTCTTGAACGTTAAGGCTCTTGTAGCGCGTGGTTTTCAGTAGGAGCATGGTTGTGACTACGATGAGATCTTTGCTTCTGTCACTCACATGACTACCGTTCATACTCTTCTTGCTTTGGCCTCTGTTTGACAGTGGCCTATCTTTCAGTTAGACGTCAAGAATGCCTTTCTCAGTGGCGAGTTGTGTAAAGTCTACATGCAGCCACTCCTTGGATATTCTGTTCCTGAGGGTATGGTTTGTCGCCTTCACCGATCTTTCTATGGCCTCAAGCAAGCTCCTCGTGCCTGGTTTAATTGTTTCTCTATTGTCACTACAGCTGGTTTCTCTACCAGTGCTCATGATCCTACTCTTTGTATTCACACTTCACCTCGTAATCGGACGGTTCTTTTGTATGTTGATATAATCATTGCTAGAGATGATTCTCAGTACATCACTTTTGTCAAGGAGCGTCTTCATGAACAGTTTCTCATGTTTGATATGGGCCCTCTTCGCTACTTTCTTGGGATTGAGGTTATTTTTACTCCTGAGGGCTTCTATTTGTCTCAAGAAAAGTATATCCATGACTTTCTTGGTCGTGCCTTTCTTACTGATCAGCGCACAGCTGAGACTCACATGGAACTTAATGTTCATTTTCGTTCCACTGATGGTGAGCCTCTTATTGATCCTACTTGCTATCGTCATCTTGTTGGGAGCCTTATTTATCTTAGTCACTCGTCTGGACATTTCGTACTCTGTGCATATCTTGAGTCAGTTTATTTCTGCTCCCACTCAGCTCCACTATAGTCATCTTCGTGTTCTGCGACACCTTTGTGGAATTCTCTCTCGTCATCTTTTTTTTCCCTCGCTCTAGCTCTTTACAGCTCTAAGCATATTCTGATGCCACCTGGGCTAGTGATCACTCTGATCGTTGGTCTCTCTGCTTATTGTGTTTTTTCTTGGTGGTTCTCATCGCTTGGAAGACTAAGAAGCAAACAGTAGTTTCTCGTTTGAATGCGGAGGCTGGGTTGCGAGCTATGGGTTTGTTGATCGCGGAGGTTACTTGTTTTTGGTGGTTACTCGAGGATTTTGGTGTTTTTGTTTCTGCACCGACTCCTCTTTTGTCTAATAGTACATGTGTTATTAGCATTACTAAAGATCTGGTGAAATATTAGATTACAAAGCATATTGGTGTTGATGTTTCCTACGTACGAACACAGGTGTGGGACCACGTTGTTGCTCTTCAGTATGTGCCTTCAGAGTTTCAGTTGACAGACTTCTCCATAAAGACACAGACCAGAGCCCAACATAGTTTCTATCTCTTCAAACTTCATATTGTTGATCCACCATAAGTTTTAAACTTCATATTGTTGACCCACCATAAGTTTGAAGGGGGTGTTAGATGTGTATTATACCTGTGTATTTTCCCTGTTGTATAAGGGGTTATCTACATATATTTTATACCTGTACGTGCATATATGCTGACCCATTGGCCGCATGATGAGTACAAGCGCTATTCATAACAGCCCTAACCATTGTAAAGGTCTGAAACTGATATCCCCTCCCATATACCGCCATCCAGTTCCATATACCTTGGCACATATGATTGCCTCTATTATCCTGAGCGTGAGGGATGATCTCCTTTCTTCGATTATTCTCTCCACCATATTGAACGTCACTTCTAAAGAGACGGTGGACACCGGCACTAGAAGAACATCCCATGCGAAAATGTGACAGCATAGCAGATATTCGCTTATTGTTCTTTCACCACTCAAGCAAGTCTATTTTGCCTCTGTCAGCAAGATCAGGATTGATATTTGCAAAATCATGCTCCAGGTAATGGTTCAGCTTTGAGACAGAATTCCACTTGGAGGCCGCCTGAGGCTGAGAAGACGAAGAAGTAGACTTGCCCTTTAGCTTCTTTCATAAGTGGGATGTCAAGTTTGTCTTTCCTTGTTGCTCTACAGTGAGGCCTCCGATCTTGCGCTGTTGCCAAACTTATCATGATACATGCGAAAACACGAAAAAGCTCCTCTTTGACATGTGCGAAAGCTTCCGAGTAATCAAGGCCGATGTATTCACTTATTCCCTCCAAACCAACCTGCAAACTTGCCAATTTTTTCGTAGATAAAAAATGATAGCAAAACAATATAAGTGTAAAATAGAACAAAAATATTTAATAATTTTTTTCTCCATTGCTACGATAGTATGGCCTAAAAGGGGATCCTCCGTAGATTTGGCAATCTTGTCTGCAATTAATTAAATAAATTATATAACTAGACAAGAGGTAGGATAATAAACACCAGATAGAACATTTGTTGCTTTATAAAAAGGTCTAAAAAAACTCTAAAAAATGACTAGCAATCTGCCAATATGAATTAGTAACTACCAATTTATTGTTTTGAGAGTTAGTATTGACAAAAACGGATATAACATGTTCATACCCTTATAACTTCTTTAACATGATGTATGTCGAGTTCCACCTCACCTTCATATTAAGACCGAATTTTCTTGGCTCCTTCCTATTGGCTGCGCAGTACTTCGCGAACTTGGCTACCACTTGTGGGAAATTTGTGAGGTAACGAATGTCATCACGGATACTATTCAAATATGCACTAATTGCTTGCATACCGTCTTGAACAACATGTGGCATATGCATCTCTGGTGGAGGACATAACAACCAATATATGTCGACAACCTTGGGGTGAGGATGTTCATAGCTATCATGTTTGCCGATGTGTTATCAAAAGTTATAGAAATAATTTTATTATCTATCTTAAAATCATCAAGTGCGTGTAGTATACTGTTGGCAATGACCTCTTCCGTGTGTGATTCGTTAATTACCTTAAATCATATGGCTCGATTATTTAGTTTATAATTGTCATCTAAATAATAGGGCTACAACACTAAGGTAGGCACTTCTCTTGTATGATGATATCTAAATATCTGAAGCTATAGTCAAAGAAAGCTGAACTTGTAGGAATAGTTTTTTCAGCTCTGCTAGTTCCTTATGATACATTCATAAAATATCAAATGTAGTAGTTTCCCTACTAACATGTTAGTACTGTAGGCAAAAGCCGTGTTGGATCATTCTTTCGAACACGTGACTTTCACTCATTCTAATATGTTGATCTTTTGAAATAATATATCTAGCAATTTCTTCATAGGGAGAAAGCGGGTTATATATCTAAATACTTACAGAGCCATCGGCCTCGAAGTTTAGCTACGTTTGTACTCCTCCCCTCGGCTTTGCGCCCCTATGTTGCTAAGCATGCTTTGTAATGCCGGTTCAAGTGCCCTGTCTCATAGCTGTACGAGTAGTTAATTTAGTTTTATAATAATTACAAGTTGCGATCTTTACCGTTTTGCTGTCTCGGATTTTCTAGCTCCAGGTCATGTGCTTCCAATAATTTGTCGTTCGTCTTAGACTCGCCAATGTTGTCATCCATGGACGGCGAAGGGAACTATTGCGTTATCATCGGCTCTGGACCATCCTAGTACTCCTCGTAACCATTCGTACCGTCCATATGACGGTCATCCATGACGTAGTCTCCCATGCTTGGTAAGAGCTGATGAGCATCAACGTGAGTCGGAGCCGAAGGAGGACTAGGGGAGTGACGGCGGGAGTTTACACTAAGTTGACCTGCTGCCCTTTTCGTGCTACGACTCCTCGATAGCATACCACTTGGGAATCCTTGGTGCTCCGACTTCTTGGTAGCATAATGGATGGATGATGAATAAACGGGGAGGGTAGAGAGATGTTGAAGAAATGAGGAGAGTGGATGGATGGTGAATAAATGAGAAGAGTGGATGGATGGTGAAGAAATAATGAGAGTGAATAGATGATGAAGAAATGAGAAACAAAATGGATTTTATAGGCATTACAAAGAAGACTGGCTCCCGAACGTTGCTCCTGAACATTCTTCAGTTCTTCTCCCGAACATTGTTTCCGATCGTTGTTTGCACCTTTTGGAGACTGAGCTCTCTCTCTCTCAGACTCTCTTGTCCTCTCGGTCTATGATTTGTCCTCTCCAGTCCCCAGTAGAGGTATATGTGCCAATGTAACGTTAAGCAAGCTCAATTTGCGGCTATGTAAGGTACTAACGTGCAAGAGCTATGTGACTCCCCATGCCCTCACTATCCTCTCCACAATTCTCCAGACATGAGTCACATGGGTACATCTGTACATGACACAAGAACAAGATGACAAGAACACATAGCCGTGTAAGTGTAAGCCTGCAAGGTACTAATAATTGGGTTCAACCCCCCTTGATCCCTTCTATCTCTCCTATTCTTTTGTCATTCTTGGTGCTAGATGATATAAGGATATAAAGTTTAAATAAAAAAGAAGAGATGTAAAAAGAGAAGAAAAAACAAGATAGAGGACAATCCTTCTTTGTATAAAGGGGAGTTTTTCTTTGTGAAAAACTGATGTAGTATGTTGGGCTTACTTAAACAAAAGGGATAAACTATTAATATTATGAAAACTATTTTACCTATTTGTCTAAAAATATTTTATGGATTTTGCGAATGAATGTGTTTCATTCTCATTTGCTCTCTATTGACTTGAAGTCTGTTTATATAAAATTCAAAAGTATTTCAAATTGATTTGAGAAAGGCTATGTCTTTTTCTCTCTTTGCTCAAATACTGAGATTTCAGAGTTTTGCATGGTTTTGAGTAGATTTTTGGTTTTTATATCTTTAAGCGGGCTCATAATCTGAGGAAGTTGCAATTATGACTTTTGATTCTCAGTTATTGATCTATATTGACAAATTTTATTAGATTTATTGGACTTTTGTAATTTAGATTTTCAGGTAGCTTTTGAAACTCAAGTAGCATGTCAAAATAAAAAAATGAAACTTCAATAGGAGTGTCGAAGCCTTCAAGAAGCTCTCAAGAGTAAGATTATTTGAATGTATTTCAAATATCTTTTCTTTTAGTTACCTCAAACTCCAATTGGTCATATGTATTTATTTTCATACTCTTTATGACTAAGTTTAAGATGGATTAATTATCAAGCTCATTGTTTTTTGTCAAGACTCTATTTTGGCTAAATCTTTTTCCTTTCTTTTTGGTGATCAATACCAGGAGGGGGAGAATTATGTATAATAACATTGTTAAAATGTTAAAATTGCCAAAAAGAAGGAGAATTTGCTCTATGAGCTATGATAATATGTTAAGGGGAGAATAATTTGTCAAAGCGAAAACTAACTTTAACACATTTGGATAATTGTGTTTTCACCTTCTCTCATGCGTTTGCTTTGTGACATGCATGAATAGTTTAATTTTCTATCACATGTACATTTTCATCCAAATACTATAATTGTCAATGGATTTATCATCAATTATCAAAACATCAATTATCAAAAAGCAGAGATTGTATGTTCAAGCTCTATTAAGTTGGTTTTGGTGATAATGACAAATACAATAATGAGATTAACTTATTTATTAATTATGATATTTCCTAAGTCTCATTTGGATGTGATTAATGACAAATACAAATGTGAGACTTGATTAATGACAAATACAAATGTGAGACTAACTCATTTATTGATTATGATATTACTTAGTCTCATTTGGATGAAAAGATAAAAATCATAAGATGTATGTATTCGACATCACATACATATATCGTATTACATTCCTCGGATCCAAAATATAGATTGAACTCAACTAATAGTATAAGATGAATACGTGCATATGTTCTCAATTATACATTCTTGTATGCATATATTTAGAGGGAGTTCAGTCTATATTTTGTAGTTTCATTAAGTATTGATCTATGTTTTCCTTTCAACACATATTAAGGATCTTTTTGTTGAAACGTATTCTTTTGAGTATATATATCTTGTGTAGTTCATATATACTCTTGATTGATTTAAACTCAATCCTTTGGAATCAGGTTGTCATCTAGTTGCTTCATTATGTGTTGAATGATTAATGACAACCGGATGTGTAAGCTTTGCTAGCAATTAATCTCAAAGATAAACACTTTCATTCAAATGAGTTAATTGTGTAGAAAGTTTATTCTAGAGTATACAATTGTTGTATACATGTTGTATACTCGCAAATAAATTTTTTATCTCATTATTTGTCGAGATTGTCATGAACTACCAAAGGGAAGAATCTAGCCCCTTCATTATAAGTTAATGGTGAAGTTTTGCTAATTGATGGCAATTGATTTATGGACTAACATTTTCTATGAGTTGGATATATAGGTTAGGTTCCACAAATGAGGATGACTTCATGCGTTGAAGATTATCAAGTCAAGATGCGGTATGGAAGATAGCTTCATGAATTGAAGGCCATCAAGAAGAGGATACATTATGAATTGATGCATGTCCAAGAGGAGATGATCATAAGTTAATTATCAAGTCAAGTGAAGACCCATCATATGTTGATGGAGTTCAAGTGAATGATCCATTATGGGTTGATGCATATCAAGACAATGACCCAGACTTGAAGTAAATATGTGTATCATCAAGCTTCAAGAGATTGATCAAGGTAAAGGTATGACTAGCTAGGGCTAAGGATGTGCTCCTAGTCTTTTACCGGTATTGGTGTTTGATTGGAAAATCGGATTGCTAGTATAGGTTGCTGTAATATTAAGAGGGGTCTTGTCTGGTAGCTTGAGTCTCATCATATGTTGATAGCACAATCTCACTTGCTCTAGCTTTCTGTGATATGATGCTATTATTTGCGAATGTGTTGTACAAATAGTTGAGGCTCATGCATTGAATCCTTGTAATATGGGATTATATATTGCAAATGTGTTTTGCAAGTGTTTGAATACCATGTTTCCTGCTTCTTGTGGTATGAGACTTATATTTGTAAATATGTTTTGTAAATGGTTGAAACTCATACATAATTCTTGTAGCATGTAACATATGTTTGTAAATATGCTTTACAAACATATTCAATCCATGTATCTATATCTTGTGTCATGATTCCAAAATTGTACAAATGTGTTTTGCAACTTACCGGGAATCATGTTTGACCCTTGTGTACCTGGTACTAAAATTTGCAAATATACTTTGCAAAATTTGTTGAAATATATGCACTTTTCAGGAAAATTGGAATTACCGCTGTGTGTTGTGCGGTACTATTGCTGAGCAGAACTACCGGCGTTGGGATCATGGTACCACCACGTTTGTTGGTGGTCAAAGACCAGAGTGGTCGAATCAACGTGGTCTGTGACCAGCGTGGTCGAACCAATGTGGTTGAATACCAGAGTGGTTGAACCAACGTAGTCGAACCAATATGGTTGAAGACCAGAGTGGTTGAACCAACGCAGTCGAACCAACTTGGTCAAACCAGTGTGGTCGAACCAGCGTGGTCGAGCCGACGTGGTCGATAACCTGTGTGGTCGAAGATCGACGTGGTCGAACCACTGTGGTTGAGACCTATGTGGTAGAAACTAACGTGGTCGAACTAACGTAATCGAAACAATGTGGTCAAAGATCGACGTGGTGGTTGGAGACCTGTGTGGTCGAAGATTCACATGGTCAAAGATTGATATGGTCGACATGGTCAAGACCTGTATGGTTGAAATCAACGTGGTCGAAGATCGTTGTGGTCAGAGATCTGTGTGGTCGAATGAGACAATGTAGTCGAGGACCAGTATGGTCGACGATCGGTAGTACCGGCTCTGTGTGAGCGGCCCGACCTGCCCGCGATACTACTAGCTTTGTGTGAGTGGTATGATTGAAGATGAGGTACGACCGCTTGTGTAGCGGTATGTTTTTCCAGAGAGACCTTTTGGAAGGTTTTCTCTTCCCCTGAAAATTGGTAGTTCCACATGTGTGGAGCGGTACCACATTAGCTAATGGTACTACCGATAGCATGCTGTAACGGCTAGTTTTCTAACCGTTACATAGGGGAGCGGTAGTACTAGTCTTAAGCCGACAGTATTACTGGATTTCCTAATTTCTATCCCTAACGGCTAGTTTCGTTGTGTGAGGTATAAATACCCCCTTGTGGCCGGTTGGAGATGTTGTTGCTAAACTCCATTTCATTCTTTTGAACTAGTGTGAGGTTCTCCTCTTAATTATGTTTGTGTTGCACCTTGTGAGTAAGGAGAGAGGCTCTAGATTGCATGTGTTGCATTTAGATGTGGATTTTGTATCCACTTGAGTTTGTATTCATTGCACGTGGTGAGAGTCAAGCAAGGAGTTTGACTTATTACTCTTAGAGGTTGCCGACTCCTATACGACGTTGGAGGTATCGTACGCAGTGATATTCTCAAATAAGGTTGTGAGAAGACCCGACAAGTTGTGAAGGTTGGAGTTCACCTACCTAGAGCGGGAAAGAGCTACTACAAGTGAATTGAGGTGTTTGGCTTAATTCGTGGAGCTAGTTCAGTTAGTTTAGGCTTATCTCAACGTGAATTAGGGGAGATCGGTAAGTCTCCGAACACCACGGTAAATAGGAACCGTATCATTGTGATTTATTTTCTTGTGCTCAATTTACATTCAAGCAATTTATATTTATAGAATTAAATTGAAGGGCGTTTGAAATGGCCAGGGTTTTTGGATTTGTAATAGTAGCGGCTGAAGGTAGAAAAGATTGAAAGTAGGAGGCGTTTGATTTGGTTGGAATTTTTGCTTTAGGCTGAGCACCTGAATTGATTTAGCAAATATCTGAATTGCCCTTAAGGCAAATAATGTCTAATTTGATACCAATAATTACGTTAGTAAATCTTAACAACAATCATCATATCACATGATTACACAACTAATTAATTTCATTATTACACTAGTAACTAGTCTATATAAAAAAAAGGAAAAAAGGGAAATGACAAAAAAAAAAAGATCTGCATGGGCTACAATACAGCTTTTCTCCTGGAAAAATAAATGATATTTTCTAAAATTATATTAAGACATTACAAAAGTCGCTTCTAAAAATTGAGCGTTTGGTTTAGCTTTGTTTCTGGATGCTGTCACTCTCACCCGTGAAAATGTAAGGCGGTGGTTCTCTCCTTGCTCTCTTCATTAGGTTGCGACTTCGAGCCACGTTTGCTGGAGATTGAAGTGGAGGATCGGAGTGATGATTGTGCTGGTGATCCGCCGGTTAGATTTTGCACGGCACCTCTCACCTACATGCAGTAATTCATCAGCAGATCGATTCGATTTTGCAGCTTGCCGTTCTTGTAGATTGTCCACCCCGTTCTCCAGGTGAATGTGAACGTCCATGTGAATAGCGTTTGACGCAGCTTTTCGTTGTAGTCGAACCCTTTCTAACGACTAGGCTATTTTCGTAGCATTTTAATCTATGCTCGATTAAGGAACCAGGGGTGGCATTACCAGCTCGCTGCGAACCGCCGAACCAACCACATCTACAACGATGTACGATTAAAAAACACCACTGGAAGGTGCGCTTGCCTCACGCCTGGCCACGTACAAGTTGCGGGAGATTCAATTTTTTGTCACTCTTAAAATTGACCAATTCACTCTGTTACTTACATATGAAGTCACCTGAGTCACTGACAATAGGCCAGAGTGGTAAATCTGTTGCCACTGGACTCATAAGAGTGGCAAATGCTTAAATTTTCCTAGTGCAAACGGCGCGAGTACCAACTGGGGCATACACACTTGAAAACCTGTGTGTGTGTGTTCACCGCTTCACAATACCGTAATGAACAAATGATCGTGGTAACTGGAGTACATACAAGCATAACGAAGATGCCGATGATTAAAAATAAGTCTGGTTGGAGCCAACGTCTCAAAAAAGAGCCTGAGCAAATGTAAGGCATGAGAAAATGGTGATAATCTGAACGGTGACCAAAACTTGGCCAGCACCGCACGCGCACACACACAGCCATATAGACGCACTGTGTGAAACAGATCTTTGGGAGCCGCAGCGGAGAAACTAATGTCTTTTATTTTAAAAGGAAATGTGTAAACATGTCATACTTGACAGATCCACAAGCTTTGCAGAGGTTGCAGGACAATTTAGGATGAACCTATGAACTATGCACAAAACGTCAGAAAGCACAGCAAAATTGGACTATACCCAGTTCCTTGAATCGATGAAACGTTATGAAAAAAAGATATTGTGATATTTCTCTGTGCTGTACTGTACTATCAAGAATTTTGTCATATGGGCATGTATGACTGAACTCACAGCAGCAGCAGTGGTTGCTGTACTTTATGCAGCACGGCAAATGTCTTGTCGGGGATGTTAACACCAGAATTGCAGTGCTAACTACTCAGTCCACATGTTGTTTTCTTTTGAGACGTAGATTTACATACCAAGTTGCAAGGCAGCGCAGTATCAATCCCACAAGTGTCTTGAATAAGGCAAGCATAAAATAAGTCAGAACTGACCAAAGCAGAATCCAGAATATTCTCCAAACAAACGGGCTGGCGGGAAGGAGGGTAGCATAAACTGGAGTCAATACGCGAATTACCTAAAGAAACAACATGTTGCTTGCTTGTAAGTAATCTGTAAATGCAAAAGTGGCAGTATTAAGAGCATGGACATTTGACGTGTGAACTTACCACACAAGCAGGGGCAAGAGGGATGAATGTTAGGTCCTTCTGACGGTCATCAGGTTTGTCATTCAAAATCTGTCCAGACAATTTTCAGCAAGATAGGCATGAATAACAATAGTTAGATGAACAAGGTTCAAATTCTGGGCAATTGAAATAGCAATACCACAAACTTTTGGTATGCACAACCAATCAAAGCAGGATAATGATACTTGGACATATTTCCTGAGGATAATAACAAAGATAAAAGGGACATACTGAGAACCAATGTTCAAGGCATGCCAATCATATGTCCAAATGGAAAATCGAATTTTTCACCAACATATTCCTAATATTAATATATAGATGAGTTCCTAAATACAGCTAGGCGAAAGGCAGTCAATAGAATGCAGTAAAAGATAATATTGTCAAGAGAATCACTAACAGAAAATTACAAAACCAAGGAGACAGCACTGCAATAGTACAACAGTAATAAAACCAATGTCTACCAACCAAATAACAGTGTTTTATGTGCATGTATGCATATTAACCTTTTTAACTCAGAAATAACTTCAAATCTTATTCTCGTTTATTATTTATTTCAAGTATCAAAATAGCATAGGCCCTATAGCTTGCAATGCTATTAAAATCAAGATAAACATGTAACAGGTGAAGTAATTTATCAGCACATCACCTGCTTGCATAGGTCTTCCAAAAACTCTGAATAAGCAACTGGTTTTATCTCATTAAATTTTGCAAGGAAAGAATGCTTGATAGCATCAATAAGTACTTCACACATAAATACCAAGGAGGCATTCTGCAAAGAGAAAAATAAATAAATAATGTGATATTGCTTCTGAAAACATTCAAGTCTCTGACTACAAGAAGGAAAGATAACGAAATAAATATTGAACTTACAAGAAGAAAACTGTCAAACCATGGTCCCTCTGCTTCCAAGATATTTTGAGCAAGTACAAACAGTAGAAAGGCTGTGATGTGAAATCTCTCAATGATGTCTGCAAATTTTAATATTAGAACCAAATGAGCTGTGGCTTCATATCAACAATTATCAAGAATTAAGCATTACAGAGAAAAAGAAAAAGAAAAGATTAACTGGGGCATATCAAATGTAGAGCACAACGCTAATTGAACACTACAACATAAAAACAGAGTAGTTATTTTGCCATCACTGAATTGCTTGAAACCAAGGCTCACAATTTCTTGCCAGAACAACATGAAAGTTGTTCTAAATGGCCCACAAGTTGTTTCTAGAACATGAATGAATATCCAACATGCCTAGTTTAGTAACCACCAAAGAAATCTATGTAGACAATTTATTTACAAAGTCCAACTTGGCACTATTCCTCATACCTAATGAGCTGAAGTGCTGAACACATTACGTAGCTTGACAGCAACAATAAGAAATACATGAAATACTGAAAAACTCATGCAATGAAGCAACATTAAATTCAAAAGGATCAACCAGACAATGAAAGCATGGTGAATAAAATTATACAAAAGCATATTGTTCAGAATCATAAAAATGTGAAAATCATAAGCACACTCACCATAGTATACCAGATTGTGAAGGTTCTCTTTGCTAACACGCTTAAATACATTGCTTTTAATCTCGGCAAAATTGTTGGATACCAAAAGAGCCAACAGTGCATTGTTGTGGGCGATAATACATGTTGACAGGGTGATAGCCTGAGCTAACAGGACAAATGAATGGACAAGTATAACTTGTTAAGGAAATCAAATCTAGAAAAATATCAAATAGAAGCAGCAGCAAGAATACAAGTAAACCTATACCGTAAATGAAAGTTAGACAAACTGATGTTAAATAAAACGCAAATCACTGAGTTCAAATGAAACTAATGGCAACCCAGTGACTACCAGATCTGTACTGTGAGCTTATAATCAGGTGGACAAGTGTGTATTAGTGTATGGATTTGACTAATTTAAGTCTGAAATGCATTTGGCATGGAAGGAAATATCAACAGCAAGAATTTATAGAATGTAAATAAATTGCCCCAAGGTAAATAAGAAGAAATATAAGCTAATGTAACTTGCAACAAAGGATATCAAATGCAACGACGGCAATAGCCTCATCCAAAAGGAACCGCATCAGTTCAAATGTTACATTATCTGCTGAACATGTTGATAGTCCCTCAGCTGAGTTGAACAAAACTTGCAACACATCCTCACCAAATGATTGACAGAGTTTGTCAAAGATCTAAAAGAAAACTAAAGGTTAACTCTGCTTAATAATAATGGACATACATTTCAAATAAACACTTTTCTAACCTCTAGTACGTTGTATACCACATACAGTTTTATCGTGCCCTGGCCACGAATGACATGGTAAATCAGGCTAATATCTGACACAAAAAAAATTGTGGGTGAATTATCAAATGTGTGTAGGCTATACTTTTAATTTAGCAAAATCCAAGGAAAAAAAGCCAACCTATCATTTGCAAAGAAGCAACTCCTAGAGCCAGTACTACAAAGCATCCATAATCTGATAAATCAGCAGCATTTGGGCGCAGAAACTGCCTGTCAGAAATACATTAGATGAATAAGTACACGAGCCAATATGGCCACAAATGAAGGATTAAACTGGAAAGAGTGGCTTGTACAACAAAATGGGAAATATGATTAAACAGCAGAAAAGTCACTTAATACTGTTATGAATATTGTGTATATTGATATGAGACCCAAAGGGTCATATATATAGGAGAGTACAAGAGGGTATATGGAAGAAATACAAGTCATATAAGGAAACAAATAAGAGTCATATTCTATCTCTAATACCTTATCTCTAATACCCTTAACAACCCCCACAAATGCAAGGCGTATGCAACAGCATTGCATTTTAAAAAAGGGTTAATAAATAAGAGTCCTATTCTATCTCTAATACCTTATCTCTAATACCCTTAACACCCCCCCACAAATGCAAGGCGTATGCAATAGCATTGCATTTTAAAAAAGGGTTAATACTAAAACAAGATAAATCCGACACCCGAGTCGTGATAAAGTCGTCGTTGCGTGCAGTCTTCGAAGAAACTGTCAAATCAAGCCGAAGAGGAATAAATAGAAGCATGACGGCACAGATCGAAGCCTGAGACGGCGGCGGCGCAGTGCACAAAAAGCGCAACGGAGACGCAGTGCAGAAGAAGCGCGGCGGCCTTAAAAACTCGGGACGGCGGCTCAAAGAGAAGCGGCGGCATCATAAAGACTTCTACGATCTGCAGCGGCTCAAGGAAAAGAGCAGCAGCTGCTGCCATGCAAAAGAAAATTCCTACACTTCTATGACTGACAATAAATTTGTGGACTCGCACAGCTTGAACGAATTAAAAATTAAAGACTACGGATTTAGATGGACGCAGCGAAAAACTTACGAGAAAAAAAAACTCGAAGACTGACTGATTTAAAAAAAACTCGAAGACTGACTGAGGAAATCGGGAGCAGAAAATCCCACTCCCTCAAAACCCCTTCTCTCTCTCTCTCAAAACCCCCTCCCCTCACACGCGCAAAGGAAATCAAAGCCTGCCTCCTCCCGTCTCTCTCTCGAGCACAGAGAGAAGAGGAGCGGCGGCCGGAAGGGACCGGGAGACGACGGCGGCCGGATGGTACCGAAAGGGGCGGCGGGGGCGCTGTCGACCGGCCAACGTCGAGAGAGCCGAGCGGCGGCGGCTCGAGATCGGTGAGACCGACGGCGAAGAGAGCCAGCATCGGACGGATCTCGCCGGATCCTGACTGGACGGCGGTGGATCCAAGCGGTGCGCAGCCGGATCCGGATTTGGGACTGCGTCTGGGCGGCGGCCGCGGATCGAGGCCGTCCAGATTGGATCTGGAGAGGAGGCGCAGCACACCATCCGGGTGGGAAGCGACCCGCACGAGCCAGGGCAGACTGAAAGCAAGCCGGCGGCGCCGGATCCGGGCGACGGCGGCCGGGAGATGGCGACATGCGGCTGCGCCGGCAGCCGGGAAGAGGTGGCCGGTGGCCAGATCCGACAGCGGAGAGGCCGGATCGAGCTCGGGGCGGGCGCGGCGGCCGGGACGACGATGGATCCGAGCGGGGCGCGGCCAGATCCGTGGCTGTCCAGCGAGGGCCCGGTGACGATCCAGTGGCGGCGGCCAGCAAACGCGGGCATCACCAGCGCGAGTCAGCCATCGACGAGAATCCGAGAATGCCGGCGGCGGTGGCGTACGGCCGGCGAGCAGCGCGGGCACGACGGCCGGGAGAGGTGGCTGCCCAACGAGATGGCCGCCCCCGGGAGAGGAGATCGATCCTCCCGGGGGCAGCAGCAACAGCGGAAGTAGATCGAGATTAGGGTTTTAACCTAAACTCTGATACCATGTTATGAATATTGTGTATATTGATATGAGACCCAAAGGATCATATATATAGGAGAGTACAAGAGGGTATATGGAAGGAATACAAGTCATATAAGGAAACAAATAAGAGTCATATTCTATCTCTAATACCTTATCTCTAATACCCTTAACAAATACTACAAGCACTTAGCGCAGCAGAATAAGAAATCATGAACAGTGAATAATTTGCCAGGATTTCTTGCACTGGTTATAGTCTGTCATGGATAACATAGACGTACACCACCTGAACATCAGCTTATCAGTCTACTCTTTGGGTTTCATAAAAAAAAAGGACAACATACCAACTAACACAATATTCGCAATTGTTGATACCAAATATAAACTAGTCACTTAACTAGAATAGTAGCTAATAAATAAAACCTTCACTTATCCTGTCAAGTATACACTTTCAAACCAAGGTAACATTATATCATTATAGGAGAAAATGGTGAGAGACATGGGCAGAGGAAATGCACATTGCCATGGGTTAAATTAAATCAGAAACTTAACAAGCAGTTTACTTACTTTTGCACAGTTACCATTGAATTTGAGAGTTGAGATCATGTCAACTCAAATATATATATAAATTCTCAACAAAAGTACAATTTATATAAGAAAAAAAAGCAAATCTTGTAAATCCCCAAAACATGCTGAGGCCCTCTTTGGGAGCGCTTAACTTCCCATAGAAGCTAGCTAGCTTCTCAGAAAAGCTGCGGTAGAACTTAAAAGGGCTTAATATTTTCAATATAGAAGGGGCTAAGCTTATCTGAGAAGCCCTATTAGGGAGGGCTTAAAGCCTTGAACTTCTGGTAGCTTTAAGCTTAAGCAGAAGCCTCCCAAACAGGCCCAATAGAGATCCTAAGGCCAGTGCAAAAAGTCATCCTCAGGTTCAATTGTTGACAACAAATAAGTGATTTAAATCCTTAATGGTATACCTTCTGAACAACAAAATCTTAAAATTGGATAAAATCAAGCGCAAATGCGCAATCAAAATTTACAATAATAAATTACAGAATGTTGGCTCAATGCCAACTTGTTTCCAAACATCACTTCAGTCAATTTTTGTTTGATGTGATACAAAACAAGAATATTAGTATGTACTTCATCAAGTTTACAGTAGCACCGCCAACCCACCTGGTTTTCAGCACCCGCCAGACTGTCATGACAATTCTTGCAGGCATAATGGTGAGCAAAGACAGAAAGGAATCCAAGCAGACAAAGAATCCTGCGACAATTAGCTGCAGCATTTTATCACAATCAAGTATCACCCCCATCAAATAAAAGAAATGCATAGGGCATGTTCTTTTGGGCTGCGGCTTATAACTTTTGGTTGTAGCTTATTAGTCTAATGAGTATTGATTAATGAGAGAAGTCAAAAGCCAAAAACTGCTGAAAAGCTGAAAAGAACAGGGCCATAATAACGCCTGGAAACTTGTAAAATAATAGTAGTAAATGATCTACTGTGTCCATTTGTCAGGATCAAATCAGATTGTTGTGCAAGCACTGAAATTGCAGACAACATCAACTAGAAAGTCCATAGCACCAGAAACATTATATGCACACGTAGTCATACATGTGGAGATAGAGTGGATAGCCCCTTCAACTGTATGTCTATGTCAGAATATGTTAGGATGCAGATATATGGTGACTAAAGTATGGCAGATATTACAAATACATTGAAAATGAACACTACGGTTGGATGTCAATTCATTTTTCCATATTTTCGGTCAATATCAGAATCTGGTTACTTAACTTGCAGTATCGTACAACATCATGGGGATATATCACATATGCATAATACATTTTGAACCTATTTAATAAATAAATGTTGCATTCATGTTATCACAATTTAATTATCAGATTTATTTAGTTTGACTACATTTGATTTGTCTACAGGTGGTACATTTTCAAATCACTACCTAAAACCTTTAGCTATCTTTATAATATGGTAATCAATTCCATTCTTTAGTTAATTTTCAACTGCTGACCAGAATCATATCCACTTATACAAATCCATATCCTAACCAAGATCTGAATTAATCCATATTCATTTCCAGTTAAAATATGTGGTGAGTAACATGGTTTCAGCAATATGCCAACTGCAGTATACTAGATTCACTTCCAGCAATGCTGGCAAACTAAATTATCAATAAACTAGGATGGTACTAAAATTCCAAATATTCTCATGTAAGTGCAGATGTATACCCGTTCACATCTCCATGGCACATGAAACATAGTGTTGTAGACCCGCTGTCGCTTCTTCTCATTACCCACTGAAATTGTGCTTCTGAGTGCATTACCGCCATACAATTCTCCAAGGAAGTACCGGAATGGTGAATTGTCAAGGTGCTTGACTTCTGCAGTATCATAATAGTTGGAAAGAGGTGTAAATGTATATCTTGGACTTCTTAACTCAATATGCAAATAGCCCATCTAACTAGATGTAAAATATGAAACTCATCTGCTACCGCTGCAATGCAATAAAGATTAGTAGCTGGACCATAAAAAAATGCAAATCCACATATTGGTATTGACCAAAAAAATTGAATAGTTTCCCTAATAGAAATGCATAATTATGAAAGGCATACTCTAATTCGCTGCTTTAAATCTATTTAGATCCAACTTTTCTAAGAATTAATATTTAGACCCATTTAATTCGCTTAGGTTTGAAGTGAGCTCATATAAACTCGGTGCATCTTTATGTCCTTGTTTTAAAAAACTAGTACCTGCAATTGGAAGAAGGTTATAATGTGTTTTTCGGAGCTGCTCTCATAAAAGTTACAAATTTGCCCACTCAAGCCATGGTGCCAGAATTCTTTCTAAACAACACTGCACTGTACTTCTGATCAGCTCTTCTACATTTAATCGGATATACAAAACTCATCAAGAAAGCACCTTACGTATACCCCAAAGAAAACAGTTTGAGACTGTTTCATTTTTCCAGACCCAATGCTCTTAGGATATGCTGGGACAGAATTCACAAATGACGCATTCTATTTTAAAAATTCATAAGAAAGAGAATGGAGCACCACCATATCTCAAGAATTTCCCTTCAGCACCGGTGAAACGGCCGTCACATCATCGAAAAGAGATATAACAAACTAAAAAGTTTCGCTGAACTACAAATGACCAGCGAGATCTGTACCTCCGAGAATGTTGCTATTCTCCTTCATGAACTTTTCCCAGTCCAGCGACTCCTCCTTCTCCAGCTTCTTCACGCCACCGATCACCTCAGGCTGCCACGCCGCCGCCGTCACCTCCGCCACCGCAGCGGCAGCGGCGCTGCTCTCCCGCGTACTGCTGCCGCAGCTGCTGGTCGCATCCTCCGCAGACGCCGCCACCACCCTCCCGTTCCCGGCCACGCTCCTCTGCCTCAGCTCCACCCCGACGTACGTCACGCAGCTCGCCGCGGACCTCTCCGCGTCCGAGCTCTCGCACACCGTCTCCACCACGGACCTCAGATCCGTGACCCTGAACCCCGCGGCCTCATCGCCGTCGACCCCGCGCGGCTCCTCCTCCTCGATCGGGGGGCTCCGGAACCCCCGCTTGCGCTTGGAACGTCGCCTGCGGCGGCGCTGGCCATCGGAGGTGGTCTCGGGGAGGGAGCGCGGGGATAGGTCGTCGGCGGAGAGGTTGCCGGCGAGGAGCTCGAAGGAGAGCTGCCGACCGCCAGATCGGAGTGACATGGGCTGCGTCAGACGAGGCGGCGAGAGGGCGCCCTCTTGAACCCTAGGCATGGACGTCGCCGCCGAGCAGCGGCGAGGAGCGGAGGGGAGGCGGAGGAGTAACGGACGCAGAGGAGAATATATTTTTGGTCGCGTTTATTATGTGCTTCTTATTCTTTTTCGTTGCTTAATTTCTGTTTTTTTTAATTTTTTAAAATGAAATGGCGATGACCTGCGCAGGGCGAATGAATGAAAGGAATGTCTTGGCCTCCTGGGACCTGATTGAGCTTTTTCGTGATTAATTCAGAGGACATTCGAGAATTGACAAATTTGGTATTGCCACGTTAATTATCAAGTTAGCACACGGCCAGTCGAATTATACAAAAAAGGGTATACTCGCATTCGGAAAGTGGGAATATAAATTATTTTGTAGCGTCAAAATTCTGATCCACCACTCGGAAGAGACGATGAAAAATGTGTGGAAATATGTATCTTTTCCATTACCATAGTGATTGGTGGAAAAAATTAAAAGAAAACATATCCTTAAAAATTCATTCCTATCAGAATCTTCAAGAAAGCATAGGCAACAGTAAGACATGATATACAAATAGCAAAGGTAAAACACATTTCAGTAATAAATTTCAGGTCGATTATACAACCCTTTTCGAAAGTAGGTACAAATATACGATCCTTTTAATTTTAACACCATTTATACAAGTATCGACCATCTTATACATTTTGCGAGGAAAAGCAAAACGACATAACAAAGCCCAAACCATAATATGTACATGTACGGCTAGAGGGTTAATTGAACTAGTAGTGTGCCCGTGCTAACCCTACGGTAAAATACAAAACAAGATAAAATTTGTAAAAAATAAAACGGAGAGAGAGGCAATCATGGACGGCGGCGCCGGCGTTGCTGAGGCGACAGAGCAGCAGATGTCGGAACGGCCACAGCCAGCGGTCGTTTCCGACACCGTGCTTCTGCTGGTGCCGGGGTTCTTCTACATCTGGCGCCGCACGGTGGCCTCCGTGGGACGGAACGGCACGGCTTGTCGATGGCGCCGCGTCCTCGTCCTCCTCCGCTGCACGCCCTTACTGTCCTTTCTTCCACGGGTGGCGATGATTGCGTATTGTGATGTGATTGTTTCTGTTTTTCGAATATCTGTTTTTGGAAAGGGGAAATCAGGAGGAGAGGTGGCGTCCGGCTGAGAGGCGCGGGATTGGGCGCGGAGGGCGCGCTCGGGTGGAGAAGGGTATCGCGGGGTGGAGACATTAATACCAAATGAGGCGAATTTCTGCTATCACCAGCAACCTATAACCAGCTCTTTAGTATGTTGGGAATGATGTCTTGGATCCAAACTTTACAACTTTGATCCTCTTTCTGTTGACTTCCAAAATTCTTCGCTCCAAATATCCCATTACTTGTGCCTGTTGGTTTTTTTTTAAAAAAAAGTCATTTGTGGTGCTTACTGCTTACGATGCTGGTGAATTGTAATGTGTGGGAACGTCAAAAGCAGGGGGATACCTTTTTTTGTGTTCGATCCTTGTCACACGAAACCTGTTTAATGCAAAGTTAATGCAATTCTGTTAGTAAACAAAGAATACGTTTCATTGAAGATAAAACAGTGTATAGCATTACTGTGAAAATAGCTCAAATAGAACTGTTATTATGCTCAAAAAAGTTAATGGTAACTGAAATAGTCATTCTGCTGTGGAATTTCTCAGCACTCAGAATTTGGTGGGGAAAATACCCAACAAGGAAGCTTATTTCTCAGCAACAGCAGTGAATAAGAAACCAAGATGCTTCTAACAGTTTGTTGAATAGAGGATCAGCTATTCATGATAGTTCTAAACTACCAACAAAGGAACGACAGAAATAAAATGACTATCACCTCAAATTTGACAGAACCATCATCAAGCTTTTGTTTCACTTCCTTGTAAATTTCAGGCTCTGCAAAAGATGAAAGCAAACATTAATTCAACAGACTGGTGAAGGATGTAAAAGAACCATGACCAGAATAGCTTAGAGCCCAAGACAGTATCAATTAATGCTTTCAAGATTAAATACAATTATCATGAATATCATGTGAAGTATTGCCAACAAGTTCAAACCCCCAAAAAACGCAAGAATTGACTATATAAACACATTGATAAGAAATAAGGTAGGTGATTTGACTATACCAACTGAAATCGGCTCTGTTGAAGCAGAAACAGGTTGTCCCTCAACTCCATCCTCTCTCACAGGTGTATAAATTGCAACAAGTCTATACCCTACGTCATCAACATTAGCTTCATACATTCGTCCAACTTCACCTGTGCAAGAAATCGAGTACAATTAAAAGGTCATTTCTAACTGTAATTATAGAAGCACAATCAATTTGGTAAGATATCATGTCCATTAATTAGGAGTCGAACAATGTTAGCAATTGGTACACATTGCTAAATTTAAAGTTCCACAAAATAATCATACCAGGTATGGAGATAAGATCAGGGCTTCCAACCATGGACCTGAGCCATTGGATTTTGCTCTTGCCTTCTTTGCCACCACTATAGGTACCCCGAACAGCATACAGGTTAGTGTGGAAACCTCTTCCTTCAATTTCCAGTTTTTCAATTTTAGGTTTTCCTGTTAAAACTGTTATGAATAGCGCTTGTATTCAATATGAGGCCAATGGGCCGGTATATATACACAAAGTACAGGTGGTAAATATGCAAAGAACCCCTCATAACAATGGGGAATAACAAACTATACATATATCTCTAACACCCCCCCTCAAACTCATGGTGGATCAACAACACTGAGTTTGGAGAGGTAGAAGCTGTGCTGTGCGCGAGTCTGGGCCTTCGTGAAGAAATCCGTGATTTGAAGCTCCGAAGGCACATACTGAAGAGCAATCACCTGATCATGCACACAAGACCTCATGAAAGAAGCATCAACACCAATATGCTTGGTGAGCTCATGCTTCACAGGATCAGGAGCAATACTGATAGCACCTGTACTGTCTGACAAGAGAGGGGTCGGTGTAGTGACAGAAACACCAAAATCCTCAAGTAACCAGCGTAGCCAAGTAATCTCTGCTGTCAAGAGAGCCATGGCTCGCAACTCAGCCTCTGCACTCGAACGGGACACTGCAGTCTGTTTCTTCGTCTTCCAGGCAATAAGAGAACCCCCAAGAAAAACACAGTAAGCAGAGATAGACCAGCGATCAGAGGGATCGCTGGCCCAAGTAGCATCCGAATAGGCCTGAAGCTGTAACGAGCTGGAACGTGGAAAGAAGAGACGGCGAGAGATAGTCCCGCGAAGGTATCGCAGAACTCGAAGAAGGTGGCCGTAGTGGACCTGAGTGGGAGCTGAAACAAACTGACTCAGAATATGAACTGGATAAGTGATATCCGGACGAGTAACAGCAAGGTAGACAAGACTCCCAACAAGATGACGATAGCGAGTCGGATCAGAAAGAGGCTCGCCATCAGAGAGTCGGAGATGAACATTGAGCTCCATGGGAGTCTCAACAGTACGCTGATCAGTGAGAGAGGCGCGATCAAGAAGATCCTGAATGTATTTCTCTTGGGACATAAAGAAACCATCTGGAGTGGAAGTAACCTCAATCCCAAGGAAGTAACGAAGAGGACCAAGATCCGACATAAGGAACTGCTCACTAAGACGAGCCTTGACAAAGGCAATGTACTCAGAATCATCTCCCGTAATGATCATATCATCAACATACAGAAGAAGAAGAGTCCGACCACGAGACGAAGTGTAGACAAAGAGCGCAGGATCATGATCACTAGCTGAAAAGCCAGCAGCAGTGACCACAGAGGAGAAGCGCTCAAACCAAGCACGAGGGGCTTGCTTAAGGCCATAGAGAGAGCGACGAAGGCGACAGACCACGCCCTCAGGAACAGAATACCCGGGTGGCGGATGCATGTAGACCTCCTCACGCAACTCGCCATTAAGAAAGGCATTCTTGACATCAAGCTGAGAAACAGACCAGTGGCGAACAGACGCCACCGAAAGAAGAGTGCGAACAGTGGTCATGTGGGCCACAGGAGCAAAAGTCTCGTCGTAGTCAACACCATGCTCCTGCTGGAAGCCACGAGCAACAAGACGCGCCTTATAGCGCTCAAGAGAGCCATCAGAGCGAGTCTTAATCTTATAGACCCACTTACACGTGATGGGATGAGAATGAGATGGAAAAGGAACAAGATCCCAAGTACCAGTACGCTCGAGGGCAGCAATCTCCTCGGCCATGGCAAGCTGCCACTCAGGATGAGTAACAGCATCCCGGTAGGAGACAGGCTCACGAGTAGCTGCGCCAGCAAAGGCAAAACGGGAAGGAAGCCGAATCGACTGGCGATCGCGGAGAGCGTAGCGAGGAGAAGATGACCCATCAGGGGAAGATGGAGCATCAGAAGAAGATGGAACATCAGGAGAAGATGGCTCATCTGGAAGATCCTCAATAAGGGGAAAAGGTACTGTAGTGGGAGGAGCCTGGGGAGTCGTAGGAGACGACACAAGCGGCGACAACGGCGGAGAGGCCACAGGGGGAATATGTGGAGACTCAGTGGGACAGGTGGACGAGGGCAAAACAGATATAGGTGTATCTGGAAAGGTCAAGAAAGACAGAGACTCCACAGAGGAAGCCGAAGTAGAGGCAGGACGTGGGTAGAATGGACAAGACTCGTCGAAAGTCACATCCCGAGAAACCCGTATCCGACGACCAACAGGATCCCAGCACCGATAGCCCTTGTGCTCGGCACTGTATCCCAGAAAGACACACTCAATAGACTGAGCGGTCAGTTTGGTGCGTTCTCGAGGGGCGAGGAGAACGTAGCAAACGCAGCCAAACAGATGAAGGGCAGAGTAGTCAGGAAGATGACCACAGAAACGCTCAACAGGGATCGCACCCTGAAGAGCAGAAGAAGGCTGGATGTTGACAAGATAGGTGGCAGTGGAAACAGCCTCGGCCCAAAAGTGAGGTGGAATAGAGGCGGCGATCATCAGAGCACGAGCAGTCTCAAGGAGGTGACGATGCTTGCGCTCAGCGACACCATTCTGAGCATGAGCACCAGAACAAGAGAACTGAGCGAGAGTGCCTTGCTCAGCAAGGAAGCTGCGCAGGTGACGAGAGAGGTACTCGCCAGCAGAATCAGCGCGAAAGACACGAATAGGAGTGGAGAACTGTGTGTGAATCATAGTGGCAAATTGTTTATAGATAGACAAGGCCTCACTACGAGAAGACATGAAATATATCCAAGTGTGACGAGAGAAATCATCTATAAATATGATATAATATCGATGACCCCCTTTCGAAACGAAGGGAGCCGGACCCCAAACATCTGAATGAACAAGATCAAAAGGGCGCTGAGACACAGACTCACTATGAGGATAAGATAGCTGAATCTGTTTACCTAACTTACAGCCCTGACAATCTAAAGACACGTCTCCTGAGACAGACCCCAGAAGACCACGACGAACTAAGGACGACAGACGGGATCCACACAGATGGCCAAGACGGTGATGCCACTGCTGGAAAGAGCCGGTAGACGAAGTGACAGAAGCAGAGAGACTGGCGGCAATGGTGGCAGCGGAAGGAAGGTGAAGCTAGTCAAGCTCCCAGAGACGCTGTGAGTCACGGCGCCGAGGGCCAGAACCAACCAGAGCTCCTGTGTGACGATCCTGAACACAACAAGAGTCAGAGTCGAGAATGACCCGATAAACAAGGTCAGTAATCTGCCCGGCAGAAATAAGCTGCATGGTAAGGCGAGGAACATGAGCAACAGAAGGAACATGAAAGGATGAGTTGCTAAGAGATCCTCGATCAGAGACAGAAAGAGATGTACCATCAGCAGTAAGAACACTGATAGGAGAATCAAGAGGTGTAATAAAAGACAGCGTGGAAGGATCAGGAGTCATGTGAAAAGATGCTCCAGAATCAAGAATCCACGGGGAGATACCTGACTGTGTAGGGGGTGGTTTCTTAGTGCCCAAAGAGTCAGTAGCAGAACCTGCAGAACCTGTCGAGGGAGAACCTGAAGCGGCAAGCAGGCGTCGAAGTCTGGCTATCTACTGCTCGGTGAGAGAAGCTGCTGAAGAAGTCGATGCAGACGTCGTCGTAGAAGCACTAGTGCCAGTAGAAGACCGGCGTGAAATATGCCGCTTCTTCTTATAGCACTGGGACTCAATGTGGCCGACCTTGTCGCAGTAGGAACAGTGAGGACGGCCATCTCCAGATGGCGGACGGCCACCACCACCTGTGGTAGCCGCTGGAGGAGTCAGTGTAGCAGGCGGACGAGCGGCGAGCACAGAGGGGAGTGGCATCAGACCAGCACCACTCAGACGAGTCTCCTCCGCGCGTATCTCGGTAAGAGCCTCCAGGAGAGTGACACGAGGGTGGCGTGCAAGGAGCTGGGCACGCCTTTGCTCAAACTCAGGACGAAGGCGAGTAAGGAACTCGTAAACCCGCTGAAACTCCAGGTCAGCACGTACATCCAGGCAGCACGGACAGGTACGACAGCCAGCAGTGCGAAGTGAGTCCAACTGACGGCAGACAGCAGAACTCTGAGCGTAAAAAGCGTCAACAGTAGCATCACCCTGCTGAAGAGAGTGCTCCTGGCGGACCACGGACAGGTACAGGGCATCACCAGAGGGCTCGTAGCGCTGACGAAGATGAGTCCACATCTGGAAAGCCGAAGGGAGTCCCACAACCTCAGAAGAAAACTGAGGTGGGACACTGGCGATGAAGACAGCAGCAGCCCGAGCGTCGTCATCGTACCACTGAGTGTAGACGGTCAGACGATCCTTGTAGGAATCCAGAGCCTCCTGGTAGGCAGAGACAGCTTCATCATCAGCTTCATCATCAGCAGCAGCCTTATCGGCTGTCGGGGGCAATGCAACAGGCGTAGGCTCTGTCGGAGGAATAGGGCAAGGCGGGCAGGTGACATCGCCAGAGAGGACGCCCCAGAGACGAAGACCACGCATATGGATGCGCATGTGAGACACGAAGTCGGTGTAATTAACACCATCAAAGATCACCGGGCAGCGAGGGAGGGAAACGGTGCCCATTGGTAGGCGGCGCTGGACGGCGCGGCGACCAAGGCAACGAAGTCTAACAGGCGGCGCTGGACGGCGCGGTGGTTAGAACGACGTTTTTTTCTCCGCTCAGTTAAAACCTCAAACGGGCCGGCCCGTTACGCACGCACGCCAGTTTTTAGGGTTGCACGGGGCGGCGGCGCGACGGCGGCCGGGGCGGCGGCGCGACGGCGGCCGGGGCGGCGGCGCGACGGCGGTGGCGGCCCGGCGGAGCGGGCAACGACGACGGCGGCCCGGCTCCCGACGGAGAAGTCGGCGGCGGAGTAGTCGGGCGGAAGGCGGAGGCGCCGAGGCCGGGCCGGCGGGCGCCGGACGGGAGGCGGAGGCACCGAGCCGAGGCCGGGCCCGAGGAAGGCGGAGGCGTCCCGGCGAAGGCGGCGGCGGCCCGGGGAGTCGGCGGGGCCGACGGGGGAGTCGACGGCGGCGACGACGACGGGGGAGTCGGCGGGGCCAATGGGGGAGTCGACGGCGACGGCGGCGAGGCGACAAGCGAGGCGACGGGAAACCCTAGGTACGCTCTGATACCATGTTATGAATAGCGCTTGTATTCAATATGAGGCCAATGAGCCGGTATATATACACAAAGTACAGGTGGTAAATATGCAAATAACCCCTCATAACAATGGGGAATAACAAACTATACATATATCTCTAACAAAAACCAAATGCCACTTTGCTTATAGATATTGCATATTTTATCACTTTGAATGAGAATGGTTATAAACAGCATCAAGAAAACTGCAATATGACCTTCAAGTTTGGGTTGAATATTGCAATAGACATCAAACCAATTATCTTTTTCTTTAGTGTACACAAGAACTTCAATGAAGATGACGCAAATATACACATGTTGAACAACCAAAAACATATTTTGACCCAAATACTAACAATAAAGAGGTTATCAAGGATGCAGTGTACAAGCCTATAGTGATTTATCATATTGATCTCACCAAAATGATTTTTTTGGAAATAAAAAGTTAGTGATTTATTAGTTATATTAGGTTCAACTGAAATGTCAATAACTTTTACAAGTTACAAGATGCATGCTAGTTTGGTACAATATCAGTAAAAAAGCATAAGCGGTAGACAAAAGACCTGGCAAAATAGGAGCAGTCACAGTTGATACCAATTCACTGGATCGCCCCAAATACATCAATCACATACAATTCACATTTGAGGCATCGGCCAATATCCTTGAAGCGTACTTTGTATGAACGAGAGCACTGGGTAGCCAATAGTTCAAAAGCCTGATCCACTCCTGATCCATTGGAAGCAAACCTGCATCCGGGGATCCATAGTGTTACATGCATATTGACAAGAGTGACAAAACAGATGTGTCTTTTCTTACCATTGATATTTTATTTCTTTCTTGTAGTTGCTCCATATATGTTGTTGAATCTCATTGCTAGGAATTTGTTCTAGTACGGTCAGTGTTTCTCTTTCAACCTGATTTCCCTTCAGTGAGCAGGCCTCGATTTTGAGTTGTTCTGAAAGGGGAAAAAATACATGTAGTTACATAAAAACTGTGAACATAAAACAACATCCAATAAGTTCAGAGATTATAAATTACCAGGAAAATCACATCAGATGGTTCAGAAAGCTTTTCTTCGCCAATGGCCCCATCTGAACGAACAGGAGTATACCTGCCAAGACTTACAATAGCATATCAGACAACAAAAAAGAGCTTCTGTTGAATTTCAACCAAATTTTATTCATCAGATCATAAACAATCTCAAGTATATCTATATATACTTCTCATAGAACCCAAAAGAACGGCTACTAAGCTGCTTCAGTTTGTCATATATGTGAGAATGAAATATACAATGGCTATTAAGCAAGCTGCTTCAGTTTATCATATATGTGAGAATGAAATGTACAAAGTAACATTCTACAGAGAAATTCTTTAGAACAAAGTTTTCTCTTCTTCTTTTTTTTGGTGAAGCACAAACTGCAATGTATTTGAGCAAAAATAAGAAAACTAATAGAGCTACGTAGAAAAGAAAGCACTTGCTGAAGCCTTCTAAAATACAGCGCACGGTGCTCACAGGTGGGGCTAGCTGACGATGTCATCACCGGCCTCCCGCTGCTGGGACTTGTTACCCTTCTTGGCTTCCTCCTCCGCGGCGCCCGCTACGGCCGCCATGAGAAGGGCGCATACGGCCGCGGTTGCAGCGAGGGCAAGGAGGGGACGCATCTGCGGAGGCGGTGTTAGTGGCGGCTCGCGGCTCGCTCACCAAACCGCCGGCGCTGGCGTAGGGGTCGGAGGAGGGGAGGCGGTTATGCCCCCAACTGAGCGAGTCGGGGCCGGCTGTGTGCGCGCGCGTTCGGGAGGCGCCGCGCATGGGCCATGCGGGCCTGCGCTGGGGAGATGCAGGTTCGCGGTCGGTTGCCTGATGGATGGACGACGGCGGCGCGAAGAACCGGGAGAGATAGGGGAGAGGATTCGGTGGGGGGAGAGAAGCTGGCGCACGGGATTCGGTGGGGGAGGAGCGGCGGAGGACTCTTGTAGGGAGGAGGCGAGGACGGAGGTCTCGGCGGAGGATCTGTGGGGAGGAGGAGAGCGGCGGAGGATCAGTGGGGAGGAGACGAGGACGGAGGTCTCGGCGGAGGATCTGTGGGGAGGAGGAGAGCGGCGGAGGATCTGTGGGGAGGAGGTGAGGAAGGAGGTCGTCTCGACGGGGGATCTGTGGGGAGGAGGCGAGGACGGAGTGAGGTCTGCGGACGAATCGAGGCGGAGCAGTTTGCGGGAGAAAGAGGAATCGAGGCGGAGCGGTTTGCGGGAGAAAGAGACGGGAGAACGCACGGACTGCCACCAACTCCAATTTTTATGTAATAGAGATGTGCA
Organism: Dendrocalamus latiflorus; assembly: GCA_017311315.1. Taxonomy (NCBI): domain Eukaryota; kingdom Viridiplantae; phylum Streptophyta; class Magnoliopsida; order Poales; family Poaceae; genus Dendrocalamus; species Dendrocalamus latiflorus. The sequence continues at coordinate 47,328,425 of CM029612.1, read as the reverse complement.
TGATTTGGATGATTTTGGCCTTAGGATCTTCAATGAGTAAGAGAAGAAGACTTGAGAAGAGATCCAGGCCATTCATTTGTATGAAGTTGGATTACTTTGGTACACAAATATGGGTGAACTTAGATTAGGCATAACTGTGGGGGTGGTTGAGGGGGTGGATTTAGTAAAGAAAATTTTGGTGTATTATAGAGGGGTAGAGATACTTGTGGATAATGTCGAGGAGAGTGGCCATCATTATCGCTTCCATAACGGTCAGCTGGGTCAACCCCACTATCATCGATGAAGTTATCATCATCTACAGTTCTAACACCTTCTTGATCATCCTGTTCCACAAGACAAAAATGTTAGCAGAGTGCGTTAATTTGTCCAAGGTTATGAAAATAGTAGGTCAAAGAGGAATGCCAGGCTAAATAAAACAATGCAGGACACCTAACCAATACCAAAAATCTGACTCAATTTGTCAAATGGAAGATTCCACATTAAATACTACCATCCTGAGCAAGCAATTTTCCTTAAAGGAAAAAACTGCAAGAATTGAGAGCAAAAGTAAACTCAATTATCATGGAGATGAGTAAGGTATCAGCAAACAAGCCTGCCACTGCCTATCATCTAAAAATACGATATTCTCCAGATATACTGCCTTAACATGGAACACATCAAGAATAATCTGAGTTCCATAGCAAACCAATCCATTGCAACTGGATGAACCATCAGCAGCAGTATACAAACTAAAAAGAGTGACCTTTAATGCAACATACAAAGCACATACAGTAATTTACCGGTGACGAACATATCGAATACATCGGAAGCAATTGTTACCTCAGAGTCACCCCCAGCGATGGTGTCCCAGAGCTCTTGGATCTCCCTCTTCCCTTCATCCTGCTCCTCGTGGCCGCCACCGCCCTTCCCTCTCGAGCCCCTCTTCTCCCTCGCCATCCCCATCCCTCTGTCCCTCTCCCCGCCGTCCTCCCTCCTCCTCTTCTTCTCCTTCTCCTTGCCTCCGCCCCTCACGAGGTCCCTCAGCGCCGACGAGCCCTTTCTCTTCCTTGCCGCGTCGGCCTCCGGATCCACATCCGTATCCGCCAACGCCGCCGCCTCCTCCCCCCAGTCATCTAGCCCGTCACCGGTCATGTCGTCACCGCCTCCTCCGCCTACGGCCTTCTTGAGTAGGCGCTTCCGGGGCTTGGACGAGGAGCCGGCGTCGTCGTCGCCGTGCACGGGCGTGGGGGAGCGGTCGCGGTTCCAGTCGGCGCCTCCGCCGTCGTCGCCGAGGTCGTCCTCGAGGTCGTCGTAGGGCTGCGGCTCGGGCGAGGGGTCGCGGGCGTCGGCGCGGGGTGGGGAGGAGGAGGCGGCGGCGGCGCGGGGTGGGGGGAGGAGGAGGCGGCGGCGGAGCGGAGGGGTGGGGGAGGAGGAGGAGGCGGCGACGGTGGAGGAGCGGGGGAGGAGGCGGCGATGGCGGAGGAGCGGGGGAGGAGGCAACGGAGAAATCAGAGGGGAGGAGGCGGCGACGGTGGAGGAGCGGGGGAGGAGGCGGCGATGGCGGAGGAGCGGGGGAGGAGGCAACGGAGAAATCAGAGGGGAGGAGGCGCACGGGTTCGGTGGGGGAGGCCGGCGGAGGAGGGAGGGGAGGAGGCGGAGGAGGGGTGGGGGAAGAGGAGGAGACGGGGGAGGAGGCGGCGGAGGAGGCGACGGGGGAGGAGGCGGATGGGAGGAGGCGGTGGTGGGGGGAGGCAGGCGGCGGCGAAATCCGAGGGGAGGAGCGCACGGGTTCAGGAGAGGTGGGTGGGGAGGGCAGTTCAGGAGGAGGGAGGGGGGACGCAAGGGCGTGATGGGGTGGGGTTCTGGTTCAATGATGTGCATGATCTGGATGATTTTGGCCTTAGGATCTTCAATGAGTAAGAGAAAAAGACTTGAGGAGAGATCCAGACCATTCATTTGTATGAAGTTGGATTACTTTGGTACACAAATCTGGGTGGACTTAGATTAGGCATGACTGTAGGGGTGGTTGAGGGGGTGGATTTAGTAAAGAAAATTTTGGTGTATTATAGAGTTGGGTAGAAATGATCAAAACCAAATGATTTTACTTTATACATGCATAGAGAGACATTTGGAATGCTGTGGCCTGTGGACTAGGGAGGTGTCCGCTGTGGGCAGCACGAGGTGCCCGGCGTGCTGCCATCATTGGTGCAGCAAGAAGGCCCGGGCCCCGACAGCGACCTCACCACGCGCGCCCCTCCGTCGTGCCCGCGCACCCCACCCGGCCCCGTCCTCGCCGCGGACGCACCGTGCGCTGCCGCGAAGATCAAGGCCAGAAGGCACAGAACCACCGGCAGCTTGCCCATCGAACTCGACGATGCAGCTGGGATACCCATGGCTAAGGAAATCTAGCGACTTGTTCACGCTTAACCGAGACGCGTTCTCTGTGTATTTTTTTTCTTTCTTTCGAGAATACTAGTCGAGACGCGAACTGTGGAGGAGAATTTGGTTAGATTCGTTTGCCTTTCGATGGGCAGGGGTGACACGTATCAAGGGTGTGTATATAGGCCAGGGCAAGGCGTGTGCATGGAAACGGGACGCGATTTTCCAGGGGTTCGTACGCTTCTCCGCCCGAAGTATGCATGAAGTTCTCTTCGGGTTAGCTAGTGCGGATGTGTGATCCGCGGGCGTTTTTGCGGTAGAACGAGCAGGAAGCAGCAGCAGTCGGTGAGCGAATGTACGCGCTGCATGCTACTTGGGCGGCATTTTCACGGAATCATCCCAGAAGACGGCGGCATCTTTATGTTCTTGTTTTTTTTTAAAAAAAAAGAACAAGTACCTGCAATTGGAAGAAGGTTATAATATTTTTTCAGAGCAGCTCTCATTAAAGTGACCAGAAGCCTAATCTAGCCCCCTGCGCTCGTCGTAATCCCAGAATTAGCCTCCAGTGCTACGAAATGGCAAGTTTGGCCCCAGACACGTTTGGAGACCGCGTGAAGGGTTGGGCGCGCCTTGCAACTACGTAGAGAGCAGGTGGCCTGACAGGTGGCAGTGCCAGGGAGGTGACGCCCCGAGAGAGGGGCACAAGGCGAAATATTTTTTAAGTACTTAAAAAAAACTTTTTTTGATTTTTTTGCCACGTGTCGCGAATCTAAGCGTCCTGCACACAGCTATGTATAGGGGGCCCTGCACCTGAGCCGCTCTCGAGGTGGGTGCCCAGGCATCACAGTCCAGTCATAATTTGATAGGTCCGCCCCGTACGATCCATCACGTACGAGACGATCCCCGTAGAACACGAATAGATCCTAAATGCCCAACATGGGCTATCTAAAATGGGTGCACAACAAGCCCAGTTAGTAAACCATACGCATTAATCATACCATGTAACACCTGCTACCGTATGTAAAGCGGGATTTGTGTTATTGTACTTCATCAACTTAGCGTACTACAGCTACAAATTTCAATATTAATTATCCTCCCCATAGTTTGAACCATTTTTAGTTTAACATTTTCAACTCGAATATAAGAGTTAACCCCCAAGGAAACTAACATAAATAATTTCGCAGGGCAAATTGGCTTAGCCAAAAATACTAATTTTTTCCTAGATCAATGGGGTACTGCACAACTCAAATATAAAATTTCATGAATTGACCATTCCATTTCATCCATTTTTGAAATTCAACTCCAAAATCATCCTATTTGTGCTATTTTTTAAACCAGGACAAATTCATTGTACAGAATTGCAAAATCAATATTTTCTGGTGCTATGTGACACATTAAGAGCATGTGAGAATTTTCTAGAATTTGTAAACCTCTATTTGTCTTTGTTTTCAAATATTACCCTTTATTACCATTTACATTAAAAATCTAGAAATTTTCTTTGAATAATGCCTCCAAATATTTTCCCTACGTCACTAACATATTGAACAACAGTTCTATGAATTTTCATAATTTTTCGAGGTTGTATGCTATTTTAAATCAATCGAGTCTTTCATCTATTGCTAGAGGCATCTTGGTCTTTTTTTTTAATTAATTTTCTATTTTTTTAAATAATTTTGGTGATTTCAATATTACTTAAATTTCCCTGAGTATAAACAATTTTTATTTTCATTTTTTCATCGCAATTATCACAGTTTACCCCTCCATCGAAACTAACATAAAAATTTCATAGAATGTGCAACATTCAATTACACCATGTCGCACTACTTTTTACCATTGTTAGACTATGCACATCTAAGCATACGACACATGTATTACCCTAAAATTCAAAAATGACTCAATAAGGTTTCTGCAAAATAGAATACAAACGCTAAAGCATAATAAGTACTTCCAAATACAGAAAAAAAATTATAATCTTCTTCCAATGCAAAGAAAATTGGCCCAAGTCAATGGAAACTACCTTTTTCAAATGCTCCAAACCTGCCATGCAACTTTTCCAAATGCGCAAAATTAAAATTACAAATAGCAACAACTAAAAAATCTACCCTTCTCTGCTACCTCTCTCAGCCTCTCATTCCTGCCTCTCAGTCTCTCGCTGCCTTCGAAAATCAACCACTGATCCTTTAAAATTGCCGAGCATGCATAGTGCAAGACAGCACCTAGAGCAACTGTATGCACGTGGGTGAGGGCAGCCGCCGGCGCTTCCCACAAATGGCACACGGGAGGGAGCTACAGGGCCAGCCGCCACGAGCCCCGCCTCATGGCGGCAAATGGCACGGGTAGGGGGCCGTACTAGCAGCTCACGCGAACAGGTGGAGCGCCAGGGGAGTTGATGCAGTGGGGGCGCCAATCGAGCTCACGAGGGGGCAGCGCGCCACAAGGGTCCCGTGGTTGGAGGGTGCATTAGAGGGGCAGATTTGGGATTTCTTGCGCATGGGGCCATATGTGCCATTGGCGTTGCGCAAACGGCCAAAAATTCCCAGAATTTTTTCTAAAGTCAAACCACTCTGCACTGTACTTCTGATCATCTCTTCTACATTTAATCAGATATACAAAACTCATCAAGAATTTACGTATACCCCAAAGAAAACAGATTGAGACTGTTTCATTTTTCCAGACCTAATGCTCTTAGGATATGCTGGGACAGAATTCACAAATGACGCATTCTATTATTAAAATTCATAAGTTTCATAAGAAAGAGAATGGAGCAACGCCATATTGTAACGCCCCCATATCTGGAAACAAGGACGTCGTACCATCCGCAACAGCCCAGGAGTTCAGTTGCAGATAGAAAGTGTATCATGCCTGCTCACGAACAGTTAAAAGAAGTTAATTTGATTAAAATAAAACCTAATGGCCAACTTTAGTGACAATACAAGCGTCTATGCCCAAAGCTTAACTTACATACAGAAGAGCCAAAGAAAACTCCACACGAACGCTTGAGCGTGGTCATAACCCTAACACGAAAGCTGTAACATCCTCTTTTCCTCTGGTATCTGTTGTGGTGGAGACATTGCAAGACTGAGTAACATCAACCGTACTCGGCAAATCACATGGAGAAATGATGTATAGCTATTTGTCGGGATTATCAAATGAAGGGAATATATAGTTGTTTCATTATGATATGGATGCAATTTTATTTGTCAACACTTTTAAACACAAAAGAATAATAATAACTTAAGTATTTGGGGGTTTCAAAACTTGATTAACAGACCTCAACATTCTTTAACTCATTTCTAAACCTATTTATGTTTCACTGTTGGAATCACCCATGAACATAGCTTCTTTTATCGGAAGCACGGCGTATTCGAGATATTATTGTGATTACTCCGTAGAATTGCCCAGCTTTACCCACAAGAATTTCTCGGTCCTTCCCGTTGTTCTCGGTCTTCTCTACCGGCTTCAAGCTTGCTTAATTTGCCTTTGCTGCCCTCCAGTTGATCAACTCACTTGGTCCATTCACTAGCGCAGAAAACGCAGTCAAATAAGTTTCTGTCTTGCAGAATGTAAGCTGGGAACAAAATGCAATTAAATAACAAGAAAAGACATAAAAGGAAATGGGTTGGGTGGTTGGAGTTCAACAATGCTTGGTTGGCTAACAAGGTTAGGATTGGATTAGATAGGTTCGGGACTATCGAAAAGGTTATATATGGGTTGGACGGATTTTGGAAATGGAGGATTAATTTTTAGAAATGGATGATTGATTTTTGAATTGGGTGAGTTTGGGTTTCATCGAGATTTGATTTGACAAAACGGAGGTCGGAAATGGATTCACGAGGTCGAAACGATCAAAACAGGGTATTTTTGTAAATTTGGGTTCTGATGAACAGTAACGGGTTCAACACTGTTCATCGTGGATCGGTAGTTACAGTACCGGGTTCTGATGAACAGTACAGGTTTAATACTGTTCATCGCAAATCGGTAGCTATAGTACTGTTCATCACGGAAATATGTATCTTTCCCATTACCACAGTGAATTCGTGGAAAAAAAATATAGGCAACAGTAAGACGTGATATACAAATAGCAAAGGTAAACCACATTTCAGTAACAAATTTCAGGTCGATTGTACAACCCTTTTCGAAAGTAGGTACAAATATACAATCGTTTTTAATTTTAACACCAAATATACAATTATCGACCACCTTATACGTTCTGCGAGGAAAAGCAAAACGATAGAACAAAGCCCAAACCATAATATGTACATGTACGACTAGAATGTTGAATGAACGAATGAATGATCAAAACCAAATGATTTTACTCTATACATGCATAGAGAGAGAGAGAGATGGAATGCTGTGGCCTGTGGACTACGGAGGTGTCCGCTGTGGGCAGCACGAGGTGCCCGGCGTATTGCCATCATGGGTGCAGCAAGAAGGCCCGGGCTCCGACAGCGACCTAGCCGTGCGCGCCCCTCCGCCAAGCCCGCGCACCCCAACCGGCCCCGCCCTCGCCGCGGACGCGCCGTGCGCTGCCGTGGCGATCAAGGCCAGAAGGCACAGAATCACCAGCGGCTTGTCCATCGAACTCGACGATGCAGCGGGGGGCTAAGCAAAGCCTAGCAACTTGTGCACGCTTAACCGAGACGCGTTCTCTCTGTTTTTTCTTTCTTTCGAGAATATTAGTCGAGACGCGATCTGCGAGGGACGATTTGATTAGATTCCTTTGCCTTTTGATGAGAAAGGGTGACACGTATGAAGGGTGTATATATAGGTGAGGGCAAAGCTTGTGCATGGAAATGGGACGCAATTTTCCAGGGGTTCGTATGCCTCTCCGCGCGAAGCTTGCATGAAGTTCTCTTCGGGCGTTTCTTCGGTAGAACGAGCCGAAAGCAGCAGCAGTCGGCGAGCGAATGTACGCGCTGCTACTTGGGCGGCATTTTCACGGAATCATCCCAGAAGACGGCGGCAGTAGAGTCGTGGGCCAATAGACATGCGAGGTGAAAGAAGACGAAGATACGTGCACTTTTCACCTCAAACTGGGTCGATCCGGGCAGAAAGCCCAAACTCGACGCGACCCAGCCGTGTAGCACCGAGAGCTTGTTGGTGGAAGAAGAACTAGCCGGGTGGGATCAGTGCCTCAGTGGTACGCCGAACACTTTGGGCTTGAAATACACATGATGGACCCGGGCCCGCCTAGCCCAACGTGAGGCGAATCTTCGCTCGGCCTCCACGGCGTGGAAGCGCGCGTGCCTATATTTTCCGTACAATCTGATACTGTAATAGCAATTTAAACTATTATTTTTATACAGATTATAGTACTACTATAGTGCTCTACAGTATTGCTACAGTGCACATGTGCATATCATTGTCTGATTCGCTAGTTACATAAATTCTGTTGTGTAACAGTTGCACAATAGAATTTTTCCCTCGCATGCACTAGATCGTCAAGCCTCCGTACCACGGGCGCGCGGCATCGTGCTCACCACCTCACTTGCAGTACGCGCCGCATGGCCGGCCTCGACCGCCAGGTTGCGCTTGCCGATCAGGTCGTCGGCCGGCGTCTAGGCTCTATCAGCTTAGAACAAAAGGAATATGGGATGTAGAGTTATTTGGCTTCTCTGTACGTCCCTCTCCCGTTCGATCTTGTGCCCAAAGCGTGCAGGATGAATTGGAGTCTCGGACGGGTGCCTCCTTTGCAGGACGCCAATCACCTTGCTTGTAAACAAGGCAACTATATACACACACACAAAATGGTGATTAGTTATGTGCGATCATCACACGGAAACATGCATGGAGGCGGCGGCGACGCACCTGCAGATATTGCGCACGTACGCCGAGAATATTCTGTAGAAAAGCTAGAAGAACCTCTCTCATCCTTGGAATAATTAACCTCATTGGTGGTGCAAGGAAGAATTAGATCATGAAAGACTGAAACGGCACACAAGTATCATATTCTTCGGTGGCCGAGGTGGTGATCGGTTCGGCTGAAAAGCTCGTGGCTTATGGCTGAAAACACTGTAACTTGCTGAAAAAAGTACTGTAGCTGACAGAGCCTTATTTAGCATAACTAAATTTAAAAAAATTTCAAAATAAAAAAATATGTTAGCCCATTACGTATAATACAAATAAATACGGGGAAAAAAGAACCGGCAAAAAAACTCAACAAAAAGTCAAAAGTTCAGAAAAAGACGAAACTTATGAATAGTGAAAAATAAACCTGAAGCCAGAAGTCTAAGCCGAGTTGATCAGAGCCTAATTAACCGCCAAGGTATAACTTTGGCGTGGCGTCCGTCCGTCGTGGAGGTGGCAGAAGTGCCGGTACAATTAACATGTAGCCTCCGCATGGCCCGTGCTATGCATGCGCGGCATCGATCGTGCTCAACACCAACCAGATGCAGCGCACGCAAGGCCGGCGTGGGGTTGCGGCCGTAGTACCGCGATCGATGATGCTGAAGCGGCGGCCGGACGTACGGTTTGCTGGAATGCCCGATGTTTAGCTGAGATAAATTCATGGCAGTATAATTTAGACGGGGATGAGCCCTGACAGTACGTACGTGCATTTGTCGGTTTGTGGATGATATAAAAGCTAAAAAACGTAGCTGACAGTCTGCTTTGCGCACGCATATTCATATTAGATTCTGCTGATGATTTTTTACTGTGACTGATAGTTTTTAATTGAAAATAAATATTATTGACTAAAAATGTGGCTTTTAGAAAGAATAGACGTCGCCGCAGCGCAGCGGTGAGGAGTGGAGAGGAAGCGGAGGAGTAACGGACGCAGAGGAGAATATATTTTTGGTCGTGTTTATTATGTGCTTCTTATTCTTTTTTGTTGCTTAATTTCTGTTTTTTTTAAAAAAATTTAAATGAGATGGCGATGACCTGCGCACGGTGAATGAATGAAAGGAATGTTTTGCCCTCTTGGGGACCTGATTGAGCTTTTTCGTGATTAATCCAGGGAACATTCGAGAATTGACAAATTTCGTAATGCCACATTAATTATCAAGTCAGCACACGCCAGTCGAATTATACAAAAAGGGTATACTCGCATTCGAAAAGTGGGAATATAAATTCTGATCCAGCACTTGGAAGAGATGATGAAAAATGCGTGGAAATATGTATCTTTTCCATTACCATAGTGATTCGTGGAAAAAAAATAAAAGAAAACATATCCTTAAAAATTCATACCTATCAAAATCTTCAAGAAAGCATAGGCAACAGTAAGACGTGATATACAAATAGCAAAGGTAAACCACATTTCGGTAACAAATTTCAGGTCAATTATACAACCCTTTTCGAAGAGTTAAAGCCACTTTTAGCACTGTTTCGCATTGTATTTACAAAAATAGACGTTTCTGAACGGTATTGACAAAAATGTCATTTCTGCCGTCCGATGGGTGGGCGGCAGTGTCCGCGAGACGACACACGGCGCTACCACCGGTGGCAGGCACCTGCCGCCCCCTCACTAGATAGCAGGCAGCCTGCCGCCCGGTGGGGGGACGGCAGGCCTGCCGTCCCGTGAGGGGGCGGCAGGTAATTAAGCCGGCTTAATTATCTGTCTTATTTTTTATTTAGTATTTGTTTGAATTTTTAAATATACCAAATGAGCTTAAAAAATTATAAAAATTTATGTATAGCCTCCCGACACAATGTACCTCATAGTGTAATTTTTAAGCAATATTATCCATTTCGAATATGCTCAAAATTCATACAATTTCGATATTTTTACAAGTTTTTACATATAGAAAACGAGCTCGAAAAATTACAAAATTTTATGTGAAGTCTCCCTATATATTAATAGTTATTGTATAATTTTTTGAGAATTTCATGTGGTCCAAATTTACCATGTTTATTCAGGTTAACTTAATAATGAATTTACGAATATTTTATTTTTTTTACAATTTTATACAGTATAAATTTGTACAATTAAAAGTAATTATAGTAGTATAAAAAAATGCATCACATTGGATGCAATATGGCTTACTTATTTGAGCCACTGCTATCTTCTCGCTACACTTGCCTCCTCGTATGCGGCCTTGTTTTCCGTTGCACACGAGCATATCCTGTTGGGTACGTCAGTCGGTCCGGAGGTTGCGTCTCGGGTTGGAGGAAGTATGGAGACTGTTCTGTCTGTTTAGTGGCCGGCGGTGGTCCAGTAGGTTGGGTCCGATAAGAGTCAAAGTCATCCAGCTGAGACATGCTGAACTGTGAGCCGCCCACAATAATGTCGTGTACGAAGGACTTTAGAAATCCCCCTCGTGGTGCGAAGCAGCTCTCGTCCTAACCGTACGATGTGGCAGCGAAGCTGGAGGAGCTTGAAGGAGAGCTTCCGGCCGCCAGATCGGAGTGACATGTGCGGCGTTAGATGAGGCAGCGAGAGGGCGCCCTCATGAACCCTAGGCATGGACGTCGCCGCTGCGCAGCAGTGAGGAGCGGAGGGGAGGCGGAGGCGGAGGAGTAACGGAAGCAGTGGAGAATATAGTTTTGGTCGCGTTTATTATGCGCTTCTTATTCTTTTTCGTTGCTTAATCTCTGTTTATTTTATTTTTTTTAAATGAGATGGTGATAACCTGTGCCGGGCGAATGAATGAAAGGAAGGTCTTGGCCTCTTGGGGAGCTGGATTGAGCTTTTTCATGATTAATCCAGGGAACATTCGAGAATTGACAAATTTGGTGATACCACGTTAATTGCCAAGTCAGAACACGGCCAGTCGAATTATACAAAAAGGGTGTACTCGCATTTAGAAAAGTGGGAATATAAATTATTTTGTAGCGTCAAAATTATGATCCAGCACGTGGAGTAGGCGATGAAAGATGTGTGGAAATATGTATCTTTTCCATTACCATAGTGAATTCGTGGAAAAAAATAAAAGAAAACATAGGCAACAGTAAGACGTGATATACAAATAACAAAAGTAAACCACATTTCAGTAACAAATTTCAAGTTGACTATATAACCCTTTTCGAAAGTAGGTACAAATATACAATCATTTTTAATTTTAACACCAAATGTACATGGACGACTAGAGGGTTAATTGAATGAACGAATGAAATGATCAAAACCAAATGATTTTACTTTATACATGCATAGAGAGAGAGAGAGAGATGGAATGCTGTGGCCTGTGGACTACGGAGGCGTCCGCTGTGGGCAGCACGAGGTGCCCGGCGTGTTGCCATCATGGGTGCAGCAAGAAGGCGCGGGCTCCGACAGCGACCTAGCCGTGCGCGCCCCTCCGCCATGCCCGCGCACCCCAACCGGCCCCGCCCTCGCCGCGGACGCGCCGCGCGCTGCCGTGCCGATCAAGGCCAGAAGGCCCAGAATCACCAGCAGCTTGCCCATCGAACTCGACGATGCAGCGGGGATACCCATGGCTAAGCAAGCCTAGTAACTTGTGCACGCTTAACCGAGACGCGTTCTCTCTGTTTTTTTTTCTTTCGAGAATATTAGTCGAGACGCGATCTGCGAGGGACGATTTGATTAGATTCCTTTGGCTTTTGATGAGAAAGGGTGACACGTATGAAGGGTGTATATATAGCTGAGGGCAAAGCTTGTGCATGGAAATGGGACGCAATTTTCCAGGGGTTCGTATGTCTCTCCGCGCGAAGCTTGCATGAAGTTCTCTTCGGGCGTTTCTTCGGTAGAACGAGCCGAAAGCAGCAGCAGCCGGTGAGCGAATATACGCGCTGCATGCGCATTGGGTGGCATTTTCACGGAATCTTTCCAGAAGACGGCGGCATTAGAGTCGTGGGCAAGTAGACATGCGAGGTGAAAGAAGACGAAGATACGTGCACTTTTCACCTCAAACTGGGCCTATCCGGGCTGAAAGCCCGAACGCGACGCGACCCAGTTGTGTAGCACCGAGAGCTTGTTGGTGGAGGAAGAACTAGCCCCAGGTGGGATCAGTGGTACACCGAACACTTTGGGCTTGATATACACATGATGGACCCGGGCCCGCCTAGCCCAACGTGAGGTGAATCTTCTCTCGGTCTCCACGGCGTGGAGGCGCGCGTGAACCAACGCTGTGTCGCCTATATTTTTCGTAGTACTGTAACAGCAATTTAAAATATTATTTTTGTACAGATTATAGTACTACTATAGTGCTCTACAGTATTGCTATAGTGCACATGTGCCACATGTCATCGTCTGATTCGCTAGTTACAAGAATTTTTCCCTCGCATGCACTCGATCGTCAAGCCTCCGTGCCACGGGCGCGCGGCATCGTGCTCACCACGTCACTCGCAGCATGCGCCGCATGGCCGGCCTCGACCGCCAGGCACTGGCGGATCTACAGGGTATGCCGGGTGGGCCTCGGCATACCCTGTGGCGGTGGGACTCAGCTGATACGGTTCCAAACTTTTAATTCCTCAGCGATACGCCGATACGGTTCCAAACTTTCTCAGCGAGACTTTGCCACGCGCCGCTCCGCTCGATCGGACGATCGGTCAATCCGATTCCTCAACGATACGGTTCCAAATCCACTTCCTCAGCGAGACGGTTCGCCACGCGCCGCTCCGCTCAATCGCTCATCCTCAGTAGTGTTGTAACCGTATACGTTTCCAAATCAGTAGCGATACGGTTCCAAATAAGTAGTATTGTAAGTCTCTTTTATGTATATTTGAGACTATTAGAGCATCTCCAAGAGATGCCTAATAAATTCACACCCTAAATCTCTTTTTACAGATCCTAATCATGATATAAGATCCCAAAATAATCATTCCCTCCAACAGATACCCTAAACCAGAAAAACAGTATTGGGAGCCTAGATCATCCTCTATAAGTAGAGAGCGAGAACCCATTTTTTGGGTGTGTTCTATTTTTGGGAGTCTATTTGGGAATCTGTTGGAGCTACTTTTTACCCTTCAACTCTAGAATTTAAATATTAAGAGTCATATAGAGTATCTCTTGGAGATGCTCTTAGTATGGTGTTTGAACTATTTATATTGTAATTTGTGCAAGTTTCTAACTTAATCCTTGAATTTAAGACTTATCATATTATTTAGTGCCTGTATACCGAATTACGGTGCAAAATTTACAATTATTTACCAAATTGGCAAATGGTTTTACCGAATTGCATATAAAAATTTTGTTGCGGTATACTCTTTGGAAAAATTCTGAATCCGTCACTGCCGCCAGGTTGCGCTTGGCGAGGTCGTCCGCCGGCGTCTAGGCTCTAGCAGCTTAGCACAAAGGAATATGGGATGTAGAGTTATTTGGCTTATCTGTACGTCCCTCTCCCGTTCGATCTTGTGCCCAAAGCGTGCAGAATGAATTGTAGTCTTGGACGGGTGCCTCCTTTGCAGGACGCCAATCTCCTTGCTTGTAGACAAGGCAACTATATATGTGCACAAAATGGTGATTAGTTATGTGCGATCATCACACGGAAACATGCATGGAGGCGGCGGCGGCGCACCTGCAGATATTGGCCACGTACCCGAGAATATTCTGTAGAAAAGCTAGAAGAATCTCTCTCATCCTTGGAATAATTAACCTCATTGCTGGTGCAAGGAAGAATTAGATCATGAAAGATTGAAACGGCACACAAGCATCATATTCTTCGGTGGCCGGCCTAATTAACCGCCAAGGTAAATTCGGCGTGGCGAACGTCCGTCGTGGAGGTGGCAGAAGTGCCGCTACGATTAACATGTAGCCTCCGCATGGCCCATGATATGCATGCGCGGCATCGATCGTGCTCAACACCCAACCAGATGCAGCGCACGCAAGGCCGGTGTGAGGTTGCGGCCGTAGTCTCTACTCCTTAAAAGAAGGAGTTCAAGGTGATAGTTCATCCTACACTTTCTTCTCTCTGATTGACATGTAGGCCTTTCCATCCCGAAATCCGTGCGCTGCCCGCATGCCCCCGCCCCGCCCCAGGCTGCCTCCCACCTCATTTCTTCCGCCCTCGCCTCGTTTTCTCCGTCGCTCCTCCCCTCCCTCCTCCGCCGCCGTGCCGCCCCCCTCGCACCTCCGCCGCCGTGCCGCCCTCGCCTCCTCCCCTCCCTCCTCCGCCGCCGTGCCGCCCCCCTCGCACCTCCGCCGCCGTGCCGCCCTCGCCTCCTCCCCTCCCTCCTCCGCCGCCGTGCCGCCCCCCTCGCACCTCTGCCGCCGTGCCGCCCTCGCCTCCTCCTACCCACTCCGCGCCGCCGCCTCCTCCTCCCCCCCACCGAAGCCCCACCGAGTTGCCCTCGCCTCCTCCCCACAGTTTCCGCCGCCACCTCCTCCTCCCCATCGATACTTCTGCCGTTCCACCGCCGCCGCCTCCCCTCCCTCTGCCGCTGCTCCGGCCTCGACTCCTCTCCACCCCGCGCCGCCACCACCTCCTCCCCCCACTCCTCCGCTACTCCGGCCTCGCCTCCTCCTCTCCACCCCGCGCCGTCGCCGCCTCCTTCCCCCGCTCCTCCGCTCCGCTCTCGCCTCCTCCTCCCCACCCCGCGCCGCCGCCGCCTCCTTCTCCCTCCACTCCTCCGCTCCGCCGCCACCTCCTTCCCCGCTCCTCCGCTCCGCCCTCGCCTCCTCCTCCCCACCCGCGCCGCCGCCGCCTCCTCCTCCTCCCCACCCCGCGCCGCCGCCGCCTCCTCCCCTACTCCTCCGCTCCGCCCTCGCCTCCTCCCCTCCCTCCTCACGCAACCGCCGCACCCGCACGCGCCTTCCTCCTCGCGCAACGGTTGCCCCTCCACCTCTTCCCGCAACCTCTCGCTTCCGGGAGCTGGAATTCTTGGGCCGACTCGGGGCTTCTCGTCGCAGTTTGATCCAAGATCGGGAGGAATTGCTGTGGAGACAAGCTTAAGAGTCTGGAAGCTTCTGCGGTGTTCTCGGTGCCTGGGTTGTGTTGGGTTCCGCGTTGATGCGCGGCGTTTCCGGCGCCACTGCTGCGACCGGTGGTGACTACGGCGAGAGTGGTGCTTCAGATCGCGGCGCTTGCCCTGGGCTGTCCTTCCACTTGCTGTGGCTGTGGTTGGGGATTGGTGGTGGGGAGTGAGCAGATGGAAGAGGACTGCACTTATTGCGCTTGCCGCCACTTAGATTTTGCTCCAGTTAGAGAGTAGGAGTAGTTTGGTCGTACTTGCCAAGCCGTTCTTGGTGGTCCTGGGAGTCGGATCGCTGCAGGCAGTCACAGAATCGGGAGTCTTTTTGTTCTGAAGATTTGAGAGCCTGTGTGTGTGTGTGTGTCAGTTTTGAGTTACGGTACTCCGGCTTCGCAAAGTGGCTGGAGCTGGAGAATGATGTGCTAAAAGGGATATGGTGCATGAGAAAGAATTTGGGTACCTGTTGGGAGAGCTTGTTGAATTGCTTTGCTGGGGATTAAGTCTTGTGGTTGATTTGGGAGGCGTGACACAATGTCTCGGTGCTTCCCATTCCCGCCGCCAGGGTATGAGGCAAAGCCCACGAGTGAGCACAAGGATCTGCTAAAAAAGGTGCATGCCTTGTGCCTTTATGGTCACTTGCCAAAGTAGACTACACTTGATGCTTCACAAAACTAGGTTGTTGTCAGACTAACTAGGAGTTGATGAGCCTGATTGAAGAGAGAATAAGTATCTTGCTGTCTGCTGGCTAATACATTGAATCCTTCTTCATCTGTTGGAAACAGAGGGTGCATATTAATTGCCAGCTGCCTGTTAGTTAGATTGTTTGTTACTTATTGAATTTTGTTTTGGAAATATTGTTTGGATCTATCAGATGTTACAGTTACCATATTTGGGTTATTTTTTTTCTGCTCACAAAAAAGGCCCCCATAAATTGGTACGTAGTGAAGCAGCTTGTTTAGCATTCATGAGTACAGAAATTTCAGATACAATGATACTGTGGAACCAAGCAACTGTAATTCACCTAATGCTCTTTGCTGAATTAATTATAAAGACGGGAAGTGGCATGTGCTTACTGTAAAGATTAGAAAGGGCTATATTTTTTTGGAAAATATACAATGGGCTGTATTGTTGAATGCAATTTAAATTCAGCAACAATAACATATCGCCAGTTTCACAAGAGGGCAAAAAACATAATCTCTCAATGTCACAAAACACACAAGAGAAACATGCCAGTCTTGTATTAGTTCTCTCTATGATTACTCTTTTGTTTTACAAGAGAACAAATATCAATCTTGCATTAGCTCTCTCTATGATTACTCTTTCAGTGTTTTGTAGTCTAGGTTGGGATGGATAGTTGTTTCTCAAAGCAATGCTTTTTTCTCTGTCTGAGAAGGACAACCTGTTGGCATAATCTTATATGTGTGTTTCTTAACAGCTTAAGAGTGCATCTTATGATACATGTATCTTCTTTTGTGAGTGAGCTTTTGCACTGCATGACCAAAACTACTAGCAATATTTCATATTCATGTACGATGGTGTGATTTAGACATATAGTTTATACTAGCTGAATGCCCGTGCGTTGCTACGGATTTTAAAAAATTTTAGAACATATTTGTATGCATGTTTTAAAAAATTTTACCACCCGTTATCAGAACATATAGTATAATAAAATTTTAAAATCCGTAGCAACGCACGGGCATTCAGCTAGTATGGCTAAAGCGCGCGCCCGCGTTCTGCGATCGACGATGCTGAAGCGGCGGCCGGACGTACGGCTTGCTGGAATGCCCGATGTTTAGCTGAGACTAGTTACGTGTCCATGCGTTGCAATAGAATTCATTAGATGTATAGAAAATCAGGGGTTGCTTTGATCGATTGAAAAGTGGAGAGTGATAAGAAGTTGAAGAAATAGAGCGGTTGAAAAGTGGAGAGTGATAAGAAGTTGAAGAAATAAAGCGGTTAGAGGAGAATGGACGTACGACCACTAATTTATTTTTTTATAATAGTAATGATAAATTCATGGCAGTGTAATTTAGACGGGGATGAGATCTGACAGTACGTACGTGCATTTGTCGGTTTGTGGATGATATAAAAGCTAAAAAACGTAACTGACAGTCTGCTTTGCGCATGCATATTCATATTAACTTCTACTGGTGATTTTTGACTGTGGTTGATAGCTTTTAACTAAAAATAAATATTATTGACTGGAAAAAGTGGTTTTTAGAAGGAATGAGTGACTGAGGTAAAAAGTGAGGGAGAGATAATACGCGAGATGAGAGCAAGAGGAATAAGGTAGTGATGCGCCTGTAACCCTTTGTCTTATCCTCGAAACAACAAAGGAGCGAGAAGAGTGAAAAAAACTGCTTCAAAAAGTCAGATAATTATATCAGCATCTGATTTCTTCAAGCAAAAACCAATACGAACATGATATATAATTTATTGGTGGTTGAATCAAGAATTAATGGAACGAGTGCATAAGAAGAGAAGATTTGTTTATTAGCACGATCACTAAGAACAATGTGAAGAAGGCGTCGATCCTTGCAATCAGTTAGATCACTAATTTGCATAAGGTAATGAGAAAAGGGGATAAATACTGCTTTTCTTTTTGGCTGCAGTACACAGCCTCTCTGCACCACCCAAATTGTGCACATGTTTGTATCCTCCCTCAGGCCGTGTTCATTTTGAAAGTTAGGGTAACTCATATGAATTAGCATCGACCGAAAGTTGGGGTAAAATTGATCTAAAAAAGAAAATTGGGGTAAAATTAAAGAACAAAAACTCGTACCTGTACATGCAACTCGTGCATGTTCTCAATCGCGTACCATTGCTCCTGACGATGAAGTGCCACATCAATGATTGATCACAAGTAAAGAAAAAGTAGGCCGGCTAATTAGAAAGGATACAAAGATAATGATACTGACAGATCACAAATATATACATACATCGGCACAGACGGCAGACAACATAGTAACTTGCAGATCACAAATATTTATACATACATATGCAGCATATCAGGCAATGCATGCATGCACTCACGGACTTAATTACCATGATACCATCATACCCTTTGTACGAACTTATTAAACACAAAATATGACGAGTTGTTCGACAGCATCAGAACATTCACATGCGCATATAATCATTATCGAGTTTGCTATTCCACAGTTGCCTGGATTTTTTTTTGGCTTCAGTCGATTTTTTCAGCCATAGGATGTTCTTTGAGATCTGTGCTTTCTGATTTTGGGTTGTTGGGCTCCATACGATATTTTGTTACGGTTTTACCCCGTCCGCATCAAACTCAACCCGTTAAGCACACCCATGACTACACGCTCCCTCACTTTCCCAGCCATCTCCCATTTTCCCCATTCCCTCACCAGTCCGCACCTCTCTAGAAGCAGGCGCCGCCACTGCCATGGAGGTCTTCGTCCCTTCGCCGCCCTCCCCGCAAAATCCTCCTCCATCCTCCACCACCTGCTGCTGCCTCCCCTCCCCTCCCACCAAAGACAAGGAGACCAAATCAAAACCCCTCCTCGCTGTCTCCTCCCCTCCACGCGCCGATCCATTCCGCCCCGTCGGATTTTGCTCGGCGGCACGCGGATCTGGGGTTTCTTGAACCGGCGGTGGCCGGAGGATGACGAGATGGCGCTCTCAGGGATGTGCGAGCTGTCGATCTTCATCAGCGACATTCGGTTCAGTGATTTTGTCCGGTGAGTCCTTGTCCTTCTCGTGTTGATTTTTGTTTAGTGATTTTAGATCTGGCGATTTCATGTTGATTTGTGCCTTTGCTCACCCTTCCGCTCCCCATTCTGCTCGGTGTGCTCTCGTTGCTTGCTGCTCACTGATCTGCTCTGCTTCATGCGAGCTGAATTTGCTTGGTATGCTTCCTTATCCTATGATCTGTGTGGATGGTTGGTGTATAGCAGCATGTCGATTGGTTGAGGATTGTGCTCTTTGCAAGTATTATTTTTGACTGCATCGGGTGGGTATGTGTAGGGAGAGGCACAACAGAAAGGATTTTAGGGTAGACCAAATTTGGATCAAGTTCATTACATCCGGTTCATTTGTGGCTTGTTGTAGCAATTTTTCGTGATTTAGTTTCTGTCTCCATACCCGATTGGTGTCTCCATAGTTCAATTGTATGCAGTGGCTTAATTATGCCTGCAGGTGGTAGTTAGTCAGAACTGAGCACACTGGCAGATCTGATCTAAAACAATGCTTGTTTGTGGCTGGATAGATAATTGTAGTTAATTTTTGGGGTTTGATTATGTCTTGAAATCATAAAGTTATTTCTCCCTGAACCGTGGATTTTGTTTTGTATGTGAACTATCTGTATCCATATCTGCCAAATATAAACAACGGAATACTGAAGACAATGCCTGTGGGCTTTGGCGGCTTTGCTCAACAACAAAACAATTGGCTGGCTGAGGTGGTCCTTGCAGTGCTAGTCTGATTTGTAGTTGGGAGGTAAGCTACTAACTTTATATAATGGTTAGTACAATAGTTTGCCCTTTACTTCAACAACCACCAGTATATAATTCTTCACTTATTAGGTTCAAAAGTACTTGGCGGTGTTCGTCCTTATGGGAAATGTCCAGATTCTTATTATTGAACCTTCTGAATTGATAATGTACATGTCATGCTCTGAACTAATATAACATTTTTCAGATGTTAAGATCTATACTGAGATGAGACATTCATCCTTATAGTTGAATCAAAAAGCACTACAATTAAAAATTTTCAGCATCTTTCATGTCACTTGCTGACATGACTATAGCTATATCAATCTCAGCATCGTCAGATGTTCAGACTTAGCATTTGCTAAATCATAAAAGGTAACAAGCTAGATGGTCTCAGTAAAAGTGACTTAATAAAAATCTTTCTTGTACAAGGCTAAGTAGAAACTTGCTAATGATGCACTGTTTCTTTATTTTTTTCTTGTACAAGGCTAAGCAGAAACTACCAGAAATTAACTTGTTGGTGTGACTTGACCTGCAATAAAGAGTTACTGTTTCTACAAGTGTTGTGGAATAAATATATGCCTAGCTTAGTGTTTCTAGTTCTGCACTCTGTTGTTACCAATATTCATTCATGCCTAAATATGTGCAGTATTAATATTGCATCGTTCAATGATGTGCAATTTGTTAGTAATCTGACTGCAATTTTTTTGAAGGTTTGCATGCAAGGTCAAACCCTGTTTTCTGTGTGTGGTTGTGCATCACATTCTGTTGATAGCAGAGAATGTGTACTATATGTGTGAATATATATTTGCATATATTTTGTTTCGGTTGTCTTTAGAGCTGTTTAAGCTCTTATTTGGCGAGCGTGCCATTCTCCACCTTGCTTTGTTGTGCTTTTTTTTTTGGCAATTTGTTTTATGATAATATGGATATCTTGATTTTAACATGCTTTACTTATGGTTCTTTGCAGCTTTTGCAAGATTGATTATGAGGGAAAGGCAAGGAAGGTGCTTGGTTGTTCCTGTGTCATTGTCAAGGTGACGAATTGATTTCCCACTACACTACTGCAATGAACTATTTTGTTTATGTACGTAATTAATAATGTTTGGCAACCTCTTACTATCTGGGCAAGTTATTAGTTGACAACCCTTGAATGCTGAAGCACCCTCTAAACCAAATTATTAACCACTCGTTGTCTAAGCTAATATTGTAGTGCCAACTTATTTGCAATTTTCTTTTTTTTGTGTCCTATAGCACTTCTATAATTTCTAGTAGTTTGCTCATTGATTGGAATAGTGCAGATTTTACATTTTGTGTCCTGTAGCACATCTATAATTTTTAGACAAACATAGCAAGCATTTTTACCTAATTTTGTTTGCACTATTTGATGTTGTGTTATTCCTTTTCGAAGCTTAAGAGTACCCACCTACTATGTAAGAAGTTGCAGTAGCCTTATATGAATTTTCCAGACTTATTTGAGGTGCAATTTCAATATTTTTTATCTAAAAATATCTCAATATGAAATTATTCTGACTAGTTTCTATTATCTTCATGTATCTTGAACATAGACCTTTTTTTTTGCACAAGCTGATGACTTATCAATGCTTCACTACTGTTGATAGCAGAGAATGTGTGCTATATGGTTCACTACTTATAAATGCTTCATATGGTAATCTTCAGAGTTGTTTAAGCTCTTATTTTGGCGAGCATGCCATTCTCCACCATGTTTTGTTGTGTTTTTTTTGGCAATTTGTTCTATGACAGTATGGGTATCTTGATTTTAACATGCTTTGCTTATGGTTCTTTGAAGCTTTTGCAGGATTGATTCTAAGGGCAAGGCAAGGAAGGTGGTTGGTTGTTCCTGTGTCGCTATCAAGGCAATGAATTGATTTGCCATTGTACTGCTGCAATGAACTGTTTTTGTTTATGTACGCAATTCATAACGTTTGGCAAACTCTAACTATTTGACGGAGTTATTAGTTGACAGCCCTTAAATGTTGAAGCACCCTCTAAACTAAATTATTAACCAAAAAATACAATTAGAAAAGGACAGCCCCTTGTGAGGCCATGTTTTCTAAATTAAAACAGCATCCACTTGCAATGCAATGTGCAGTAACAGGCATAAGCATAACATAGGTTGAACAAATAAGCATTGCAAGCTTAATTTCTATTTTGTGGGTTAAGAAGGTTTTTTCTGAAATATACTAATAGCTATAAACTTGCGTATCATCTTAGAAAACTTTTAGTCTTAGGTTTCCTGCAATTTTAGTTCTCTGGTTGTATAACCTCTATTAATTTTTTTGTTAATGTGTTTTAAAAGGGACACTCTATATGAAAAATGTGGCATGTGAACTTGCATAACTTCTTTATTAAAATTTTAGTCTTATGTTTTCTGCAGTTAATTTGTTTTTAAAGGAAAACTCTCTATGATATTACAAGATATGTTTCAACTTGCATACATTTTTGATGAAAATTTTAGTGTTTAATATGTAGCAATTTTAGTTCATTTGGTGTGCAACTTCTATTTATTTTTTGAAATAATATGCTTTCTTAAGAATTTTCTAAATGAACCTACTTGATACCTATGAACTTGCATGCCTTTTTAATTAAATTTATAGTGTTTCGTATTCTGCAATTTTAGTTCATTAGGTCTGCAACTTCTATTTGTTTGTATAACCAACTAGAAATATTTGAACAAGTTCTAGGGGTTCACAAATCTTTTTGTCTAGATTTTTTTAGTCTCATATTTCTCTGTATTTTATAAGGGTTCACTAAGTTTAGGGTTTTTTTTGGTCTAGGATAGATTTTTTTTGTTTTTTGTTTTTGTAAGTGTTCACCAAGTTTAATTTATTTTTTTGTCTAGGTTAGAATAATCTTTTTTTGCTATCTATGTTTCTGTTCACCAATTTTAGGATTTTTATCTAGGATATTTTTTTAGTTTTCTGTTTCTGTTAGGGTTTACCAAATTTATATATTTTTACTGGGGTTTACCGGTCCCTTGTTTGTTTTTGTTTAGTATAAAAATAAATATTTGTCTATGTTTATGTAGGGGTTCATCAATATCTAAGTTGTTTTTTTGTTTAGCATAAACATTAACATCTGTCTAGCTATGTAGGGGTTCGCCAATCCCTTATTTTTTTTGTCTAGTATAGAAATTAATCTCTGGGTATGTCCATGTAGGCGTATCTATGTGAATATGATCATCAAGGGATGGAATGACACACTATGGAAGAGGGCACTTAAATTTGCAGCAGGAATTATGCTGGTGTATGAAAATTTACAAATTGGAGATGAACAAGTGTAGGATGGAGAAAAGGAATTTCATGATTGCTAGATCTCGGAGTGATCTTTTTCCTCTCTGAGATAACCAGCTGAGTTATATATTGTTCTTAGATTAAGCATATCTGGAGACATTGAGAAACGGGGCCTTCTTTTCAGTTGATAGAATATTTGAGCTCATAGCTTTGTTACTTACAGATCCACAACTATATGTGGTCAACCTTTTTTATTTGTAATTTGTTGGGCTGTTTGGACAGCACGGTGGAGCCTAACTCTCTTAACGGGTCAGCATTGGAAAATCCTGAATTCATTGAGGAGCACTAGAGTAGGAATAACATTTGCTCAATCTAATTAGAACAACAGAGCCCAGCTGGAAAATAGTCGATACGACACGGTTTTTTTGACATGTTAGCGGGTCAGCCTATCTAAAACTTGTGGGCCCGATAAGGCCTAAAATATAGCTCAATACAACAACAAAAATAGAAACATCAAAGATAACCATTGGACGGTGATCAAATGGATAAAATAAATTGACTGGACTTCTAAAAAAATTCAGGCGACTGAGGAATAGACAGCCCCAATCATTATATATGGTACCGCCTACGTACCGGCCGATCGGATGGGAAGGCATACATGCAGCTTTCACAAACTAGCTAGTGACCGCCCCCGTGACAAGCGCCCTCGCCGGGGACACGGTTGCTACAAGTCGAGGGCAAGGGGTCCCTCTTCAACAAGCCGCCGGCCGGCGGCGGCGGCGGAGGCGGAGGTTAACTTGCAGTGTTTGCGTCGCCTGCAGGGCCACTAGGCAGAGGTCTGCGCTCGTTCCACCGTCGCAGACGCCACCAAAAGCATCAGCCTCACTGCATTGAGTTTCTTAATCCTTACTGCCATAGCTAGTGAGATTGCCGCTCATTTTAATTTTAGCTTCTGAAAACTAACTTATTTTTATTATTTCTACATTTCATCTACTGCTGGTTCGTACAAATAAACTAGTGCCCCGGCCGTCTCAACCTTGCAACAAAGAAACAAACACTAGGGTTGTTACGAACGACAATTAAAAATGCATGTGCACGTACGGATCTTTCACCCGTTCGGCGTACGCACGTGCGCTCGATCTGCCGACCACAAGCATCGTCTGAGTAGATTTCTCCGCTTCGCGTTTGGCAAAAGTAGCAGATAAAGACGGCAACTATATATAAAATGGTGATTAGTTATGTGTGATCACCGCACCAAAACATGCACGAAGGAGGCGACACGGATGCAGAGATATAGCTTATGATTTTTAAATTCTAAAGATTATAAAGAGTAAGATTGATACAGATAAAGTCAATATATTACCTTGAAAAAACGTATTTAATTATTGTAGTGCCGTATAAAAGTTAATAAACTCAAGCTGAAAGAAAGCAGCCAATTTATGTAGAGAAAAGTTAGAAGAATATCTTATCCTGGGGTAGGTTCGCCATTCGCATGCTTAGCCCCTAATCAATCTAAAGAAACGAATTGTTGCCTGCACATGAACCAAAAGCTTGTTACTGTAGCGGACTAGCTACGTTGTGGACGCCAAGGTCGGGCTTGATTGATTAGCTATGAAGTCCATTAATAATAGCAATATATGAACAGGCTAGGTTTTGCTCTATTTTTTTAATATAAAAAGAACAGGTTCTATTTGCTAGCTAACTTCATTAACAACGCACCACAAATGAATGGAAAAAATCAAGATTACTCGATCATAACAGGCGTTGCAATAATTAATCCTTCCATAGCCGACCAAACCGCGCGCCAATGTTAGCATGGCATGGCTTCCGTGTCGTACGTGGAAGTCGAGGATCGGAGTGGATGCATAGCACGTGGCATCGTTTGTGCGCACCGACCGCCGTGCATGCGGATGGCTGATCGGCTTTCTCCCGCGCATGCGTGCCGTGCAGCACGCGGCCGGGGTATGGCTAAATTAAAGTCGCGCGCACGGCGAGTTCAGACGTGCGTGTTGTGATGCTAGGCTGTAGCGGCGCGCGGCCGGAGTACTGCAATAGTTAGAACCGGCCGAATTCCTTCTCTAATAATTGTGCAGCTAAAAGCTACAATATACCTATTTATATCAAAATATAGAGTTATATTTGTTATACAATTCTGATATTTATAATAAAACTAGTACAATGCCCGTGCGTTGCAACGGATTCTCAAAAAAGGTGATATATAATATCAGTATGATTCTAAAATTTACAATAAATATAAATTTTGTTTCACATGTGAAAACCTTCTAGAGACGAACATTAAACCTTCTCTTGCATTCATCAAAGAATCCATAGATGCGATTGATAGAGGCGCACTCATGGTTTCCCCTAAGGAGAAAAAAATATCAGGGTACTTCATCTTATACGCAAGGAGAAGGCATATTGTTTCTATACTCTGCTTGCCGCGATCAACATAATCCCCAAGAAACAAATAGTTCGCCTCTGGTGGGAAGCCACCATACTCAAATAATTGAAGAAGAGCAGAATACTGGCCATGTATATCCCCTGGCAGTGAGTAAAGAGGCAGTTAAATGCTAAGCATGATTTCAAATCATTATATCGTGTACATTACAAATTGCTTACAATGACAAAGTTTAGGCAACATATTTGGGATCAGTGTTTAGCATCTTAATCTTGAGGTGAAATTATGAGTCTATTCACAAGAGAAAAGAAGGATAATGCACTTAATATAGCACACTAACAGGGTATTGTATTCATTGTAAAGTTAGCTAACCTTTAGATGACAACATCAATACCATCATATATTAGATTAAGCTAATTCCGAATATTACAACAAAGTATGTCCAGTCAACACTGAGTATTCTTTGAAATGTAGACCTCAGCTGCAAATTCTTATAAAGACAAACCAAATCTGGCTTTTGCAGTTTGGTGCAAACATATTGTCTGATCCCTACTTGTAATATGCAAACTCTAGTACTCCACCCACTGCAGCAGTGGTTTCACAATATGGAATTGCTACATATGGTTGACAAATATTACAACACCATTGTGATTAGGTGGTGAAACCTTACCATTTTAATACATGTCTGTCTAATTTATGTCACTCTAAAGTAAGGGCAAGTGAGTTAATATGATTTCTCCTCCACCCATTGACCAACCAAACAATCCACAACAGTAATTTCCTAAGAAGTTTGACAAGTTTTGAACACATTTTTTTACTAAGACAATAAAGCAAGTTTGAAGTTTGACATTCCGAATCAAACTTCAGAAATTCTGCAGTATTATCCTCAAAAGTTAAAACTGAGAAATATGTGCTAACCTCCCAAAAGAGAACATTTGTGCAATCCAACTGTTAATATGAACTGCAAAAAATGCCTAAACGTAGCAGAACACACGCGAAAGATACCCAAATGCGTGGCTCATCATTCACTCAGGCATGCGCACACACCACAAGACAGAACAGCCTAAAGAGAACAACGCTCTCTAACACCATCTGCTAGCAACAAATGTAAGAGGCGAAAAGCAGCGCGCTAATTAGGGTTTCTTGGGGATCAGGCCTTACCGCAGATTTTGATGGGGGCCTCGAGCTCGAGTAGGTTGGGCTGGGATCTCCTATCATCCACTTCCTTTGTGCAAAAGCCTTCAACTTTAACTTCTATTGTAAACACCGTTCTCGGATCAATCCTGTTCACAAAGGCACTTAAAACAACACAAGATGCTGGCAAGAAGCTGACAAAACCGACAAAAAAGGAACCATTTAGACAAAGAAATTTTAGACTGTCATTGTATTTGAATGAAACCCAGACAGAGAACACCTAAGATGCTAAATGTAAATATAAATTTTGTTTTACACGTGTAAAGCAAAACATAACTCTGCATAAGGAGCATCTCAGATCATATTGGAGAGAACCTACCTAAATAATATTAATTTTTATCTTCCTAGGCGATGTCCCTGGTTTTGACATGTTTGCAGCTCCTGCTTTTCCTTTCTTATCAGAAGGCTCAAGGATCTGGAATGAAGTGAGAAGGCTGACACAAACAGTTGGACAAACAGTCGGTGATATAGTCAAGCTACAACAGTAGTAGATAAACACTGAGTTAAGCAACAAGCTGAAGCTGTTGCTCCAGCCAAAACATATTTGAGCCATATCTTTTGTAGAACGGAATAAGAGAAGACAAATTACTTGCTGGAAGTAATAACCAATCCAGAAGGCTAATTTAACATAGATAAAAATAACTTAACAAAGATAAATAATTATTGTTTACATATACATTGCATGATCCAAGCTGCAGATTGGTCTAAACTCTAGTCCAATATTAACACAAGTACGCAGGAAGTAGTACTTATTTTGAATTTTAGACATAATATATATAGAAGTTCATAGAAGTTCGGATTCTTAATCGCAGAAGGCATAAAATATTGATGTATCCATATTTGACGTATGAATTCAGCAAGGTTTATAGATGTTCAGAACATGGAGCTTGAGCATCTTAATGAATATTGTATAAGAAAATTCTTTTACAGATCTTGCAATTGGAATCGTATGCTCATTTATATCTTGAGAATACTTTTACAGATCTTGCAATTGGAATCTTATGCTGACATAGAGAATTCTTTGATACAAGGAAAGAGTAATTCCGAAAGGCTTTTAATATTGTGGATAAGGAGCTTAAGTTACATCAAAACATAGATAGCATTTGTAGTGGCACTACTGCAGTCAATTTAATCAAGCAGGTACTATTGCTTGTTGGTTACCCATTTCCTTATAATAAATGGATTTACACCTAAGAATTCTAGATGCAGACAATTTAAAGTTATGCCACCATAAATGAAATATATCAGCATATTACTTACAACAAAAGTAAGAAAAATTGGGAGTTGAGACACTTACACATAAGAAGGCGAGCACCCTGCGTCAAATAAGAATAGTGTAGAAGCGCTTGGTTTGAAGGATGAAAGGATGAAATGTGCACTGCAAGGTAAACAGGTTTCTGTTACACTGATCAAAGCTAAACTTATATGTAGGAGCATCATCATGTTCATGAAAAGAACTACAAGAAACAGGAGCACCAACCTGTGTATTTGGGCCTGCTAAACAGATATGCAGGAGCACCTACCTGTGAAAATATAAGAACTAAATGGAGCTAAGCAGCATTTGTAAATCAGATTACAAATGAAAATAAAGAGATCCAATCGCATTATATATCTCTCATGATCAAGAAATGGATGCGAAAGATCCAATTTGCAAAACAGCCAGACTACAGAACACAATAAAGACATATATTCCTCTATTCATATGCAGTAAAACAAATTGTGTAGGTCCTTATGATCACATCGCAAAACCTGCAAGACATGTATATAAATAATTTAACACGATACTATAAACGGTATGAACATCCAATTTCCTGGTTAATGTAGATTACTAAAGAATTAACTAATAAGAGGAGCTCACTGCTTTCTGTACCTAACTAAAATAAGCTGGAAGGTCATCACCTGAGAACAAGGACAACAATGCTGAACTCAAAAACCGGCATTGCTTTGGTCCATAGCTCCCACATCTACACAACCTTCTGGCCACCTGCCACTCATGCAGCATAACCTGGATGAATCCTCAGTTTCTCAGTAGGAGAAGCACCATCACGGCGGCGCAGCGGAGGAGTAGGGGGAGGAGGAGGAGGCGGCGGCGCGGGGTGGGGGGAGGAGGCGGCGGCGGCGCAGCGGAGGAGTAGGGGGAGGAGGAGGCGGCGGCGGCACGGGGTGGGGGGGGGAGGAGGCGAGGGCGCGGTGGCACGGGGTGGAGGGAGGAGGGGTGGAGAACATGGGGAGAGGCGGTTCACGCGGAGATCGTGGGGGAGACGGTAGGTGTTTTTTTGGCAGTTCTGTGGAGGAGGCGGAGGCGGCGGCGGCGCAGGGTGGGGGGGGAGGGGAGGCGACGGCGGCGCGGGGTGGGAGGGAGGGGGAGGGGGCGGCGGCGCGGGGTGGGGAGGAGGAGGAGGCGGCGGCGGAGCGGAGGGGTGGGGGGAGGAGGCGGTGGCGGCGCGGAGGGGTGGGGGAAGGAGGAGGCGGCGGCAGCGCTGGGTGGGGGGAGGAGGAGGTGACGGCGTCGCGGGGTGGGTGGGAGGGGAGGAGGCGACGGCGCGGGGTAGGGCGGAGGGGACGAGGCGGCGGCGCGGGGTGGGGAGGGAGGGGACGAGGCGGCGGCGCGTGGTGGGGCGGAGGAGGAGGCGGCGGCGGCGCGGGGTGGGAGGGAGGGGAGGAGGAGGCGGCGGCGCCGGGGAGGAAGCGCCGGCGGCGGAGCGGAGGGCGAGGGAGGAGGCGCCGGAGCGGAGGGCGGAGGAGGAAGGCGCACCGGTTCGGGGGAGGGGGGGCGAGGCGCACGGGCGGTTGAGGCGCACGGGTTCGTGGGGAGGAGGCGCACGGACGGTTGGTGGGACGAGTGGGCCCAAACGTCAGACTACTTTTTGTTGTCAGAAGGGATGGTGGTAGGAGAGGCCGCACCAACCACCAACTCCTTCTTTTATATAGTAAAGATATGTTTTTTACTATATAACCGTAACGACTCTTATATCTATCTGATTGGTTTACCACGTTATAATTTTATCTACCAAATCAACAGCGTAGATTTACCGTTTGTATTGCTAAAAAAGAAAAGTGCTAGTTCCTCACAAAGAAGAAAAAGGTACGAGTTGCATGAGAAAGTTTAAGCTATTTACTTGCATGCAAGAATAACAATGCGAGAAAGTCAGTGGTCCTTTCGAGTGATCGGTTGGACTGTGCTTTGCAAGGGTCGTGGGAAAAAGTAATGGAGACAAGGAAGAGCTGGGGCAGCAGCTGCATGCACATGGCTGTCTCAAAACTTTTTGTTTTTTCTTTCACCTGAAGTTGGCGAGAAACACATGTCCAATACAACGTATCTGATTGCTCTGTACGACTACTCGCCTGATCGCTTTGAATATTATCATAAGATCTATAACACCTGTAATCACATCCACACTACAAGTAAAATAAGAAACAGATTGATTCAAGACTTATCTTTATTGCAGGATCTTAGTAGATTTACAAAGTGCCTTCACAAGCATCTCTAAAAATATTCTCGACGAAAGTCCTCTTACAACTGTACTAAAAACTTTCTCCCAAAAGCCACACATTAGCACTTAGCCTCCCCTACTTTTATATGCTAATGTCCAAACTATGTCCGCTTCAAACATGAACACAAAATTCTATCTCTTCCTCAAATCAAAGGACCAGAAACCCTTTCCAATACGGGTTTTATTCAAATCTCTATCTCTTCCATGTTACAGACTCTATTTGTAACTCTCTCAATCTTCTCAGTTATGGACTCCATCCACAACTCCTATCCCAACACATGACGAAACATCTAAGACAACACCTCCTAAATCTTCATCACGCATCATCACCACTCGTGCCGAAGCCTCTTGAACCGCACCGCCCATAGTTTCATCACGAATGACCACATTTGATCTCCATGTGCTCCAGCGTGAGCTCGACCACCTCACGTGACATCCACGATAGCCTGGATCTTAGCTTCCCCATCTTAGTCCCGATCCTCCTTGTCACCGACCATGATCGTCTCACCTACCTGCACATGCAAGACTAAAGAATGTTTTCTCGGCACAAGTTCTTCACAATTTGACCGATATCAACACACACACTGTGAAGTCTATGACAATCAAGCACAAAGTCTTTAACTTCCGATCGCATAGTCTACGACTACCGACCACAAAATCTAAGATCACTGACCAGTAAAGTCTATGACTATCGACCAGTAAGATCTATGACTATCATGTACGACCAGTAAATTATTGTAGCTACGATCATCGAGAAGTACTGTAACTTACCATCTTCAATCAGGTATGGTTGTTTTGCCGTAGATGATGTTCCGCTGTTGAAATGTTGTGATCGAAAAATGATGAAGTTAAAATGCCATGGTCGGATTGCCATGGTCGTAGCCATATGTGATTGAAGTAAAGACGTGGTCGAAAACAGACATGGTCAAAGCCGAACGTGGTTGAAATGCCTATTCGGCAAGTCAAAAGCCGGCTGGCTTTTGGCTTTTGCTACAGTACCTAACTTTTAAACAGAATATTTTCTCAAGATGAGGTCTACAAGTTAAACGATCTACATGTTAAAAGCTCAACATCTGTACCAGCCAAAATCACAAGTGAGTATCTGTCTCTCCGTAATCTGTACCATAAACAACCAAAATTCAAAAATTTCAGCCACAAGCCGCAGCAAAAAAGAACAGGCCCGTAGTCGAAGTCTGCGGATCAGACAAAGCCGTTTGGACCATCTAGCACAGAATTATTCGGACCAACGATACAAGGCTGTTCGGACCACCGACTACCAAACGTGGTCGTTTTGCTACCCTGAAAACTGAAGTATAGAAACGCATCGACCAGAAGTTCATAAAAGCAAATTCTAATAAAAGTAAATGTTAATTATTTATCATCAACAACTTGCACGATCATCACATAGTCTCACAGCAAACGACTATTTTTCTCTGCGTACTATCTCTTGCGAACAGCTATAAGCAAAAAGCTACAGCGACAGCCCAAATGAACCCAAAAGTCATCATCATCACTCGTTCATTTTGAAGGTTTGGGTAACATGCTCATCCGGAGTTTGATGAGTTAACTTTAAATTGAAAGTCGGGGTAAAAGAACAAAAAACTAGTGTATATACCATGCATGATGTTGTAAGTTCAAGTGTTGAACACTCCAGTAATAACTCAATGCTTTATATATATGCATACATGTTCAATTGCCATGTCGCTCCTATTGATGAAGTGCCATAGTAATGAACTAGCGATCACAGGTAAAGAAAAAGGAAGACGGAGCTAGGCCAGCTAATTAAAAAGGTCATTGCATTTGCACATATACTAATATTCACAGGTCATAACTATAGGTATATTTATATTGAATTCTGTTTCTAGCTTTTGTTTCTAGAAGTAGAATATAATATGAACATCTTAGTTTCTAGAAGCCGTTTTTATCAGCCATTATTTTTCACTTTCACATATTATAACGTACTTTATATTTTATTATATCACAATATCGTAAGTTGCATAGTGATCCGAATGTTGTAATACCTTTTATTACACTGTTTTTCTTACATAATACACTACTATTCATCAGCCGCTTTTATCAGTTACTATTATTCGTCAGCCGCAGTCGAAAATCATCAGCAAAAACTAATATGAAAAGGTATATACAAATAGGCACAGACCACATAATGGAGTACGTAACCATGCATGCACGCATTTATTTACCATACAAATACACTCATTTTTATGGAAAAAGGTATATAGAAAAAAAAGAGGTGCAATAAAAAATTTTCGACTAAGTCACTTTGAAATATCTTAGGATTAGTATTTAATTATACCAAAAGTATATTTGAGATATTAAACTTCAAAAAATTAAATTCAACTTCAGTTTAACTAATTTAAACTAGTTTTATGATATATACCACTATTGGTACGTTAAATATAAAAATAGTCTAAATTAGTTTGAAATAAGTTCAAAATTTATTTACCATAAATATATGATGGGTATAAAATATTTTTATATCTACACTTACTTACCAAAAGCGCATTTCGCATGCTTAGCCCACTCTTAAGAAACGAATTGTAACGGCCGGCATTGCGCTCATTGCGTGAGTGTAATTGCCTGCATGTGATCAAAAGCTTGTTCTGGCGGAGGCGCACTAGCTACGTTGTCAGTACGTCAGGGCGTGTTGATATCTGGTAGTACCAGTACGTACGGTCGAATGCATTGCCGGTTTTTGGATGATTTATCCCTCGAACTAGCTTCAGTTTTGTCTTTTTATATTTTTGTCTTATTTAGAGGTTTTATTTGTTTTTTATTCTTTTGCGTTATCCGTAATGATATCATTTTTTATTTTTCTATTTTTAAATTTAATTACTCAAAAAAACTAAAAAGCTGTTACAATACATGTTTGGCCGCTATAATGTAAAAAAGCTAAAAGTTCTTTGGAGCACTACCAAATAGTGGAGTAAGAAACTAATGGGGTGTTCCAGGCTGCTTGCGCCAAATCACCCAACCACGCGCCACCCAATCTGTCGAGTTACGGCGGCGCAGCAGGTGACACATATTGGCTATCGTACCTTTTGAGCTCAGAGAGAGACCTATTTTTATAAAAAAAAGTGTTAAAGGCTAAAATTAAAAAAAATATTGCTAAGGGGCCATAACAAGCTCGTGATCGCCGCCCAGGCCATAGTCGGTGCAACTCGAGGCTCCCCCGCTTCAACAAGCCGTTGCTAGCAGCCGTCGACGGAGACGCAGTTGCAGTATTAATTTGCATCACCTACAAGGCCGCTAGTCAACGGTCCGGGCACATCCGAGGCCTGAAGAGGACCAAAATGGAATGTAGCCGCCACCTAGAGCACCAACAGCGTTGCTGATGCCACTGTCTGGTCTTTCTTGGACCTCGCTTAATTGGGCTTTTAGTTTATAGTTCTTAATTTTATTCTTTTCTGGCTTTTTAATTTTTTTGTATTTTTTTAATTTCTTTGCATTGTTTGGGTTGATGTCAGCTTCTTCTCTTTTTTCTTCTTCTTCTTTTTTTCTTTTAAATTTAATTATACAAAAAAAAACCCGTAGCTGAACAGTGAGCTGGCAGCCGAACCGCCATAGCTAGTGAGATAATATTATTATCAAGCTGAAGCAGTACTTGTGCAATCTAGCTAGCAGCTACTTATGCAATCGGTCTAGCTAGTTCAATATCTACTTGTGGAAAATAGGATTGTCCTAGCGAACGTACACAACTACCCGAATAGCTAAGTAGAACTCAGAGCTATGCCCCCATGGGAAGGTCACTGAGGGTATATACATCAATCCAAAGTGGTTTTTAACTAAGTGCACTACATGCTCCTAAACTTAAGCATACGTGGCACTTGAATTTACTGAACTTGACAATCACATATTTAAGAGGACGCTCAGTTTAACAATAACTTATAATTTTTTATTGTAATTAACTTAATTTTTACTGTAGATAAGATAATTCTGTTAGCATAATTAAATTTAAAAAATTAAAATAGAAAAAACAGATTAGCTCATCACGGACAATACGAAGGAATACGGAAAAAAGAAAATGAAAAAACCCAAAAAAAAACTGAAAAAAGCTAGAAAAAGATAAAATTAAGGAATAGTGAATTAAAAGCTAGAAGCTGAAGCTAAAACAAGCAGGGCCAAAACTTGTATAATCGGGTCAACAAAAGGTACAAATAATACTTTTTTGGTAATTAGAGATGAAATGGCACCTTAGCTCAATCAAAATCACAATATGGTCATGTGATCGCCATTTGAAATCATCCGAGAATTAGTATTTTTGGATTTATAGGAAGTTTTCACATATCATTAATTCCAATTTCCAAACATGCATGCTTCTTTTTTTATGTGTCCATCTTTGCATGGCACCCCTTGCTCGCAAACGCACTCGCTGTGTGCTATGCAATCAAACAGTCTTTTTTAAGAAAACTACGCAATCAAACTACGGCCATCTTTTTTAATTTTTCTAGAGGCCATCAGCTAACTAATTAGAGTAGCTAGGGAAAGGAGCAAGAAAGAGATCGATAGTTCTCTAAATGCAACATGAAGATTCTGAGAAGTTTAACTAAACTTATGAACATACTGTTTTGTCCTCACTGGTTGTGGGCTTAGCTTGTACGTAAACAACTAAGGGTCCTCAACAACTAAAGCCGTATACTCCAATTTCCAATACGAATTTATTTGAGGGAGGGCCGCTAGTCTAGTAGTGCAAAGATGGCTTTGTTTGGTTTTGGCTTGAGCGCATATATATATATATATATATATATATATATATATATATATATATATATATATATATATATATATATATATATATATATATATATATATATATATATATATATATATATATATATATATATATATATATATATATATATATATATATATATATCAACTTAGAAACTTAATTGAGTTGATCTCAAGAAAGAAAAACCCTTAGAAACTTGAGTTAAAGTTAGCACATAAAAACCCTATTACGCCAGGAAGGAAGCGCGAGCGGAGAGAGCGCCCACGTCACCGTTTTTCCCTCCATGCGATCGCTCCGTCCGCCGCGTGGCTGAAGAATCTTCGTACGGTTGGGGGAGCGGTTTTGCAAAAAAGTCCCTCCGTTTTTCGAAATTATGTAAAGGTCCTTTTTCCTCGCAAATAGGTCCCTGGCAGGTTTTTTTAAAGCGTTTTTTTTGCAAAAGCAGCCCTGCACTTCACCGAAATTTTGTGTATTTTGCAGGATAGCGCCCCGCGTTTTCTAAATTACGTATGGGTCCTCGTTTAGTTACGTATAGACCCTCGCTTTTTTACGGAAAAAACCTTTTACTTTTTCGAAAATACATATGCGCCCTCGATTTTTTTAAAAAACTCCTCACGAATTATCGCCTCTTTTGCTTCGGTACACACGGTGGCTGGCGCGGCGTTGCGCCGCGCTTATGTGGCTAGTATATCCAATGGGAACTCCAAACAAATTAATTTCAGGACACATTCATTTGTCCCAAGCCCTTGTTATCCTTGTCAACATGCAATTTCGGAAGCAGCTCTATGCCTTGCTGCAGCGAGGTGATTTTGGGCCATCCGATTGGGAAGCAGACGGCATGGATTGGCTGCTACAGTGCGTATGATAAGCAAACAACATGCACAGCATTTCTGCATTTGCGAAACAACGTTCACGAACAGTGGAATAGCTACAGTATCGTGCCTTTACACTTGTGAAAGCACTGTGTGCCTAGGAGGGTCGTCCGAATCCAGCAATTTCAGTGGTCATGATCTCTCATGCACAAAAGCAGTAAGCACATACTAATACATGGACTAATATACATGGATTGCATGCATGTGCCATGCACCCTAGGACCCTAGTCGCTAGTATACTAACTAAAATGATGTGATCTTTTTCCATGCAAACCGCCGGACTTAACTTTCTTTAGTCCAGTGGACCAGTGACCTAATTTCACACTAAAAGCTAGCCTCGAGGCTCAGCACTGCAATGAAGAGCCACGGTTTTGTCCGAACGCTCGTGCATGCATTTCTTACAAATATAAACTACACTCATAGCGCTCAACGTGTGCGCTCTCTTTAGTCTTCACCACATGCACACAACGTGTTCACGGTTCTGTGTGTGGGAAATTAGCACACAGTATATGCACGTATAAAATGTTGTAGTTGCAGCACTACTGAATAGAAATCATCAGCGTTACATGGATGGAAGAGGCAGCAGCACGATTGTTGCTCCATTAACACTCCCAAGTATTCTTCAGAAAAGCTGCAAGTGGCTGTGTGCTATGCAATCAAACAGTTTTTTTATTTTAAGAATACTACGCAATCAAACTATGGTCATCCTTTTAAATTTTTTCTAGAGGCCATCAGCTAGCTAATTAGAGTCGCGAGGAAAAGGAGCAAGAAAGAGATCGATAGTTCTCTAAATGCAACATAAAGATTCTGAGAAGTTTAACTAAACTTATGAACATACTGTTTTGTCCTCACTGGTTGTGGGCTTAGCTTGTACGTAAACAACTAAGGGTCCTCAACAACCAATTTCCAATACGAATTTATTTGAGGGAGGGCTGCTAGTCTAGTAGTGCAAAGATGGCTTTGTTCGGTTTTGGCTTGAGCACATATATCAACTTAGAAACTTAATTGAGTTGATCTCAGAAAAGAAAAACCCTTAGAAACTTGAGTTAAAGTTAGCACATATATCCAATGGGAACTCCAAACAAATTAATTTCAGGACACATTCATTTGTCCCAAGCCCTTGTTATCCTTGTCAACATGCAATTTCG
Source organism: Dendrocalamus latiflorus (assembly GCA_017311315.1). Taxonomy (NCBI): domain Eukaryota; kingdom Viridiplantae; phylum Streptophyta; class Magnoliopsida; order Poales; family Poaceae; genus Dendrocalamus; species Dendrocalamus latiflorus. The sequence goes on along the minus strand of CM029612.1, from coordinate 47,291,702 downwards.
GAAGCAGCTCTATGCCTTGCTGCAGTGGTAACTTATCCTTTTGTTTTTTCTACTGATTAATGTGTTAATTTCTACCCCTTAGAGCGAACATGGTAACTTCTTTTTACTTTGCTTTAACAATGTGCATAAATAGATAGATGCCATAATTTGCCTATTTCTTTCTTTAACAAGTAATTTGCCAATTTCTTTCTGCATTTGATTTTAGATAGTTTAGTTTAGATGGGATGTGATCTGATAGTACGTTCGTGTTCGTATTGGTTAAGCTAGAAGTCCATATGAATATCCAATATCTTCAAATGGTTTGTCCACTCTTCTTGTTTCTGTCTTGCTCCGAGGATAAAACATGAGGTCATAGGTGCATCATGTATCTCTTTTCTCTTGCTCCCGTCTCGCATACGCATTTTTTCCTTACTTTTTGCACCACTCGTCATCTCTTTTTAAAAACATATTTTTTTAGTTATTACTATTTATTTTCAGCTAAAATCCGTAAGCTACCGCCAATAGCTGTGGACACAATCAAATACGACGTCCTAGGTACTATTAGCTAGTGCATTTTCGGTTTCTGGAATAAGAAACTGACGGGTGTTGTACCCTTTTCATTGGTAGAGTTTGGATGCAGGAAATACAATGCGAAAAAGGCGTAGGCCCTTTCAAGTCGGTCGGTAGCTCGGTTAGACTGCTTTGCTAAGGTCATGGGAAAAAGGAACAAGAAAGCGCTGGGGCTGCATGCCAGACTTTAGTTTTTTGTCTTTCACCTCTCTTTTACCTGAAGTTGGCCAGAAACGCATGTCCAATAGAACGATGGAATAATACATGCTGCTGAGCGCTGCCTGCAGGTCCTTGTTAAAGACTGTAATATAATGACAAAGAAACTTCTCCATGATCAGGCCATGATAGTAACGCTCGTCTTTCCTTACATGTAGGTCATGAAAAACCAGGTCACACACAGGTAGATGAGTTGCTCCCAAAGTTGAGCGCATGCTTGTTTCTGTTCCTCTGTCGTTCATTTTGAAATTTAGCTAGGGTAACTCATGCTGAGTTTGATGAGTTTTTTTTCCTTGCGAGGAAGAGTTTGATGGGTTAATTTCAATCTGAAACAAGTGTAAATGACCAAAAACTAGTATATCATCATGAATAGTATTGTACGTTGAACAGTACTCCAGTAATACTTCAGTCCTTTCTATGCAAGCATGTTCAATTGCCAGTTTGCCACAGCTCCTATTGATGAAGTGCCATTGTAGTGAACACAAGTAAAGAAAAAAAGGAAGAGCCAGCTAATAATAATACTGACAGATCGCAAATATACTCCACATACGCACAGACCACACATATATAATGACATAACACATTCTTGCATGCAGCATATCAGGCCATACCCCTCACCCCCTCAGAAACCATACGCTAACTTATTTAACACAACAAAATGCATGCGACAAGTTGATCAACGACATGCATGAATAATATACGTACGTAGGGGGCGTGCAGATTATTAACAAGTTAGCTAGTGACCGCCGCCGGGACAAACGCCGCCGCCGCCGGGGCCATAGTTGGTACAACCCGAACGCGAGGAGCCCCCCTTCAACAAGCCGCCGCCACCGCTGGCCGGCGGCGGAGGGGGAGTTGCAGTATTATTTGCATCGCCTGCAGGGCCACTAGGCAGCGGTCCGGGCGCGTCCGCCGCCTGGAGAGGGCGGAGATGGAATGCAGACGCCACCAGGAACACCAGCAGCGTTGCTGCTGCCACCACATGCTGGCCTTTCTTAATCCCTACTGCCATAGCTAGCTAGTGAGATTAACAAGCTACTTGTGCAATTAATCTAGCTGGCTTTCTACCTGCGATGCGTGGGATCTATTGGGCTAGCGCGCTACGTACACTGAGTGTCCCGTTGGAGAACTCAGGGATGTTTGGTTGCCCGTATGGCTACTGCTGGTAGCTAGCTATAAATAGCAAAATAGACAGTGAGAAAAGTAGAAATTACAACGTGATGAGAAAATTAGAAATTACAACGTACAATACCGGTCAATATGGTCAAACTCAGGATGCATGTGCAGCGCACATTTGTGAGATACTGAACACGTACAACTGAAGGCGAAAAGAAGACACCGAATCGATCAATGTCTCTTGGAAGCTACCTAGGAGACAAAACTAAAAGAAACAAAGTTATGTATAAGCATACAATTATGCATGAATGGGTCCATGACACGCCTGCATGCGTTCAATCGACGCCAACTTGTCGATTATAATCGGTGGGAAGCTAGGATAAAAATAGATGGAAGTTTAAAGAACTAAGCTAAATTGATATAACTATAGTCTTGCACTCTTGTGCAATTCACATTCATAGAAGCAAAGCAAAAAAGGAGAAATACAATGAAGGTACCTCGTTAATAGAAAATGTATCCTAAAATATATAAATATGCTTCCAGTGAGAAGATCTATCATCTGTATATCAAATTTTGCAAAACTAGTGATACAATACCAATTACAATATCACTTCATCGAAAATTGTCAATTAGATGATTACCAACTAACAATTTCATCAATGATCACTCACTAAACAACGTACAAATTACAAAAGTGTACAATAATACGTGACTACAAGAGTGATGATTCAAAAGAATAGAGAATAAATTACCAACAAGGCAAGGCAACAGTCCCAGCTGCAATCCTCAGCCTCCATAGTCCCCAACCACAGCGGCCCACCCCCTCCTTGGCTCTCCCCTGCCTATAGCTCAACACCCTTCTAGGCTCCTAGCCTCCTTCCCCTCCTCCGTCGGTCCACCGCGGCCGCTATGCTTCCCTGTGCCTCGATGGTCGTCGTGGGCTATCGGCCATGCTGCTTCCCCACCGACCGCTCTTCGGTCCTCCCCCTCCTTGCCTCCCCCGCATCTCCACGGGGTGGCGTTGAGTCGTGCTGCGTCACTGCTACACTGCCGCCTCACTTAGGGTTTCTCCTAGCCTCTCCTTGGCTCCTTAGGTACGTATCCTCCTCTTGTTCTTCCTGGGGCTTGCATTGGTTAGGTGGGGAGTCTAGGGAGAGGGGACAGTGGGGTTGCATGTTAGGGTGAGGCAGTCGTTTGGCCTTGTGCCCTTGTGGGCTTGTTCCAATACTGGCATGTGGCCCAAATTCTATCCTCTATTCTTCTATGTTCTTTCCTCTGTCCTCTGTTCTTCTTCCTTTGTTCTTCTTCGTTCTTTCCTTTGTCCTTTGTTCTTCTTCCTCTGTCCTCTATCGTTCCATGGCTGCTGATGGAGGGTAGGGATACCGGCACGATGAAGGGTAGGGTCGAGCCTAACGAATCCCCCTGGTGGATTTGGCCCTAATCATAATAACACTACTACAAAATAGATCATCATAGACGATTCGAAATTGTCATCATAGACGGTTTTCTGAACCGTCCACATTTATGGGTTAGTGATAATCAGAGGTTATAACAGACGGTTTATGAATCGTCTGTGATAAATACGACACAGACAGTTTGTAACTAGAACCATCTGTAAAGAACACTATCATAGACGGCTCGAACCAAAAACCGTCTGTGATACTCACACATCACAGACGATTCTAACTACCAACCGTCTATGATGAGCGAGAATCACAGACGGTTTACCAACCATCTGTGATACTTTCGCATCACAGATAGTTAGAAGATAGAACCATCTGTGATAGTCCTTCATAGACGGTTTATACCACAAAACCGTCTATGAAGGACTATCCACTACTATAGAAAATCGTATTACAGTTTTCTGAACCGTATGAATTTATGGGTTAGTGATAATCGAAGGTTATCACAAATGATTTTCGAACCGTCTGTGGTGTAAATATCACAGACGGTTTGTAACTAAAAACCGTCTGTGATAGCTGATAATCATAGATGGTTTGTAAGTAAAAACCGTCTGTGATAGGTGATAATCACAGACGGTTTGTAAGTAAAAATCGTCTGTGATTATCAGCTATCACAGACGGTTTTTAGTTACAAACCATCTGTGATATTCTTTTCTACCCCTAAATCTATTTCTGTTTATTGGCTAGCCTCAGGAAATGCTAGCCATGCCCTCTGAAACAAGCAGATCAACATGTACATGTATACATACAATTCACATCTCAATTCATTTCACAAACATAAAACATCCAATTCACATATCAATTCATATCACAAACATAAAACATCCAATTTACATCGCACTTCATTTCACAAACATAAAACATCCATTTCGCAAATCAATTAATTGAAATGAAATAAAATATCCATTAACAAATACACAATTATAAAAGATCAACGAACTTGTGAGGCTGCACAAGCAATACTTAGATGGTGCATGATTGCCATCTAAGTATTGCTTGTGCAGCCTGACAAGTTCGTTGATTATGGATATGTTCCTTTCATGAGACCTCGATTCTGAAGTGATAAGAGCAATAAAAAATTATTGTACGTTGTGGAACTTTCCATCTGAGTTTATGACTCTAGCCACCAAAAAGTACGCGCACTCTCCTCGAATTTGTGAAAGGTTGGGCTGTTTCAATGCAGTTGACGGGATGGACGCAGCCTGTCGATAGGAATATCAATGTGCGTATATATATATATAACCTGATAGTTCCTTGAACCATACTGTACTATTCTTTGCAACAAACAATGTAACCGTTCAGAGAAAGGTAGTAGCATCTTCTTCTATAGTCCCCCCGCCCGCCCCCCCCCCCCAAAGAAGTGATCCTAATTGTATGGCTGCAAAGTTCAAACCATTATAATCTAGAGATTAAGTATGGCTTGATATGACATTCTTAACATATGAAAGAATATAAAGGAACATCTATATTCATCATAGATTTATACAATCTAATATTTTTTAATTGCGCACCTTAGGGTTCAGCGGCGTTGTGTAGGCGGTGGCGACGGCTTTTGATGTTGTCCGAGGAGGCGGCGGCGGCGTGGACGGAGGTCCGAGGAGGCAGCGGCAACAGCGTGGGTTTGGGTCGACGGCGACTGTGTGGGCTCGGGTCGACGGCGACGGCGTGGGCTCGGGTCGACGGTGACAGGAGGCGAGACGGCGAGACCGCGGGCTAGATCGGGAGAGCGGTGAGACGGGCTAGATGTATAACTGCAGCATACGCGTAAAACCCTAGCCTGAGGGTATTTATAGGGAGGCTTATTACAGGCGGTTCTAGTTTAGAACCGTCTGTGATATAGTTATCACAGACGGTTCTAACTAGAACATATATATCACAGACGGTTCTAAACTAGAACCGTCTGTATTAAGCCCTTTCCTACCACACACTAGAGTTATTACCTACACCAACCAATTATCAGTATTTCTTTACAACAGCACAATGAATAACTCTACACCAACCAGCAGACATTATAATAAGACCAATTATCAGTATTTCTCAAAATTCACCTATATATCACACATTTTCACATATACATAAATGCAAATTCCCATATACATCACACACATGCATTGTTGTATACATAAATGCCAATTCACATATACATCACATACATGCATTGTTATATACATAAATGCAAATGTCCACATATATGTCGCACATTCTCATTCCACTTGCTTATTTCCTTTAAAAATTAGCCTTTCATGATGATCAATGCGTACGTAACTAGTTTCATCATGTTGTTCGTTGTCCACCCTTATGCCATTTTAAAAAGGAGATAACTCGTCAAATTGATTGTATTCTTCCTCGTCCACTACATTCTCTACTCTGACAATTCTCCTTTTTCCATGAAGAACTACATGGCGTTTCTTATTTGCCCGGTCGGTTACATAGAAAACTTGAACAACTTGGTTGGCGAGTACGAATGGTTCGTCTTTGTACCTGACACGTTGGAGGTCCACGGTAGTGACACCGTACTTGTCAACCTTCACCTGTGGGAGATGCACCCAACGGCAGCAAAATAAAGGGATCTTGAAAACCACATAGTCGAGCTCCCAAATCTCTTCTATGAACCTATAGTACGAGTTTCTTAGATGGTTTTAAATAAAAACCGTCTGTGATACTGGAATATCACAGACGGTTCATCGGTAAGAACCGTCTGTGATACTCGTTTTCTCCGACGCCATCAACACAGACCGTGTCCAAATTAAAACCGTCTGTGTTAGTGTCGGTCACAGACGGTTTTGTCAAACCGTCTGTGATTTGGCGTCTAGTATTAGGCTTTCTGTAGTAGTGATCACAGATGAGTATGTATAGGGGAGGGAGAGGTGGGAGTAGGATTTTTTTTGGCGGAATAGGCGCGAGGACGAAGAGGTGGAGCTACAATCCATGGGGTGCGGCTTTGTAGGTTTCTATTGGCTAAGATTGGGTTGGGGAGGATCGACGGGCTCAGTGATCAGGAATACATAATTATTACAGACGGTTTGAACCACAAACCGTCTGTGATACGTAATTATCACAGATGGTTTGAACCATAAATCATCTGTGATATATAATTATCGAATGCAATATGTATGTATGTATGTATGTATGTAATGTAAATAGCTAGTCTCAAAAAATAAATAGCAAAGTTCTATATGTCCTATATATACTCGTTTGAAAGTTTTCGATAAGATTTACAACTTTGCAGTTGGGCAAACCCAAAATTTGAACAGAAGATTGAAAATTTAGGCAAAAATAGAAACTGAAAATTTGCGACACAAATTTAAGGCTAAAGATGGTCGATTTTGGAAGACTTAGAGGGCAACTAGCACAAGTGATCGTTTTTTTGGATCAGCCTCGTCGTTAGTTTTGCAACGATTACAAGAACGTCAACAATAGACACCATCTACAAAAGTTATATCTGTTTTATTAAAGGTATCTCGGAACGGAATGCTACTCAACCTCAGGCGGGAGATATGAAATTTTAGAGGATTGCGAGGTGGAAACATATCACAGATGGTTTTAATACAAAATATCTCTGATAACTTCATTATCATAAATGATTTATAATACAAACCTTCACAGACGGTTTAAATAAAAATCGTATGTGATATTACCAAATATCATAGACAGTTTTTGGTAAGAACCGCCTGTGATACTTCACAGACGGTGTTCACAATGAACCATTTGTTATATATCTTCACAGATGATTTTTAGCATTGATAGTAACACAAACGGTCTCTAAATTTAAACTGTCTGATTGTATTTAACACTGACGGATTTGGTGAACCATTTGTAATAAGACGTCTAATATAAGCTTTTTTGTTGCAGTGCAATCTGCTTGTGCCGTGCACGTATGCACGCACAGATTGTCCAAGGTCCAAACTCAAAATTATTAGGCAGCAGCTAAACCTCGTGAACCCTTTAACTGCTGTAGTTAATATCGATGGCGATCGAGCAGAATGCGATGCATTTCAACACGTACGCTTAGCAAATGTGCTCGCTTTGCAGTCGAACTATGGCAATAAAGTTCGTAGCTAGCTATAGCTAGTGGCTTGCATGTAGCTGGTGTGTTAGATTGTTGGACACTAGCGTGGGCACTGAAATCTAGCTTTCTCCCACCAAAACTTAAAAGACTACGGGATCATTTTGGCTTTAGTTTTTAGTTTTTGGTTTATTTTTTACTATTTATAAGTTTCATCTTTTTCTGAATTTTTGACTTTTTGTTGAGCTTTTTTGCCAGTTCTTTTTTTCCCATATTTATTTGTATTATACGTAATGGGCTAACATATTTTTTAATTTTTTAAAATTTAATTATGCTAAATAAGCCTCTGTCAGCTACATTGTTTTTTCAGCCAACTACAGTGCTTTTCAGCCATAAGCCACCAAAAAAAGCCCAAATGATTACCACCTTAGGTGGTGATCATTTCGGCTTCGGCTTCAGCTTTTAGCTTCCGGCTTATTTTTCACTATTTATAAATTTTGTTTTTTCTGAACTTTTAGCTTTTTGTTGAGCTTTTTTGCTGGTTCTTTTTTTCTCGTATTTGTTTGTATTATTTGTAATGGGCTAACATATTTTTTTTATATTTTTAAATTTTTTTAAATTTAATTATGCTAAATAAACATCTGTCAGCTACAATATTTTTTCAATCAGCTACAGTGCTTTTTAGCCATAAACCACTCAAAATAAGCTAAAATGATCACAATGAACATTGAGAATCTGATCTATTCTTAACTATCCTACAAAAGCAAAACACTGAAACAGACATATGCCCTTTCAAGCCAACTAATTAGTAGTGGCTGCTGCTGCTTATAATAAACTAATTAGTAGTTTTGCCTTGAGTTAGCACATCCCCAACGAACTGTACAGACAAATTTTATGGCACGTCCCATTGTTCCATTTCCAGGTTCCGTTTATCCTCGTCAACAATTTCAAGGGTCATGCATGTGCCTCAAACCAACGCAGTATTTGCTGTGTCATTATTGCCCATAGTTTATGTTCGTTCGAACGTCCATGCATGGGTACAATTCTCGTATCGATCAGGGGATGTACTCATCACCAGCCCGAGTGGAGCAATGGCCTTATTTTACACACTAAACGGAGTATTTTCTTAAGATGAGGTCTACAAATTAAACGATTTACACGTTAAAAGTCCAACATTTGTACCAGCCAAAATCACAAGTGAGTATCCATCTCTCCGTAATCTGTACCGTAAACAACCAAAATTCAAAAATTCCAGCCAAAATCCATAAGCCGCAGCCGAAAAGACTAGGGCCGGTTCTTTTTAGCTGTAGCTTGTGGCTTTTGGCTGTAGCTTTTGGCTTTTAGACTGTTTATACGAGAGATTACATAGTAACAGAAACTCACGTGCGGTTTTTGCCGATATAAATGAAGTCAGTAAAGTATATATTACAATTAACTAATAGACTTTATTAAAAAAATACTCCGTTCAAAAGTTAATTACTGTAGAAAAACTGAAAATCAACTTTTAAAAGCTGAAAGCGCCGCCGGCGCTGCCCTTACTCTTAGCGCCTACTCCCTGCGCCGCCCCTTCCCAACACCTCTGCAGCACCGCCGAACCCTTGTGCCGCCACTCCCCGCGCCCCTCCACCACAACGGCGCCCCTCCCCTGCACTGCTCCTCGGCGTCCATACTCGTCGCCACAGGTTCGTTCAGATTCCTTGTCTTCCATAATTCTGTTCGTGTACTTGATTGTGTAGCCAGAAAAGCTGTAGGACTTGTGTTTGTTCAACCCAATTCCAGATTAATCTCTAGTTTGTTGTTGTTCTAAAATATCTGGAATAATTGTTTAGTCAAATAATAGTTGCGAACCCATAGGCCATGTGCTGTGTCTGTATCCAATTGATTCAATTTATACACTGATTCGGTCATTTGTTTAGAACATGCAGTACGCTTGTTCTTGTTGGATTATCTTAATTCTTAAAGCAAGATTTTTGTACCATTACCGGGGAGACGTGTGCTGCTTTTGGCTATAATTGCAAGTCAAGGAAAGACTAAATAATCAATGCTTGATCACTGTTGAACTACTGTTTGAGCCATGTGCTTAAGAACAAGACGAACATTTAAAGAATGTAGTAAAGTAGAGATATACAATTTGAGTACCTAAATAATAAAGATTTGATCCATCCCTGATCCTTCCTAGGCGCCTATATTTTGTCATCAATAATCGAACAAGAATTAAAACCTACAAAGGTAATACACAAATGTGACGCCCCACGCATTATTATCCATCGGATAACCGCATGGGACAAACGGATTACTATTTGCCTGATCAGTAGAACACTGCTCCGGCAAATGGTAAGCTTTTACCAGAGTTGCACATCGGAACAATAACATAGATACTATAGATTTTATTACAGCAATGGCCACATGGCCTACAGTCTGGTATTACAAAAGTACCACCATAGCAAAAGTAAGACTAATACCCCAGGGCTCCTCCGCCCACTCCACTGGGCCTTCTAGTCGTCCCAGCCGAAGTATACGGGGTCCACCTCGCCTAGATCCTCGTAATCTCCCTCCTCTTCTCCAGTCGACTCAGCGTCACCTGCTTCCCCTTCATCCTGCTCGTATACCTCCTCGAGCGGATTAGGGTCTAACAAAGGAGGTTAATAGCAAGGGTGAGTACCACGGTACTCAGCAAGCATATTAGCAATAAATGCACTGATATGATCTCATGTTCTTAGTCCACATTCTAGTCTCCTTTATTCTAAAATTATTCTTATGAAAATATTCAGTCTTGCATTTTTAATTCTCAAATAATTTCTATTTTTCACCCAGTAAGGTATGATCCCTAGCGATCACCGTAGTCCACATTCCAGTGAACTGGCATGAATTCATGATTTTATCAGCACCGCGCAGGCTTGTACCACTGTACCCAAAGCTACTCCGAACCTTCTTGGCTAGGTTCTTCCACACTGCCTTAGGTATGGAATCCAGTTCAGAGCACAGAATTTTTCTCCGCTTACGTTAATTCATCCACCAGCCCATCTATTATCCATCGGTGTACCAAGTCGCTCACTTGGGCTTCACCGACTTCCAATAGTGTTTAGTTGGACCGGCTCCCGGCCCAACACTCCACCTAACACATATAGCGTCTGGGACTTACTCACTTCCAGACTTGCGTTACTGGTCCTGAGCTTCATCCATCTCTTACTCACACATAAATACTTACCCTTTGTGGTGGACTAGATTAACGTAATAGGATACTATTTTTCGCCCGTACTAGACGGGAAATTGGTTGGCACGATAAATACGGTTCCCTATCCGAGTGAAAACGGGGTAAGTCCTTACATCATAGCCCTATGTAAAGAGGTCCGCCTAGCCTCTCTGCATCCTTTCCCTGAACCTCTTTACCCACCATATACATCTCTGCTTGTGGCCCTGCTGCTCCTCTCAGCAGTACCACAACTGTTCATCTCATTTCTTACTTCCTCTCTTTCTTTTTCTCCTCTTTTCTTTTCTCATCTTACTCATCATAACATCTTCATTCTCTGATTTCTTTTTAAAACACTGGTTTTCATGCATTTAACTAGGATTATTAATACTCCTGGAAATACACATATTTTTAACATAATACGTGCATGGTCGAAGAATGAGCTTGCCAGAGACGTAGGGTAAATCAGAACTGACGACAATCGATTCTGCTCCTGAGATTTGCTCTCGCTCGACTTCTGCAGAATTAATACTACACTTAAAATAAATATTTACTACTACTAATTTTTTTTGAAAGGGATTAAATAGAGAAATAATCCCTTCCCCACTCTACAATTATTTCTAATTGCGCGGCTTTTCTAAGCATATTTACAGAGGTATTAGTCAGGTTTATTTTTAATTAATTACAGAAAATGCTATGAAGGAATACCAGAATTATTTTCTAAAACCCAATCTACTGGCATCTTACTGGCCTTGCGGCCCTATACCCGTGCGCAGCAGCCTGCTGGCTTCGGCCCACCGTGGCTCTTCTCCTTTCCCTACTGCTCCCACCGACGCCTCCTCTCTGCCTCATTTCTGCCGCCGCCTCTCTTCACCGCGCCTCCACGCCTCCTCACGCTCCCACTCTCCGCCGCCTCCTCACTGCACTCCACTGCGCCTCCTCCCCTACGCCTTCTCGCCGCGCCTCCTCTGGACGCTTCCATGCCGCGCCTCCTCTCAGCACCCCCACTCGGCGCCTCCCCTGTACGCTTCCTCTCCCTCTACTCCTCGGCTCCCCTCTCTATTTTAACACCTGACTTTTCCTCCACTACCCGGCCATGGCGCCTCCGTTGGTTCAGATCTGGGCTGATCCAACCCAGGACGGTGGTTCTTTGGCGGTGGATCTACTTTTACTGACTTTCTTGTGGTTGGATTTGAGGCTATACCTCACTGGCTTGCGATGGCTTGCAGGATTCTTGAGTTTTTTTCCATGATCGGCTGCCGACTACCAAGCTAGATCGGGGGGTGGCGAACAAAAATACTATGAACACGGTGCTACCCTTCCTCTCCTAAGTATTTTGCATGCATTTTATTCCCTCTTTTTACTTCTTTATACTCGGCTCTATTTTATCGCAATCGATGATGAACTTAAGATTCTAAGTTGTGGTGATGGTTGTTGGAAATGCTTTCGAGTTGTGGCTACCTCCATGCTAGAGAATGGTTGGCAGTATGCGGTTGGGTTGATTTTCCCTCTGTGTGATTGGCCCGGATGCTTCTAAAGAAAAGATAAGGGGGAATAAGGACCTACTTGTTGGGCTGTCGAGCTGGATAAGGAAAGATGGGGTCGATGGGGACCACTGTTGCTTGCACGCTGTCACTGTCGGGGACGAAGGTGCGGTTTGCCTCTTTTTGCCGATGTGGAAGTCCTTGCCTCGTAGTGGTCCCGTTGACTTGCTTCTTGCTTCCTTGTCCTCGCTGGTCCCGGCTTGTCCTCTTCGCCGCTGTCTCTTCCTCTTCGGCTCCTTCCGATTTTCTCAACCGTGGGCTCTAATCCACCTTCTGGCCTCTGGCCGAAGGTGCTATGTGCTGGTAAGAGTTGGGGATGAGTTTTGGAATGGCTCTCGGCTGTGGATGGTTTGCTGTTTGGTTGTGCTTATCCTTGGGTGAGCTGGGTAAGTGCAATGTATGGGGCTGGTTCAGGGAGCGCAGGGAAAGATATTTCTTGGCTGCTCTCTGCTTGCGCTGGCTTTTGCTGGCTGCAGCTGGCTGCCTTCGATCTTATCCCTCCCTGAGTCTTGCTCTCCTGTGCCGAAGAACCTTTGGTCTGAATGATGTGCTGGGCACTGTTGCGTTAATATGGGCTGGGTGGAATGTGCTGTGGGCTCTCACTTGTGGGCTAAAAGGCTTTATGTTGACTGTGGGCTGAAATGAAATTGGCTGAAATGCAATGGGCTTTGGGCTAAGGTAAGGGTTGTGGGCTTTTGTTTTCTAAAGTTTGCCGAATGATGACGCCCACCGAGACGAGAGGTGCCGACCGGCCCGGGACGGTCTGGGGAGTCTCTAAGACGTTCTCGAATTGGCCCTAGCAGCCCAGGGGCACTGACGGCAACTTTACTTATTTTCTTTATTCTCCCTTGGATTGTTAATTATCTAATTCTCTAATTACGCAAGAAAATAGGTTGGGGTTTGGTACTAATGGCAATTCTAATTGCAGGCGAAGAACGAAGAAATGCACATGCTCCTACGCCGAAGACCTCGACGCTGGAGTTTTATTTTCAATTTTGTAATATATGCTTGCAATGAGAATAATGTAATTTACTATTATGAATGCAATGCCCAACAATGCAATTCAATTTGTAATCCTATTTATAATCTTAATTGTAATAATGCTTGATGGAATGCAATACTTAACTTAATTACCCGCTAATTACTTACTTAACTACGGTATTAGATTTAGGGTTCTTTCAACAAAGTAAATCAAAACAGGGATATACACAAACAAAATATATGAAATTTAAATGTCTTGCCCCTCTTCATTTCATATACCTAATTGTAGATGGTAGCAAAAAAACACGGTTTTCAATATTTCAATACTCATACAAGATCCCTAATATGTTATATCAATTCATAGCCCATAATCCCTAATTCCCAATCTTTCTATGACTCTCTCTCTCCCTCCCTCTCCCTCCCCTTTAATTTCAGATCTAGCCAGAAATTCAATTCAATTAGTTTGTCAGACTGAAAATATTTATATGATTCATAGTTCAGGTTCGAAAAAAATAAAACTCCTCATGTTATGTCTGTACAACTGAGTTTGATAAATGTATACTTGATACTTCTCTTTCCCTAATTAAATGTACTGCTATGCCACTTACATTAGTTTCTAGCTTAGAAAGCTAAGACCAAGAATGTTACCGGAATAGTAGGTTATAACTGAAGGTTGAACTGTTGAACAGGCAGCCTCAAAACATGGCATTCAGTACTCAGCACATGTCATTCATAAATTCATTTATTCAATATTTCAACATTAGTTCACCATCATGATGCATGAACACTTGAATAGCCGAACAGGCAGCCTCAAAACCCTCAATTTGCAGCCTCAAAATATTTTTTAATGAGCACCCCCATCTCCCCACCAATGATCAATCATGAATCCTTAGATTTATTTTCCCCTAATTCTTGAAACTACCGCTACAGTTCCTATAAATTCCAAAACACATACAAAATCTGAAAAAGGGGTGTAGAATCTGAAAAAAAGGGGGACTTCACCTGTGACATGTTGATTGGGGTTGGGTACGACCGGAAGAGTGGAGTTGTGGAGCAGTAGAGGGGAGGGTCGGGGCGTCGGGCGGTAGTACAATGGTACTGGACTAGTGGTAGCTAGCTGTCGCTGCCCTCAGTGGCGGACTCAGGATTTTACCAAAGGGTATGCCGCACCAAAATTTTCATATGCAATTCGGTAAAACCATTTGCCAATTCGGTAAATAGTTGTAAAATTTGCACCGTAATTCGGTATACAGGCACTAAATAATATGATAAGTCTTAAATTCAAGGATTAAGTTGAAAACTTGCACAAATTACAATATAAATAGTTCGAACACCATACTAATAGTCTCAAATATACATAAAAGAGACTTACAATATTACTTGTCTGACTTTTTTGGCTTACGCTTTCTAAAGGATATGAAAGTCTTGATTATATCATCTTCTTCCACTTCGAAGAAAATATCTTGCTCAATGAATGTGACCCAAGGATTGCGCACCCAAGCACACAAAAAGGTTCTGGATTTCAGTAAAGAAGGTGATTCAACTTGTTAAGCAGTAAGCACAATCTATAACAAAAATAAGCAGCTATATTGCTCCCCAAACCAATTCCAAAATCCACGGTAGTATTTTTATCAACGAAATACCTAGCAATCTTTCTTACTGACATCTACTAGAGTTTCATAGTATCCACATTACCAACCATCAAACCATAAGCACGAAGCCAAGAGTACCAACTCCAGCAGATCAGGCATTCCGAGCTCAGATCCTGCGAGCCGACGAGAGCGTGCTAGCCCTCCTCTCCTTGACCGCCGACAACTTGGCGGCGGCAGCGGAGGCCTTCTTCATCTCCTTGCTGCTCCTCAGGGAGGACTTCAGGCTCAGGCCACCGGCCCGGCTCGCCGGGAAGTCCGCTGCCGGCATGGACCTCCTCACTGACTCGGCGGACTTCTTGGCGCCCTGCCGCTTGGACAGTTCGACGGCGACGCAGGGGTCCTCGCCCATTGGGGTTTTTTCCAGAGTTAAAGCGTACTGGTATTATGATGCCATGAACAAATTTTTGGTGACCCAGAACAGAATTGAAGAACACAATCTAAAACACAACTGAAAAGCATGCGATTTGTGCCCATGCAGAAAGAAGCCAAGTAGCAATCGGCTGGGCCCCAGGGTATGCCGTGGCCCACCCGGCATACCCTGTGGGTCCGCCCCTGGTTGCCCTGCTTACACCGTGTCGTTGCCGCTTCTTGAGGTTGAGAAAATGAGGAGGAAGTGGAGCTAGAGTACCGGAGGAGACGGCTAGACGGGAGGCGGGAGCTTGCGCTGGCGGGAGGTGGGACGCGTCGGTGTCAGTGCTACAACGCTAGGGTTTCGCGACTAGAGGAGATGAACTGATGGTGTACCAGTCGGCCAGTGCAGGCCATTTGGGTGAAATGAAATGGCCGTTTGGGTGCGTCGGTCGACTAAGAAAGAATAAGGCCATGAGGATGGGGTGGCGGGCCGACTACATTACTTTGATTTGGGCTGGGCTCTTCATAACTTAAATACTTCAATGCTTTCCCATTTTGGGCTGGGCCACTTCACACTGCCTCGGGCTGGGCTGCGACGCCTCTGGCTGGGCCACTAAATAGTGCATTTTTCGGCCCATATGTAAAAAAATTGCATTGATAATTTTGCTGGGCCTCGGGCTATAACCTACCTAACCCGAGGCCCAGGTCCACCCCTGCATGCATAGTTTGCGTGCATGTGCTATGCATATATCGTCACATGCATAAGCACCGACATCTAGAGATGTTCGATACGTGTATAATTGATAAACATATAATATAATACCATGTGTACATGTTTTATACTTTTCATATAAGCACATCAATAGATATTGATTTAGGTGCCTAGGCACCACTTATACAGAGAGAGAGCGGGGAAGACATGGTATTGGCATGATTAATCAGTTCTCATTAATTATGCTGCTAGTACTGTACTGGTTGAGAAGACATGCACTACTACAGAAAGACTCATCACAGACGATTTGGAACCGTCATCATAGACAGTTTCTGAACCGTCTGAATTTATTTATCTGTGATAATATGTGATTATCATAGACGGCTCTCAAATCGTCTGTGATAATTACAATACAAACGGTTTTTTTAAAAAACCGTCTGTAATATATCAAGTATTACAGATGGGTTTTTAATATAGTCGTCTGTGATACTTGAATCCGTCTATGATATATCAAATATCACAAATGGCTAATACCAAAAACTGTCTGTGATATGTCATATACCACAGACGATTCTCAGACATAGTTGTCTGTGATATCTTAGACACCACAAACGGCTAATACTAAAAACCGTCTATTATAGCTATTTAAATATCTATATTATTTCCTGTTTTTGGGCTAGCATCAGGAAATGCTAGCCATACCCTCTGAAAACAAGCAAAGATATCACATATATAGCATACGATAATTATTACATAGATCTTAACTAAATGATGTATATTTGAATGAATTATTTGATTAAGCACAATTGAGTGATTACAATTGTATCAATGTTTCAACATCTAATCATCGTCGGGGTAGAACTCTTCAGTCTTGTTTATGACCTCCGCTATCAAGAATTGGGAGAGCTTTTCTCGAATTTTGATGAGTTTGTGAAGATCAATTGCACTTTCGTCGAATTCCACGCGTTGTCGCTAGAAGTAGTGTTAAGTCATTAGCATATATATATATATATATATATATACATATATACATATACATATACATATACATATACATATATATATATATATACATACATACATATATACATATATATATATACATACATACATACATACATACATACATACATACATACATACATACATACATACATACATACATACATACATACATACATACATACATATACATATATATATATATATATATATATATATATATATATATATATATATATATATATATATATATATACATATATATATACATATATATATACATATATATATATACATATATATATATATACATATACATATACATATATATATATATACATATACATATATACATATATATATATACATATACATATATACATATATATATATACATATACATATATACATATATATACATACATATATATATATATACATATATATATATATACATATATATATATATACATATACATATATATACATATATATATATATACATATATATATATATATATATATATATATATATATATATATATATATATATATACATATATATATATATATATATATATATATATATATATATATATATATACATATATATATATACATATATATATACATACATACATATATATATATATACATATATATATATATATATACATATACATATATATATATATATATATATATATATATATACATATATATATATATATACATATATATATATATATACATATATATATATACATATATATATATACATATATATATATACATATATATATATATACATATATATATACATATATATATACATATATATATATATACATATATATATATATATATATATATATATATATATATATATATATATATATATATATATATATATATATATATATATGATGTTGAAATAGAGCACTATGGTGTCTGGGCAACAAGTCTCCCTGTCTTTGGAATGCTTTTAGATGTGTGTTAGTGCAATGGTATATAATATATCAAGCAAACACACTAATATTCATTAATTCGAAAAGGCATCGATTTGGAAAGGACGTCATTGATTTAGCATGCTAAATCAATCATAGATGGAAAGTCTTAATTATGAAGCCTATACACCATGGCGCCCCTATTATTTATACTATATATATAAATGATAATCACAAAATAATTATTGGCAGGTCGACAAACCTCTGGATCATTCGTCTTAGCATCCATGATTTCCTCCATATGGCGGCAAACGTAGAATCCACATATTTTGCCCTATAGCTGTTGGTGGCACTGCAAAAATAAAATTACATACATAGGTATTGTCAGTTCTAGAGGCATCATAACGAAGTGTGATATAGCATTGTTGTGTTGTAGTGGGCATGAAAAATCGTGTCCTGTGTCCCAGTGTAGCACTAGATTCCTTGTGTCTCCCTCCCTGGGCAACGTAAGAGTTGAACGCCTACATGATTCCAAAAGGCTAGCCTCGGCCATTGCAAACAAAGGAAAGGCTACAATAGAGTTATGTATGGAGGAAATGAGTTTACCTGTTAATTGTTCATTGCATATGGGTAAAGTCGTGGTTGCTCCTAAGTAGAGAATCAATGTATATTACCTTGCTCCACTTGGTACAATCACAATCAGAATCCAGTGACCAGTAGTCATGTATGTTGCCACAGTGATTAATCCTAAGTTCATGTTATGTATAAAATACAAATGAAACTTGTTTGACAACTAGTAAAGCACTTACCCCAGGTTGAAGGGTACTATGATATAGTCCTTGTTACTATGAGCAAATAATCCCCTCGTTATGTAATCTTGGACGAAGGATCCATTATCGTTGATGGATTGCTCAGAGACCAAGTGTGTGTCGAGGACACCCACTGGTTCTCACTGTCACTAGACTTGTTGAATCATGGATCTATACATAAGCAATGAGTTATGATATTTATCGATGTTACGTGAATATAGAACTTGATTGTATAGTATACTTACAATGTCCAGCATCGTAGAAGTGAGGCGTCGAGTTCGTCGTGGTTGAATAGTAATAATAAGTCTTCGAAGGTTATGATGAAGTAGCCCGATTCATGGAGGAAATGTGCCTCCATGTATCTCACGGTGAATCTACTATGCTGGTTTGGCTTCATGTTGGACCTTTGCATGTACCAGGTATGCAAAATCCTTTAAACCAGTTCAAGGCTAGATAATTGTGACTCGAGGACCAATGACACTTTGAGCATGAACTTTCATTCTCTGGGAGGCACCTTAATCTTCTTTGATTCGGCCTTGGTACCTCGCTTACGATACATTGTTGGCGTCGCATTCACGGGAGCTGATGCCCTGGCCTTCTGAAGAGGAGCTTGAGGTGGAGTCATAGAGCGTTCTGTTTGATAGGCATGGTCGTGTGGAGATCACAACATGAAAAGGTCCAGGGTGATATCTCTCTTGGACCACTAGACGAATGTGTGGACGGCATCCCCTAACGTCATGATTTCGCTGTTTGTGGGCCTCTCCAGCGAGATGGCACTGAAAATGTCATTAATGCAATCCACTTGGGCCTTCACAAAACCGGTCCCTAACTGGGCACCATGCACCAACGTCCTTGGCAGGCATGGATATGCCAACCCTCGCCTAGCGTCAACGAGAATGGAGCCAATAACCCTGATTTTCAGAATGCATAGTGTGGCCACCTACATAATGATACACGATAAGCTAAAGTATCCACCAGGTCTATCTATGTAGCATTCTAGATATGGACATTACCTGAATGTTGTCGATAGGTACGTGGGCATCGCTATGTTCAGAAAGTGGCGCGGATGTGTAGCTACTCTGACGTTGAGGAGGACTGGGTACTGTAATAATGGGGGTGGCTTGTGACTGATTATGTACTTCTCTTAGTTCTTTCCTTAATGCATGTATCTCTCCTTGAAGTGAGGCAGTTATGTCCTCAAGTTTTGCATCAAAGTCCCATTTCATACATTTCTCGCACGTGGCCTTGGATCTCTTCCTACTCCTATATGCCTCGAAGTCGTTTGAGAATCCGTGCCTCCAAGATACATAAACCCCTAGATCTCACATGCGATCTAGATGCTCCTTGTTTCCTAAGGCCGTGGACAGTATATCCCTTTCCCTGACTGCTTGGAAAGAGCCTTCAGAAGATTCGGTGTCAATGTTTGCTGCAAGAGATAATCATGTTATTTTAGACCCTATGAAGTTATTGACCTATTAACATCTAGGTAGTTTAATATATCTTACCAGGCATAGAGACACTTCCTCGTCTGTGGAGTTTCTGAAAGAGGCAATGTCCGAAAAAGTGGTTGATGATAGGGCTGTGCATATCTCAACCGAACCGAAAAAACCGGACCGAAAAAACTGAACCGAACCGGTCAACTCGGTTTGACCGGTTTTCGGTATTCGGTTCGATTTTTATATTTTAGGATTTTTTGGTGTTCTGTTTTTTCAGGAAAAACCGAACAAAAACCGAAAAAACCGGACAAACCGAACGTCCAAAGTTCTCGTGGGCTGAAAGTCTGAAACCGGGAGAGCCATGGGCTGATTTATGTCAGCCATCAGCCCATGCCATAGCCGATACCTACCAACAGAATCAAACGTGGCTCGTCGCGTGGTCTTTCCGGCTCGATCGCTAGTGGGTGCTCGGAATCATCAGGAATTTGGGATTAATCACTGTAAAGTACACGGCCTTTTGTCTCGAGTGTTAGTGCCACTATGTGGAGCTGTACATAACTACATGAGGTCACAGGCTATTGTAAAAAAAATCCACAAATAATTTCCAACCTTGTTGCTGTTGAACACATCAAACTAATCAAAAACAAGTGTTCAGTGGAAGGAATATGAACCTGCAAGTGTACGGACTGTACAGTTCTCGTTTAACATTCTGAAATGACCTCCAGATAACCTTGCACACATCTAGCAGAGCTATATAACTTTGGGAAAGTGTGCACCAAGTTGCCATTTTGGCGTGGTCTCCGGCGCAAACGTGCAGTGTATGTGAAAGCACTCGTAGTAGCCGGCGTTGTGACGGCTCGTAGTATATATACTGTTGTCTACTCGTCTCACTAGTCACTATATCGTTTGCAATTTGCGTTAACTTTGGTAAATATGATATTTACCGATACCGAACCGAAATAAATTGGGATTTACCGATACCGAACCGTATTTTCAAAAATACCGTATACTACCGAACTAACAATACCGTATTTACCATATATACCGTATATATCGAACCGATTTTACCGAATTAACCGAATGCACAGTCCTAGTTGATGACTCTTTACCAGTTTTGGGTGCGAAATTCGGTCGTTGTCTTCATCCGCATGAAGGCCTCCCTAGGGATGGCAATTGTACCCGTTTACCCGTGTACCCGTGGGTAAATACCCTAATGGAGCCGGGTATGGGATGCATTTTTTGCCCACGGGTATGAAAATGGGGAAAATTCTCTGCCCGTCGGGTAAACGGGCACGGGTACGGGCAGAGCCTACCCGTACCCGTCTCACCCGTTTACCCGCCATGCCATATAACAAAAGTTACAAAAATCTGAAAACCCTAACCACACGCTCCAGCCCCGAAAATACCCAGTCGGCCTTGGCTCCACTCAACTCACTCGGCCGCCGCCCCGCGCCCCCATCTCCTCCTTCGGTCCACCAGACTCGCCCTCGTCTCCTCCTTCGATCCTTCCTTGCCGACTCCCGAGATCCCGCCGCCGCCCCGCGCCCCCGTCTCCTCCTTCGGTCCACCAGACTCGCCCTCGTCTTCTCCTTCGATCCTTCCTTGCCGACTCCCGAGATCCAGCCGCCGCCCCGCGCCCCCGCCGCCGCCCCCACCCAGATCCAGCCCCATCCGCCGGTCGAGGTCCATCCGCCGCCCCCACCCAGATCCAGCCACCGGTCGAGGTCCAGCCGCCGCCCCCACTCAGATCCAGATCTAGCCGCTGGTCGAGATCCAGCCGCCGCCATTGCTTCCATTTTGTGATCTTGAACATTTTCGGTTGATCTTGAACATTTTGTGACATGCTAGTGTGATCTTTGTTACCATTGCTTCCATTGAGCTTAGCTACTTAGATGTTTTCATTTTGCAGGCAGCAACATTAGCCCAAAAGAATTCTGAAGCCACTCGAATACTAGCTGCACAAGAGGACCTTCTTGAGAAAGAAATTGGTGCGATTCAAAAGGTTCTATATGCAATGCAGGTGGCATTTCTTGCCAATTTTGTTTGAGAACTTCCCTGGATGAAGTCTGCATACCTGTTGTTGGTTCACGTTATACTTCTTCCAGCATGGTTTACCATCACTATTGCAGCCATTTCTCAAATCCTCAATGTCCTGAGCAATCTGTATGAGAAAAGTTTGCCATGAGGCCATGATGCATATACTGCTTTCACTAAAATGGTAGCTTAGTTGATTATGTATGGATGGATGGCTTCTGTTGCTGCTGTTCGATGTTCTGGACAAATAATTAGTGACTCCTGAAATGGTGTGTAGTTTTTGTTTTGAGCTTTGCAAAATCACTGAGCCGGGTATTTCATTGGTGATGTATTTCGCGGGTAAACGGGTATGCCCGCGGGCGACGGGTACCCGCGGGTGACGGGTATGGGCGAGATTTTTTACCCGTGGTCCTTCGCGGGTATGCCCGCGGGCGTAAATCAGGGTCGCGGGTACGGGTATGGGCAAGTACTACCCGTACCCGTCGCGCCCGATTGCCATCCCTAGGCCTCCCACATTTCCGGTGATATGAAAGGATACATTGTGAAGGGTGTGCGATTCTTGGCCATGTACTGCATGATAAGCGTGCTCTTGAAGGTCTTCCACGCTTTTCCTATCACGAGGAGCTCATGCCATTGCATGAGTTCTTGGACTTCTGCTAGGATTTCAAACAAGTTTGAAATTTTAGTCCACAACACTTTTTTGTTGTCTTCTGTCAAACCTTTCCAGTTTGCTACGGTGATGGGGACCTGTTGCCTTTCGATTATCCCACAGATAGTCCGAAATGCTGCAGATGCTTTCTTCGGTTGCAGAGGGGCCCCATCCAGAGAGACCTCCGTGATGGTCATTCGGTCGCTAGCCTTTTAGATACTTTTCTGCCATGCTTAGTTACCCCAGTCTTCGGAGCGTCAGAGCCATTCGGTGACATCGACGATGATGACATGTCTCTTACAAGAGAAAATTAATTATGGTGACATGTGAGCATAAACATTGGCATTTGGTTGATCTAACAAAAAATAAGAACATCCAGCGATGTATATTATTGCTACAAGGTCTCTGTGCGATACTAACATCCCAAATCACATAGCCCAGTGTCTCAGTTTCTACAAAATAAGTTATGGCTAGAGTCTATTTCTCCTCATCTTTCTGCATGTTGAGCTTGGTTGTTGTCTTAGGTGTAAGAGAACCTTTGGGCTGCCGCGCCCTTTATTTACAAATAAAGGGTGCGATAGTCCAATGGTTCTTTTATACCTAAGACAGCAACCAACCCTAACACACAGCATAATGAGGAGGAATAAACAACAGCTATATCTTAATCTGTAGAACTGGACACACTGAAATGTGTGATTTTCCATTCCAAATAGATCTTGTGGCAATAACAAAGTGAATCACAGAGAACACTAGAGTGTGTGATTTACTTCATGCCCTTTGAAGGTCTCTTTGGCATATATTATTACTACAAGGTCACTTTGGAACACATTAACATGCCTTTCTAAATAGATCTTGTAGCAATAATACGACCCTCCAACTCACTTAGAAATCATAGCTCCAACAATTTATCTCTAATTTCATTCCCTAGCTATTCCCTAGCTACAATAACTACTCCGATTTGAAGGAGGGGACATGTAAGAACATTCGGCGATGTATATTATTGCTACAAGACAATAGAAACAATAGCTCCAATAATTTATTTGTAAATTCATTCCCTAGCTTTTTCATCTCTCGTCGTGTATTTCAAACAAAAATATATTCTATTTAATAGAAAAAAACATAGTCTAGACAGATCTAATAAAAATATGTTCTACTTAACAGAAAAACACTGTCTCAAATTATATATATATATATACTGCTTTCAGTACATGGGGAAGATATGGAAAACCAAGATGGTGATTAGTAATAGTAACAAGTGGAGTTTGGTCAAAGTTTGTCCATGCAACCGTCTACGAGTTAATGATATATGAAGTAGGAAAATCAATTTTACACAACACATATTAATTCATTCCTTATTTTGTAAGATATACTTGGTATATGCTATGTAAGATCATTTTTTCTACTTCAGATACCACCAACTCGCAGACGGTGTCATATGGACCATAAAATCATTAGGATTGTAAAATTATAAACATCGGCGAGTGGGAGGTCATCGGGTGGGTGGCTGATGGCGTAACTCATTTTTCCTTCATTCCTCATATGATAGTGATATCGAAGTTCACATATTTTTGCTTAAGAGCATAATTGAAACTTGAGATTTATATATGACTTATTTTTTATTTAGGGAATCGATGCGTAAGAGAAATTATAACTCATCTTCAGGATATTGACATCAAAAGGGCGTAATTGAAACTTAAGCCTAGACATTCATCCTTAGGATGTGTAACCATGGTGATACATTGTTCATTGTCATATCATACACAAGAAAGAAGAATGTTACATACGGCATGCTCGGAGAGGAGGCGGCTGGCTCAGGGGAGGAGGCGCGCTGAGGAGGAAGCGGTGTGCTCGGGGAGGAGGTGACCGGCTTGGGAGAGAATGCGCGTCGGGGAGGAGGTAGTGTGCTCGTGGAGGAGAAGCGTGACGAGGAGGCAACACCGTACTCAAGGAGGAGGTGTGCTCGGGGACAAGGCGGCCGGCTCGAGGAAGAAGGAGTTTTTGGCACTTTTGGCATGTTTTGAACTCGTATTTGCAAGAATAGCCGTAGTCATGCGACAATTGCAAAAATATCAACTTTGCCGCACAGTGACCAGGCGACAACATCATGGAGCTAACACATGGCTAGAGGCGCCCTGTAGCTCCTTGCCTGCCGCCCGACCACCATGCGGCTCCTTGCATCCTGCCCTACCATCTGACGGCAAGTAATTTGAAATCAAAGAAAAAGAGAGGAAAATGATAAATTAGATTTTATGAGATTATTTTTGTGAGGGAAAAGATATTGAAAGCTATAGTGTTTTGTGTGTGGTCGGAGGGGTCAGAAATTATACGTGGTCCAAACACTGAGAGTGGTCGGGATATTAGAGTTTTTAGAGTGGTCAGATACACAGTAACTGGTCGAAGCTACAATAATCGGTCGGTACTCAAAGCTACAGTAGCCGGTTGGAGGGTTGGAGGCTATAACATGGTCGAAGGATATAAAGTGGTCGGAGGGGTCGGAGGATATAAAGTGGTTGGAGGGGTTGGAGGATATAACGTGGTCGGAGGGGTCGGAGGCTATAACGTGGTCGAAGGAGTCGAGGGTTATAAAGTGGTCAGAGGAGTTGGAGGTTATAACGCGGTCGGAGAAGTCGAGGGTTATGAAGTGGTTGGAGGAGTTGGAGGTTGTAACGTAGTCGAAGTCGGAGGCTACAGAGTGGCCAAGGTGGCTTAATTACCTACCGATCGGTGGCAGGGCAGCAGGCGCGTGGCCGCATGGTGGCTGGGCGACAGGCCCCTACCGCACGGCCATGGGGCTCTGTTGGCCATGTGTCATTTCAGCTGGCCTGGTGACTGTGCGGCAGAAGTGATATTTTTGCAATTTTCGTGTGACTACGGCAATTCTTGCAAATACGAGTTCAAAATGTACCAAAAGTGCCAAAAACTCAAGGAGAAGGTGTGTTGGGAGGAGACGATGTGCTCAAAGAGGAGGCGCGTTGAGGAGGAGGCGGTAGCTTGTGCTCCGGGAGGAGGCAGCTGGCTAGGGGGAGAAGGCGCACTGGGGAGGAGGTGGTGGCTCGCGCTCAGGGGAGAGTTAGATATATTAAGCCTTTGAATGCGGGCCCCGACAAACCCTAGAGTGATTCGAATATAAATAAGTTGGACACATCACATGCGGTTTTAAATTATAACTGTCTATGATGATATACATTACAGATAGTTCTGAAGTAGAACCGTTTGTAATAATAAACATCCAAAACGGTTATAAATTAGAACCGTCTGTGATAATAAACATCGCAGATGGTTCTAAATTCATTCTTATATACATAAATGCAAATTCAAATATATATGACAAATTCTCATATACATAAATGAAAATTCACATATACATGGCACATTCTCATATACATAAATACAAATTCACATATACATGGCACATTCGGTAATTATACCGAGACCGTTTACATATATAGAAGACAGTAAATACAAAGTCATCCATTTTTTGTATTTACATATGGCCAAAAAAGCGTGGCCAGTCACTTCTTACAAAAGATTAAAAAAATACAAACCTAGGTCAATCACTTCTTACAAAGATCAAAGTTTTCTAGTGGCGGAGGAAGCATGCTAACTATCTCCGTCTTCAAAGCTTCATAGGCGACATGGTCAATATCAGAAAGTTCAGGATCATCAGTGAATGAAGCCCGAAATGCATCCACCCGATGACACACTCGTTCAAGTGTCTCCCGAACACCCTCCAATTGATGAATCAACTCGAATTGAGCCCATAGGCTCTCTTCCCTTGCTTCAAGAGTCTCACCAAGGTTGACTCGGTCGCCTGCCGCCTTGACTAAGCACTCCAAGCAACAGCAAGCCTTCTGGAGACATGCAACTCATTGTGGAGGACCACGTCGATGGCGAGGTTAGCTCACCAGAAGTGGAAGACCAACCAAAAGATACGTCGGAGTATATCAAGACGTTGGAAGGTGGTCATCACCTTCTTTGGCAAATCCTTGGACATAGGAGGGAGGACACTGTTGGTACAGTTAGGGATGGCAATCGGGCTCGACGGGTACGGGTAGTGCTCGCCCATACCCGTACCCACGACCCTGATTTACGCCCACGGGCATACCCGCAAAGGATGACAGGTGAAGAACCTGGCCCAACCTGTCGCCCGCGAGTACCCGTCGCCCATGGGCATACCCGTTTACCCGCAAACTAAGAGTCACAATCTGAGAGTTGAACTAATGACAGGTACATATAAGCCATAGCTGTTGATAAGAAATATAATAGCTATCAAAAAAGTTTATAACAATCAAAAGCACTTAGAGATATGAAATGTTTATAACAATCAATAGCAATTAGAGATATTGCTATGACTGCGTCACCTGTCAATCTATATCATGGGTAAACAGGCGGGACGGGTATGGGTGGAGCTTACCCATACCCATGCCCGTTTACCCGACGGGTAGAGTGTTCGCCCATTTTCATACCTGTGGGTAAAGAAAATATCCCATACCCGGCTTCATTAGGGTATTTACCTAAGAGTATACGGGTAAACGAGCACAATCGCCATCCCTAGATATAGTGTCCTTCCTCAGCATCCGCCAGCGTACGGTTGGCAAGATGCTCGTATAGGATGGTCAGGTTGACCATCAATGCCGGTGACAAGGAAGATGCCACCGGAGCCATTTGTTTGTGCTTGAGAGTAGATAATATGTGTATTAGCGAAATAGGGATTCATCTTCAGTACATGGCGGCTGGTCATTTTTATAAATTTGGCGCGTGAGCTGAAGAGACGCATCGGGAAGCCGAAACTATTAGAGATGCATCAGGGAGACGAAACGATTAGAGACGCATCGGGGAGAAGAAGCGCGCGTCATTCATTTAGAGATACATCACAAACGGTCTGTATTAATAACTGTCTACAGTAATATCACAGTCGATTATAATTAAAAACCGTCTGTGATGTTTGCAATTATCACAGACGGTTCTTTTTAATAACCGTCTGTGAACTATCACAGACGGTTATTAACAAGAACCGTCTATAATAATTATGTATCACAGATGGTTTTAGCCATCGCTAGTAACACATACGCTCACACTTGTAAACTATCTGTAATGATTATAATACAGATTGTTTTTCATAAACTATCTATAATAAGATGTTTAGTATAAGCTGTTTTGTAGTAATAACACAAGGTGTTCACGGTTCTGTGCGTGGGAATGTAGCACACAGTATGCACGTATAAAATGGGGAGATTCAATTTTTCGCCACCCTTAAGATTGACACCGAGACTCTGTCACTTACATATGGGGTCGTCTGAGTCACTAACAATAGGTCCGGGTGGCAAATCTGTTGCCACCCGAGTCATAAGAGTGGCAAATAGTTAAATTTTCCTATAAAATGTGGTAGTTGCAGCACTACTGCATAGAAATCATCAGCGTTACATGGATGGAAGAGGCAGCATCACGACTGTTGCTCTTTGCTCCACGTAACACTCCTAAGTATTATTTAGAAAAGCTGCAAGTGGCTGCAATAACCATTAATCTCGTACTAGGAGTAGGTTCACCGACAGAGGCTAGTGCGTCAAAAATAGGCCCTGCGCTTTTCTGCTTTTTGACCGTTTGTTTTTGGTTTTAACTCCAATCAATCACTATTATTATCAGGTTTATTGGTAGTGATTACAGCTTAAACTAATCGATATCATTTATCAAATCTACTAGTAGTAATAAAAAAACATCAACCACAGTTTAAAAAAAACAAGACCACACTTCACGCCTAATATATGTTAAGGAATGAAAGGCTCGTTCGCTAGAACACGCATCGAACGCTTACTCGTGCTACCGTGGCAGGCGCATCGACGCCTAGGTCGGGCTTGACTAGGTTAGAAGGCAAAGGCGTACGGCCTTGAACAAGTTATGTAACAGACGGTTTCAGTGGGGTCTGTTTCAGTGGGGTCTGTTTCAAGATGGAAGAAGCCGCGCGATAGCTCACTGCTCAACCGGTTGGTGAAAGAAATAAGAGTTTGTTAACGAAGGCACACATGGCCATGTTCGTTTTAGATTTTCAAGGACTTTTAGCTTCTTTTGATAATTACTATTTATTAAATTAATAAATCATAACAAAAAATATAAACCACAATCCATGAAACATCCCAAATGTTCAGGCAAGACGTACTCGTGTTTGATGTTATTCCAAAAAGTCCGGAACAGTATTTTGCACGGCAGAAGCCGGTTACCGACCACACAAGTAGCAAAAGCTAGCCGATTTTTACAGCAGCTTGCAGATAGTAGTGTTCTGCTTTGTTTGATCTACAGGTCCAAGTAAACAACATTGCAATCCTGTGATGCTTCTGCATACTCGAATACCTAGCCCATAGTCTCATGTGTAGTCTCATGTGCCCACTTCATGCAGTGCCGTGGCTTTTTGGTAGAATGACATTATAACGGCGGTTAATTTTTTTAATATATTTAATTAAAGAAAAATAGATTAAAAAAATAAGAAAATAAAAAATACAGTTACATCTTCACACATAATGCAAAGGAAAAAACCATGTTAAAAGTTAATATATCTTAAATAGCTTTTAGCTTCCGAAGTCAAAAGACCGAAATTGTTTAAAACAGGCCATAAGCATAACTTATAATCCTAATCATTTTAGTTAGGCCCTGTTTGGAATGCGGGAATTTTTCCCGATTCCTGCAGGAATTGAACTGTTTCCTGCAAAATTCCTGCAAAATTCCTGTGAAATTCCTCTGTTCCAAACATGCCCTTAGTATACTAGCGACAAGGGTCTTTAGGGTGCATAGCACATGCTTGCAGTCCAAATATTAGTATGTGCTCATAGCTGCGGAAGCAGTTGGTACCGGGCGAACGTACGGGTTGGTGCCTGGGCGGCATTTTCGCGGAATCGTTCTGTTCTTTTCGGCTGTTACTGAAATTTTTAAATTTTAACTGTTTACGGTACAGATTATGAAGAGATAGATACTTACTTGTGATTTTAGCTGGTACAGATGTTAGGCTTTTAACGTGTAGATCGTTTAACTTATAGACTCCATCTTAAGAAAATACTTCGTTTGAAAGTTAGATACTGTAGCAAAAGCCAAAAGCCGTCAGCTTGTGAGGTAAAGAACAGAAGATCGATGACCCGTAAGGGCGTCTCCAACAGCTGGCTATTTAGTTAGCTAGATCTGATGTGGCAAGGAAAAAGTAGGAGAGAGAGTAGTCACTAGCGACGAGCAAATAGCTGATCTATTTCACGTAGTCCAAGAACATGAGAGAGGAGCATGTAGGTCCAACAGTATAAAATAGTCTTTGCTTTTGTCTCTCACCTCCACGTCAGCTGACTATATAGCTAGTACTAGCTATTACCATTACGGACGCCCTAACTGAAGTGCTGCAAGATAGGCTAATTCACCTGGCATTGATTAATTTAGCCGCGCAAGGTGTAAAAAGCAGAACCTGATCCAAGAGTTTCACATGCATAGATTGCGCGCATGTGCCATGCGGGAGGCGGAGCGAGGCGAGTGGAGGCGGCGGGCAAGCGCCGGGCACGGGGAGCCAGGAGTCCCAGGGGATTGGAGGCGGGGATGCAAATGCAAAGACGAGAAGTTGCACGGGGTCTGGGAAATAAATGCATGTGACTGGGGACTTCCATCTTCATGAATCTGAACTGTAGATTGTAGATCCAATATTCCTGATTTGTGTTTATATGTTACCATTAAATAAGCCATTTGCACTATATAACATGCATGGTTAATCAGTTCTCATTAATTATGCTGCTAGTACTGTACTGCTGCAAAGACATGGTATTTACCATGCAAGCGCGCGTAACATTTTTCTTTCGTCGAGCCGGCAAGAGAATATTTATTTTCTGCAGGAAAGCTAGAAGAATATCTGATCCTGGGGTAGGTTCGCCGGCATTTCGCATGCTTAGCCCCTACTCAATCTTCAGAAACGAATTGTAACGGCCGGCATTGCAGACTCATTGCGTGCGTGTAATTTGTTTGCGCATGAATCAAAAGCATTTCAAACATGATTTCATCACAGCGAAAGAATGAAGAACAGCATAACATTAGTAGTGTCAAGTCACAAGTGTGCTATGAACACCAGATGTTCTGATGTAGCAAGATGGAAATGTGTCTTCCAGATAAATATAATATATGAAAGTTGCATCCGTATGCATGCTAACAAAACATGTTGTCTAGGGATCTCAGGAAAATTCAAGGTCAATAAATCAATCTAGAGGAGTTTTTCTCAATAAACTAAGAGCATTAAAGGATGTAAACAGGCTTGACATTTGGAAACTAAGAACTGAGATTCTGACAAAACAACAGCATTACCAGCTCTCTTTTTTCAAGTTCAGTGGTATGAAATTCACCATGCTGTAATCATCAACCTACATGATAGTACTGAGATTAATACTTCTGGCTGAGAAAACCGCATTAAGGCAAATTACCTTTGACCATAAGAAGATACTGGAACAAGCAAAGTGTAAAATGATAAAACATGGGATTTCTATCATTCTATCAGCAAGACAAGCTGTGTCTCAAAGTTGATTCACATTTCACATATGTACAAAGATAATAAGAACATGATTATAATCATCTATTCGAGATGTTCGTATGAGCGTGTCAAGATGAATGTAGTTGTCAGCCTGCACGACTTCATATCAGTGTTTCTGAGCCTCCTGCCAAGCCAAGAATACTAAACTACTTCAAATGTCTAAATCAGTACAATTTCTCAGACAAACGTGATGTTTTTATTGCAGTGCACATGGACTTAATAAAAGCACTTGAAAACTCTACAGATCAGAAGCTAAAATGGTATCATTACTGAAGGTAAAGAGCGGAAAGAGTAAAAAGAATGCTGCACATGGAAATCCCAATACTCTTTTTGTTTCTGAAACCAACTAGAGCTATCTACAAGTTTGATATACCCCAGCAGCCCTCCCTACAGCCAAACATTGGTGTTGGTTGTCTACCTTGGAATATAAATCAGCACAAACTCAAATGATAGAATGGTTCCCACTTCTCAGGCAAAAATTTAAATAAGATGAGTTTCCCATGGTCCATAGCATCACAAAAGAAGTGCATCATAGAACTCGAAGCATAAATGTTTTAAGCGAGTTAAATTTGTTTTGCAGTAGGAAACGACAAGTGTCTGGTCAAAATATAAGCACCAAACAAGATGACAGCATAAAATCCTAATGAAATAAATTCTATGCCCCTACAAACAAAAGAAGAGTCACCATGAACCGTGTAAGTTAGTAACTGATGTAAATTAACTAATATGGTAATTAATCAAATTCAGAGAATGGCATTTAATTCAAAGTGTAGAAAAATTGGAAGGTAGCATCTATGTGCATGTCTTCAACAAATGGAGCAGCAAATTGAAAATATAACTGAATGTCATAGTAATTAGATAAAAAGAAACATGCGAGTGCAGAAACACTATTTGCTCTTGGGACATCTATATATAACTATTGCTGGTGAAAACAAAGCAGAAGGTGGCTTAATTCTAGAAGTAATGAAGTATATGTGCAACCATCCCACCAACATCCGTCAGCTTATTGAGGAATATCTGATGATTGCTTGGCCACAACTTAGAGAGCACCTAGGTTCAAATAGCCAAGCAGAGTAATGCCTTTGAAACCAATATGTACTAAACCTCACGAGCCTCAATATATTTGCACCATAATTGCTACAAGACCAGTTTCTGCCCAACAGCCTAATGTAGCATCGCCAACCCACTTGTAAGTTTCAAAATGCAACAGCAACACATTTCAAATAATGTGCTGTAAATTGTTAGTTCAGAACTAAGTAGCTCAGAAGACAAAAATAATAAATGATATATAAGACAACTTTCAAGCAACAGAGATACTCCATGCAATAGATGAGCCCGCCATTTGGCCCCATCCCAAGCTCCTCCATAACATCATCCAACGATATAAGCTCTCTAATGTCTACAAACATACCAAAAGAAGCTGAGTAAGAGCCACATTTAAATGTGTGCACAAGAAGCATAAGAACATCAGAACATTCTTACCAACCGCAACAGGATAGCTGAATTGCTCTGCAGCTGGATCGAGATTGACCATATGAATCGTCCTGCCCAGCGTCCAACAATGTTGATACAAACTGGAGCAACAGGTCGACTGCGCCGCATCAATAACCGATTAGAGCAAGCCATCCTCAGCTTCTCCTTAATCAAATACGAAGCCCCCCGTGCAATCCTCTTTCATTAGTAGGCGAATCTGCAATATATGCTTGTAAATTATCTTACATGCATATGCATAGCGAGCCACCCCACGAATAACTAAACTAAGCTAAACCCTAGAAATAAATCAGAGAAGTAGACTATTTCGTTTCAAATAACCTCAAATAGGAACCAAACCCCACCAAAATAGCACAAAACCATGTCCGATCAAAAACTATCAGGAGTTCAAACGCGACGCGGTAGTAGCAGCAGCGGCAGGGCCCAATTGACCGGAGCGACGAACCAATTCGCCCCGAGTCCCAATCAGCGCTAGAGATTGAAACAACCAACTCGTCATCACAGCAACCCCTCCAAAACAAATTGGGGAAAATTGCTCTTATACCACAAACTTAAGTGTCATCCTCTCATTTGCCACATACTTAAGTGGCTTTGTTATTATGCCACAAACTTGAGTATTTTGTCCTTTGTTTTGCCATTTTCTCCCTTTAATGTCTATTTTAATTTCATTTTGCATTTCAGGGACTTGAACTGACCCTTTTTTGTATCTTTTTTGCATCCTAACATGGGTACAAAAAAGATACAAGAGACCGATGCAAAAAAGATACAAAAAAGGGTCAGTTCAAGTCCCTGAAAGTGCAAAATGAAATTAAAATAGACATTAAAGAAAGAAAATGGCAAAACAAAGGACAAAACACTCAAGTTTGTGATATAATAACAAAGTCACTTAAGTATGTGGCAAATGAGAGAATGGCACTTAAGTTTGTGGCATCAGAGCAATTTTCCCAACAAATTGAGCACGAAGTGAAAAGCGGGCAGGGAGTAGGGGGCCATCACCGCACCCGGCGGGGCCCATGACGAGCTGCGCGTAACCCATGGCGGCGCGGGGCGACCGAGCGATTGGGGAAGGGTTTAGAGGGGCGAGGCCCGCCGCCGGGGGGGAGGGGGGTGTTGGGTTAGAGGAGGGAGGGAGGGAGGGAGGAGATGGCGGCGGCGAGATAGGCGGCGCACCAGACGACAGCCGACTAGGGTGGGGCAATGCCACGGGGCGGCTCGCGCACCGGTCGCGTGTACATTCGACACGCGTGCGATGGTCTGGTGATTGAGATGTGTTGTTGTACCTTTTCTCCTTTTTTTTAATGTTTTTAGTTTTGGCTCTTTGGAAAGTCGAGTTCAAAATTACGTAGTGTTGTTACCTTTTTCTTCTTCTTTTTTTTAATGATTTTAGTTTTACCTCTTTCAAAAGTTGAATTCAAAATTATGTACTTTGTTCGTGTTGATATCTCTATTATTTAAAAAACATATAAAAACTTTCAACCGTAACCTAAAATAAATAGAACCGTTGTCTTATTTGCGTGTGAGCTGTGACATGTTGCTACAGCCACATTACAGTAAAGCCAAACTTTGTGTGATGAATTAGCTTGGATGAATCAATGTAACTTTTTTTAAGAGCGTGCCACATGCACACCTTCTAAAAGTTTTGATTAATGGAAATATCCACGTGATCCATTTCTGATCGGATCATGTACTACATTTTTTTATCGAAAGAGTTAAAACTTTAGAGTACACGAAAGTATTGAGATCATAGCATTTTCTCAGTCATAAAATAGATTGTTCATCGTTACATAGTTTCTTATGCAAGGCCAAAGCATTTACAAGTGATACTTATCCTAATCGGCCCAAATGGAAGCTGACATTCGAACGTGTCTCTTCTAATCGCTGCCTTGCAGCAAACGAAATAAATATACTAA
This sequence comes from Dendrocalamus latiflorus, assembly GCA_017311315.1. Classification (NCBI taxonomy): domain Eukaryota; kingdom Viridiplantae; phylum Streptophyta; class Magnoliopsida; order Poales; family Poaceae; genus Dendrocalamus; species Dendrocalamus latiflorus. Next base: position 47,257,105 of record CM029612.1, on the reverse strand, counting down.
CAAAGTAATCATACATCATCGCGAAGAGTAATTATACATCAATGACGATCAGCGGAAATGTTTGCATCAACGTATCATGAATGAATGGATCAAACTGAAGAACTAGGAACAGACTGTCACTACTACAGAAAGCCTAATTCTAGACGGTCAATCACAGACGGTTTGACAAAATCGTCTGTGACCGACACTAACACAGACGGTTTTAATTTGGACACCGTCTGAGTTAGTGGCGTCGGAGAAAACGAGTATCACAGATGGTTCTTACGATGAACCGTCTGTGATACTTTAGTTAAAAACTGTCTGTGATATTGATATATCACAGACGGTTAGACAACCATCTGTGATAACTTTCGATTATCACTGACCTATAAATTTAGACGGTTCAGAAAACCGTCTATGATGACATTTCTGAACTGTCTGTAATACGGTTTTATGTAGTAGTGTGTATCTCACGTCCAGCCCGGCCGTTTAGTGCCGCGCCGGCGGGGAGCAGGTTATGTGCACGCTGTTGGAGTGGCACGACGGCCCCGCCGAGTCCATGTCCTCCACTGCGCTCCGCCGCTGCGGCCCAGCGCCATCGCTACCATACACCGCCAATGGTGTCGCTGACGATGGTACGGCGCCATGATCAGCATTTGCGCCCCGACCAGCGATCATCTCCGCCTCCATGGGTGGTCGGTTGTGGGCCTCGTCGCGGCGCAGTTCGTCGCCGTGCTGAGCCACAGAAGAGGCTGCCGGCTTCTGCAGCTCCATCGGAAATGGTCTCGAGCAGCAGGACCTCTGAACAAGGACGCATGCGATCAGAAGAAAGAACGGGAGAGACGCGTGCGAGTACCGTGCCATTTGGGTCGGCGTTCAGGTGAGGTGCTACTAGCCTACTACGACCCTGAAGTAGCTTCAGACTCTACTTGAGCTTTTCTTTGGAAGATACTAGCTAGCTTATGATGAGCTACAACTAGCTTATGATGAGCTACAACTGACGGCAATGGAACTGTCACAATCCAGAAATTCACAGGCAAGAGGGCAGGTTTTATAGACAGAGGAGGCAAGTAACAGAGCAATGACAAGGAAAAGTCCCTCCATTTTCACCGAAGAGGCCGGCCGAGACGGTGGGAGGAGCTGGAATGGTGACAAGACCAGGTTGGTGGTGCCGCGAATCACAAGGGAATCCTATCAACCCGCCCGGCCGTGCAACTTCGGTTAAGTCGCATCACATGTTCAGAGCCTGAAGTTCAACCAGACAGACAGTCTTCCCGGAAATTACGCATGTCTGCTGTCCAGCATGTCAAACATGGTGTATTTGTCGGTGTTTTGTACTTTAGACTATACATTCATATCAAGGATTTGCCTAGATGTTAGTGCTGCATGCTCTGCATGTTGTGTATTCAGCCACCTACGTACGCGTTCGTGCAGGGATATGCTAGTGGTCGGAGTTCGAACTTTAGTGTGTATGCAGAAGTTTCTAAGGTTCCCACGGGTGCTTGACTTCTATGGTAGTAACTGCGACTGGGGTTGCTGTGGGCTCCTCTCTCCCGCAGAAACCACAGAAGACAAGTCTACTTTGAAGATGACAGTGTAGTATAACTTTAGTCAAACCGAAGTGGCAAGGAATCAGATGCAAGGAAATCAGAACTATAGGCGGCAAGTTGAAATCATCAATCAAATTCTTGTCAAATCAAATAAGAACCTGAAGATGACAGTGTTCTATACTACTAGTATCCGTTCGTTCTGTTTTACTTGTTCCTTTTTTTAATGATCTGCCAGGGGTGATTTTTTAACATTGATATGTACTAATAAAATAATAATATTATAAAAATATTTTTAACGATAAATCTAATGATATAGTTTTTATATAGTTAGTTTAGATAATTTTAAACTAATTGGTAATTAAATTTTAAAGTTTGACGGTAGAAAGAACAGACGGTGCATTAGTTTTCTTTCCACAAGCGGCGACCAAGATGCTTGCTGAACTGGTATTTTCTCGGAAACTGGTATAGCGTGCGTTTCTAGAGGGGAGAGCATCTGTCTTTAGCCGCCAAGCGATTCAGTTACTGGCTTGTGAAAAGAGGCATACATTGATCGGAAAATCCTGAGAGTAAAAGAGAACTATGTTATGAAGGTGATACAATTACAAAGAGATCGTTGGAGTAATTGGAATGATACAGAATTGCAGAGGAAATGTATAACTTCAGAGAAAGAGTGCCTAGCAAAAGGAAGGAAGGGACTTCTCATAGGTATATATCTACACTGATTGCTGAACTAGGAAAACGCGAAATCACTTCCTCTTGGGAGGAAAAACTGAAGCTCTCCATGCAGAAAATCGCTGGGGGATTCGGATCACCACACCCAGATCCGAGGACAACAGTTCTTTAAAATATTGATAGTGTGTCCCCCAACTTCCGAAGAAGTTGAAATAGGTGTCGAGCTTTGTATAACCAGGCAGATACAAAGCGAGCACGTTTCAACACGCTTTGCTCCAGCATACAAGACACAAGTACTATTCTGGAAAGCATGAACTTATCTATTAACGCTACTAGCCAAAATAAAGGAGATATTAGGCAGTCTGGCTCTAGTCATGGACATGTTTAAATTGTGGATAATATTTTAATTTTAAATTTTGCTAGAAGATAAATATCACAAATAACTAGTAATGTATAGCTCATAACTAACAACAACAGGTAAATCATATTGTACTTTAAATATGCGCAAGAACATAATTATATCAGAGTCGATCGAACATAATTATATCAGAGCCGATCGATTACATGAACAACTTTATAGTAGGGTTTGATGAAGAATGGGAAGCAGCGTAGACTCGACGCAGTGCAGAACATAGATGAAGCAACAAAGCAAGCAGTCGCGCAGATGTGCGCTGTTCAGAAACCTTATTGCCACTCTATGCAGGTCTTTACCGTAGCAATGACTCGGAGATACCGCTCCCCTCCTTCACGATGCACGCTAGGAAGAAGAGTCGACAAGCCTCAGGCGGTACAACACAACAACATAGGTTTACAGGATAAAGAAAAAGAAATAGAAGAGGCAGTGATTTAGGCACCTCTTCTCTAGACGTCTTTAGACATGTATATAGATGCAGACTATGACACTACTACAAAGAATGTCATACTGGACACCTCATCACAGACGGTTCTACAGAATCTGTCAGTGTTAAGCTACAGCGTAGTTATCTTAGACAATTTTCCTAACGCGATTGTCTACATTGAAACCGATGGTAAAAACCATTAGTGATGGCCTACTTATCATAGACAGTTTTTTAATACAAACCATCCGTGATAAATCATAGATAGTTCATAATAAAAGCCATCTATGATGTATCACTTATCATAGACGGTTTTTGTCAAAAGTCATCAGTGATACATTACAGATGTTTTGTAATACAAACCGTTTGTGATGTATGACTTATCACAAATGATTTTTGTCAAAAATGTTTGTAGTATTCACTGTGTTATTAAATACACTCGCCGCAATAGATATTCTGTTTTTGAGGAGGCAGTGGCTTTGAGGCGATTTGGTGAAAGTAGGCTGAAAATTTGGAATGGCGCTTGCGTATCTATTTGTTCTTGGTGATTTAACGTTAGTTGGTACTATATATAATGAGATGCATTATATTCTAGCTAAATCTACACACCTTTTAGTTGCAAGGAAAGAGAGATCTAGCTTGGTAGTTTTTGCTCTAATTTAGGAGTTTGTCTCATTCCTATGTACTTAATTCTTGTTGGATTGGTTCATAAATCATAGCTAACTACTTTAGATGAACAAATTATGACGAATGACAATTATGTGTAAGAATTAGTGTAGAGCATAAATCTAATTTACAATTAATTTGTTATATGCATAGCGTAGATGGACCGAAGCTAGATGTACATTGTGAACCGCGTGAGTGAAGAGTACATCAATGGCGTGTTTTCTTTTAGAAGAGCTGTCAAACAGGATATGTTGAAGAGGGGATAAAATTTATGTACTGTCTATGCATTGATTGCGAGAATCTTAAAATGTTTACGAATTCAGCGCAGATAGAAGCACACTTGATTCGAAGAGATTTCAAAAAGGGTATACATATTAGAGCAATCACAGTAAAGAGCAGATTATACAGGAAGATAGTACCATCGTCAAGAGAGACAACAATATATCGGATATCGGTTGTTCTTTTGATGAGGATAGGTTGCATGATCATAATATAGATTAGATGTTGCACGATGCAGAAAGGAACTCTAGTGAGAGAGTTCGGTAAATTTAAGGGCTTGATGAAGGACTCGAACAAACCAATGTTTCCGGGCTGCAAGCCAAAATACACAAGGTTGTCATTGGTACTTGAACTGCTGAACTTGAAAGCAAACAATGGTTGGTCCGACAAAAGTTTGACGATGTTGTTATGTCTCTTAGCGGACACGCTTCCGGAGATAAACGTGTTGCTAAAAACCACGTACCAAGTCAAGAAGGTTTTGTCCCTTAAGAATGAAAGTAGAAAGAATATATGCATATCCAAAAGACTATATCCTGTATTGTAAAGAGTATACAAACATACATATATGTCCGATGTGCAAAGCATCCTGATACAAGCATAAGAATCACTCTATTGATGGTGAGGGCATTGAGGTGACGCAAAGACCTCCTGCTAAGGTGATGTGATATTTGTCTATAATTTTCCGTTTGAAGCGTTTGTTTGTGAACCGAAAGGAACCAACATTTCTACATTGGTACTTAGAGGAGTATAAGAAAGATGGAAAGCTAAGACACCCTGTTGATTCTACCCAGTGGAGGAACTTCGATAGGATGTTTGTAAACTTTGGTGCGAAACCGAGGAATAAAAGATTTGGGTTGAGTAGATATGAAATGAATCCTTTTGGTAACTTAAGCAGCCGACATAGCACTTGGCTTGTGAATCTATATATTTACAACCTTCCTCCTTTGTTGTGTATGAAGTGGAAGTATATTTTGATTCACTACTTATCCAAGGGCCAAACAAACCTAGGAATGACATTAATGTGTACCTAGCACCATTGTTAGAAGATCTTATAACACTGTGGAAGGAAAGGGTGAAGGTATGATATGCAGACAAAAGAAGGATTATCGGAGTTGAGAATGTCATAGATGAGGAAGAGTACAATCAATTTGACAAGTTGTCTTTATTCGAACATGGAATCAAGCCCGAGGAAGAACCCAGTGAGAAAGGTAGCTATATACACGTCGACCATCATGAAAAGCTATTTTTTAAAAAGGAAATAACCAAGTGGAATTACGAAATTTGGCATGCACATCTATTTGTAAATTATTCATGTTAAGAATACCTTCTATTATACTTCATTCTATAAAAGAATACCTTCTTTTCTTATGATATAGTGAAAGACAAGTTTATTCATGAATGATTCAATACTATGTATTGTTGTGTGATGGTTCATTACAAAGACAGGCTAGTTCTGTTGAAACGCTTGTCTATTGAAGCATACAATATATCATATCACATACGGTTTTGTTACTAGAACCATCTATGATAGCATATCACAGATAGTTTTGTCAAAGGACCGTCTGAGATATCCATATAATATCACAGACGGTTTATTGTTATAACCATCTGTGATGTAAATTCATATCACAAATAGTTTGTTACTAGAACCATCTGTGATAATGTATCACAGATGGTTTTCATAAAGAATCGTCTATGATATGTCATATCACAAATGGTTATTTCCTAAAATCGTCTATAATAATATTCTCCTATATATATATAAACAGACACTTAGGATGACCTAACTCACTCTACTCACACACCCCTTCATTCCCATCCAGATCAACAACTTCAGTGGGTGACCTCAATGGCCTACAAAGGCACCATCGATGATGTTGGCAACTTCCACGGTGATGGCAACAAATCTCCCATTGGTCATGAGACAGTATCCATAATCAGGTATTTAGAACCCATGACAAGAGATTTGCATACTGCCCGCTTCACTGATTGCATATTTGATGAGGATAATTTTCCAACATTACGGGGAGGAAATCAACCCCTTGATGAAAAATATCAGAAAATTACGTGGCAAGCCATGGGAATCCATACACATGACCCGCGCACTAGTGAAGTAAATAGAGAAGTCAAGAAGATCATTGATTTGCAAGCATTAGCAAATCAACTGCCTGACCACTTTAGTGATTTGAAGAACGTGACCAAGTCGCACGTGCCTGCACGCAATGCACTGGAGAGGGTCGAAATACCAAAGAAAGTAGAAGGTATCCCTAATCCCGTCCAGAAGCCTCAGAATAAAAGGACGAGAACTCCGGCCCCTCGAATCCTAAGTAACCGGGGACGCCTGGTGAAGAAGGATAAGAAGGACTTGTCACAGCCAATCACTGAAGTTCCCCAAAACTAGAAGGGGAGCCAGTTGAGACCTAACATTAGTATGACACCTTCAGAAAAGGGCATACCGGATCTGAACATCCCTATGGATGAAGAAATTGGTATAGATGTGTGCACACACATCAGAGCCGAAAAACTAAAGGGATTTACTAACGCAACTGGAAGAAGCGATGAGTAAGGAGAAGCTCCAGAAGAAGCAACTCATGAAGAAATAGCTATAAATTATGTGTACACGGGAGAGTCCATGAATAGGACAACAGCCAATGTTGATATCTACTTTACAAAGAAAATTACCACAATCATCGATCTTGATCCCGAGCCTGCATCGCTCGCTAAATATAAAAAAAAGATCAGATTGGGAATATTAGAAGAAGGCAATAGAAACGGAATTATTGTCTCTGAACAAAAGAGAGGTGTTTGGGCTTGTAAGCCGCACATCTCCCCATGTGCACCCTGTAGGGTATAAGTGGGTATTTGTTCGAAAGAAAAATGAAAGAAATGAAGTTGTAAGATATAAAGCAAGGCTGGTTAGCACAAGGTTTCACTCAACGTCTAGGAGTTGATTATGAAGAAACCTACTCCCCAGTCATGAGTGAAATTAACTTTAGATATTTAATCTCAATGGTAGTGAACTTAAATTTAGAAATGAAATTGATGGATGTGGTAACTGCATACCTTTATGGAAACTTATATTCGGAGATTTATATGGTATCCCCGTCCCGAACCAAGACAGAGCAAATAGAAATCTGTACAGTGTGAAGATCAGGAAATCACTGTATGGACTGAAGCAATCAGGTAGGATGTGGTATAATCGCTTAAGCGACTTTCTATGTAAGAAAGGCTACACGAACAATGAAGATTGTCCCTGTGTATTTATACGATGATCCCAGAATGGATTTTATATAATCTTAGTGTACGTAGATGATCTGAATATCATCAGGACAATGGAAAACATAAAAAGAAGCAAGTTCTTACCTGGAATCAGAATTTGAAATGAAAGATTTGGGTAAAATCAAATATTGCTTAGGCCTACATCTTGAGCATGTCCCTGAAGGAATATTAGTGCATCAGTCAGTCTACGCCTAGAAGGTGTTAGAAAGATTCGACTTTGAGAATGCATACCCATCAAAAGTACTGATGATCAGGAGATCTCTACAGCAAGAAATTGATCCATACCGACCTAGGGAAGAGGGGGAGGAAGTCCTGGGACCGGTATTCCCATACTTAAGTGCAGTAGGAGCACTTATGTATTTAGCAAACTGCACCAGACTGGACATTGCATTTGCCGTAAACCTGTTAACAAGGCATAGTGTAGAACCTACCAAAAGACATCGGCAGTGAATAAATGACATCTTCCGATACCTCCAAGGAAGCAAGAACCTTAGATTGTTCTACAGAAAGAATCAAAATTTGAACTTGATTGTCTATGTAGATGCTAGGTACCTGTCGGACCCGCATACAACAAGGTCACAAACAGGCTATGTATTCCTGTGTGGTGGAACTGTAATTTCCTGGAAATCATCTAAGCAAAGTCTTGTAACGACTTCGACGAACCACTCAGAAATTATAGCACTGTATGAAGTCGCACAAGAATGTGTTTGGCTCCGATGAATGATTCACCACATCCAGCAGTCACGTGGAATGAATATTATGCAAGCTCCCACAATTATCTATAAAGATAATGCAACTTGCATTGCACAAGTGTAGACGGGCTATATGAAGAGTCACCTCACAGAGCATATCAACCCTAAATTCTTCTATACTCATGAATTGCAAAAGATGGACGAAATTAAGGTATTGCATACTAAGTCATGTGAGAATCTAGTAGATTTATTCACTAAGTCACTCCCTGCATCTAGTTTTGAAAGATGCGTACAAGGAATTGGAATGATGAGACTTAGAGAAGTGCAGAATTCAGGGGGAGAATTTTCTTAAGCCCATTATTAAATCTTGATCATGAAGATCGAGTACCCAAAAAATAAGTCCTGAAGATTGAACGAAATGGGTGGATTGTACTCTTTTTCCCTTGATGAGTTTTTCTGAAGCTTCTCGACCAAGTTTTTTAATGAGGCAATTTGTGCAACGCAGCATAACATGTATCATACTATCACATACTCTTTCTCCAAATTTTTCCCACTGAGTTTTTATAGAGTTTTGACGAGGCATGAACATGTCGGATGAGTGCCCAAGGGGAGTATTAGGAAATCTGGGCCTAGGCTTGAAGCCTTTGGCCCATGGTGGGCACCTTACCACTAGGCTATAAATATATAGTACTATTGGCTATTTTGTATATAAAAATCAGAATGAAAGCAATAAAGAAAGATCAGAAGTTATCTCTACCTCTCTGTGTTTCAATCTACTATTTCTGTTTTCTGTGATTGATTTTATTTTGTATAAGCAGAGGAATCGATCGGACTGGTTGTCAGCCATGGTTCCTCGACAATTTTCTCGGAAACCGGTATTGTGTGCGTGGCTGGAGGAGAGAGCATCTTGTTAGGTTTAGTTCTTTTAGGATCTCCTAGGTTAGATCTAGCGGGTTCTTTTCTTTATGGTTCGGGTTCTTGAGGTAATACCGAGAGGGAGAGAGGGGTACTAACCGTCCGACGGCGTGGAGGAGGAGGTGGCCATCTCGGGTTCGTCGGTGAGGTCTGCGCACGGGCAGCGACGGTCGGGGAAGAAGAGCGGCGTCTCCCTGGCGGCCGGCGTCTCCCGAGCGACGGTGATCTCCTTGGCGGTGGGTCTTCTCGTCGCTGGAGCGCCCCCTCTTAGATCGGGTCTAGGGTTATGTCGGTGGGTCTGGCGGCGGCACGGTGAACCTTGGTGTGCGTGCCGCCCCGACCCCCACCTCTGTTTTATATGGCGCTGGCGACAGGGGCCCACCAGCCTATTGGGCTGGGCGCCCCCGATCAGGGCGCGGTCAAGGAAAGAGGGGGGCATTTGGCCGTTGGGCCAAATGCCCTGAGATCATTCTAACATTCTCCCCCTTGATCTCACTCTATACTTTATCTTTAAATACTTTTGCCTTTACACACTCCATCACAGATTAGTGCATAGAACATGTCTCATCGTCACGGTCAATCGCCGATAGATTTAACAGCTACAATACACCTCTCTGTTCTGAAGTAGTTACTTTAATCTTTTGGACCATCTTTTAGTCCAAGAATCATAGGCTTTCCCTTAAACCCATGTCGGCTACATGTTCTCTGAACACGTTGGGTGGTAAGCCTTTTGTAAGCGGATCCGCTAACATCTTTGCGGTACTTATATGCTCAAGACTTATAATTTGATCCCGAACTTTATCTTTCACAACATAGTATTTTATGTCAATGTGTTTGGCAGCACCACTTGACTTATTGTTGTGGGCATACATTACTGCGGGTTCATTATCGCAGTACAACTTAAGTGGTCTATTGATGTCGTCAACCACTTTTAAACCGGGTATGAACTTCTTTAGCTAGTTCACCTGCCCCGTAGCCTCATAACATGCTACAAACTCGGCATACATTGTGGATGATGTAGTGACGGTTTTCTTTGAGCTTTTCCACGATATAGCTCCTCCTGCGAGAGTGAATACATATCCGGATGTAGACTTTCTATCATCTCCCGCAAAATTAGAATCTGTATACCCCACTATATGGAGTAACTCTGATCTTCTGTATGTTATCATGAGGCCTTTTGTTCCTTGCAAATAACGCAAGACTTTCTTTATCAATTTACAATGTTCTATTCCAGGATTGCTCTGGAATCTGCCAAGTAACCCGGTAACAAATGCTAAGTCAGGGCGTGTGCACACTTGAGCATACTGTAAGCTTCCGACAGCTGAAGCATATGGAACCGCTTTCATTTGATCGATCTCATACTGGTTCCTCGGGCATTGAAAATCTCCATATCTGTCGCCCTTGACTATAGGTGCAGGTGAAGGACTACATTTATGCATACCAAATTTCTTTAAGACTTTCTCTATGTATGCCTTTTGTGACAGTCCCAATGTCCTCTTGTTTCTATCCCGGTGAATTTCGATCCCTAGAACGAACGAAGCTTCACCAAGATCTTTCATATCAAAGTTTGAGGACAAAAACTTCTTTGTCTCCAGTAGCAAACTAACATCACTACTAGCTAGTAGGATATCATCCACATACAGGATTAGAAAGATAAACTTCCCATCTTTAAACTTTGCATAAACACAGTTGTCCTCTACATTTTCTTTAAACCCAAATTTTCTTATTGTACTGTCAAACTTCAAGTACCACTGTCTTGAAGCTTGCTTTAACCCATAAATCGATTTCTTTAGGCGGCATCCCATTCTTTCATTTCCTTCCATGACAAAACCTTTCGGTTGTGCCATGTAAACATTTTCCTCCAAATCCCCATTAAGAAATGCCGTCTTTACATCCATCTGATGTAACTCTAAATCATAATGTGCTACTAATGCCATTATGATTCTGAAGGAATCTTTACATGAGACTGGAGAAAATGTCTCATTGTAGTCAATCCCTTCTCTTTGCGTAAAGCCTTTTGCCACAAGTCGCGCTTTGTATCTTTCTATATTCCCTTGGAAGTCAAGCTTTATCTTGTAGACCCATTTACAACCTACTGTTTTGGCTCCTTTAGGAATAATTTCCAAGTCCCAGACTTTATTAGTCTTCATGGACCTCATCTCCTCTTCCATGGCCTCAAGCCATTTTGAGGAATTTTCGCTTCTCATGGCTTCTTCAAATGAGGTGGGATCCTCCTCCATTTGAAATTCCTCTGTATGATAAATCTGATAATCATCAGAAATAGCTGATCTTCTTACTCTTTGAGACCTCCTCGGGGGCTCCTCATTTGGTACATCTTCTGTTTGAGGCTGCTGTTGCTCCCCCTCATCTGTGGCAATAGGTTCTATAGGATCCTGAAAAACAGGTTCCTCATTATCATTCATTGTTGCCACAGGAGGAACAATAACAGGTGCTGGCACCACAGTGTCTTGCACCGTCGGTGCAGCGACAGCAGGTAGTGTGAAGAATGGCTCTTGAATCATCGGAGTGGGCATATACACCCGCTTCTCTTCAAGATCAATCTCACGAGCTACCATACTTTCTCTCATCATTTCATCCTCTAAGAAGACAACGTGTCTCGTTTCTACAAACTTTGTATATCTATCTGTACAGTAGAAACGAAAACCTTTTGACTTTTCAGGGTAGCCAATAAAATGGCAACTTACTGTTTTGGGATCAAGTTTCCCAAGGTTTGGGTTAAATACTTTAGCCTCAGCAGGACTCCCCCACACACGTAAGTGGTTTAGTGAGGGAACTCTTCCTGTCCACAACTCGTACGGTGTTTTGGGCACCGACTTACTAGGCACTCTGTTGAGAATATGAATGGCGGTTTTCAACGCCTCTATCCATAAACTCAATGGCAGTGTGGAGTAGCTCATCATGCTTCGCACCATATCCATCAGGGTACGGTTGCGTCTTTCAGCTACTCCATTTTGCTGTGGTTCGCCCGGTGTAGAATACTGGGCCACTATTCCATTTTCCTGTAAAAACCTTGTAAAAGGTCCAGGAACTTGTCCATATGGGGTATGTCGACCGTAGTACTCCCCCCCACGATCAGATCGGACTATCTTAATCTTTAAATCGTGTTGGTTTTCAATTTCAGCCTTAAATATCTTGAATTTATCCAAGACTTCATTTCTTTCTTTGATTGGATAAATATATCCATAACGGGAGTAATCATCCGTGAATGTTATGAACGAGTCATATCCATCCACACTTTTCACAGGAAAAGGACCACAAATATCTGTGTGAATGATTTGTAGAACTCCTGTGCTTCTTTTAGCGTTTTTGTAATTTTCTTTACATATTTTTCTTTAATGCATTCTCTGCATTGTTCTAAGTCTGAGAACTCTAATGGAGGAAGAATATCATTCTTAACTAGTCTTTCTATTCTCCCCCTCGAAATATGGCCTAAACGACAGTGCCATAATTTTGACGATTCATTATGAGTTCTCTTTCGTTTTCTGTTTACATTCGTAGACGAGGATTCAATTACTTTCTCGCACGCGACGTTCCCATTATCGCATACGACATTCACATCATCACATAATGATAACAAATAAAGCTCATTCTGTAAGATGGCAAGACCAACATATTCTTTATTAAACATGATTTCACACTTGCCATTTCCAAAATTACAATCATAACCATCTTTGTCCAAATTTGAAACACTAATCAAATTCCTCTGTAAAGAGCGAACAAAAAGGACATCTCTAAGTAAAAGATTGGAGCCATTAGCTAACTCTAATGAAAGATCGCCAACGGCTTCAACTTCAGCTTGGACTCCATTTGCAACTTTAATGCATCTTTCGTTTCTTTGCGTAGTCCTCGTCGAACGGAATCCCTGTAAGGAATTAGCAACATGAACAGTTGCTCCTGAGTCAATCCACCAAGTAGATTTCGAATATTGCACATACATGCATTCATTTATAAAGGTAATAATGTTCTCACCTTTCTTTGCCATTATCATTTTTACGTAATCAGGACAGTTCTTCTTGTAGTGTACCGTCTTCTTGCAGTGAAGACACTGATCTTTGTCTACAGCAAATTTATTCTGTTGAGGCTGATGGACAGAGACTTTTCCCTTGTTCTTTGAGAAGGAGGTACTGTTGAAGTTCTTTTTCTTGTTATCCTTCACATAGTTGATAGATCCACCATGTGAGGATTTAATTCTTTCCTCCTGTTGCACACACATAGCTATGCACTTTTCCAAGTTCCATTTCTCGGGTTGTATATTGTAGTTGACAACAAAAGTGTCAAACTCTTTAGGCAAGGAAGCAAAAACCAAATGAATAAGGAACTCATCCTTGAGAGCCAAATCCATTGGTTTAAGCTTGGATGCCAAGTTACTCATCCTCAGTATGTGCTCTCTTATGCCACTGCCACCACCAGAGTACCTTTCTGTCACAAGCTGTTTAATCAGCTGTGTAGTATAAGTCTTTGAAGAGCCAGTGAACTGACTCTTTATTTTATCAAGGTACTCTGTGATAGTGTCACACTCTGCGATTGAGCCCACAATAGCAGGCTCAATCGTGTTCTTTATCACAGCCATACATTTCTTGTTGGCTGTGGTCCATTTCTTATGATCAAGATCATAAGACATCTGTAAGGAAGCATGATCCCTCTGTCTTTTCTGCCAAGCAGTATCATCCTCATTTTGATCCCTCACTGGTGCCATAGGCTCAGTGGGACGTGCTGTAGTGAGGACCCAGTCCACCTCAGCTAAGATAAACGTTAAGTCTATCTTTTTATTCCACTCTCCATAATTATCTCCTTTGAGAGTGGGGATCTCTCTGATACAACCCATCAAGTTGTATCCTCCTGAAAATTAAGTTCAAATAAAGTGAGAACGTTACAGCAAAATTATATGACTTATTTCCAACGTTGGTCAAAAATACGACATACAATTTAAAACAATTTTATCTATACATTAAATCTACATCACCGTTGGGCAGAAATAAAAATAATGCATAAATCATCAATTAAAAAATTATAATATTGTTATTATCAACGTTGGTCAGAAAATAACAATATCATAATTATCTGGGATTTATCTCTATTTTTTCCAAAAGTAAATTCTCCTGTTGGTTCGAATTTAATAATGAAAATCAATCAACATTAACTTTTGCAGCGGAAACTGTAATTATTCTAAAAAGAATTCATTATACAGAAGCATTATACTGTATTCATCAATCTCTGGAAAAATTAACACGTTGGTGCAAAAAATTTACAGAGATTTCAATCAAATTTCAATCAAATTCATCAAAAAATACTTCTGAAAATCAATAAATATAAAAAATCGGGATTTACTGTTCATTTGGCCATTTCGGCCTGTTCGGCCTGGCCCACGGCCCACGGCGGCCTGCCCGCGCGGCTGAGCGCGCGCGGCCCAACCAGCCGGCGCCGCACACGCGCTCTGCCTTGGCCCATGCCGCGCGGCTGCAGCGCAGCCGGCCTCACGCGCGCGCGCTCGGCCTCACGCTCTGCTCCGTGCCCCGTCAGCCGTCGGATTCACATCCGACGGCTCTCGCTCCTCGCGGCGGCGCGCTCTCGCGCGCAACCTGGGCCTGGGCTGTGATTTCTCTCGCCCGCCTGGGCCGAAAGCCAGCGCGCGTCCGCCCGGCGCGATCTCAGCCGTCGGATCGCATCCGACGGCTGCGCGACGTTCTAGGCGGATCAAAACGGCGCGCGGCGGACACCCCCGAAACCCTAATTCATTTCTGCCTCTCCCCTCTCTCTCTCCGCACCTGAGCGAGCGCAGCGACGGCGGCGGCGGCGACTTCGTCCACGCCGCCGGAGAAGGGGAAGAAGAACCGGCGTCTCCCTGGCGGCCGGCATCTCCCGAGCGGCGGTGATCTCCTTGGCGGTGGGTCTTCCCGTCGCTGGAGCGCCCCCTCTTAGATCGGGTCTAGGGTTAGGTCGGTGGGTCTGGCAGCAGCACGGTGAACCTTGGTGTGCGTGCCCCCCCGGCCCCCACCTCTGTTTTATATGACGCTGACGACAGGGGCCCACCAGCCTATTGGGCTGGGCGCCCCCGATCAGGGCGCGGTCAAGGGAAGAGGGACGGCCAAATGCCCTGAGATCATTCTAACACATCTGTCTTGACCCACCAAGCGCTTCAGTTACTGACTTGTGAAAAGAGGCATACATTGATCGGAAAATCCCGAGAGTAAAAAGACCTATGTTATGAAGGTGATACAATTACAAAGAGATCGTTGAAGTAATTGGAATGATACAGAATAAAAGAGGAAATATAACTTCAGAGAAAGAGTGCCTAGCAAAAGGAAGGAAGAGACCTCACATAGTTACATATCCACACTGATTGCTGAACGAGGAAAAGACCTCACATAGTTACATATCCACACTGATTGCTGAACGAGGAAAAGACCTCACATAGTTACATATCCACACTGATTGCTGAACTAGGAAAAACGCGAAATCACTTCCTCATGCACAGAAGCGCTGGGGGATTCGGATCACCACACCCAGATCCGAGGACAATAGTTCTTTAAAATATTGACAGGGTGTCCCCCGACTTCCAAAGAAGTTGAAATAGGTGTCGAGCTTTATATAACCAGGCAGATACAAAGCTAGCACATTTCAACACGCTTTGCTCCAGCATACGAGACACAGGTACTAACCTGGAAAAGCATGAACTTATCTATTAGCGCTACTAGCCAAAATAAAGGAGATATTAGGCAGTCTGGCTCTAGTCATGGACATGTTTACATTGTGGACAATATTTTAATTTTAAATTTTGTTAGGAGCTAAATATCATAAATTATTAGCGAAGCGCAGTTTATAACTAACAACAGCAGGTAAATCATACTATACTTTAAATATACGCAAAAATATAATTATATCAGAGTCGATCGGTTACATGAACAACTTTACAATAGGGTTAGATGAAGAACAGGAAACAGTGTAGGCTCGATGAAGTGTAAAACATAGATGAAGCAGCGAAGTGAGCAGTCGCTCAGATGTGTGCTATTCAGAAACCTTATCGCCATCACGGTAGCTATGGCTTGAAAATACCGCTCCACTCTTTCTTGGTGCACGTTGGGAAGAAGAGTCGACGAGCCTCAGGCAGTGCAACATAACAACATAGGCTTACAGGATAAAGGAAAACAAAGATAAGAGGCAGTGATTTAGGCACCTTTGCTGTGGACATCTCCAGATATGTATATAGATGCAAACAATGAAATGATGTGATTAATCAATCATTTACTCATTTGTAAGTGAAGTAATTAACTTGTCATTTATCCACTAGTAACTGTCTATCATCAACACCTAACAAAGCCTCAAATTCAAACAGAGAGACACTAGCAACTGATGTAATTAACTAACTATTTAGCCATTGTCATCAATACTCAATAAAGCTTCAAATTCAATCATTCGAATCTCATTTAAACAGAGAGAGACACACGGTTCAGCAAAAATAAAATAGATATGGTCTGCCAATTGGCTTGCCAAGTCACAAGATTTTTCAATACACAAATACACACGCACATGTATGTTTAGCCAAAGTTCTCTTCATATAATTCATATCTATATGTCACATGTTTCAAAGAATGGCAATAACTCTATCTTACAAATTAACTTTTCTTCTCTTAGCTAGCTAATATAGTATTAAATCATACATACTTCATAACTATAAGAAATGGGCCTCCACTCGATCCTATTTTCTAACGAGACAAACATTCTGCAATCTTTCATCAACTTCGGTGTTCCCCTTGAGTTGTAGCAGCTCGAAAGACAAACAATACAACGTCAACAGCCAGAGACGAGGGAATGAATCAGCTGCATGCATCTCAACATCCAGTCAAACTTAAGCGCCGTCATCCATTCCTATATTCCCATGTGTTCCAGAGATCCATTCAAAGAAGTCATTTACGGGACTGTTTTTTTTTACTGAAATTTATATATTTTGACTATGGTTTGCAATTTTTAGACTGTTTATGCTTGAGATTACAGAATAATAGAAACTCATGTGCGGTTTTTACTGATATAAATGAAGTCGGTATAATATGTACAACAATTATCTAGTAGACCTTATCTTAAAAGATATTCCATTTAAAATATAGTTAGTATAAAAAACCAAAAAATAGTTTTTAAAAACTAAAAAGAACATACCTACAACTTCCCCTGTGCTCTCACATTTGATGGTGTACCGACGTTTGGCGTATGAGTTCTTAACCCGGTATGGACGGTTGTGCACGATCGAGTACTCTTTCAGCCACATCTTCAATGCCGACATATCCTCAAAGACATGACCCTTCTGAATTATGATACTAGCCCCAGGCCTAGGTACGTCCCTCTGCATTTGCCCTCCATCCGCGACAGCCCTATGTGCGTTGCTTAGGTCATTATAATCGGACACTAGTGGATCACGGCCAGGAAACATTCTTCTCAACATCTCAATTTCGCTAGACGTCAAACCTGTGACTGGTCTGTCATCATCTGAGTCCACAGCCTCGCATCCTCATAAGCAGCCTCGTCTCCTGCAAGCTGTACATCCACCCTGTTAGATGCTACACAAACCATGGGTTCCTCAAACACTGTCTCCTCGTCGAATCCACCAACAAAGCGGTCATCGACATCCTCAGACTCAGCTTCTACCTGAGTCAATGGGACCTCACATACTTGAGCCGAGGATACAACTTGCACCTCGACCTCTTCATGATCCGGTGACCCAACCAACGGTGAGTCATTGGGATCCAATGCAGCCCTAGGAGGTGATTGATCTCTCACCACCCTCTGCACAAACAAGTCAGGTGCTCTGACCTCTGAGTCCAAAACAATGGTCACATAGTTATCCCATTCACCGTCGCTGCCAATCGAAACCAATCTCTTTATACGCGGCCCCTTTGACGACCCAACATCAACCAATCCTTGCATAACGACATCACCATGCTCATCTGTCCATCCCAACCTCTCTTTCAAGTGATAAATGACCTCACCATACGACGGACGTGAACTAAATAGCAACGTGGTCTCTTCCATGCCTTCCAAATCAACACCTCCATTGTCATTTCTCTTCACAGTACCACCATGGTGCAAAGTCACAACCTTGTCCATCTATAGCACAACAAACAAACATACATCAGTCATTACGTACAATAATCAAACCCTAATCCAACTAATTTCAACCCTAGAAACGGATCTATACACATTATTACTAATACATTACGCATATCTATTGCGAATCGAACCTAAAACCGAACCAAATCCAACTAATTTCATCTAGGGTTTCAAATTTTGCCCTACGAAATGTACCTCAAATTATCCATATCTACTGCAACAAATCAAAAGAGGAGGGGGAGCTCACCTTGCTTGCTCGGTTTGGAACCAAAATCGCGAAAAAAAATCGATGATTTGGGATGGATTTGGGGAGGGGAGAGACGGGCGGCGGCGCCTGTTCTCTGCTCGGTTTGTTCGAGCAACTGAGGGGTTGGCCGGGGGCTGCGCTCGGGTTTAAGTCCCATAAAACGGCGCCACTACCGTTAGCGCCGTGTTTACACGTGACGGCGCCATGTTCGTTGGCGCCGTGCTGTGCCACCGTGGATCCTACGTGGCCACGCACGGCGCCATATAATGTGGCGCCGTCACGTGTACTATGGGCGCCATATGAGTTGGCGCCGTGCTAGGGGTCCATTTTTGCAAATCTTTTCTCCAGGGGTCCATATGTAAAAAACTTTAAATTTTTGGGCTAAAAAGCAAAAATTTTACAGTGGAGCTGTGCCAAATGGAGCCTAAATAATGTGGAAGTACTATAGTTAGTTGTTAGCTATAACAATTGGAGATGCCCACGCAGCACATGCTAAACGTTCCTCCTGCGCTCTGGGCTCCAGTTATCAGGGATGCGGCGGGCAAGGAGGGTAGTTGGAGGCACACGAATGCTTGGGCCACGCGTCCGTGCCAGGGGCGGAGCTAGAGAAAAATGAGGGGGGTGCGGCTGTGCAGCACTTCCTAAAGGGTGTTGGGCTACTGGGCTGCAGGCTTCTAGTGCTGGGCTGGCTACAGAAGGGATTTGCTTGGACCTGGGTGCGCCACTTTAGTTTTAGGGGTGCAAATAAGGTGAAAAATCAGGGTTAATAACTGTGTTACATTTTTTCTCTGGGTGCTGCCGCACCCACCAGCGACAACGTCGCTGGTCCGTGCCGTCTCCCAAGAATCTCCGTGCAAACGTCGTCGGACGCAGAGTGGCAGCCAATGCCGCGGCGGTGCCCGGCCGGCCGTCGCCGCCGCGGCCCCTCGCCTCCATGTGGATGCCCACGTTGTGCGAGGGGGCGGGGACGTCAAGCTGCTGCTCCCCGTGCCGTCGCTCGTGCGCGCGCAGGTCGTCGTGCGCTGCTGCTGGAAGCACGGAGCGGTCGAGCGTCCCTTGCGGCGGAGCGACGACTAGGAGGAGCAACAGCATTCGTTTGCACCCTGCAGAGAGCGCCATATATTGGATCCCCCCGGTTGTTCTAGCTAGCTTGGCTTTGGGTGTTGAGATTGATACTTACCACTTAATTACCAGCTCTAAGATGAGGGTGGTGGAGGGGAGCGCCATTTATAGCACTGCAAAGCTCTTGATATGTTACGCCGATACCTGAGGTTAACAGCGATAACTGCAAATGGCAGGAAGTTGGAGCTCAGTTGCAAGGGCAAAAGTTTCACCAGGGAATAAGCATCGCGACGTGGCTGCGCAACTGCAACCCTTCTCGATCGGGAGGTGATACGGAGGCGTACGTGCGCGAGAGAATATATTACCAACCTTGCGCTGCAATTCCATTTTCCAATGTAGGTTCTGTGCGCGCCTGCGCTCGGTCGGTGCGAGCTTCGCCGCAATTATTGATATTCTGGTTTATTTTTAATTATTTCTAAATTTCATCTTTTTTGGTTTTTTAATACTTTTGAACTTTTTTACTAGTCTTCTTTCCGTATTCGTTTGCGTTATTTATGATGGGCTAATATGTTTTTTTTCTATCTTAATTTTTTAAAACTTTAGTTACGTCAAATAAGCTATCATCAGTTACAGTGTAATTTCGGTCAACTATAATGTAATTTCAACCATAAATCAATCAGTTTATTTCAGCCTAATGGAGCTATGCCTATAATTAGGAATCTCGCGGACGGTGCCGTCTTCCTTTTCCGTGGTAGTTAAACTTGCAGTTCTTTTATGCGAATGTGGGGTGTCTTCCTCGTAAATACGGGTAGCCTACATGTAAATCCTGCGGTAGTGCAATCCCTGCGCGCAGCAACCCATCTGCGCCAAAGCGACAAAGAAGCTTTGTTTTCTAGGTGAAAGCGGAAAAGGGAAGATTTCCTTTGTAGATGAAAGTGAAAAGGAAGCTGGAAATGGAAGAAAGTTCCCATGGATGTTTGATTGTTTCTCCACTTGTACGGGAGGAGGACGAGAAGAGATGAACGCTGAACAGAGCGCGGCCTAGTTAGTCAGAGCGTCTCGGCCCATGCGTTGGACAAAGGCGGACCGAGAGTTCGCACTAGGCCCATGTTAGTGGCCCGGCCAGAACAGCCCAGCCAGCAGAGCCGACGCCGTACAGTGCAAAACAGCCGAGCAGGTACGTTTCACGGCCCCTACAAAAGAAAAAGATACGTTTCACGGGCCCTAAAAAAGAAATAAATATCTGATATTATTTATATATGACTCTGATTTCGAAAGAAAATATAGAATATGATATAGAATAAACGATATATATTTGTATCCCCTTCGATTTCATCCCTAAAAGCAGGTACGTTTTACGGCCCCTAAAAAAAGGTACGTTCCACGGAACGCAGGCGGGAACTTGGAAGGGGTGGCGCGGCAGCGGCAGAGACGACGTGCGTGCGGCCTGCGAGGCACGAGGGGAGGTTGGCCCGGGTTTGCCGTTGCGTGCGGTCCGCGCGGCACCGTGCGGAAGGCGGCGGCCACGAGTTGCACATGTAGCTTAGAGCAACTCCAAGAGATGGGCTAAAATATCCCCTAAAATAAATTTTGGTGATTAGTGAAAAAAAAACCCCTCCAAAAGATCCCCAAAACCACCACTAAAAATTTTAACACCCCCAATATCTCACCCCACCGGAGCCAAATTTGGCCTCACCCCACACGTCCCCAATCACCGTTGCCGCGCGCGAGTAGGCGATTCCGCGCCCAATTTGTTTCCTTCGCGTTGCGTGAGACCTACATGAGGCTGGGAGTGGATTTCCTTGTCTCTAATTTTCATGTGGGCTTGAATAAACTCATGAATATCAACACTATGCTCATGTGAAACTGCGACGGGTTCACCCGTCCAATCAAAGTTCAAATCATTTAGTTCATCTCGCTCGTCTTCTACTATCATATTATGCATGATGACACAAGCATTCATGATATCATTGAGCGTATGCACAACCATACTGTACAAAATTTAAAACTAGCAGAAAATCTATTGTACAAAACACTAGCAGATAAAATAAATTTTAGGCTCCAACTAGCTAGCTAGTTCACATGCACGTGGAGATTATAGTAAGAGCAGTGACGTTCGTTGAGATTACCGTGATAAAATAAATGGAGGAGCAGGTTGGTTGAAATGGGTGGCGCTACGAAGAACGAACAGGGGCGGCGCTAGAAGGAATGAACAGGGCGGCGCTGCAAGGGCATGAACAGGGGCGGCGCTTGGTGGTGAACAGGCTCGGCAGCTGGGCCGATTTATAACTAATATGGCCCATAAGCCCATGTAGCAGATTTAAAATATTTAGGGGACCAATTTTGGGAATGACTGTTGGAGCAAATGAGTTATATTGATCCCTAACTTTTTGGCATGTCCCCTAAAATGAGATTATAGGGGGATCAAATTTAGCCCATCTTTTAGAGCTGCTCTTAGAATACTGATTTGTCATATTCAAGCGCCAAGTAACGTGAAACGTAGAGCGATAAAACTCGCGTAAGTCCCCCTACGAGGATAATACTGTTTGTATTGATAATACTATATCTATTGCACAATGAAGAATGGCTACGTTGAAACAAGTATGACAAAACATATATCTTTGCAGGTAGCGGCTCGTCGTGGAGCTCAAGGGTGGCTATGCCATGGTCTTGAGGCGTGCAGAATCCCGGTGGGTTGGTGGCGGTCTATTTTGTGTGTGGGTCGTGCGTGGGGTGCTGTGGTGGTGCTGACGAAAGCCTTGCTGGTAGTCTTACCGGTCTCGACAACAATGACGCCTTCGGGCGCCATTGTCCTTCCTGGAGGGTTGTCGTGGCACCCCATAACTCTCATGTTTACTGATCTCCAGGTGAAAACCTTGCCTCGGTGAGGCGAGCGGCGTTGGCGACTCTCGTCGCCTATTTGGAGACGTCGCCTCAGAGGTCATCTTCTCGCAAAGCAGACCGAAGTTTCGTTGGCACAGTCGGATGAGGATAGGGACTTGGTTGAAAGCAAGGACGGAGAAAAAGTGCTGAAGCTTAGTCTTTCTAGTTTTTTTCATAATCCTTAAGCTCTATTTCTTGTTGTTTTATGCCTCTCAGTTTTGAGGCTTTAAGCCTAAGAGCTCGTGTAACTTTTGGCTGTATATATCCCAAGTGGATATAGAGGCCGGATTTATAAAAATCCTTTATCTAAAAAAAATATCTCGTAAGTATTTCTATCTCACGAACAACAGGAGAATGTAAATAGAGAAATAGAGAAAATCCAAACAAACGATAATCTTATGGATTTATTTTACTAAAACCTTGTCAACTACTACTTTGAGAGGCATGTTTGTGCTATATGTATGAGAGACAAAAGGTAGTTGTCAACAGGAGGGAGGAGGAATATGATCTTCATAAGCATTCGTTGTACGATAAAAGATGTTGCATTTTTTTTTCTCTTAGTTGAGTTTTATCTCACTAGATTTTCTCGATTGAAAGTTTTTAACATTGCAAAATTGTACCAAATATACATTTTAGCTCTCTATTGCAATCCAAGTGTATACATAAATAGACAAGAGACGAAGTGAGGATGTAAAATACACTAAAGGAATTACCTTGCAAAAGTGTGCCCCGAACGCTGACAAATACGTTAGAATAGCAATCTGTAGAACAAAGGTAGCTAAATTAGCGAGACAACCAGAAAATTGTGAGTAATTAAAAACATTGAAATGAATTCGAATGTACCGCTAGCTATGACTGGGAGGCAAGTACATTCTACTAGTTTTCGTCTTTTGAAAACTAGGCAAGCCTCTAGCTATTCAAAGTTCGTTTGTGCCTCTGTGCAAAATTGTTGCTTCTATTTGACAGCATTTTACAAATCTACAAAGAATTTATAACAGTATCACCTCACCTGCTGCTGCTCTGTGCGTCTGTTCACGATTTAGGAGTTGATCTTACGAATATGAATGAGGGAAGATCACTCTAGAGATTAAGTGAAAGGAGACAATTCACTACTACAGAAAAGGTCATCACAGACGGTTCGAAATCGTCATCACAGACGGTTTTCTGAACCGTCTGAAATTATGGATCAGTGATAATCCAAATTATCACAGACGGTTTTTAATAAAAAACCGTCTGTGATATCGCATAATCACAGACGGTTTTTAATGAAAAACCGTCTGTGATACTCCTCCCCCCAGCAGAATCTATTTCTGTTTATAGCTAGCCTCAAGAAATGCTAGCCATGCCCTCTGAAACAAGCAGATAATCACAGACAAAAAACATACAATTCACACATCTCATTTCCTTTCAGATACATTTCACAGACATAAAACATCCCATTGACATCGCACTTCATTTCACAAACATAAAGCATGCATCCATTTCGCAAATCGATTAATTGAATTGAAATGAAATGTCCATTAACACATCTCATTTACAAAAGATGTGCACTGCATTTGCACTTAGTGATAAGATCAATAAGAAATCATAGTGCGCAGTGGAACCGTCCTCCTGGCGTTATGATTTGAGTCAGCAAAAAGTACGCCAACTCTCCTCGAATCCCTCCAAGAACAGGCTGTTTCAATGCAGTTGACGGGATTGACGCAGCCTGTCGATAGGAATATCAATGTGCGTATATATGTAACGTGTTAAGTATGAAGTAATTATGGGAAGAGTGACAAACCTTGCGATTGGTGAGCCTCGAGGAATCGAGGAGTAGTTCCATATGTTGGCAAACGTAGTATCCACATGTGTTGCCCGGCTCCTGCTGGTGACACTGTAAAAAATGGAATGTGTTAGTTCAAGAGGCATTAGTACCAACTGTTGCATAGGATTAATTAATATGAAATAGCGAATACCTTAAAATCTCGAACATGTGTCAGCAGGCATTTGGCCCCGCGCTTCGAGTCACCTCTCTTTTCAATGTAGGTGGCGAACGCCCTACGTAATTCGAAAAAGTTAACCTTAATCATTTGGAAGGAAAGAAAGTACAATGTAGATATGTATGGGAAATATATGCTTACATATCGATTACTTGGCTGAGAACTGTGAAGTCCATTTTATTCTTACTTAGGGAATCAAGGTAATATACCTTGTTCCATTTTGGTACAATTACTACTAAAATCCAATGAAAGTTTTGAAGGAAGGGCATAAATACATAATCCTTCTTGACGCAACGCAGCAGTCCTGCTGCAATGTACCTCTCGACGAGGGGTGTATCCTGGTCGATGGTTTCCTTGGCGACCAATTGTGGGTCCAAGAAATCAACTGATAAGTTGGATGATCTAGCTTTAATCAGCATGTGTCTATATATATACACACGAAAGCAAAAAATTAGATATGACATTTATCGGTATGACATTAACGGAGACTGTGATTGTACACACTTACAGCGTCCAGCATCGAATGATTGAGACATCAAGAGCGTTGAACGTGAACAGATCGAATAAATCCTCAAAGGCGACCACGAACATACACTCTTGAAAACTGTGGTGTAAATCTTCTTCGGTGAATTTGACACTAATACTTGAAGTCCGTTCTGCCTCTAGCTTATTGGACTGCTGAATATACCACATGTGCAATTGCGTGCAACTATATGGTAGCTTTCGGAGGTATTTTTCCTCGAGCAACGGCTGACCAAGCACGAATTTGCGGGCCAAAGGTAGGTACGCAATATCATCATTGGTCTTCTTTACTTTGCCCTTGCTGGCCTTGCTGCTTCGGCTATAGGCCGACTTAACGGCAGTCGGCAGCAGCGGTGCAAGTTGCTCTGGCAAGAATAGGACCCGTGGAGATAGCACCGGTGCAGTATCCGGTGGTGGAACCGACTGGTCTTGTAATGGAGATGTCATCAGTGCAAGTTGCTCTGGCGAGAGTATGACCAGTGGAGATAGCACCGGTGCAGTATCCGGTGGTGGAACCGACTGGTGTTGTAATGGAGATGGAACCAGTGCATGTTGCTCTGGTCCTGCCACCGGTGAAGAAGACTCCAGGGAGATGTCGCTTTTGGGCCACTGGATGAATGTTCCGATGGCCTGTCCTAGAGTCATGATCTCGTCGTTGGGGGGCTTCGGTAGCGGGACCACCTCAAAATTGACATGCACACCATCCACATTAACTTTTGCGAAGCCTGGCGCTAAAGCTTGACCGTGCACCATGGCCCCGATACCAGACGAATATGCCTGCCCCCAAGCAGCGTACAAGGGAATGGAGCCATATCTCACTTGGAGCTTGCAATTCATAGGCTCCTACATAACGATACAAAATTAGCTACTCGAATAGGCCTACCAATGGAGCAAGCATTCGAGAGGTAATAATTATTACCTGGATGTCGTCCACAGGAAATTTGGACTGGATTTGCGTCGGATTGGACGCGCAGCTACTCGGACGGTTGTTTGGGCTAGCTAGCGCAGCAGCGGCGGTGGCAGCCTGCTGACTTTTTGTCTGTTTCCGCACCTCATCTCTGATTATATCAGCCATCGAACCCAGTAGCTCCTCTTTAAGAGATGCCTTGATCTCTTCTCGTAGCTGTGCGTCACGCTCACCTTTGTTTCTCTTCCTGTGCCGATACATGTCGGAGTCATCTTGGAAACCATGTTTCCATGGAACGTAAAGCCCAAGGCCTCTCGTACGGCCCGGGTGCTCCTTGTTTCCCAGGGCCACGGAGAGCATATCATTCTCCCTTGTTCCCTGGAATGATCCCTCGGTAGATTGAAAACTCAGCTCTTCCTGCAAGAGCACGACATGTCATTTCAATTCGTACGAAGTTGTGGAGTAATTACAAGCTACGTAGTTCGATCGATATATTACCAGGCGCTGGGACACTTGCTGGTCTGCAGGGTTTCGAAAGGAGATGTCCCCCGATGTCATTGTAGATGACCTTGCTCTAAGCCAATTTCGAGCGCGGTCATCCGGGATATTGGAAAACGGCGGGACGATGTCCTCTGCAGCTGCCAGCTCATCCTCCAACCTCCATTGCGGGATTTTACCCGCATACCCAGCTGTGCCAAGTCTGTGGGGGTGCGTGTTTTTTGCCTGGAGGGCCTTGTGGGTCACACTTGTACTTTTGAAATCTTCGGTCGTTTTCATCGCCTTGAACTCTTCCCATTGTGGTTCCAGGAATGGGTATGTAGTCAAAGGCGTTTCGTCCGTCTCCACGTATTTCTTGACAAGCGTGCTCTTGAAGTTCTTCCATGCTTTGCACGCCACTTGGTAGGTTTGTCGTTCCACAGCGTGTAAGCGTTCTTCTGGGAACTCGAACGATGCCAAAATTTCGGTCCACAGCTCACGTTTCCGAGTGTCAGGCACGTTCTAACACGAATTGTATGTGATCTCAATTCGTTCTCGTGCAACTATTCCGACCATGGTTCGGAATGCGTTTACCGCTTGCTTAGGAAGGACAGGGACCCCAGCTGCGTTTACCGCTGTGATGGTCTGTCGGCTCTGAGGCTTCTTTGATAGCCCTCTTCCTTGGCGTCTTGATGTTGGAGCGGACGCCTCCGGCGATGATGCTGAAGAATGCGCGGGTGACATGTTGCTCATTTTGTGGGTCTATTAAGATAAGATGAGAATGTAATCATATTGAATTGGAAGAGAGGAGTAGAGGGGAGGGGCAGAAGGGAGGGGGTAATATGGACATAAAGAGGGGGTGATGTGCCTATCTTAGCACCTACTTTAGTTGCTAATACTATAAACCAAATAATAGAATCAATAACAGTCTCAACATGAATATGTGCTCTCAAATTGTAGGGTTGCACAAGATTAATCTTGGCCGTCCCGCTACTAAATCATATACTCTTCCTTGATTGGTTATGCCAAATAATGAATTCAGTCTTTTGAGCTCTAGATACAAACTCTACAATCTCAAGATCAAGATATATTCAGCATGCATATACTCAGACAGCAGTTAACTTTTAACTTGTCAAGATGAAATCCTAACAGATCAATTTAATAACATGTCATAACTGTAAATCCCACAGGCAATCTCAGTATATGGAAGATTGTATATAACAGCTATTAGAGCTCAAAGACCGAATGAACCAATCTCAGTATATGAATTTATCATCATCGAGCAACTGTAAATCCCACAGGCAATCTCAGTATATGGAAGATTAACAAACTTGAATATACATGAATGCAACTAAGCAACTAACCATAACAGTAAGCATAACAAACTTGAATATACAGTAAGCATATACCATAACAGTAAGCATATAACAGTAAGCCCTAAACCCTAACACTCAGTATGAAGTATCAAGCATCAACCCTAAACCCTAACAGTAAGCATGAAGCTCGGGGAGGGATTTGATGACCTTAGGGTTTTGGTGACGGAGGAGGAGGCGGCGACGACGGAGGAGGAGGAGGAGGCGGCGGCGACGCAGGAGGAGGAGGCGGCGACGGCGACGCAGGAGGAGGCGGCGGCGACGGAGGAGGAGGCCCCGGGCTCGGGGAGGCGGCGGCGACGACGGGCTCGGGGAGGCGGCCGCCGATGACGGAGGAGGAGGAGGCGACGACGGGCTCGGGGAGGCGGCGGCGACGACGGGCTCGAGTGAGGCGGCCGGCGAGGGCTCGAGGGAGGCGGCGGCGAGGGCTCGGGGGAGGCAGATCGGGATTTAGATATTAGAATAACTGCAGAATACACGGAAAACCCTAGACACGGGTATATATAGCGGATTATTACAGACGGTTCTAAACTTAGAACCGTCTGTGATAAGACTATCACAGACGGTTCTAAGTTTAGAACCGTCTGTAATAGGCATACTATCTCAGACGGTTCTACGTTTAGAACCGTCTGAGATAGTAGGCTTATCACAGACGGTTCTAAAATTAGAACCGTCTGTGATATTAATATCACAGACGGTTCCAAGTTTAGAACCGTCTGTGATAAGCCTATGCCCGACTGTAGTCATTCATGATCAACAGCCAACCATCTGCATTCATGATCAACTACCTACCAGCTGCATTCATTTACACATTTTCTCAATCTGCATTCATTTTTGTCACACATACACAACTGAAAATTGACTACATCACACATTTTCACATATACATCTCAAAATTGACTACATCACACATTTTCACATATACATCTCAAAATTGACTACATCACACATTTTCACATATACATCTCAAAATTGACTACATCACACATTTTCACATATACATCTCAAAATTGACTACATCACACATTTTCACATATACATTCTTATTGTACTTGCTTATTTTCCTTTAAAAATTAGCTCTTCATCATGATCAATGCGTACGTAACTAGTTTCGTCACGTTGTTCATCGTCGACCCTTATGCCATTTCCAAAAGGAGGTAACTCGTCAAATTGATTGTATTCCTCCTCGTCCACTACATTCTCCACTCCAACAATTCTCCTTTTTCCATTAGAACTACATGGCGTTTCTTATTTGCCGGGTCGGTTACATAGAAAACTTGAACAACTTGATTGGCGAGTACGAATGGTTCGTCTTTGTACCCGACACGTTGGAGGTCCACGGTCGTGACACCGTACTTGTCAACCTTCACCTGTGGGAGATGCACCCAACGGCAGCGAAATAAGGGGATTTTGAAAACCACATAGTCGAACTCCCAAATCTCTTCTATGAAGCCATAGTACGAGTTTCTCGACCCATCGGTACTGAATGCATCTATGCGGACACCGCTGTTCTGGTTAGTGCTCTTGACATCCTGAGACTGCGTATAGAATGTGTACCCATTTATGTCATATCCTTGCCATGTCACAACTGTAAATGTCGGCCCTTTTGCCAACCATGTCAACGTCTCACTCGGCGAGCTCCTAGCGATTTGCTCCTTCAACCATTGGTTGAACCAACGGTTGTGTTGCCTCATGATCCAAACATCCGGCCGCTCTGGATTCTGTTGCCGAAGCACATCCTTGTGCTGCTCCACATAAGGCGCCACTTCAGTCATGTGTTGCAACACCGTGAAATGGGCTTGAGTATACGTGTCCATATCTGGAGTGATTGCTTTCCTTCCGATAGTTCCGAGACCCTTCAGCCTCCCCTCATGACGAGATTGGGGGACACCTATCGGTTGAATCTGAGCCATATAATCGACACAAAACTCAATGACCTCTTCGCTTGCATAACCTTCGACGATGCTGCCCTCCGGCCGAGAACGATTCCGTACGTAGGACTTGAGAATTCCCATGAACCTCTCAAATGGGTACATGCTACGTAGGAATACGGGCCCGCACATTTTTATCTCCCACACAACGTGAACAATGAGATGGACCATGATATCGAAAAACGAAGGAGGGAAATACATTTCAAGGTGACATAGAGTCATCACCACCTCGTCCTGCAGAGCATCTAGTCCTTCGGGATCGATGACCTTCTGAGCAATTGTGTTAAAGAAATAACATAGCCTCATGATTGTCTCTCGGACTTTGATCGGCAAAATATTTCTAATTGCAATAGGGAGCATCTGTGTCATCGGCACATGACAATCATGAGACTTCATGCCATTTAACTTCAAATCTTGCATCGAAACAAGTTTCTTCACGTTGCCGGAGTAACCAGACGGAACTTTGACACCATGCAAGCACTGGCACAGTTCTGTTTTCTCAGCCTTGGACAGAGTGTAACACGCAGGGGGAAGGTACGTTCGTCCATTATCAGTGCTTGTCGGTGCTAACTCAGGCCTGATGTCCATGTCAGCCAAGTCAAGCCGTGCGTTGACGCCGTCCTTTGTTTTATCACGGAAGTTCAGTAAGAGACCAATCAAGCTGTCGCACACATTCTTTTCTACGTGCATGACGTCGATGCAGTGCCGAACATCTAGGTACTCCCAATAAGGTAAGTCCCAAAATATTGATCTCTTCTTCCAGGTGTTCTTCTCATGAGCCCTCAATTTACGTCCCTTTCCGAGGACAACATCTAAATCCTTAACCATATCATAAACCTCGTGTCCCCTTAAATGGCTTGGAGCTGAACCGTCTTCCTTCTCTCCGTCAAATTGTTGCTTCATCTTGCGGTATGGGTGAGCCCTCCGAAGGAACCGGCGGTGACGCATGTAGACGGTTTTGCGTGAGTGTCTCAGCCACACACTCTCGGTACCATCTAAACAGTGAGTACAAGCTTTGGCACCTTTTGTACTATGGCCTGATAGGTTACCAAGGGCAGGATAATCATTTATGGTGCAGAACAATAAGGAGCGCAGAGTGAAGTTCTCTCGTTTGTATGCATCCCATACATGTACCCCTTCGTTCCATAGTACTTTTAGATCTTCCACCAACGGTGCTAGGAACACATCGATATCGTTCCCAGGTTGTTTTGGTCCTTGGATAAGTATCGACAGCAAAATGTACTTTCGCTTCATACACAACCAAGGAGGAAAGTTATAGATGCAGAGAGTCACGGGCCATGTGCTGTGTCGGCTGCTCATGCTACTGAAAGGATTCATTCCATCTGTACTCAGTCCAAACCTTATATTCCTTGGTTCTGCACCGAACTCTGCAAAACTCCTATCGATGTTTCTCCACTGCGCGGAATCAGCAAGGTGTCTTATCATTCCATCTTTCTTGCGCTCCTCCGAGTGCCAACGCAGCTGTTTTGCCTCCTTTGGATTTGCAAAAAACCTTTTCAAACGGGGAATTATAGGAAAATACCATGCCACCTTAGCATGAGGTCCTTTCTTCGCCTCTGTTCCCTCGCCATCTTCTGATTGATTGTTACGTTTGTATCGGGATGCGTTGCACACCGGACATACATGCATGTTTGCATACTCTTTACCGTAGAGGATACAGTCGTTCGGGCATGCATGTATTCTTTCTACTTCCATTCCCAACGGACAAAGAACCTTCTTGGCTTTATACGTGGTTTTAGGCAACTCATTTCCCTCCGGAAGCATTTTCGCTAAAAGACCTAGCAGCGCCGTGAAACTCTTGTCGGACCAACCGTTGCTTGCCTTCAATTTCAACAGTTCAAGCACGGCCGACAATCTCGTGTACTTGCAGCTCGTGTACAAAGGTTTCTCTGAGTCCTCCATCAAGCCACGGAATTTAACATACTCTCTCTCATCATAGTTCTCTTCTACATCGCGAAGCATTTGATCCAGATTATCATCGTGCAACCTATCCGAATCCGAGCCACAATCGACATCAACCGGCGGCATGTCATTCACTTCACCGGCGATGTCATCCGGGGGCATATCATTCACTTCGCCGGCGATGTCATCCGGGGGCATATCATTCACTTCACCGACGATGTCATCCGGCGGCATGTGATCATTCACTTCGCCATGACTGGTCCAACACGTATAATCCTTTTTGAAACCCCTCCGAATCAAGTGCGCTACAATTTGCCCTCGGTTCTTAAACATCTTCAAATTCTCGCAGTCAGTGCATGGACATCACATATATTCCACCCCCTTATTCAACATATCCTCCTCGGCGGCTCTTATAAAAGCAGAAACGCCATTAATGTACTCTTCACTCACACGGCTCGCGGCATACATCCAGCTTCGGTCCTACGTTACGTACATATATAACAACTTAGTATTAAAATCTAGATTAACTAATTATAACTACATATATACCGGCGGCATTTATTATATTGAGACTTAATTTGCTAGCTCAATTCATATTACAAACACAACAGCTATTATATAACCAACAATTTTGCAAATTAACCATCTTCAATAACCACTAATGGATTACTTAGACCTAAATTGTAATGCAATTAAAGAAAAAATAACTTACATTACTAACCATATCTGGAGCAACCAGGAAAGACTGAATATTCAAAGCTCAATCTCTGCCTCTTCCCACCAAATTAACTGGCCTGAAATCGCCTAGCTTCCTCCCGAGTGAAAAAGTGCGCAGCAGTGGCTAGATCTGGATCGAAATGAAGACAGATGCGGTCTGAGCAGCGCAATAAATGCCTTAGCCATTATCACAGACAGTTTTTAACTAAAAACCGTCTGTGAATTATCACAGACGGGTTTTAGTTAAAAACCGTCTGTGATAACTAGCTTATCACAGACGGTTTTTTTATTAAAAACCGTCTGTGATAATCTGGGATTATCACAGACGGTTTTTAATACAGACCGTCTGTGATACTTCGGTAATAACCGCCTGTGATAATCCATTTTCCCGCCACAAATACCACAGACGGCCTCCTAATTACAACCGTCTGTAATAGTGTTCATCAGAGACGGTTTCACAAAACCGTCTGTGATGAGGCGTCTACTATGAGGCTTTCTGTAGTAGTGCAAGTGTTTCTTTGTTGCTAAAGGTGTTTACAGGGGTGCTCAACGATCTCAGGGAGCAATAAGCCTTTATTACAGAGAATGAAATCTGATGTGAATTATTGTTGTCGCCTTTAGCCTTGCCTTAAATAGCCTTGAAAGGGTGGCAGTTATTGATCACCCAAGAGACGTCTGGTCGCTTCCAAGAGTCAACCAATAAATGTCTTGTCGATTCTGAGAGTTTGCACATGTAGTTGGCTGCTGTCAGTAAGACATTCTCCATATAGGAACTATCGAGCAGTTGTTGTCAGTGAGACATTCTTCCCCTAACAACTGTTATACAATTCTTGTTAATGTCATGAGAGAAAACGTGGAATCATGGTAGAGGCATAACCGCACGCACTGTGCCCCTCCAACTGCACATGGTAAAGCATGAAGGACTTAGCTACCATTCAGGAAATAGGTCCACATGTCAGCTAGTGGAATCTTTAGAGTGGTCTTTAGTCAAAACCTGGTGCTGGTCAAGTATACTTATCCTCCAACTAGAGGTATACTCAGAGAACATTAGCTAGAGCCATTATGATAGTTATAATTTATAATAAGCTATTAATTATGGATTATTTAATCCTTGTCAGCCTCTTTGTTGTGTAGCTATCGTGATGATGTTGCCCTCGCATTACGTGATGCCATCGCCTAGCCTGCCATGCGACCGCCCTTCTGCACGCACGCCACATCCACAACTTGGCCGTGTGCCTACCGCATCCTTCACCATCGACTGCCATGGTTGGGAAGGAGCTTTGAAGGCTAGAGAATGCCATAGAAAGAAATCTTGACATTAATAGGGGGTAGGCCACGTTAGGCCTGGGCATTCGGGTTACCCGAATTTTTCGGGTCGGGTAGTTCGGGTAATTCGAAATTCGGGTAATGAAAACTGCTACCCGATATTAGCCCCAAAAAAACACTACCCGCAATTTCGGGTACCCGATAATTCGGGTTCGGGTATACCCGAATTTACAGAAACCCAGCTAATTTCCCGACAATTCGGGTAATTTACAGACAATTCGGGTAATTTACAGACAATTTCCCGACAATTCGGGTAATTTACAGACAATTCGGGTAATTTACAGACACTTCGGGTAGTTCGGGTACCGGGGGATATTACCCGAACTACCCAAACTAATTTCAGGTAATCAGAATCGCTATCCGAATTTGGGATCGGGTACCTCGGGTTCGGGTATTTCGGGTTCAGGTCCGGGTAATTCGGGTACGGGTAACGGGTAGCGGGTATTTTGCCCAGGCCTAGCCAACGTTGATGGGCCGACGTCTACCAAGAAGGGGTTGATAGGACGTTTTATACAAATTTGGGTGTCTAATGAAAATACTCTACTCTTGTCGGTGTGCCACCCAACCCAATGGCTGAGGGGGTCATCTTTAAGCGAGGAGACTCTTAGGGTACCATAAGAGAGGAAACTTTAAGGCACACCAATTAGTGAAAACTTGTATTGATTTGAGATGTGTTACAAATGGGCCCTATAGGGGGTATTTACAGTCTCTTGGCCTTGAATAAAAATAGAATACCCCTTAAGGGGTGGGTACATAAGAGTAGAAATGTCCTTGATTGGTCCTTGCATAAGGTCATTCTTGACTTGATCTAACTGGGTCTAGCTTATGTTGGGGTTTGCTTGTCATAGTGGGGGCAATCGGGTCCCACCTATGCTAGGGTCATGGTGTGGGTCTAGCTAGGCCCTACCTATACTGGGGTCCACTTGCTATGGTGTAGATACCATCGGACCCCCTCTATGCTGGGTGCAATGGTCGCCTTGGAGTGAGCCACCCGTCACCTCTACCCTAGGAGTGCGGGTGTGACAGTCGCCTTGGAGCTGCCCATCACCTCCACCCTAAGGGTGGGGACGTGATGGTTGCTTTGGAGTGAGTCACCTATCACTTGCAACCTTAAGGTGTGGGTGCAACGGTTTCTATTTTTCATTGTTTGTCTTCATTCTATTGGTAATTTTTATATGAATTTGAAATTTTATAAGAGTAAAAGGCTAAATTTGTGTCAATTTAGTTTAGACTTATAAATAGTTCAGTTCACTCTTAATTTTATTTCTGACTTCGTCACTGATATAAGAGGTGTCCTCTGATCCTCTCCTTTTACTGGGTGTGACGTCCTATCTTAGGGAGGACGGGAAAGAGAGATGAGTGTTTATCCTCCAGTGTTTCCCGAGCGAAGGAAGAGAAGAGCAGGAGAGGAGAGCGGTAGCTAGGAGCGGTGAGCAGCCGACGACCAGCCGTTAGGGGGGAGCCTCACGGGCATGTGCGACGTGCTTCCTGGTGCAATGTTTGAAGGCGTCAGCACAGGTCGCCGGTCGATGCTACAAGGAGCTCGGAGAGCCATGGGGTGTTGGTCGGCGGCTTGTTGCAGCTGTACGTGGGCACGAGTTGCCGGCCGGCGAGGGCAGCGTGTGCATGGGCGCGCGGTGTCCGCTACGATGCCTGGCCCATAAAAGAACGGCCAACACGTGTCAGGACTCGAGCTCGGCTTGGTCGGCAAATCCGAGCTACGCATTGAAAGCAAGGATGCCAATCGCAATCCTTGATCAATGTATTGCCTCTCAGTATATAGAATACATGATACAAGAGTTAGTTATTAATTTGTACAAGAAAGACAGCGAGTCGCTATCTGTTGCAATCGGAAACCGTTGCCGCTACTATTCACCGTCCGTGCCTGCCGTAGCCTTCGTGGAGTCCTCTCACATGCAAAACTAGCGCCGCCTAGCTCCTTGTTCTGCTCCGGCTGACTTGAGGAATTAGGCCAAGGATCAACAGCCTCCGCCGCCACCACCTCAGTAGAAGATGGAAGCCGGGGCCTTTTCTTTCCGAACCCTAGCCTAAACCCTAAATCGATGGCCAATTTGCCAGTTTCCACTGTTGACGTTCGCCTATTAAGGCCACGATATTGAACAAGCTATCTGTCAAGGTCCAGCACACAAGTTATCTGAGTTCTCTGGTATGAGATACTTTCTAATAAAAGTACTGTTCTCCGGTTTGTGTAATCATGTCATACTTTGGTGTTTGGTCATACAATTCGAACTCATACTGCGAAATCGGATGCCAACACCGGTTTGATCTTTTGGAGAAAGAAAATCACATCAGTACTTACAAATTATTACAACGCCAGAGCTGGTGGTGCATAACTAATCCGGGGAAATATTTACAAGAGGGGGTTTCTTGAATACCTTGCAAATATACTTATGCGCATCATGCTTCATAATAGCTGCTCGCGAATTTTAATTTCTATGTAACTGAAATACGCACTTGACTTACTCGACAATGAATGGGGTTAATTGATATATACGTACTTGGCTTACTCGACACGTATGGGACGCATGACGGCGTCGGCCGGCAGTCCAGACGCCTGTTTGCCATCTTAGGGAGAGCAGCCGACGTAGTTGGAGCGGCACGAAGGTTTAGACGACGCATCCGCGTCAGCTCCCTGCAGCAACTTGAGAGCCAGCCCCAAGCGCGCCACCGATTCGAACGCCGCCGGCGCGAAGGTTTGGCCGTCCTCCCTCTGCCGCGGCCCGAAACCACCAGCATTGCTCGGCGGAATCACCGCCAGAAAGGCGGAGGCGACTGAACCCGAATGACGCGCCGCGGTGCCTTGGCCCCGGCCGTGCTGTGCCGTCTCGTGCGTCTGCACGCTTCGGCCCCGGAGCTGGAGCGCCTCGCCGCCATCGCTGAGCCGCCTGGCTTCCTCGCGCGTTGCTCCTGGAGATCCTGTCTCTGTGGAGCAGCCGAGCCCGTGCAGAAACCGCGAAGAGACGACGAGCAGGGCCAATGCAAGAGCTTTGCAGCCTGAGAACTCCATGCGAGGTTCTAGCCAAGTATTACACGTCTATATCAGCGTATTTTTCGATACTATTTTTTAGATCAAGGGAAAATTTCATTAAGGGAATGAAAAAGGTCTCAGCCTCTACAATCCGTATTTTTCGATACTTGGAAGGCTAATTTGCGGATGGACCGGAGTTGGGAGCCTTGGAGGTAATATAGCCCTTCGCCATGCGCCGGGAGTAGTCGAAGAAGAAACCCATGACATTTCGCAGGAAGTACGCGGGAAGAGTGCCACACAACTTCCATTGCACGAATTTTCTAAGAGGAAGTGAGCAGTACTATGCTGAGACACTCACACCGTCATACATGTTGTCAACGTGGCAAAGATTCTTGATTCCACAAAATGAGTTTTCAGAGAGTTTACCCACTAACTGTTGGCTAGTAGCAACCAAAGAGGACCATCGACTAGTAAACTCAAGACCACACGGGGACACATGCAAGGTGCGACAGAATATACATATGGTCGTTGCACTTCCCTCGCCTTTGCCTTTTGGGAAAAACAAGACCAGAACGCTTAAAGTCGGCATCTGAACATGAACTGATGCACAAGTAGCTGTACTTGAGCAACTGTAGTGTTTCCCACAGCTCAGAAGCGACAAAACGACTTAAACGAGGATTAGCAGCAAGGAACTTCCAAGAAATTTTCGATGGCGGAAGAAATGATACTGAGATCAGGGTATCAGACCAGGCAAGGCTATTGACCATTACACTAACTCTGCTTGTACTTTCACGCCATTTTCCACTTGGAATCAAATGACTCGTTTTCAGCTTATGGCTTCCAGAACAAATAACAGGATAGTTTCTTTACCGTCTTTTTGAAATAACTTATCAGAACAATATTTTCGAAGCGACTTATTAGTTTATCAGTATTGGGTTCGTTCGCACAAGCGTTCATGCTAAGGCTAAATGCTATAAACCGAAACAAAAAAAAAACCCACCCAAAAGCTAAAGCTCAGCCTCAGAATATGCGTACCTTATGAAGCTAGCATTGCATCAGAATTCAGATCAGCACACCTTTCAACAGCCCGCTCCGATATCTAGCCTGATGCGGGTACTGTACAATGCACATTTCTAATTCAAACAGGATGGCAGAAAGTACTTGGAAGTGGCAATGATACTTCTCACAGAAGCTGAAGGGATCTGCCAAAGGAATATGCATTTCGATCAGCAACGAAGCTGCACAAGAGGCAGCCAGGGCTTTAGAATGGAGAGCAGACAGAATAGGTTGGACACTGTAGTAATATCTTCTCAGAAGTTCAGTGCCAGGAATCTGTATAATGGTTGACTGGTTGTGGAGCTTGCAGACGCATTCCTTGTGCTTTCACAAATGACTGCTTGCTAAGGCCTACATGAATATGTAACTTGCGCTCCTGGATACTGGATACACCTGCAAAAA
Organism: Dendrocalamus latiflorus; assembly: GCA_017311315.1. Lineage (NCBI taxonomy): Eukaryota > Viridiplantae > Streptophyta > Magnoliopsida > Poales > Poaceae > Dendrocalamus > Dendrocalamus latiflorus. Next base: position 47,219,320 of record CM029612.1, on the reverse strand, counting down.
TCATTACTGTGTATCCTGATGCAAGTAAATTGCTGTGCACAGTTCTATATTGTTCTTGGTCAGTTTACACTTGGGCATTGACTTGACAAAGGAATCAAAATTTCAAAAGATTTAATACTAAAGTACCAGTAAATTACAATTATGGTGATAAGTTTGATGCATTAATCAAGTTTGAATGTTACTGTAAGTTCACGAAAATACTGTGAGAAATTAGTGTATTGACATGGATGATCATGGATCAAATGACCAGTAGCCTGATCAACTATCAGAGGGCATATCCTGTTTCCAGTGTGGTGTAGATTGTAGAAGGATCAAGGATCTGATAACAATCACGTAACTCCGTTCATGTAGTTCTGGTCTGTTACAAAAAAAATGAAGTTTGAATTTACGAGGCCCCCTATTTTAAGAGATATCTCATATTCAACTCTTAGCTTTAGTGTTGAAACAAGCGAAGTGCTGCAGTTCAGGTAGCATGATAAAAGTCTTATTCTTGATGTAAGACCCATGAACTCCATTTTTGATGGCTTCAGACATTTTGGTCCATCACATCTCTTATTTTGTTCACTTTGATCCTTCTACTCTACTTTTTGTTGATTTTTATCCTCTGCATCAACTTGTTGAATAGAAACGCATGTACAGTAAGCTGGCTTACCCAATTTGATTATAAAGTGTTGTATGCAATTGTTTTCACCGTCATGCACAACAATTTGAACTTCACATGTAGTGGTTTTTGTTTTGGGGGCATTACATAAGTTACAAGTGTTTTTCAGAACACCTAGGTACGAAAATAAAATATTATGAGGCTCCTATGGAACTAAATTAAATAAAATATTATGAGGCTCCTAAGGAACTAAATTTTGAAAGAAGCCATAATGAACCAATTAGTAAATAGCAGTACAAAAGCTATGGAGAATCACTAGAGTCACCACTGCTGTTATAATCAAACACAGTATGTATTGCATTATTGATTATTTACATTCAGTTCTCTGCATCTGAAAGCTTTATGGAGCGCGCATGATTCGCATTTGTTTCCATTCTAACATCATACGATCTCTTGAGTTTTCTACAAATTGAAAAACAAAATATTAGAGGAAATGGAATAATGCATAAAAGAGAGGAATGAACCATTTTTCCATTTCAATAAACAAAACAAAAGGTAGAACCAAAGAATATCAAATAGACATCAAGTATTTAAAAACATGTAACAAAGGGGACCAAAAAATAATGGACATTCAAGATGATCTGGAACTCTTACAGCTAGGTGTTTTGGCAATAGACTTGGTGGCGGAGGTGGCAGCTCTTCACTCTTCATGTCATATTCAGATGTTGAACGGTTTCCCAGAGTTGGAAAGCTATTAATAACGAGTAAAAAGTCAGCAAACATACCATTATGGTCATGACTGCATTGGCAGATATGCACACACGCATGACATCAAAGCAATCAGAAAGACAAACAATTCATTGCAGCCAAAATATTTAGATCATACATGCCAGTTTTAAGCAGGCATCCGCATTGCAAGTCCAGAACAAGAAATACAGTTGTACAAGAAAGTTGAATTGGATCCCCTCAAGTCTATTTCCAACCAACACCAAACCAGAGAATGAAAGAACTAGCATATGTCTTAATGCACCCTTCTTGATTGTTTCCACAGATGTTAGAAATACAGTTGAATGATGCCAAGCACAAGTTGAATCCCCTCAAGTTCTTTTCAATCAACAATAAATAGTGAAATTGAATGTTCTAGCATATGCCTTAACCCAACCTTCTAGATTGGTTTCAAACAAGTTACTGTATCCTACTCCAGCTTTTTTTTAAAATGATTCCACAAATGTGGCACTCTTAACTGTTTCCGTACATCCTGATTCAGGTTACACATCTAACCCAAGTATGCCTTAATACGGGTGAGATACTGAGATTCAACTACTATGGTCCATTGCTAACTAGTTTAAGGTAGCTAACCTAGAATTATATCGTAAGGTTAGCGCAACCAAGTTATGTCATAGCTATACACCAAGAATGAAAAGGACCAACGAATATACGGACAAACTCGAAAATATCATTTGTCCAAAATATCTAGATTTATGAATAATGTTCCACCATTATACCAAAGAATTGCATATAATTTGATTAGGCTGGTGGATCACATCTATAACTTAAAACAGGACATCTAAACTCAACATGGTGTATATGGTACTTGGAGAGCACCACAGTTTTTTTAAGCCATAGAGTTAGTATTCCAATTATTGTACTATTGATCTAGTAAAATTATATTTATTACCATAGAAAGTATAAGCGAGATTTCGTACTTCAGTCATCAGGGGGAATAGTTGTACAAACAGTTCCTCTTTGCATATTTCTCTCTTTCAAATGGAACCATGGCCAACAAAATCATATGGGCTAACTTAAAGGATTAGTCAGCCTACTTGACCATATAGATCTGAAGGAGAAACATACACAGGTTTGGGTTGGTTGGTGTAGTGTACAAGAGAGATACTGTTTGTTAAGAAGAATAATAAATAGAAACAACAAACATGAATTGAGCAATGCAGGAGTTAAAAGTCTTACTTTGCTTTCTCCAAAAGACTCTCTAAATATGTGCCATCTTTTCTTTCAGCAAGCTTATCTTTAGCCTGAGGGCACAAAAAACCAAAGTTCGAATCAGAAAAGTAAGAACAAATGAATATGATCAATACCGCTTACCAGGTCCCCATGACACAAATATAAAAGCAGACACATGCACAAAATATATGCAAGCTTACATCTTAATATGTTGCATTCAATCTTGTAACAGAACTACAGAAGCTAACAAAAAGATTGAAAGATATTCTACATCCATCACCATTAGCAATGAAAACGGTTGTGAGGTTAAGCTAAGAACAGAATTGTTGCAAATGTGATACGAGTATAAAAAAATGGTATTCAGATAAAAACTCCTAAGCAAGTGCCACCATGCTTCACAATAAGCAAAACATTTATCCAGAATACTGTCTAAAGACAATGTAAATACTAACCTTTAGATCACCTTCTTTTGACGGATAATCACAGTTCTCCTCGGAGAAAAATTGAAAGAGTTCAAGGGTGCCTTCTAGCCCATATTCCTGTCAAATGGCGTGGCTATCAGCAAAGTCGAAAGTTTTACCGCTCTAAACTCCAATGGTTCTAGAATCATCAGGTTACAATGGTACATACTCTGTTGAACCCTCCATTTACTGCAATATTTGCAATGGGTAGTCCACCATTGGTGTCACCATATTTGCAGTGAAACAGTGGTTTGAAGTCTTCTTGTTTAGTACAACTTGAAGGATGCCGTGCAGGTGATACGATAGTCAGCGGCTCCTCTGACCGAGATATTGCTTTGATCTTAGCCTAGGATTAATCAACAAAAGACAAACCATTCGAACTGATCAATCAATGGAAGTTCATGTAAGAAATCAAACGAAGAAAATGAAAATACTCCGCATGCACATCGAACAAAAACCTTTAGCATTCATTTACAATAAAGATGCACTACAGATGGCACATTAGTCTACTGGAAATGTCACGATGCATCTTCACTTGCAATACATGAAGCACCTCTAAGACAAAATCAACCTGTGTAAAACCTCAGAATTCAAACGGGACATACAGACCGTATCAAATAGACTTAAAGGGTTCGTCATCTGGTTCCCAATCGGTAATCCAGGTCAAACTGACACATATGAAACTTTTCTGGTTTCCTACGTAAGTTACTAGTTACCACAACTCCTGCATATGCCTACTTCTGCACCAGGGCAATTTTGTTTTCAAGTATTGTACTCAGAAGCTCAAAGGGAACAGAATTTACAGCCATGACTACCAAGAACTATGGAATCACACGACGACAATCTAAATAGTGGGAAGAAATGGCTTACTTTGGTAGCTTTGATCCGCCGCGAAATGGCTGAAAGCTTCTCGCGCTCTTCGGCGGTCTGAGACCAGTAAAGAAAGGATAATCCAATGTCAGAAACCGAGAATTTTGGCGCACGGGACGGGGAGATCGAAAGGGTTCTGGGGGTTCGAGTGACGAGGGAAAGGAGCGGGACGTGGTAGCCCTAGCACGTACTCGCTTGGAGACGGCGCCGAAGACCTGGTCGGCGGCAGCCTGCAGGTCGAGGAGGGCGCGGCCGAGCTCGCGGTACCCCGCGGCGTGGGCCTCCCGTCGCCGGCCGCCGTCCTCCGACACCCGCAGCATCCCTCCCCTTCCGTCTCCGACTAGCGTACCTCGGATTCCGGGATGTCAAAAATGTCCCCCAAAAAGCGGCCCAAAGCGTGTTGTAGCTGCGTATTTCCGGCCCAATATGCCAAATTCAGGCCGATAAGCCGCGGCTAGCCCTAGCCCAATAACGGGGCCCGCTTCCGTAGCTGGGTCCGCCACTGGGAAGCGCTGAGCACTCCTGGCAAGGCTCCGTTTCTTTAGCTACACCGGTGATTTATGGCTACGGTGGATGATGCTTATATGTGGCTTTTACACGACGATAGATAGCAAAAGTATTGACGTGAATAATAGATAGCGAAAGAACTTAGGGCGTGCTTGGTTGCCAGCCAGAGCACGCCACCGCCACCGCCTAAGCTGCGGCGCCAGTTTTGGCCGCCACACTCGAGAACAACGGTGAAAAGCTGTGGCTGCCGCAGTCAAATCACCAACCAAACACTGCAATTTTTCTGTGGCGCTGCCTAACGTTCAGCGTGGCATCCTTTGGCGTGGAACCAAACACGCCCTTAGGCTCCGCTCGATTAGGCTGAAAAGCTGTAGTTTATGGTTAAAATTGCACTGTAGCGACTGAAATTTCACTATAGCTGAAGGTGGCTTATTTGACGTAATTAAATTTAAAAAAATAAAAATAGAAAAAATATGCTAGCTCATCAAGGACAACGCAAACGAATACAGGAAAAAAGAACTGGCAAAAAAGCTAAAAAAACCAAAAATTCAAAAAAAAGATGAAATTTATCAATAGTGAAAAATAAGTCAGAAGCCAGAAACTGAATCCGAAACCTGCGGACTTACTCTTGCTAGATGCAATGCAAGCGAGCCTCGTTGCAGGTTTCGGGTAGGTTTCGTGCGTTCTGCGGTATGAGTTTTAGCGCAATGCGGTCCCTGACGAGCTACTCGGTAAGACCGCCGCGATGCTGAGAAATTCTGGATGGATACGAGGCCAGGTGCTCCAGTCGGTTTGTCGTTAAATTCGGGTGCTTTTTTGTGTGTGTGTATTTGGTTGGTGGAGAATGTGGAATTGTGGACTGGATGACTATAGGATGGACTTCTTCGAGCTTTTGCCTTTTTGGGGATCCATAGGTTCTGAATCAAAGAATGCCTCCGGTTCTGTACTAGTTACTCGACTGAAGTACTATCTTTTGGCGGTTGTGGGTTAAAAACAGGCTGCTAGATCTGATCTTCAAGTTTGTTTATTTCTGGTTGGGGCTGCTTCCTCTGGTATTTCGTTGAAGCAATTGATGATTTGTGCAATTATGGTGAATACTAAGCTACAGATTGCTGCATTTTCTAGATGCAGAAGGATGTCGTATTGTTGCTTGCTGTGCTCTAACCTGTTAGTTTGTTTTTTTTTGTTTCGGGCCTTTGTTTGTTTGTGTCTTCTAGCTGTTTTTTTGGATCTTGGTTTTGGGTCAATGAATGCTCTTGTTGATTTATGCATTTCGGAAAATTAATCCCTCCTGGTAACATGACAGCTGGCATGCATTACCTTGCCGTCCTATATAACAGCGTGATCCATCTTGAACTATGAGCACCTCATGGTGTGTCAATGATCCAACGTCGGCTGTCAACTTTATCTTATGGGGCAATTCCTTATTTGCCATCAAAAGTCTGCACATCCCTTATATGTAGAGATGGCAATGGGTATCCGATACCCGAATATCCGACGGGTTTTACCCGATAAAGAGACGGGTATGAAAAATTTTATGTACTCATGTATATGTTATTGGGCGAAATCCTCTACCCGCCGGGTAGGCGGGTGCGGGTGTGGGTATATACTACCCATACCCGCCTACCCGCGGGTAATGAATACCCGCATTAGACAACTAGACATCCCACTCAAATGTTAATTTTATTATCTACTTGTTGTTGATTGTTTATTTGTTTGTCATATGTTGATATGGTCATGTCAAGTATGTTTATGTGATGTACTAATTTTGATCATTAGACGCTTTTGTGCTTGGCATGTATGATTAATGAATGTCTAAATTGATGATATTCTTATGTGTTGAACCGGGTATGCTTGCGGGTATGGGTTACCCGTCGGGTAGTAATACCCGCGTGGGTACGGGTATGGGTAAATTTTCCTACCCGCGTGCGGGTACGGGTAACCCGACGGGTAAATTTACACCTAGCGGGTACGGGTATGGAATGGCAATACCCGATGGGTATTTACCCGTTGCCATATGGCAATACCCGATGGGTATTTACCCGTTGCCATCTCTACTTATATGTAGTGGCGGACCTAGGACTAGATTTTAGCTAGGATGGAATCGCCAGCCAATAAGCAACGTATGATCTCTTGCTCATTCACAGTAGGTCTAAAACACCAGAATCTCTCCAATTTTGCCCGACAGCCAGTTTTGTCTCGCGGCTTCAATCCACTTGACGAATTGCCGCGAAGGAATCTTCTTAGTATCTTCCAAAGCCTTCAATTTCACATCATCCGTCTCCGACACTGCCCAGGTAGGTGATGACTTTGCCATTTCTTCGGGCTGGTTGGCTGGAATTTAGGCAAGATTGCAGGAAGGAGATGATTTCGCTGGCGGCGGAGAGCTCGAGTGAGTTGGAGCAGACGGGGGAAGAAGGAGACCAAGAATTACCTCACGGTAAATTTTTATAACTGTGTGACTCGGTTACTCGCCTCGAGAACCGAAAGGTTATCTTGAAAACTGATTCAGCGGACATAATAGCAAAAAACGATTGGGTTTTCTCTTATTTTAAAGTCCGTCTGTCTTTAAAACTCAAGCGAAATTATCTTATTGCCCAAACTTTTTTTGGTCGATAAGAATCAAAAAGGCTATGCTTTCGATCATTTTTTCATTTACGGCTACTCTTTCTTTCTCAAGTAAGTTACTTTTACTTGAAGTTGAGAGCTAGATGACGAGGATAGAATAATTCTCAAAGTATTACACCACTATATCCACCGGATATATCCTTTATGGATAAGAGAGAAGATTCACAAAATAGTCGTAAGTCCTCCTTCGGATACTTCATGGTCACAAGCTCTTCTACGACCATGAAGTCGTAAGTCCTTCTACGACTACTCCATGGTCGTAAGCTTTTTTACGACCTTATAGTCGTAAGTAGTCCTACTATCACCTTATGATCGTAAAATATTCTGCAGTTTCTATATCGCCAATCGACTTGTCAAACGACGTCTTATACATCGTGGGGGCATCTGATAAGGTGGTTAGAATGTGCGTTTATTTAATAACCGCACATGATCACTCTCTGACAACAATCGCTACATGGCAAACGGACCGCTACGTCTGTCTGACGACAATTTTCGCCAGACGGTTATCACCCGAAGCGTTAAGGCATCTTCTAACGTGGGATAACGGTCGTCGCTTTATCAACTATGTAAAGGTTAACATCAGGGGAAGAAAATGAGAGCGAGATTAGAGATAGTGTAGTTTTTTTCCACATTAGACTCTTGTAATCATTTTTCTTTGATTAGTAATCACACAGAATGTAGGGTTATATTTTCTTAGGAGAAGACCCGAACCTGGATAAAAATTCCGGTGCCTCTGTTCCGTAAGACCATAACTTATTCTTTTGAGAAAATCCTCGAATCCAAAGAAATCATACGTAAAATCAGTGTTAAAACACCGACAAATTTTATATACAAGGGAAAGAAAACTCCTAGGTGTATTGTAGCCTGACACAAGTACATTTCCTCTCGTGCTTCACGAACACAGGAGCGAGAGACGGCATGACGACATCAGACATCTCCTTGGCTCTTGTAGCAGCTGCTGGTTGTTCCTTGATCATGTACTAAGTGATTATCTTTATATTGCCGATGCCAGTGGCCGCTGCTATTGGCTAGAGAAGACATTGGTAGGCTCTATCTATGCAATGTCGTTGGCTCAATGCAATGTCGATGTGGATTGGCTCAGGGATTTGCAGACTTGACAAGAAAAATGCAACTTGCACAGCAAGCTTCCTGTGCGCATAAATCATCGGAAAGGACCAACCCATTGTTCTTTTCCCCCCAAAGTTGTACAGTTGGTTACAATAGTTATCCTCATAGCAAAGTAATCACTAGGTCACGGAACCAAATATTAGAAAATCCATGAATAAACCACCAGATATGAAGTTAGTGGGATTCCAACCATCACCGTTAACTGACATGATGCTACACCGAAGATTAGCCACCGGCCGGTCAGCCACTATACAATTGCTCACTCGTGAAATTGGTGGCTGAAGTAGTATGGCCATGTTCTTTTCAGTTTCTAAAAGTTACTTTTTGGTTTTTCTACAGTAACTAGCTTTTAAATGAAGTATTTTTCAAGATAGGGTCTACTAGTTAATTGTAGTACATACTTTACTAACTTCATTTATATCGGTAAAAACCGTACGTAAGTTTCAATTACTCTGTTCTCTTATACAAACAGTCCAAAAGTCATAAACCGCAATAAAAAAGAACAGACCTATATATATGGTAAACCTTCACCAAAAAATCTAACCGGTGAACAAGGCACATTTCAGTACATCAATTGGTGCAGGGGTGAAAATATGTGGAGAGCGAAATACAAGCCAGCTGATGGCCAACAGGCACGTGCAGTCTGTAATTACAATATCTTAACACGTGCCATGGGCAGCCAAGATTATATTAAAGCAGACGAAACCATGACCTTTGGGTCATAACCCGATTAACTTTGGGCCGACATGGTGTGCTAAATCCGATTAAGTGTGTGATGGTCGTGCCTGATGGCCTACGGCTATCCACATTCCTTCTTCAAGATTGTGCTATAAACTCACACACACTCTATGTTAAGCACACTATACTCTGCTGACTCTTCAGTCCAACAACACGGCATCTATCCGCCCTGAGTGCCTGCTCAAAAGGGTTTATAAGCCGGATTAATGGTTTTTTTATATGTATTATGGCTGTAAAAGTATCTAACAGCAGTTAGCTTTTTATGAGTAAAAGAATAGTAAAAAGTTCAAAAATTTGGAAAATCCTACTGTATCTTCTAGAAATAAGAAGAAAAAACAAAAACACCAAAAACCAAAAAATCTAAAACTTAAAAGCCAAAAGTTGAAGCCCATTTAGATCGGAAATATCTCCAGCACTACAAATATATTTTTCACTCAGCTTTACTGATTAAAAACTAAAAATCACACGTCACCTCAAATTAAATATTCTAGTTCCGTTAGTGACGGCGGCCCCAACCTCCAAGTGTCTTGGGTAAACAATCGAATCACATTTTTACTAATACAGTAGCAGTGTGTGCCGCACTCCAAAATGTTATCTTAGCAGAGCCAATAATAGTGCAGCATGTAGGTGTCCAGCCTATGACCAACGAGTCTCCTCAGACCCCAAATTCCTCCTCAAATTTCATGAAAGCAATTCTGTGTACATCCACTTCGCACATAAGGCAATTAATTAACTAAGAAGTAAGATTTTCACATCGTTTTGAAAAAAGAAAGATTTTAAAAAACATCAAAATCTCAGCACAGTCAGCCAAATACTTGAGCCGTCACAGCGTTATATAAGCAATGCACGCCTTGTAAGACCCATTGGAACTGCAAATCCTGACCTTAAGCATGCACCAATGGCGCTGACGACGGGAGAGGAGGCTCCACCTCAACCTTGACGTCCCCTCGTGCGCACTTTGGTACCTCGCCCCAGCGCCGGTTGCCACGGCAACGCCGTCCCCTCCTGCATTTCCGGAATGAATGATGTTACAAAATAAGATATACGGAGTGTAAATAATTAGAACTAAATTAATTACGTCTAAATAACTACAATTAATTATGTACACATTTAACAAAGACAATTCATACGGCACAAAAATTATCTATTAATATGACTGCTAATGATGGCACTAAACAATATTTAATCGGCTACGAGAGTACGAGAAGCTCGCAATTTATAGCGAGAGAGCAATGCGCTAACAACGCACCGGTAATGACAAGAGGGAACTACACGCATGGGGACAGACGCGACGTCATCTTTCTTTCAGTGGTTTGTCCCCTTGTTGCACATGTCACGAGCTGTGGTTTTGCACGCATGCCTTGAGCTCTGATTTTGCATGCAAAACCAGAGCAAACGAATGGCCCTGAACCCCCTGCACCGCATGGCCTTTGTTTGCATGCATACTTTGTGTACCTCCACCTCTACTAAAAAACACGCTTGGGCCCACCTCCACTGCAGAGGGCCGTGCGGCACCAACCTCCACCGCACGACCACCGTGCGGCAGAGGCTTATGTGCTGCTAATGAGGGGGCTAATTGCGCTAGTTAAAATAATTAATGGAATGCTAATGGGGTGCCGCACTGTGGTCGTGCAGCATCGTCCTGTGTCGTACGGTAGCCATGCGGCAGGCCCTGGCCGCACGACCGTTGTGCATTTCTCTGATGTGTCAACGCCTCGAGCCCTGTCGCATGGTGGCTGTACGGCAAAAGTACTATTTTTGTCATTATCGCGCGATGGACACTATTACTGTAAATACGAACCAAAAAACGATCAATTCCGCCAAAATTTTGGTACTAGGCTGGTAGTAAGTACTGCACATATATGTACATCATGGGTAGGTTCTTTTCGGTTGCGATTTATGGCTCATGGTTTAGTGTTTATGTGAACGATCTGAATACCGATAAGCCGCTTCGAAAAGACTATCTCGATAAGTCACTTTAAAACGGTGATAAAGAAGCTGTTTTGTTTATTTATTCAAGAGAAATCATAAGGTATAAGCTGAAAAGAACCATGTTGACGAGTTCGGAAAAACTGCACAATAAATCCTTGAACTTTGAAAAAAAGTATTTACGTATGTGCTCACAGAATTGAATCGTGCACTATTCATAATCCACGAGATCCAAACAAGGCCTACGCACCTACAATTTTGCTAATGTGCATTACACCACTGTTGCAAATAATACGCAGAAAAATAAATATGGAAGACATGAATTTTTACATGAAAATTTTTTAATGGAAAAATCATAAACGCACGAAGGCAAATCACTATAATAAAGAGAATTTAAAATAGAACACTTGTTTTTTCTATAGACTACTGGGTATACAGGGCGAGAGAAATGAGTTCCATACGGAGAGAAAATCGAATCAGTGTCGGTTGTTACAGATGTTTGATACAGTTTGCACATAGCTCTAACACTTATCATGCCACTTCTGGTATGAGGTCATGCCGTGTTCTACACAGACACGGCATGAATTCGGATTAACTTCAACACCCGCTACTAAAATCATTATCCATTAGATGCCCACGATGACCGTCCGATCGGGTTTTATTTGGTAGCGATTGCATTATAGGTCCAATGAACTTTCGAAATCGTTTCACTTAAGTCATATATAGGACCACAAAATTTAGGCTAACAGGCCATTGAAGCCTTGCTTAACTGTACGACTTAGTACTACACTGTTAAGTGATGACGAGGTCCCAAAATTGTCTTTCTTTGCCACCATTTAGGTTTCTAAATTCGTTTAATTGTGCTACTAGATCACTGCTTTAACTAAATGGCTTCACGACATCGTTAAATTAAAAGTGAAGTTTAAGGATCTGAAAAGTTTGAGGTCCAGAAGGCACAATTTACTCTTATTTATATTAATTTGCACCGTACTAAAATAACTATGTATACAAACTTGAAAAATACAGCGTCATCTGCCCATGCATTTTCGAGGTAATTAATTAAGGACAAGTGGACAACCCTTCGATAGGCATAAATCCCATGCATGTTGGAGTCACTAACAACTAGTGCTAACTTGTAGATGTCATGCATCTAGCTGAATGGACGGGGAGAGAGAGAGGAGGAGGAGGAAAGGAAATAACGCGGTAGAATAAGCTATATATTGTACATAGCCGTCACGACCGGTAGTAATGTATACTACTCGATGTTATGTTTATGCCATATCAGCTATCTCTTTTCTTTCTCCATCATAATTATGATGGGCTAACAGAATCGACTGTAATAGTTCAACTCTCGTACCGTCACGACCGGTAGAAATGTATACTACTCGATGTTATGTTTATGCCATATTAACTCTTCCTTATCAGCTATCTCTTTTCTTTCTCCATCATAAGGATGATAGGCTAACAGAATCGACTGTAATAGTTGCAACTCTCGTAATTAAACCGATTAATGGCGGCTGCTTTTTACTAACATGGTGTAAATAGGGCCATCAGGGCCAGATATTAACCTAAGCTAAGCATATGCTCGAACACGGGCATTAAAAGAGGATGCAGGTGAGGTGGAAGTTGAGTGATACAAGGACTATACTGCTAAGTCAGTAAATCTTATTTGGCGAATCACATCAGTCTAAATATCGTTACATTGATATAGGGACGGTCCTAATATAGTTAATGGGTATTCGGTTGAACATCTAATTTTTTTAAGAAAATACGATATATTTAATAGGTATATTAATTATATATGGTGATAAATTGGTCCAAATACTTCATATTTATATCTCTAATAGATTTCAACTCACTCCCACACCTCTCTCCCCAATTCGTCTCAAAAATTGCAGGCTGCAGTCCAATTGAAGGTTCAAAGAGGTCGCGTTGACTATCAAGCTTAATGAGCTATTATCGAGCTTTGTTTGAAATTGATATAGTTCGGTTTCAAATCATTTTATTTGTCTTTCAAGTGGTTGTTTTAAATTTGAGCTAACGAGCCACTATCGAGTTGAGTCTCATTAACTTTTTTCACTCGAAATTGACTCGTTTTAATTTTGAACTCATTAACTTCTGTAATCGCAATAATTTTGATTCAAACCTAAACGAATATTTTTTCCAGCCAACTAGAGTGGGTGAATAGATTTTTTTTTTGCCAAAACTGAGTTTTATGCAAAATTTAAATGCAAAGTAGCAAGCGAGTGGTGGCGAGCACCGAGCAGGGCCTAGCTGGACCGCCTAGGAGCCAGGGTCCGGAGAGGGCACACGCGGTGGCGACGGCTGGGCCACCGAGGATAGCAAGGCAAGCAATGCATGTCGACAACAAAACAAGTGCATCTCAATTTGCAAGTCTCAAAACCCATATTCCCAATTCAACAATTTTTCTTAACTATTTTATAATTTCTCTAAATTATTTAAGACGTTGTCTCTAGTACAAACAATTTGTACTTCGATCGATCTCTACTTTTTTCATTAAAACAATATCTTTTTAACTCTGAACACCCATTATGAAAATCCTGGATGTATGTATGTATGTATGTATGTATGTATGTATGTATGTATGTATGTATGTATGTATGTATGAATGATTAATCGGACACCATGGTGCTTGAGCACCATGATCTAAAATATGTATTTTCTCTATGTATCATGTGCAAAAGAAAGTTAGATTTTTTTTGGATATTAAGTTTAGCTAGTTTACTAACTAATTCAAATAAATTTGAATTGAAATTCAAATTGTAGTTGTCTTTTTTTATGATAGTTTGATTGTAGGTATATATGTGTGTGCACGTGCGCATGCATGAAAGTGATTTGATACTTCTGGAAGTATGTACTTTCACTTCTCATATACTGCTTAAACAAATAAGTTATATATTTTTATTCTTTGAGGATTCTCTAAAAAATGCAAAGGTTTTAACCAGCAGTAGAGCTAAATTATATTTAGATGATGCGCGTGGAGTACCTTGCAAGTTATTTATAGACAGAAGTGTCTTGCAAGTTATTTAGATGATTTTTCGGATTTTTTTGAGCTTGTTTGCCGGTTCTTTTTTCGTATTTGTTTGCATTATATGTGTTGGGGTAATCCCTTTACCATTTTTAAATTTTTAAAAATTTAATTATGTCAAATAAGTTACCATCAACTATAGTGTAATTTCAGCCAGGTATAGTAAAAATTCAGTTATAAGCTACAAAAATTCAGCCTAACTAAGCACTTCCGTCACCGTTCATGTACCGATCCAATGGTCGACCGATGTCATTTGCAGTCGCAGCAAAACCACTCAGCTAGCTCATTTCTTGCTCTGTTGGAGCAAGCCTAGCTGGCTAGCTACTAAGCTGGAAACTGCCCCTGGTTTTGCGAGACCTGCCCAACTTCGAAGGAAAATGCAGTGTATCCCTGGTTGTATCCGGCCCTTCCCGGTTAGTGTACGAGTGGTTTAGGAGCATTGGATAGTGTACGAGTGGTGTTGCTTAGGACTAGAAGTGGTGTGGTCAAAGTTTCTCTCGATTACAAGGTGGTCAGAGATTTCAAGCAGTGGAGTGGTCGGAGAATTCAAGCGGTGGAATAGTTGAAGAATTCATGGTCAAAACAACAATTGGTGACCACAGGTGGGTTCCTGGGGCCACGAGGATTCCATTTTTGGGCTCGAGAGGGGCTGGAAGTCAGATGAGCGTCAGCGGTGAGGTCTTCTCTTCTTGAGACTTTTGAATAGCACAGGGGTTAACGGCAGGTTAATAGGACAATAGCATTTGCGATATAGCATCTCTAGGAGTAGGGGGAGCTTAGGGGTGTGGTGGTTTGGGTCGGGGATGGCTGAGCCAAGCTGTCCACGATGATCTCCTATGGCCGAGCGGTGGCGCTAGCCATCAGCGCAGCAGGGGGATTGGGAAGTTGGGGTCTTGCTTCGGGAGTGTTACTGAGGGCATGAAGAAGCTGTAGGCGAAAGAAATTGAAATGAAATGGACTGAATAGCAAGAATTAAAAATTGGCTTACTTTGGGGTCTTCCGATGATCGTCAGTGATGCTCCGGTCGAGAGCTCAATTGGGGGTGTGTGGCTCACCTTGGGCACCTGTGGCTCCAAATGGAGGGGCTCGGGGGTTTAAACAGTGTGAGTATGGTGGTTTGGCACAGGGGTAAGGCTAAGGCGGCGGCAATGCGTGGCAGGGGTCAGGAAGGTGAGGGAGGGCACGGCGCGGCTGGTAGAGGCGAGGTACAGGATGCCTCGGGCGCGACATTGCGGTAGTCAAAATAGGTCTGGTGGGCTGTGAGAGGAAGGTACAGTGAGAGCGCAGAGAGAGGGCAGCGAGGCAGTGGGAAACGAGGTAAGTACGACGCTTGGCTAGGTGGTGATCAGGGCAGTTATGGGACATGGTACAATTGTTCAGGCTGGCAGCGGCGGCTTCACGGGATCAAAATCTGCAGTGCGGGAGAGGTCAGTTGAGAGGGTGAGCAGAAAGGCGGGAATAGCAGAGGCGGCGGGGGGGTTTCGTTGGCTGCTTTAACGTGCGGCCAGTGCTATTAAGAGGGTGTCATGGCAGGAAGGGCGAGGTAGTACGGTCTCTAACCGGTTGTAGCGATGTGGCAGTAGTGAGAAGAAATGGGAAGGTGCGGGAGCAAAGGATCGGGACGACGGTGATATTTTTAGACCGAGAACAATGCGTGCGCGCGGAGGGACGGAGGAGATGGCTTGGCAACAAAGTTGTGGCGTGAACGGCTGAGGGAGATGCCAAATTGGGTTAGGACTCTAGTTCAGATCAAATTCAAGGAAATTCAGTTGACTCCAAGATTTTGATAAAATTCGGTTTGTTTCAATTACAATGTGATATCCATATTGTGCGATCAACAATGTCGCTGTCGAATGGAAGGTAGCTTATTGATGATTGCGATCGAGTGACAAGACATCGTGGAAGTTTCGGTAGAATGAGGGCGTCGAAGTAAGGCACTGTTCTTTGGACCGTTATGGATGTTTTTGACTGTAGTGGATGGTTCTTGTCTATATTTTTTGAGATGACAGTAGATAGTGAAGACGTTGATGTAGATGGTGTACATGTTTTTAGATTTGAGAAATTGTTTAAATACTCCACTTCAAAAGTCATTCTGTTTGTTGAACTTTCGGAGAATCTAAAAAAATACTTCAACAAGTCATTCTGTTTGTTCGACTTTGGGAGAATCTAAAAAAACTAATTCAAGGAAGAAGAAGCAAGTTATCATGCATGCTAGTACGCACTGACAGCGACACTAAATGCTTTTTTTTGTCAGAGATATATTCACGCGGTAGCCGTCAAAATGGCTGCATTGCTCTTTGCGTCTTTTTGGCTGATCTACCGGATCATGCACTGAGTTGACGCCAGCACTTACCCAGTTACACAATAATGAAATGCATATAAGCCTGTCCAATTTACGGCTTAGGTCTGTGCAATTTAGTTTTTAGAAGAGTACGCGTACAAACTCGGCTCCAGTTAGCCTCTCGTTTGCGCAATCTCAGGAGAACATAGAAATTAAGCTAGCACTGGATCCTTAATTAGGACGATGATACTGAATCGTGCAATGATGATGCACTGAAGGAAAGCCTCTCTCTCTCAAGGTGATGGCCTCCTAGAGATCATACTGATGTTGTTTCTTTACACCATTCCAAGAATTTCATAGAAATTATCTGCAAGAAAAAACCAAACCCTCCTGAATTTCTTCAGGAATCCTACGCTCCCATGGACGCCCCTAATTTTTTTTGATGAATTATCTGGAGACTGGAGTAGATCAACATTCAGTCATTCATACACACAGTTACAAAAGCATACCCATAAGCGTGTCGTAATCAGTAGGTTTAACTGTCCTAGATGACGCATCATTTGATACGAGAGCTTAAGTGACCATTTCAATTGATTTGATTGCAATGGTGAGGACATATCTGTATTAATCCTTATGCCTTATGGCTGCTGTTTTGTAGTTTATGCTGTCTTTTATTTCGATAGAATGTTATCCTGAAATTAAAGAGAGCAGAGTATGGTATTGTTCAGTAAAAAGAACTCCGATCCATAGGCAAATTGGCGACGGTTCGGAGGCAATTAGGCGACGTGTCCTTGATATAGACATCCCATGTATGATGTAATGACGTGTTTCCATTACGTCATTTCTTCCCATTTCTTGGATGAGTTCTGTTCGCTCGTTACTTTCGCCTTCGGCTTTTATGCTCTTCATTTCGGTTTGAATTTCTGGTTTTTAATTTATTTTTTTATCGATAAATTTTGTTTGTTTTAACTTTTAAATTTTTTTAAGTTTTTTTATTCTTTTTTTCATATTCGTTTGTATTATCCGTGATGAACTAACATATTTTTTATTTTTAAAATTTTTAAGTTTAATTGCGTCAAATAAGCTGTCTTCATATACAGTGTAATTTCAGCCAGCTACAGTGCAGTTTCAGCCATAACCCACTATTTTTCAACCCAACTGAGCAACACCTTAATTTTTTGTTTCTATTTTACTATTTTTAATTTTTTGGGGTTTTTGCTTTTTTCTCGTATTCATTTGTATTGTTCGTAATAGGCTAACCTATTTTTTTATTTTTAATTTAATTATACTACAAAAATCACCATCGGTACAACATAAAATAAGTCATAATATAAAAAAAAAACTCAAATGATCAGCACCAAAATCTACAATGTATCGGTACAAGAAAATGGAGTAGATACGGCTGTGGAACTCATGAACTTGCCCCGAAATTAGCGAGGGTGAGCGCACAGCTGGTGTGCATCAAAGCAAGCTCAATATCGCGTTTTGAGATAAGATAATCGGACCGGACAGATTAATTTTTGCCGTCATCCACATTTCACTGGAAATCAATTCCAGTTTCCAAATGGACGGAGCATGCATGTGATGACCATTGACTACGCACAAAAGGCTGACCTGATCTTTGAGTTCAGGATGTCTTATGTTGCTATGCTGCAATAGTAGTACTGCTTAAGGGAATTAGTCCATCGGTGATATTAATATGAAAATTTTAGGAACCCGTATTTTCATTGGTGAGTTCATACGAAAATCTTCTCTCATAGTACGTATGCCAGTCATTCAAATCAATATTTACACCACAAATAGTGGAAAAACTGAATTATATGGTGGTTTATCCGATCCTCATGTGAGCACGATCCTTGTAGACTCTGAACAGTATTGCTAGCCATGACCATGCGAAAGCAATCCTTGATTCCGTATTTTTTTTAAAAAAGAAGAGAAATATTATGTATGTAATTCTCCTTGAGGATTCCTGCCCTACATGTATTTATCTACCTCTTGTTAGCCCCTAAACTATCTTTGAGAAAGAGCTGCACATATTATTGGAACTGAACCCATCGGCTTCGGTAGCTACTCGTCGAGAGAAAACACATACATAGCTTCTTCCTTAGAACGACTCATGAACATGAGTAGGGAGGTTAAATGAACACAGGAGAGACAACTCTTTGGTGGCAACACATGTCTTTTCTTCTTCTCTATTATTCACTCGCAACTCAAGTTTACTCAACAAATCACATGGCTTAAATAAGCCTCACGTACGCACGGTTACCTAACATGTGCACGCACGCACTAACTCCACTAGTTAGACTACCTGTGATCCGGTTTTGCCGTCCATGATTCCCTACGACTCGGTGCACTACCTACAAGACTCGGTCCTAATGAGACCGACTCAGATGCTTACGACCACACACGGACTTGTCCATGTCTACGACCACACATAGACCTGACAAGTTGGCTTCTTACAACTTCGAGTCATGTTCGATCACGACACTCCGACCACGGTATCTCAACCACGCTACTTCGATCATGGCTACTCGACCACGGTTTCTCGACTACTTCACCGACCACGGCTTGTCGACCATGGCATCTCAACCGCATCTACGACCACGGCTTCCCTTCGACCGCTTCACTGACTACGGCTTGTCGACTATAGTTTTTTGACCGCATCTCCAACCACATTCGAGCACCAACCGTCACTGTAGCTTACGACTATCGACCTACAACTATGACTGCTACGATCACTGTAGCTACGACCACTATATCTACGATTATTGTAGCTACGACCATTGTAGCACTCGAACTCACTAACTCTATAGTCTCAGACTCACCGAGCACACAGACTCCACAGTACTTGAACACACCGAGTACTTGACTACGACCGCACAGTACTCGAACACATAAGTACTCAAACATGACTATAGTACTCGAACACACGAGTATGACCTACAACAACATTAGTTCCAACAATTAACCTCCTAATCGTGTTGTCATCATTTGACATGTTGACCACGACGCTGATGACCCACATCATCTTGCCGCATGCAGTAGCCTCTTCTTCTTACCCCACACATCAGCCTCTTCTTCTTGCTGCACGCAACAACATCTTGCCTCACGCAGCAGCGTTCTTGCGTGACTCACGTGGCTTCTTGTGATGACGGCTAGGACCACCATCGTTGGTCTCATGCCGACTTTTCTCATGGCTTGTCCACACCGGCACTGTTTGTTGCCCTTCGCTGCTGGCATCATCACTATGCATGTCGCGTGTGATGCCGGTACACAACCGGTCTCGTCGTGGCTACCAAAGCCCCATCGTTGTGTTCCTGGATTCTTGGTGCTGCAGCTGGCTCGTTCCCATCGCCCTGTGCACCTTCGCTGGACACACGCCACTGCTCATGCCATCATGCCGACCCGAACGCATGCCACCATCCAACCGAACACATGGTTAGCTGCAATAGCCTCTCGCCTCAGCCCTCGCATCCGACCAGTGCACGGTCAGCTGCGGAAGCTTTTCGCCTTAGCCTCTCGCATCTGGCCAATGCACGATCAACTGTCGAAGCTCTTTACCTCGGCCTCTCGCATCTGACCAATGCACGATCAGCTGCAGAAGCTTTGCACCTTGACCTCTCGCATTCGACCAATGAACGGTTAACTATGGAAACCTTTCGCCTCAGCCCATCGGGCCTTGAGGCTCTGATACCAACTATTGGAACCGAACCTATCGGCTCCGATAGCTACTTGCCAGGAGAAAATGCACACATGGTTTTTTTCCCCTTGGAACGACTTACAAACATGAGTAGGGAGGTCGAATGAACACAGGAGAGACAATTTTTTAGTTGCAACACACACCTTTTCTTGTTCTCTGTTATTCACTCGTAACTCAAGTTTACTCAATAGATTATATGGCTTAAATAAACCTCACGTATGCATGGTTACCTGACCTGTGCACGCACCCACTAACCCCACTAGTTAGGCTACCTGTGATCCGGTTTTGCCGTCCACGATTCCCTATGACTTGGCACACTACCCGCAAGACTTAGTCCTACTGAGACCAACTCAAATGCTTACAACCATACACAGACCTGCCCATGTCTATGACCACACACAGACCTAACAAGTCGGCTTCTTATGACTTTGAGTCCTTTTCGACCATGGCACTCCGACCACGGTGTCTCGACCACGCTATTTCGATCACGACTGCTCGACCACGGTTTATTGACCACGTCTTATCGACCACTTCACCGACTGGCACTGTAGCTTAAGACTGTCGACCTACAACTATGACTACTATGATAGCTGTAGCTATGACAACTATATGTATGACTACTGTAGCTACGACCACTGTAGCACTCGGACCCATCGACTACTACGGTCTCGGACTCATCGACTACACAGACTCTACAGTATTCGAACACACCGAGTACTCGACTACACCACATAGTACTCGAACACATGAGTACTCGATACACAACTACAACACTCGAACACATGAGTACAGTACTCGAACATATGAATACGACATACAACAAAATTAGTTCCAGCACACATATATACAAATTAACTAACGTACAACCCTATGATTTGTCAGTAACGAAGCTAACTAAGGCGGCACTGCCAGTTCAAGCTCCGGCCACCAGCCGCCGAAGCGCGTTTTTGGACGCTGCCACGTCCCTTCCGGCGACGAACGGGTGCACAAGAAGCTGCGCGACGGACGGCCGCTTGGTGTAGTCCTTATGCAGGCACGCGGCCACGAACCCCCGGAGCTCCGGCGACGCCGCGCCATTGGGCAGCGAGGGCAACTCGCCGAAGCAGATGGCGCACATGAGCGCGGCCCAGGTCGGCTTCTGCCCTGTGGGGAGCAGCGGGTAGCGCCCCATGAGGAGCTCAAGGACGGTCACCCCCAGGCTCCACACGTCGGCCGCGCGGGGGTCGGCGTGGCGCTCCGAGTCGAAGCGCTCAGGGCTCATGTACGCGGCGGTGCCCTCGTAGGCGGTGCAGTGGTCGCCGGCGCAGGAGAGGACCTTGGCGATGCCAAAGTCGGCGATCTTGACCTCGCCGGCCTTGCTGACCAGGAGGTTGGCCGGCTTGATGTCCCGGTGGACTACGCGGCGGACGTGGAGGTGCGCCAGGCCGGACAGCGCCTGCGCCGCGACCTCCGCGAGCGCCGCCTCCGGGAACGCCCCGCGGCGGCTTGTGACGGAGTCGAGCGAGCCGCCGTCCGCCAGCTCGAGCAGGAGTGCGACGTCGCCGGAGGCAGCCGCCGAGATGACGGAGTGACACCGCACAACATACGGCGAGTCGGCGCGCCGTAGGATGTCCACCTCCGACGCTGCTCCAGGGTCGCCGTTGTGCAGCAACTTGAGCGCGTACAGTGCCGACGTGCGGCGGTGCGCGACCTTGTACACGGTGCCGCCGTTCCCACGGCCGAGGACGGCAAGCTTATCAAAGTCGGACAGGCGGAACTCGCCGGCCCGCGCTGCCGATGTCGAGGCGGACGTGGAAGCCGGCGCGGCAACCGGCGGGTTGGGGCACCGGAAGGCGCACAAGGGGAGGTCGAGCGAGATGTGCAGCTGCGGGAGCCTCCTCTCTCTAATCGTTAGAGCCATTTGTGTTAAGGTAGAATAAGCACTATGGTTAGTAGTACTAACACTAGCTAAGATATCTTGTGATGGGATGTATTAATCCTATAGATAGGGCGGCTAGCTACCCACTCCTAATTAATTTATCATCTGAGCTGATTGTACTTCAGAGAGTGACTTGTAACCTCTCAATTTTTCTATTTCTTTTCTTTTTTTTACTTCTCCCTATTTTTTATCTTGGAAAATGATACGGAACTTTCTGGCCAAGTGCAGGTAACTGTTCCCTACACTTGTTCTTGGTGGACCAGAGAGGCAGAAGCCATGGGCAGTGAAGTGTGGTCCATGGAGTAGTCCATGAGACACACGGTGTTAGTAAATGGTAAGAAGGTTCTAATACGGATGTCGCCAACTCCGAGCACCTTGGGCCCTTTCTTTCATTAGCCAGAGAGACTGCGATGGTGTGGTGTTACTTTTTTTTTTTTTTTTTGAATTGGTGTGGTGTTACTTATGGTTAACAAGCTCGTTGTTTCCGCCGTCAACATAGAATAATCGCGTTCTTTTAAAATGGGATATGGTGGGGAAGATCACCGATAATGATCAGGGATTACGTAGTAATTAAGTAGCAGTTTAGCATGTTATGTTGGATAGTATTAGGGTCCAATAAGATTTTGGATCTATAGTCTAATTAGAATCTATAGTAGATCCAGTTGTAACATTAACACTATAAATAAAGAATGTGAGAGTTTTATAGAATAACACACAATTATTTCTAAATTCTACATAGTATTAGAGCCAACCATAAGTAGTCATCAATCCTACCATCCTTAACCCCAACCCTAAGTAGCAACTCACTTTACAGCTACCGCCGTCCACCGATCCGTTGTCATCACCCAAGTCTTCATCTTGTGGGCATGTGAGGCCACCACTGTTGCGCCTCTCAGGCGGGTGTGCGAGGGCCGACGGTGCTGCAGCCTGCTGGGGAAGAAAGAGCAAGGATTTTCTGTGGACTATTGTTGCTGCTAGTCCTGCATGCTATTGTCACAAGTCATCACGTAGATTGCTTGAATGGGTTGGATGATGGCCAAGGAGGTGTCCGACGTTGCCCGATCACTTGCTGGATGAAGTGGTTATTGTCGTGATTGTGGATATGCCGACAATAGGAAGGGGAGGGGAGGTGAGAGAGAGAGGTTAGATCAACGAAGAAGAAGAGAGAAGCAAGCGGCGTGTGGGAAGGAAGGAAGAAGGGGAAAAGGAGAATGGGAAGAAAGGAAAGAAAGGAAAAAAGAACTGGAGAGCAATGCTGGTGTGCATGAAGAGAGAGAAAGAGTGTTGCTACAAATGGGAGAAGAGAAGAGAATCTTGGAGATTTTTTGTGCTGCTCGAGTTGGTGTTGTGTGTGGTGTGGCTGCTGGGTTTAGTTTGGTGTTGGTGTGTGTAGATCAAGAGAGGAGAGGAGCTCGGGTGTGGTAGAGGGAGTTGGGTCTAGAGGTGTTTTGCTGGTGAGAAGAGGATAAGTAGGTTTTGGATCCGGATTGGAGAGGAGTTATTGTTGTGGAGGTGATGGTTGAGAAGGAATTAGCAATAGAGAGTGCTAGTTATGACGGCGAGAGGCTTAGGTGATGATGGTAACGAAGGCTGTGTTGAAAGGTATTACGATGGTGTTGAAGGTTCATGGCAAGGTGTAGAGAGGCCCTAAAATAGGGGAAGAAGACTATTCAAGCAATGGCTTGGTGGTTATGCCGATGGTGTTTTGGCGGAGGAGATGAGGTGAGCTCGATGGTTAGCTCAATGATAGAAGGTGGTCGGGGTGTGTTAGGAGAGGTGGTGGAGGCCGGGGTGGCCGGAGGCTAGAAGTGGAGACAATGGAGGCCAAGGCTTGAAGCATGTGGATAGAGGTGGAGGAAACCTAAGACTGAGGATGTGATGGAGAAGGTGGAGGACTTGATGTTGGTTGAGGCTGGGTTAGAGGTGATCAAGGTGATGATCATGGTGGGTACTATGGTCGCTGGAGGTTTAGGTGATGTCACTCAAAGGTTGCATTCGTGTGACGGTGTTGGACACGACGTGGGTGGTATGAATGGCAAGGACGACGGTCTTAGAGGTGGTATGGATAATGACACCAGAGGCAGCTTTGGTAAATGTGAATGTCATGATGGTGGTATTCATCATGTGTTAGCAATAGGTTTGATAAAGTGTCAGATTCTAGTGAGGGTATTGATTTATGTAACAAGATGACTATGATTATATCTCATGCCCATCTTGAAGGGAGTGTTGGTGAGTTAGTATAAGGGTCCAATAAAAGTATTAACGATCAATTAAAGTTTGGACTTAGTCTAATTAGAATCCGTATTAGGGTCTAGTTGTAACCTTGCTACTATAAATAAAGGGCGTGGGGTCCTAAAGGACAACACACAATTATTCTCAAATTTTAAGTGTTAGCATTTCCTAAGAAAGATTAGCCTCTTGTATTAGCAGGAGGTGAGGTACTAATCAGTTAGCCTAATCTATAGAGGTGGGGACCGCAAAGCTGTTATAGACCTGTAGTCAATGATCATGAGTCAAGAAAGCTGAGCCTCAATTAGGCAGTGAGCTCGACTTAATTTATTGGGTGACATTTGTGTGCGCCGTGTGCCATCAATCAGGACCCTCAGTTTAATTGAATTGGAACAGAATTCTTACACACTACAACAAATAACTTTTTTCAAGGAAAGAAAAACGGCAACAGATTATAAGAGTTGAATTTCCCATAGCCTGAAGGTTTTCAGTAGTCTCTTTCATGTCATGGTGAGCTACCATGATGAATAGTGAGAATTTAGCAAGGCATTTAGCTGAATGCAGTAAAGCGGAAAGCATAGATAATGTGGGAAGAGTGAAGCACATAAACTTACCTTAAGTGTACCCCAGTAGTTAATTTTAGTTCATTAACTTAGCATTTAATCATGTTACATATAAATTTCCTATTCATAAAAACCTTCTCGGGGTATATCTTGCATTTATATGCTATGCCTGCAATCTACCTGTAAGTCTTGCACCTCTTATGAAATAGCAAAAACAACCATTTTAATATTTAGATGAACGTGTTGATGTCTATGTGGTGCTATGCATTCACTGGATTTGTCACCTCTTTCATTGCCACCTTAATTTACAGGTCAATTTGATTCAACAGATCAGAGCAAGTAGTTCACAAGTAATCTCAGACAACTTTTATCACAGTTTCTTCTCATCTCTAGGTGGTTTACATTGCACAGCAGGTGGTGATAGATAAATCAGCCCTCCACTTGTTTCATATTTTCCAACTCGACAAGCTTCATGGCCATTGTGACACTATCAGGGGTTTTGTGTACCACCTCAAATCTTGGTTTAAGACCAAACTCTACTTCCATCAAGTTGAAGAGCAGCTTGCTTTCATCCACCAAGCCTCCATGAGTGCTTGCCAATATGACTCCAACGAATGTAACACCATTTGGTTTGACCCCTGTCATCTAAACATAGTAAAATCAGCTTCAAGTTTCATGGCAATAAATGTGTGATGCATCTTTAAATGTCATGGTTGGCAATATAGTTTTAAGGTTACTGATCACTTGTTGCTTATTCTATAGTACCAACATGTTCCGTGTATCTTTGCCAAGTGCTATGTTTGCAAGCAATTGCATGCAAATGCTACAAGTCAGTGAGCAAACCTAAGAATGCAAGACTATCCAGTCAAGAAATCCTAACCCTCAACTTATGAAACAAGAAAAGAGCCTCCCTCCATAGGCCATGAATGGCAAATGCCACAATCATTGAGTTCCAAGAATAGAGATCCTACTGCCGATTGATCCCCTGAAACACCTGCCAATCTTGCCTAATGTTGCCGCACTTGGCGTACATCTCCACCAATGCACTCGCCACATACAAATTACCCCATCGCCCAATAGTAGCACACGCAAGCAGCACACTGACTCACTATCAGCTTATTCGATTGCACCCCTGCCTTTTTCCAACATCTCCCATGTCTCCAAGAACATCTCCATGGTCTCCTCATGCCGCCTATTTTGCACGTACTCGAGCACCATAGCAGTCCAAGAAACCACGTTCCTCTCGGTCATTTCCTCGAATAGCTTCTCTATTGTGTCAATGAGGCCACCCCTTACATAGGCTGAGAGTAGCACATTGTACACAGTTGTGTCCCTACACGGCATTTCATCAATGACCCGTCAGTATTTAGCCAGGAGACGGTTCTTGACGTAGAAGGAGAAGGAAAAGTTGAGGAAGGGGTCGCTCGATGCGAAGTGGCCAGACCTGATCAGTAGGTTCTAGGAGTAGAAAGCAAATGGGATGGAAGAAGAGGTGGCCACAGAGGAGGAGAAGAGGAGGGTAAAGAAAGCGGGGATGCGACGGAGGCAGTGGCGGAGGGAGGAGGCAGGTAGGGGCCATGGCTTCCCTATGGTTGGTGCACCCCTATTTCTACACAAAAATTTATAATGCAATGTACCAAAGGTTTTTTATTTGACCCCTCAATGATTCACCTCATACTATTCAGCTCCCTTGGTGAAAATTTTCTAGCCCTGCTCATGGGTGGAGGTGGGAGAAGAAGGGAGGAGGAGGGGTGGGGGCGCCGAAACAAGGTGAGCCCCTAGAGGAGAAGTGCACGCAAAGGGAGTTGATGGGTAGGATTTGAAGAGAAGAGTGGTGCAGCAGTGGTCACCGATGTTGAGGATGTGGAGGAGTGGCTGTAGGTGGTAGGGGTGAAAACAGCTCGGATATGGACGGATAATGGCTATATCATATTTGTTTTCATATTTTATCTTGGCTATGGATATGAATATGGATACCTTATATATGAATACAAATACAGATAATGTCAAATATAGATTCAGATCGAATACAAAACAAAACAAATATAGTCATGAATTATCAATGTTCGAGTTGTCGGTCTTATGAAATAATATGAGGAAAATGGCTGAAAATCCTTGGGAGAGAATAGGGAAGCTATTTATTGCTATGAACTGGTTACAGGAGTGCCCTCCGCAAGGTGAGAGACTAGCCCTAATTACACTGAATTGAATGAGATGTGAATTTGTCCGGAAAAGAGACCGATTTATTGTGCCTTCGTCACCTAACCTTAACTACCAATGAAGAGACATCAATTATCCTCCAGGGAAAATGCCTTATGGAACCAGCGCATCTGGTCGGGAGGCAGTTATTGTTAGAGAGAGAACGCTTGATCATCGATTGTTATCAGCGAGAGACAAACATGAGCAACAACTGCATGGTATTTGTTATTAGAAACTCAGGATTGAAGCATCGTGTTGTTTGGAGTGGATAAGGCACGTGTATCATCCATCACACGAAAGGAATATCTTAGAATCAGGTCCAGGGACCATTTTATGGACTCTCCAAGCAGCCATTTGGTCGACCGGTTTATGACCACGGGGCCCCTTAGTCTTAATTATATATTAAATCTGTATTTACATATTTATTCAATCATCATCAGCTAGCCCCAGAACTTTAAATAAATTTATAATCTTCTGATTGAATTGTCAATCAGGAAAGTACTCCTTTAAACAATAAGAGTAACAAAACGGTTTGTATTCACTTTAAAGTTGAGAAGCTAACTAGAAGACTGGAAAGTCTTGTGTCTGTTGGGCTTCAGATTGGATAACTATTTTTGTAGTTGGAGAGAAACCCTTTGCTCATCGCCTTGGAGTTTCATGCTTTCAAAAAAACCCTTTCATATTTTTCTCCGCCCGTGCGCTCATCTCTTGTAGTCTTGAATCTTTTCAATCCCTTTTTTGATCTACTTCCATCTAGCCAAAGTATCAAATCTTATCACCAACTGGCCAATGTCAGAGTTGGGATGAAGAAACTCGAGGCAATGGAGTAGGATGGGATGCTCCCTGACAAGGTTATAATCCTGTGGAGATCAGTGGTCAGGAGAAATTCCTAAGCGGGAATGAGGGTGAGATTTTGGTCTTCTGGGCATATATTCAGTGCGAGTTTCAATTGTTGGTGCGCCCATTTCTTTCCCAAGTCTTAGAGTATTATGGAATTGAGCTACTAAACTTCACCCCTAATTCAATTACTAATCTTAGCATCTTCATCTACCTCTGTGAAGTATATTTGGGGATTATACCAAACTTGGCACTCCTTAGATACTTCTGCAGGATGACGAGGTCGGAGAAATCAACGACGTCACCTGGAGAATGCGCTTTACTTCTCCACGAAAGGAAGGCTAAAAAATACATTTAAATATATTATAAATCTTCATGGTCATCATGGAAGAAGATGTGGTTCTATATGACGCTCAACAAGGATGACAGCCTTTCCTTCATTGGTCGGGTGGTTATTGAGAACCCCAGATGGCGATCCTCCTTGAAGGAGGGAAAGGTGGGGCGATCGGTCAATGCCATCCACCATCTAAGGGTGAGAGTCTTACTTCATGGCATGTGGTGAAGGATTTCTCCATACATCATATAAGTCCTCTAAAGTCACACAACCTACCATGCTTTGGTATGTGGGTAGGGATGACCCGACCAAGGATTCACCAAAACATAAGTCTAACAATTTTGACTAGATGAGTTTTAATTTTGTTTGGTTGAATCTTTTTAACCTTAAAGTCTTCTCTAATTTTATAGCTTTATCCTCTACTGAGGTGAGAGAATGGATGAAAACTATCTGTGCAGGGGAGCCCAGAAGAAGGCAAAGGTGCCCCTAATCTTGGATGCTAGCCTGCTACCTCTCGACAAGAGAGGATTGAAAGACTCAAGGTAAAAGTGATTACATTTTTCATCACTTGTATATTTTCCTATCACTATGCTACATTGTTCTTTTGATATGTAGATGGTTGAAAGCATCTAGACCCCTAAGAATGGTTTTGGTAATTAATGAATTATGTGAATATGGGACTAACGTGTTTGACAAGTGTTTAAAAGGTTAAGTCCTTAAGTGGATGACAAGACGCATGCTAAGGATCAACGTGAAGATCAAAAGTGGCTCAAGGCAAAGATATACTTAGACTAAGACCCTCTTTTTGTCTTT
This sequence comes from Dendrocalamus latiflorus, assembly GCA_017311315.1. NCBI lineage: Eukaryota > Viridiplantae > Streptophyta > Magnoliopsida > Poales > Poaceae > Dendrocalamus > Dendrocalamus latiflorus. Next base: position 47,190,576 of record CM029612.1, on the reverse strand, counting down.
GCCGGTCTTAGGAGAAAGGGTGGAAGACCGAATTATAGGCTAAATGTCGTACCATAAAGAGGGATCATGGCAAGTAACTTGATAGCATAATTCTTGTGCCATTTGGATCAAATTAGGATCATGCATTATTTGAAAATCAAATTTAAAAGACAAATCTGTGCTCTGTCTGGAAAAACGGAAGTACCAAAGTTTTAACATCGGAATAGCCACAGAGCGGAAGTTCTGTAGTCCTGAGCGGTACTTTCGACGCTCGGAAGCTCCGAAAAATCGGGCAGAACATTTTTTCCAGAGAGCACCCCCGAATGTACTCGGTGCTCTGTCCGGACAACCGGAAGTACCGACGTGTAAATCGCGGTACTTTCGCTTGCCGGAAGCTCCGGCTATCCGAGCGGAGCCTTTTGTTTCCAGAGAACACCCCCGGATGTCCTCAGTGCTCTGTCTAGACAACCGGAAGTACCAGCGTGTAAATCGCGGTACTTCCGCTTGCCGGAAGCTCCGGCTATCCGAGCGGAGCATTTTTCCAGAGAGCACCCTCCGGGTGGTTTAGAGTTTGCTGAATCTGGAAGTACCAGAGTTTCAATGCTAGAACTACCGTTCGAGCGGTAGTTCCGCTATCCGAAGCGGTACTTCTAGAGCACGGAAGCTCCGATAGCAAGGGCAAAACCTTTTTTCCAAAGAGCGCCAGCTTTTGGTTTCGGTCCAAGCGGTAATACCGCGCCGACTTCCCCGAACTACCGAAAAACGGAAGTACCGGATTTATAACGGCGGTTGTTCTGCATCGACTTTCAACGGCTAGTTCAGATGCTCTGACAATGCCATTACTGTCACATCAGAGCCGGAGCGAAAGTACCGGGAGTACTTGAAGTATTCTGGAATTTCTCTCTAACGGCTATTTTTGGTTGGTAAGGGTATAAATACACGTACCTCTGCTCAAGGACAGTAACAAGAGACCCTGTTGAACATCTTTGAGCATTGAGCATTCACTCCACACCTCATTTACTCCTCGTACATTCATTTGAGGTAATTGAGCCAAAAAGTGCATTGCATCCAATAGATTGATCCTTTAGCACTTATTTGTGGTCAAGTGAAGCTTGAGATCTTTTACTCTTGGTGTTTGCCGGCACCTGGACGGCTTGGTGGAGATTGCTCGGTGATCTTCTCAAGAAGGTTGTGAATAGACCCGGCGTGTGTGAAGGTTGGAGCTCACCTACCCGGAGCGGGGAAGAGCTACCATTAGTGATTTGAGGTGGAAGGCTTAATTTGTGGAACCGGTCCAATTCGTTTGGGCAAGTTTCCAAACACCACGGTAAAACATCGAGTGTACTTGTTTCTCTCTTGTCTCCTTTTAGCACTTGTTTATTTAACTCTTGGTGATCATTTATTTGTGCTAGTGCTATTGTAGACTCTCCGCTTGACTAGAATTGTATAGGTCTCAAGTGCATTATACTCGTGTCACATTAAAATTGCAAAGAATTAATTAAGAGGCAAGAAAATTTTAAAACCTCCTATTTACCCCCCTCTAGTCGGTTATCCTTAATCCTACAATGGTCAGGTCGGAGAGTGGTGAGCTATCTAAGAGCTCAAGAAATGCTCCTCCGAGCCTCAAGATGTGGAAGAACATGAGGAAGTTGTATAGGGCTTTGGGATAAAACTTGGCTCCATCGTTGACTACCTTGGCTATTCTCCTGGTCACTGCTCCGATCGCTTCTACGTCTGCTCCAGTGACCATGCAAGGTTCCAAGAGCGGAGTCCCCTTGGAGGTAAGCTTTTACTATCTGAAAGTTTTTCCTTTAAGCCTACTCTTTCTCTTATAAGGAGGATAGAGAAATGGCACCGACATGAATATATGTTCTAAATGAAGAACTTCGTTGCCAACCTAACTTTAGTTATTGACCAGACGAAAGAGAGGTAGGAGCCGTTGATCAAAGCCATTGCAACCGTTGAACAAAGTTCACCGATCATAGGTTCCGGAGCGGTCGTAACCAACCAGGTGGTCGTTCCTTAAGTGCTAGCACCGGCGGTCGAAGGAGTCACAACCTTCGAGCTAGTGGTAGGAGAAGTTTCTTCTGATCGCCCCAAGGAGGATCCAACTAAGGATAAACTTATCCAGTCAAAGGGCTCAAAGGGCCTGACCAGCCCTACTAGTTCAAAACTGGTAAAGTAGGTCGGGAAGAAGAAGAGGAAAGCAAACGCTCTAGACTATGCTCTAGGTCATTTGAACTTCAAAACAAAAAAGAATAGGTATGCGTTAATATAAAAAAATTATGTAAATTTATACCTTTAGGTTTTTCTGGTGTTTTGAAGTCTTCACTTCTCTTTTTTCCTTCTTCTCCCTTCATAGTGCATCTAGTACTCCGATCAGCCCAGATGCGAATACTGCTCATGAGGAAACTCGTAAGGAGGGAGTGTAGGATCAAGGATGACTGACTAGAGGGAGGGTGAATAGGATATTTTTAAAATTTCAACCTTAATCGACAATTCTTGCAAGTATGAGCTAATTAAAGGATCTAGCACCAATCAAGAGCTAAAGTTCGATCTTTCATTAAGGCACCCCAAGCTTATGTTAATACTAGATATAATTCTTAATTCAACACAATTAACAAGCTAGAAATGTAAATGCGGAAGAGTAAAAATAATAGGAAAAACCACAACGAAGACAAATGATGTTTTCCCGTGGTATCAAAGATTTACCGATCTTTTCTAGTCCATGTTGAGATAAGCTCAAACAAATTGGATCGGCTCCATGAATTGAGCCTAACCATCTCAATCCACTAATGGTTAATTTTCCTCCACTTCGAAGATGGCGAGTACCACACCACTCACAAACTCATCAGGTATCTTCACAAGCTTCTTTTGAAGAGATCACCTCCAGACTTTCTCTAAGCTGTCTAGGTGTCAGCAAATACTAAGAGTAATAAATCACAGCTCTAGCTTGAAGGTTTTAAGTGCCACAAGGATCAACTAATAATGCAACACACCTGAATGCTCTCAACTGTCTCAAATGTATGAAAATTGAGTAAATGAGTAGAGGAGAGTGCACCAATGTCTCAAGTGTATTCAATGAGGTCGAAATATAATGATTGATGCTTGTGTGTGGGGGGGGGGTGTATTTACAGTCCCCAACCATAATTTCAACCATTGGGACAAAAATCCCCAAAAATTCAGTAGATGTAGTACTACCACCATGTGCCGGCCGATACTACCGCACATATTATTCAACCATTAATTGTAGTTCATTAAATGTTCAAAAAACTAACCGTTAAACCTTAAATCGGTTCTATCGCACTCATGAGGGCTAGTACTACCGATCATGCGGTAGTATTGCTCCCTACACACGGTAGTTCCATTTCCCAGGGGAGGAAAAAGCTCCCAAAAAACACCTTTTTGGAAATTAGCTACCGCCATGTAGGTTTCGGTCCTACCATGGTGCAGTACTACGGCACCTTTCATGCGGTCATACCACATTGCAATAGTACCGCCAATAACCTTACCATCATTATATTTCTCAAGTATATAGCATGAATTAAAAATACCAATGGATGGAGTCTTACCAATGGGGACATGAATTTTGCAAATGTCCCACACCTCAGAATTTATGACAATACTTACTAGTTCTTTTACAAATCTTGTGGGCTTGTAAAGATGTTTCTTACCTTTCTTGGGAACAAACCCAAGTCCTTTCTTGTTGAATGGGCATCTTTGCTCACTCAATAATTTGTCAAGGGTATTCTTGCCTTTGAAACATCTCTCTAAGCTTTTACTTAGCTTTGTAACTTACTCTTTTAATTCATTGTCTTCAATGACAAGTGATGAATCACATGGGTTAGCCATACATGAGCTAGAATCAATTTTAGAGGAGTGTGGCATGACTAATAAATTATCACAAGATGTAGAGACATTAGATTTAGCAATAATATTAGGAGCCATCTCTACACTAGGGAAATCATTAATAATATTGCAATTTATTCCAATACTAGAATGGGACTTAGTGATGTTCTTAAGAAGGAGAGAATCATGAGTTTCCTTTAGCTCATCATAAGAATCCTTTAAACAGAGAAATTCTCTTTTCAAGACCTTGAATTTTGATTTCTCCTTCCCGAGGTACTTAGTTAAGTCCTCAAGCATATCCATTAGCTCGTCATAAGAAGGCTTATCATCATCAAGAGATTTTACCTTATCTCCTTTTACCATGAGATATGTAGGAGAGGAGAAAAGTTACGGAGCATCCTTGATGGCAATGCCAACAAGCCCCATCTTCTTGGAAGACCTGTCGTCATCGGAATTAGAGTCAGAATACTTCTCATCAGAGTTTCACCCCCTAATATGAGGTTCAATATTGCTATCTTTTTGAAGCTTCTTGAAAAACTTCTTCTTGCCATTGAAGTTCTTCTTGAATGACTTAGTATTGTCATCCTTCTTGTTAGGGTAATGAGAGGCAATGTGCACCTTCTCATCACACTCATAACACCAGATATTGTTATGGCGCTTGTTGTCATTAGAGGAGTGCCCCTTTTTTGCTCTTGTCGAAGTAAGTGCTCTGGTTGTGCGCTTCTTCATGAATTTCTTCATCTCCTTTACAAGAAAAGCTAACTCCTCTTTGGAGTCATCTTCTTCATCCTTTTTCTTGTCACTTGATTTTGCTTTTGCTTTAAAAGCAGTATATTCTTTTTGAGGAGGATTGCTCTAAAATCTCCTCCTTGTCCTTTTTGTACAACTCATTGGTTATGAGATTGCCCAAGAGGCCAGTTAGTGTCATCCCTGGCAACTCGGGTGAATCGAGGAATAATGTCACCAAAGTCTCGTATTTCTTTGGTATGGTTCTAAGAATCTTATGAACAATATCAATATCAGTTTGTGAAGTACCTAAGTCCTTGAGCTCATTTATAATGTTGTTGAATCTAGAATACATCTCATTAATGTCTTCATGAGGCAACATTATAAATATCTCATATTTGATCCAAAGCCTATGCAATTTGGCCTCTTTGACTGTGGAAGTGCCCTCAATAATTTCTAAGATGTGGTCCATATCTCATGAGCGGTTTCCAAATTGCTCACTCGATTGAACTCATCTGTATTCAAAAGCTTCAAAAAGTGTGTTCATCATTTAAGCATTGAGGTGGGCATTTCGTTTCTCAAGATCTGTGGGACATGTTGGATCAAGGGGCATAACGAAAGCCTCACTTATAATTCTCCATATTCTGGGGCTCATGGCCTTTAAATAAATTGAGATTCTAATTTTTTCAATAAGCATAATTTGATCCATCAAAAAAATTGTCTTGCCTATGAATATACACTCAGTAGCCATCATTTCTCTCTTAGACAATAAAGTCTAATAAAATGAGGGACCAAGCTCTAATACCACTTGTAGGATCAAGAATGACTGACTAGAGGGGGTGAATAGGAGTTTTTAAATTTTAACCTTAATTGACAATTCTAGCAAGTATGAGCTAATTAAAGGATCTAACACAAGTCAAGAGCTAAAGTTTTTTCAATGTTTTACTAAAGCACCCTAAGCCTATGTCAATACTAGATACAATTCTCAATCCAATATAATTAACAAGCTAGAAATATAAATGCAAAAGAGTAAAGATAGTAGGAAAACCACAATGAAGACACTCGATGTTATCCCGTGGAATCGAAGATTTGCTGATCATCCTTAGTCCACGTCGAGGTAAACTCAAATGAATTGGACCTGCTACATGAATTAAGCCTAACCACCTCAATCCACTAATGGTTGCTCTTCCTCTGCTCCAGAGATGGCGAGCACCACACCACTCACAAACTCATCGAGTCTCTTCATAAGCTTCTTTTGAATGGATTACCATCAAACTTCCTCCAAACTGTCTAGGTGCCGGCAAACACAAGAGTAGCAAATCACAGCTTTAGCTTGAAGGTTTTAAGTGCCACAACTCACAAATTACAAGTTACATATACGAATACACCTCGACACAATTACAAGTAGCACATGTCAAATTGAAACTTTTACAATCCAGTTTACAACAAATAATCACATCAATCAAGCCATAATTAAAAGTGTCCTTCAAATCGGATAAAATGTAACAATCAATTATTACATCAATTACCATTCAATGACATCAATTTACAAGTCTCGATCTTAATCAAGACAATCATCCCTAGAATATAAATAATTACATCATAAGTAAAATTACATCAATATTTGCTAAGCTGGAGTAACTGAAATTTAATGATTACGAGAAGAACCAGTAACAAGAAACCAAAAAAGACCAAACAAAATAAATAAATAAATAACAAATTGTCGTTAGAACCCTTGTTAGGATAGCAAAATGGGTGATTCGCTCGTCAAGATATAAGACCGTCCGTGGCTAGTCGGCATCTCTTACAGCCGTAGGGTTTTATCATTCAGAATTAGAAACAAACATGATCCATTCCAAATTCCTTTTTCACTACTAGCAAGCCTAGCAAAAATAGGATTTACCGAATTACCAGAGCCCACACTACTATGTAGTAAAAATCCCCAACACAACCCTCGGCATATGACAGAAAGGGATAAGACAAAGCAGAGACCACAGAGGGGGAGAGAGAGCCCATCATTAACATTCCAGCCACAGCCAGCATAGAGAGGAGATTGAGCAAATTATCCTCATCTCCATCCTGACCTCCAGCTCCATTCCCATCCCCATCCTCACAGCATTGCACAAAATCCAACCCATAGAAGCCGAAGTCCAAGAGAAGGGAGCCACGACACATCACCATGTCCAGATTGATAGAGGGGCCAGGGAAGCAAGCCTGGGGTAGGAGGACTGAGGAAGGGAATAGAAGGTCACAAGGAGGAAGGCATCGTGAGGGCAATCAGCGGGGACAAGGGCACGGGAAGGAATCACAACCATCGACGCCAGCGTCATCCTCCTCACCAAATCACCCAAGCCCTGGCAAGATCCAACAAGGTTTTCACCTACATGCTTCCATTTCCATCATTTTCACCCAAATCCATATCACCATGGTAGGATCACAAACACACATTCCCAATCCACATGCACCACACTAGAACAAAGTAGCGTCAACATATAGGAAATGGAGTAGAAGAGCGGAGGATCGGGGAGAGTAGGGGATACCAGAGGAGAAGATAGCCATGGCATCGGCATGCTCAAGGCTGGCCACCGTGCACACTCGGCAGCACTCCATCTTCTGCTCATCTGTGATCTGCTTGCCACAAGTTGAAGATTGGTACAAATCTTGTGCAAGGTAGAATTGTACTCCCCAACCGTTTTGAAGTCGGCAAACCTCAGTCGGATCCATTCTTGCTCTGCCTGAGGAAGAATGGTGTATTTTAGCCTCTCAAACCGCTTCTTAAGTGCAGTCCATAGTGCTAGCGCACTCTTCTCTGCCATGTACTCATTCTTAAGAGTGAGATAGAGATGGTGCCTGATCGTTTTCCTCAAGGGTGGGTTGGGCAATGTCAGACCCAGATTTTGCAATCCGGAATCTACTGTGTTTAACTGCACTATTCCCTGGATCAGTAGACAGTGCACACAGTTACAGTTCTGATTATCAAAGTACATATCATGCGGAAACGTAAATATAATAGCAAAGTTACACAGGGGCCGATGAGGCCGAAATCATTAAATTGCAGCAGCGGAAGAACGAAGCACACAGGTGGGACCTTCAGGACATGCCCACAGGCAGCCAATTGGAGGTTCGCGACCTAGCCCTTGACATCTTCATCTTATCTGCCAGCTTGTCCACTCTTGTTGCTGAGGCGAGGTGATTTGACTCCTGATTCTGAATTTCGCCGCAAAAGCGAGCGTGAGCACTCCGACCCCGTGCTCCGCGAGCCAATACACAGGATGCAAGTAGATAATATGCATGGCTTATCAAAGGAAGGCTCAGGTTATTTTATTTTTGCGTAGAGTGCTTTTGAATACAATTACTTAAAAATTCCTGAGACCTAGCATTTTGAACAAAAGCATAATGTTCGGAATATGCAATAATAATAGCGATCCAGATTCCATCCACCGTTACATGGCATCTGCACCATATAGCAATTCTTCAGCGTTATAGCCGTTTAACTTACCACTTGGACGACACCCAGGACAATTCCAAACTAGGGCCTTACACTGCCCTTCCACTTTTCCAACCCATCATAAAGCATTTTGAAATAGAACTATATCTGGTTAAGTTCCCATGTCCGCCCTTGACCGTGGGCACGACTATTCGAATAGTTTTAGACTCTGCAGAGTTTGCACACTTTACCCACAAGAGATAAATCTGCTCGTTGCCCCACATGATTCCTTAGCCATGCGGTTGAGTAGACTATCACAGGGCCTTTACAATGTATAGTCCTACTGTGGTTACGCCCGCTAGGTTCTGCCTTCTGTAGGATGCGACCATCCCTCGAGAAGGGTCCCCCGTGAGCCATCACGGGCAAAGGCGGGGATGCGACCATCCATCCCTTTGCTCGTGTTCACACCTTCACGTAACCACCTTAGAGCCATACAAATTAGTTAACCCTGCCTACATTTTGCCAACTTGTGGTTGTACTGTTTTACACGGGTTGACATGACAAGATTCGGTCCTTATTGGTATCTGGGCGGTCTACCACTAACCCACTTTGTGCTTCCACTGCACCACACTCACACACCCTCGAACCAATCCGCCCAGATATTCAAGCATGTTGGGGTTTTTGGGAACATAAAGTAATCATACCAACATATACCAGTCATTCCCGTCATGACTGCCCAAACCCTTTTCTCATCATTAAAAGCGATCATGATGTATGGGGCATTTCAGCGCCCCCTGAGTATCTATGCAAAACTAAGCGTAGCATATAGCTAGGGACTTATTTTTAAAACATTACTATTATAATTTTGCTAGGGCGACAAGGTTCACACATTCAATTACTCAAAGGAGGGGGTAATATTATTCAAGGTAAACAATGGCATATAACTAGAATATCAAATTTAGCATGTATTTGCATAAAAATAACAGCATGCAATTTGTTAATTTAAAACAAAGTAATTTGCAGAAATGTAGGTTCAACATGATCAAAGTATTGACTCGCCTGGCGCGGTTTATCGCTGTCTGGAGCTCACACAAGGCTTTCTCTTGAGCTTCTGGTCTTTATCTTCACTTTGTTCTTGATCTTGCTTGATCTATGGATTCTTCGGGACTCCAATTTCTAGCTACGCGATAAGCGACTGAATCCAAATAAAGGAAATAACTCAAAAGATCCAAATAAATCCGAATAATCTCAACTTAGTTTTATTACGAGTTAATGGGTGATTCGGTGATTTGGGGGTAAGGTTGGTAATAGCATACGATAACTTGATCTTTTTATTAATAATCTCTTTTTAATAGGTTGTTATTTATAGTAGATGGGTCATTTTAATGCCCGATGCCCTAGTGCTATTATATTTTAGTATCTCTGTATTAATATGGCCTTTTAGGGATGTAGGAATGATAGTCATACTTTAGATGGTTACTTTTGCATCCCTTTACTATTCAAACCTGCTACACATGATTATATTTTGTTACCTCTACTAAATTAAAACTACTACCTCAGATTTCGGGGTCGGCAATATGTTAATGTTAGGGTTTATATTTTCAATAAGGCCTAAGGTGTTTAAAAATTGAACTAACATATTTACTAATGGCGCATATACGTCATCAACATTTTTCTAACTATTTATCTATATTCATTTGCTTATGAATGTCTCTAACTTCAATGGACATCCTTTCACTAAATTTCAATACCAACCAAGGATACTTTTCTTTACTAATGCCTTTAATTAACTTTTAGTCCTTGAGTTAATTATTACTTATTCATATGTGATAATTAATCTATAGTTATATATGAAATAAGCTGGTGTTATAATCTAGGCAGAGATCTCTGTACAAGGTAGTACTCTATTATTCTATTTAATAAGGTATATCACTGAGATTTATTAGGTGACATTATGATTAATATTGAACTTATGTTTTAATTTATGATTTAAGAGCATCTTTATTAAGTTTAGATGTTTAGCCAAAGTTGTTCCTCTTTATCAACGTCTTAACTAATATTTAGTCTTTTTAATTTATTTATGCAAACCACATTAAATATCACCAAAAATTCAATGGACCTCTAAAATTTATGGTTTCAGTTCCACTGGACAGATCTTGAATTTATATGAATTTAGAAATTTGTCTCATCCAATTTGGAGTTAAAATGAAAAAGTTATGATTATTTGAAGTTCTCAGCTTTAATTAATTCCAGAAAATATAAAATATCTGACAGGTGGGACCCACTGGTTATTTTTAATCTCTTTATCTTTTTATTATTTTGTTTAATCTTGAGTCTATGGCCAGTGGGGTCCACTTGTCGACGTGCGATAGACACTGACGGGTGGGGTCCGGCTGTCAGTGGGCCTGCGGTCCCGTAGCGGCTGACGAGCGGGGCCCACCTGTCAGCGGGGAAAAATTTAAAAGAAACGCTCGACCGCAACGCGCGGAGCCGGGCTCGAACACGCGCCGCGGGAGCACGAGGGAGGAAGAGAGAGCGCTGAAAGCCACTCGGTCATCCCGAGCGATGCTTACCCTATAGGGGTAAGTAATCCCCTTGAAGTAGCTCCGGGAGGGAGCTGGGCAGAGGAAGTCGGGGGCGACGGTGGCCGGCGGCGAGCGGTGGTCGGGGAGGTCTGGGGTTGCGTGGAATATAATCCCCGCGCGACGGTGAAGCTTTGGGTGCAGTCGGTGACGGTGAAGGGGCACGGTGATGGGCCGGCAGCGTGCGGTGGCGGCGGCTCGGGGAAGTGGTCGACGCCGGCGAGGTACGGGCTTCGGGAGGTGCGGGGGAGACCGGGAATGTGTTGGCGACGCTCCAGGGATGGTTCCAGAGCGAGGAATTGGTCTCTGGTGGCTTGGCTTGGCTGCTCGGCGATCGCCGGAGCTGGGGAAGAAGGAGGGGCCGGCGGGGAATTGAGGCTTTACGGTCCAATTGCGGCAGGGGAGGGAATGAGAGAGGGGTTGCGGCGCGTTTGCGACTCCCAGGCGAAGCTTTTATAGCCGGGAGAGGCATGCGGCGAGGGCGGCACCTGGCGCTCCGCCCTGTTTGCGCCGGCGAGGGGGGATGGACGAAATCTCTCCGAGATTTTGCGGGAGAGAGAGAACAGGGGGTGCGCTGAATCTTGCCCACGGGGGTGAGAGAGAGAGAGAAAGAGATCAGCTGCGGCAGGCGCGAGAGAGAGCTGGCGAGAGAGAGCGCGGTGCTGCGGGCGCGTGGAGAAGAAAGAGCCGAGGAGGAAGAAGCTGACGGCTCGGGCCCACGGCGCAGAGGGAGAGACGCGGAGGAACGCGGGGCCACCGGTCGAGGGAAATGTCTGGCGCGTGGGGGCGGATGGCAGCGAGGCGCGAGTCGCGGGCGGGGCGCTCGGCTGGGCCGTGCGGCCGCGTGCGCACGCAGGCCGTGCGTGGAGAGAGGGCTGGGCTGGGCCGAGCGGCCTGGTCTGGCTCCCATCCATTTTTCGTTTTCTTTTCCTTTTTGTATTTCTTTGATTTTCCTTTTGGGTATTCATGTGTCTATACATAGGTATATATATATACTATATATTCACTTCCATGCTCCCTGTAATCCTATATCTACCATTTTGCTGATACTTATTACGTAAAGATTGTTATATTCAATTGTATGCATACATATATTTGCAAATGTTATTATTTTTACTTTTATTTTGCTTTTACATTTGAATATGTATATATATATACATTTACACATATATCCTAGGGGCATATACATGTATACATATTTTCATTTCTCTCTGATTTTTGTGTATGTACATACATGCTTATTTATATATGTATTGATATTCATATGTGTTTGCATATATATGTAAATGCTAGCCTCCTTTAATTTGCTTGCCATAATTTTTAGGGATGATATTTCATGCTTATTTACATTTCTCCCTTTTTGCTCTTATTCTCCTTAATACCCTTGTACATTATTTCTCCCTCTTTCTTCACCTCCTTGTCATTCATGCCCTTATGTTTAGAGATGGGATTTCATGTTTACACCCAATTCCCTTTTGGTATTTTATGGATCATCTTTTCAGATTCTTACTCTAGATTTTAATTTTCTAATACTTAGACATGCTTGTTTTCCCTTTGGACCTTTTGGCTTTTTGGAACCTTCATTAAGTTATTCAGAAAAATACCACAAACTCCAAATTCAAATAAAACATATTGCAGAAATAAATTCAAAAAGCTTCACATTTTCAAATTCAAATTTTCAGGATGTTACAGGCAACCTGCGGTGCACCAATCCCAATAGCCACGCGGAGCTTCTTTTGTCCAAGTACTATCTCGACATCGGAAGCCCAAGTCAGATAGTTTTTGCCATGCTGGGCCAGCTCCTCGAACTTCTGGTTCGTGATGCCAGTCATCTACATGTGCATGAAAGGAATAAATAAGTTTACTACCAGTAAACATGCATGAAATAAAATTTACTTCAAGTAAATAAATGGTATAAAAGATTATCATAATGTTCCAGAATTTTCTTTGCATTTTCTATAAATTTTACTGTTAATTTCGGTGATTAAAGGCAGTTTAACTAATTACGATTAATCAAAATAGTAAATAAATATAAAAACATAGAAAATAATAATAACAGAAATAAACATGCTTTAAACGCTAAAAATAATTCAAAATTTGAATTCCTGAGGCCCTTTTATGCCGAAATATGAATTTTCAGTGAATTCAGCAATTTCCAGGGGCCTATACGCAAAATTTCAATTCAGAGGAAATTTTTGCATAATTTTCTAATTTTTTGAGGGCCTTTTTGCAAAATTCAGGACCCATATGAAAAATCTAAGGGTCATCCCGCAATTTCTAGAAATCGGGGGGCCTTTTTGCAATTTTGCTGGCCCCCTTCCCGGGCCGTTTCCGGCCCACTTGTACCCGGCCCAATTGGCCCATCCGGTCGACGCATAAAACCGGGAAAGGGGTAGGGTTTCCCCTGCCCCGTGCATACCGACGGCGGCCCAAGCTTTGGCTCGGGCAGGAGCGAGGTGACGGATCCGGCTTCGGGCCGTGCTAGTGGCGGCGGAGCCAGCGGCCGGCCTCGACGTCGGGCGAAGCGGCAGCCGAGCGGAGCTAGGCGGCGCTTCGGGGCCAGCAGATCCTCAGGCGTGACGACGGGCGGCGGTTCCTCAGGCGCGACGGCGGGCGGCGCTTTGGGGCCGGAAGCCGAGGCGGCGGTCGGCCATGCAGGGCTCAAGGCGGCGCAATCGGCGACCGTGTAGGAATTGAGGCGACCGGGCGGCGGCCGTGCGGGAGTAGAGGCGGCGCGGGCGGCGACCGTGCGGGAGCCGAGGCGACGCGGGCGGTGGCTCCTCGGCTTCGGGGCCAGGCGGCAACTTCGGGGCCGGGCGGCGACTTCGGGGCCGAGCCTCGTGCGGCGGCTCCTCAGGCTGCGGGGCTAGGCGGCGATTTCGGGGCGGAGCCGGTTGCCGGCGCTTCGGCGACTTCAGGTCGCACGTGCGGGGCGGCAGGCCGGCTTGGAAGCCGAGGCGGCCCCAAGCAGTACAGTCGAGCAGCCGGCGGCTTCGGGCCAGCACGTACGGCGACCGCTTCATGCACGGTAGTCGTACAGGCCAACCGTGCACGAATCTTTCTTTTTTTCAATCTATAGTGCAATCAACATCTACTCTATCATGTAATCTACCGATCACATTGTGCCGGCGACTTCAAGTCTGCTCGCGGTAGATTAGAGCGGACTTGCACCGTAGAGAAAATAATTTAGAAAGCGAAATATGTGAATTTAAAGCGATCTAGATACAGACAATTCAATCTACTAGTGCTTCGATAATTACCTTCGATTCACCATAGCGATTCGTGCTGATAACGTGTTGAGGAACCGTCACTGGCGACCAGTCTGATCGATTTCTCTGCTTATACAAAACCAGATCAATCATAGAAGACAGAAATAGTAGACTGAAAACACAAAGAGGTAGAGAGAACTCATCGTCTTTCTTTATTGCTTTTTTTCTTATTCCATATACAAAATAGCTAATAGTACTATCTATTTATTTCCTAGTGATGAGATGTCCATCATAGACGAAGACTTCAAGCCCAGTCCTAAGTTTCCTAACAAATTAAGCGGTTCGCTTTCAAAATAATTTACTTCAGTTTTATATGACAAGCGTTCACCTTTGTGGTGCACTCATGCGCTCACCCATCCGTATGGGCACCAAATCATCATGAAAGATTTCAAAAACAATTTTTGATGATTTTTTTCACCAACTAGAAGCCTTACTGGAAAACATATCCACACGTAATCCACGGTAAGTATGTAGATTAATCCACATAATCCACGGGATACATGACGAGCATGTGTGAAAACGCTAGCATGTCACGAAGTGTTTAGTGATCCAAATTAACAATCCCTTTTTTATTTTTGCAGCTCATTTACATTTCTGGGCGATCCCTAAGCTAACTTAATGTGCAAACTAACTAAGTTACATACCTCATATGTGGTTGAAATGTGCAATTAATCCTACCATTCCATGTACATGTCTTAGATGTCTAACAAAATTGATCGCATGCATGTATGTGCATGCTGCTGCCGCCCAGCGAGATGACACAAGCTTCACTCCGACGACCGCGACGATGACGCGGCGACCAGCTCCCGGAGCGCGCATCTCGACGCTGCTACGTCCCTCCCGGCGACGAACGGGTGAGCAAGAAGCTCCGCGACGGACGCCCTCTTGCGGTAGTCCTTGTGCAGGCACGCGGCGACGAACCCCCGGAACTCCGGCGAGGCCGCACCGTCTGGCAGCACAGGCGGATCCCCGAAGCAGATGGCGCACATGAGCGCCGCCCAGCTCGGCTGCTGCGCGGCGGGGAGCAGCGGGTACCGGCCCACGAGGAGTTCTAGGACGGTGACCCCCAGGCTCCACACGTCGGCGGCGCAGGGGTCATAGTGCCCGCCGTGCGCCTCCGGGTCGAACCGCTCCGGGCTCATGTACGCGGCGGTGCCCACGTACGACGTGCAGTGGTCGCCGGCGCGGGAGAGGACCTTGGCGATGCCGAAGTCAGCGACCTTGACCTCCCCCGACGAGCTCGCGAGGAGGTTCGCCGGCTTGATGTCGAGGTGCACGATACGGCAGGCGTGGAGATACGCAAGCCCGGACAGCGCCTGCGCCGCCACCTCCGCGAGCGCCGCCTCCGGGAACGCTCCGCGGCGGCTCCTTACCGAGTCGAGCGAGCCGCCGTCCACCAGCTCGAGGAGCAGCGCGACGTCGCCAGAGGCAGCGGGGAGGACTGCGTGGCACCGGACGACGAACGGCGAGGCCGTGCGGCTGAGGACGTCCGCCTCGGCGGACGCGGAGGAGTCCCCGTAGTGCAGCACCTTGAGCGCGTAGAGCGCGCACGTCTCGCGGTGGCGAACCTTGTAGACGGTGCCGCCGTTCCCGCGGCCCAGCACGGCGAGCTTGTCGAAGTCAGCGAGGCGGGAGGACTGGCCCGAAAGCGGGGTCGAGGTCGTCGTCGCGGGCGGCCGCGGCGCGACCAGTGGGTTAGGAAGCCGGAGGCCGGACTCCTGGACGGCGACGCGGGACGGGACGGGCAGCGAGAGGTGCAGTTGCGGAAGTCTCCTCTCTCTTATTAGAGCCATGTATTACACGCTACTAATTAAGCTACCAAGCCTAGCGCCTTGTATCCACAGCTACTAAGCTTAGTGATTTGTGCTTACTACAGATACTGCTTTCGCTTAGTAGGAGAAGGCTTATTTATATGTGTGCGTGCACTTGTGAGTTGTGACAGATTACTGCATCATATGTGTTGCTTTCACCAAATCACACCCAGATTACGATGTGTACCTTCCCTTTTTCTTTTTCATCTCTATGTTCTTCCATGAAGAGCTGTAGAAATGGAATTCCCCACCAAGTTTTACCTGCACTTGTTCTTGGTAGACTAGAGTCTAGAGGGCAGAGGTGAAGTACTGGGGGTGTTTGGTTGCAGCCACAGTTTACCACGTCTAAGATGAGACAAGTTTGACTAACTTTGGGAGCTGTTTGGTTGCAGCCACAGTTGTGACAAGATTCTCTTCCAGCAAACTAGGTCTCACGCGTCAATGACTCAAAAAAGTGTGGTAAGATTCTCTTAGGCTTGCTAAGGTGTGGTAAAGAATTTGAGCACCTCAATTTAAGTAAGTATGGCAATTTTTGTTGGCAAAGTATAACTAGCAACCAAACAGCCCCTCAGAAGACTATAGCTGACAGCCTGACATACCACGGTCCACGTCGGAGGTTGGTTTGGTGTTTGGTTCATTAGAAGGCTCTCCCATGGAGGAATATCTCCTAGGATAGAATAAAGCAGCTCCCGTAGGACTGCTAATGGGCTGCCATTGGAGTTTAGTTTAGTTTAGTTAATTTGAGGCAGCCATGGAATTAAGATGGCGTGCAACGTGTGCCATCAGGCGCGTCCCTTATTAGAACACAGCACGCCATGACATGACACATCTCTGATCTCTGCGCCGTTTTGGTCATTTTATTTAAGGGCTATTTCTGTGACGCAGCTTTATGTTATACCGTGGTCTACTGAGCTGCGCCCAAATATTAGTCCAGCACAGTCCATCTCATACAAACGGAGAGAAGTTTGATCGGTGTTGTCACATTAATCAGCTATACGATCCTTTCTTAGGCTGTCTAAAAAGAATGTTCAATTTGTTAAGCCACAACAGAAGTGCAGGATCCCATACTTACGCCATGTTCACTTTGCCCACTATAAATTATTTTTCTATAGTAAATAATTTTTCTATAATACTTAATTTTTAAATAAAGTATCTTTTTAGATAAAGTCTACTAGTCGATTATAGTACATACTGCAACGATTTCATTTATATTGACTAAAATCGCATATGAGTGTCTGTCTCTATAAACTATTACTATTCATAAATTAAAGTCAAAAGTTATCAGAAAAAGTCAATATGAACACCCCTTAGGGCATGTCCAATGGTGATTTATGAGCTAACTCTAAACATATTATTTTATATTTTAATAGAAGAGAGAGAAAAGCTAGCTCTTGATCAAGAGCTAGTCTCATACACACATTCCAAGATTATATGAGGATGTCATGTGGGACTATTCATGTTATGAGCTATGTGCTAAAAGTTAATATCATTGAAGAAGTTATCTTAGAGCTAGTAACTAGCTCATATCATTGTACATGCCCTTACGATATCAAAATTTGGAATTGAAGTTCTTGATTTCTCAACACTTAAAAGTCAAGCTTTGTAATTCAAATATTTGAAAACTGCTAAGAGTTGACGTAGTAACAAGGGTTGGTGCACTGTTATCCATCCATACCCCCGTAGACCATACACACAACGCCCCCTGCCCCCTGCCGGCCCGCCCCCACCTCTCCACGCAATCCCCGTCCACCGTCCATACACCGCGTCCATCCCAATGTCCACACAGCCAAAAACTGCAGTTGGGTCCCGCTGTACAGACCCCACCTGGCACCTGAGCCCCAGTTGCACGTAGCTGCGGCCTTCCACTCTCCAGAGACAACTCGCGCCTTCGCCTCGCACATGTCCACCGCCGCACCAGCCGACGGCAAGAGGTCTCTCTCCCCTCTCCGCGATCCCATCGACTCGCCCTCTCACCGCCGCCATGGCTTCCCTCGTGCGGGCGCTCCGCCATTCCAAGCCGTACCTGTCCTCGGCCCCTCGCGCATCCCCGCGGTCGCCGCCTCCTGCCGCTGGATCTCCCCGACCGCCGCCGCCCCGTCGCGGCGGGATCCCGTGGGTGGGGCGCGCGTGGAGCTGCCGAGCAACCCGGAGGACGCGCTCGAGGTGTTCGTCGACGGGCACGCCGTGCGGATTCCCAAGGGGTTCACGGTGCTCCAGGCCTGCGAGGTCGCCGGCGTCGACATCCCGCGCTTCTGCTACCATAGCCGCCTCTCCATCTCCGGGAACTGCCGCATGTGCCTCGTCGAGGTCGAGAAGTCGCCCAAGCCCGTCGCTTCCTGCGCCATGCCCGCCCTCCCAGGTTAGCCATTGCTGCGAGCCATTGCGCTTTGCGGCCGTGTGTACTGTGCGTTGTCTTCAGGTTTGAAATGGGCCCTGTTGGTCTGGTTTGCTAGTGCTGTGCGCCTCAGTCTCTCAGATAGACGTCTCACTATATTTGCTTACAATCTGTATTGTTTGTAGAAACTAGAAACCTCAACTTCGTTAGTGTTGTTGGTAATCTAGCTCGGTTTCTAGTTCAGGTTTCAATTCAGAGTTTGCTTTCCGTTTTCAGAGTTCGTTTCGTTTCCAGTTTGTAAAGTCCAGATGTCTTCGTGACGTTTTGGTCTCGGACACGGTTTTGCAACCCGTTTTGTAAAGCATCTTTGTTTTCCTATTTAAAGCAATAGAGCCATGAGGAAACGCTGTACCAAGGCAGCACCAAAACCTTCTGCAGCTCATTGATCTTCTTTGTGCGTGTGCTTGTTTTTCATCCTTGCCGGCAGGAGAAGCCGAAGGTGAAGATAACATTTGGTATTAGAGCCGGATCGGCCCCGGGAGCGCGACCAAGCGATCGTGTGAGCCGTCATGCCTCGCCATCGATCTGCTTCACCGTCAAGGCAGTCTCGGGAGGAGACGACGCCGCCATCGGGGAGCGGCAGCGGCGGAACGGAGCGCGGTCTGGTGATTCACCGGGTCACCAAGTAGGTCAGCAGCAGCGGGGCGTTCCCGACGCTCACGAAGACCAACTACTTCGACTGGGCGGCACTCATGCGCGTGATGCTGCAGGTGCGCGGCCTGTGGAACACGGTGAGCGTCGGCACCGCGGACTACATCGAGGATCGTATGGCGTTGGAGGTCATCGCCAAGGCAGTCCCGGCGGAGTTGATGGGAACCATCGCCAGCAAGGCGACCGCCAAGATCGCGTGGGACGCGATCAGCACCATGCATGTCGGCGTGGAGCGCGTGCGCAAGGCAAAAGCCAACACACTCCGGCGCAAGTTTGACGGGCTCAAGTTCCGCGACGACGAGACTGTGGACGAGTTCGGTGTCCGCATCAACAGGATCGTGCATCAACTCGTGGTCCTTAACGACGCCTGCGCTGAGGAAGAGATCGTCCGCAAATTCCTCCAGGCACTCCCGCCAAGGTATGCACAAATTGCCATGGCGATCGAGACCCTCCTCGACCTGAGCGAGATCTCCGTCGAGGAGCTCATCGGCCGGCTCAAGTCTGCGGAGGAGCGACATGGTCTTGGCGGTGGCTCCATCGCGAGCTTGAATCTCACCGAGGACGAGCTGATCACGCGCGTGGCGGCGAAGATGCAGCTCTCCGGTGAGGGGCCTTCAAGACAGCCCAAGGGGTCGTCGTCGAACCAGAGGAGAGGACGCGGCCCGGGGCATGGCAAGGAAGATGGCTCGCGCGCAGGTTCCAGGCCACCCAAAGCTCCAGGAAGCAGCGGCAATGGCGCCAACTCAATCGGCAGGGATCAATGCCGATATTGTGGGAAGACCGGACATTGGGCCTATGAATGTCGCAAGAAGAAACGAGACGAGGCGGCCCACGCGGTCCAAGTCGAGGAGAAGACAGAGCCCACCTTATTGGTGGCAACGACGACAGCATCGCCGGTGGAATCCACCTTGATCCACCTCGAGGAAGAAGAGTTGTTCGTCCAGCTCGGCGGGGAGGGCGTCGGTGACTGCACCCGGTGGATTCTCGACACCGATTCGCCAATTGTGTCTGCATCGTCGGCCGGCACTTCCTTGATCCACCTCGAGGAAGAGAAGCTGTTTGTCCAGCTCGGCGAGAAGGGCGTCGACGGCTGCACCCGGTGGATTCTCGACACCGGCGCGACGAATCATATGACGGGGGTGAAATCCGCCTCCGCCGAGCTTGACACGGGGATCCGCGGTACTGTCCGATTCGGGGACGGCTCCGTCGTCGGCATCGAAGGGCGTGGCACGGTGCTCCTCAATTGCAAGAACGGAGAGCACCAAGAGCTCGGCGGCGTCTACCACATCCCCAAGTTGACGGCGAACATAGTCAGCCTCGGCCAACTGGATGAGGACGGCTTCAAGATCCTGATCGAGGATAGGATTCTCAGGATCTGGGACCAACAGCGGCGGCTAATGGCGAAGGTGCAGCGCTCGCCAAGCCGGCTCTACGTCCTCGACCTGGACATCGGCAAGCCGGTGTGCCTCGCCGCGCGGAGCAGCGAAGCGGCCTGGCAATGGCATGCCAGGTACGGCCACCTCGGCTTTCAGGGGCTCAAGCAGCTTGCGCAGGGGGAGCTGGTACGCGGGCTCCCGCAGATCGACCACATCGACCAGGTCTGCGAGAGCTATCTCGCCGGCAAGCAAAGGAGGCACCCATTCCCGGCGGCAAGCGTGTACTGAGCCAAGAACCTGTTGGAGCTGGTTCACGCTGACCTATGCGGGCCCATCACCCCGAAGACGCCCGGTGGCAAACAACTCTTCCTTCTCGTCGTCGACGATAAAAGCAGGTTCATGTGGATCGTGCTACTGGCATCAAAGGATGAGGCCGCGGCAGCGATAATTCGTCTTCAACCTCGAGCGGAGGCAGAAGCAGGAAAGAAGATGGGCACACTCCACACAGACCGCGGCGACGAGTTCACGGTGCGGACGTTCGGTGATTACTGCGCCGAGCAAGGCATACAGCGCCATCTCACCGCACCGTATACTCCGCAACAGAACGGCGTGGTGGAGCGGCGCAACCAGACCGTGCTGGGCATGGCGCGAAGCATGCTCAAGGCAATGCGCATGCCCGGCTGGTTTTGGGGGGAGGCGGTCACGACGGGCGTTTTCATCCAGAACCACGCGCCGACGAGGAGTGTCGAGGGGATGACGCCATTCGAAGCGTGGTACGGTCAGAAGCCACCCGTGCATTTCTTCCGCACATTTGGCTGTGTCGCACATGTGAAGAATGTTGGTGGCCATCAGCGCAAGCTCGACGATCGCAGTACGCCGATGGTGTTCATCGGGTACGAGCCGGGCTCCAAGGCGTACAGGTTCTACAATCCGAACACCGAACGTGTGATCATATCACGCGATGCGGTGTTTGATGAAGCAAGGGCTTAGGACTGGAGTAAGCATGGCGAGGGTTCAAGCACGGCGGACTCAGAACCGTTTGACGTCGACCAAATAACGGTAACGATCCGCCATGACATGGGAGTGCAGGACGCGGTGCACGACACCGCGCCAGGCGGTGAGACACCGACAACACATGCGACCCCCGGTGCAGTGACGCCCACGTGCGGGTCTGAGCCCCGCACGCCACAGTCAGCCCCAATTCCTGCGGAGCAGATTGAGTTCGCTTCGCCACCGAGCGAGGACCTGGACCTGGATGGTGACCACGACGACGATGTCCCGCTCCGGTTCAGGACACTGGAGAACATCCTCGGCCCGGCAGCGACTCCAGGACTGGCGGAGCGGGAGACGTGGGATGATCTGCTGCTCGCCGTGGGCGATGAGCCTGCCACGTTCGAAGAGGCTCGTGGCGAGGAATGCTGGCAGAAGGCGATGATCGAGGAGATGGCGTCAATCGAGCAGAACAACACGTGGACGCTCGTCGACTTGCCTTCAGGCCACCGTCCAATCGGCCTGAAATGAGTCTTCAAACTGAAGCACAACGAACGGGGGGCCATTGTCAAACACAAGGCGAGACTCGTGGCGAAAGGCTACGTTCAGCAACAGGGGATCGACTACGACGAGGTCTTCGCGCCCGTTGCTCGGATGGAGTCGGTCCGGATGCTGCTCGCTGTGGCGGCTCAAGAAGGTTGGCTTGTGCATCACATGGATGTCAAGTCGGCGTTTCTCAACGGCGAATTGAGCGAGGAGGTGTATGTCCGGCAACCACCAGGCTTCATTGCGGCTGGGCATGAAGAGAAGGTGCTAAGGCTACGAAAGGCCTTGTACGGACTCCGTCAAGCACCACGCGCTTGGAATGTAAAGCTCGACAGTAGCCTCCGCGACCTCGGCTTCACCCGGTGCGCCAGCGAGCACGGTATGTACACAAGGGGCGTCGCGACGTCACGCGTGGTGGTGGGCGTCTACGTCGACGATCTCATCATCACGGGATCACGTTCAGAGGACATCGACACGTTCAAGGGCGAGATGCGTCGACTCTTCCGCATGAGCGACCTGGGGTTGCTCTCATACTACCTCGGGATCGAGGTGAAGCAGAGCCGGGACGCCGTCACATTGTGCCAGGCGGCGTACGCACGCAAGCTGCTTGAAAAAGCGCAGCTTGAAGGCTGCAACGCGTGCCAGACGCCCATGGAGGTGCGTTTGAAGCTGTCCAAGAACAGTGCTACGCCGGAGGTGGACTCAACGATGTATCGTAGCTTGGTGGGAAGCTTGCGGTACCTGGTGCATACACGGCCCGACATCGCTTTTGCCGTGGGCTACGTGAGCATATTCATGGAGAAGCCCCAGCAGGAGCACCTCGTCGCCGTCAAGCATTTGCTCCGGTACATCTCCGGCACGATCGACTACGGCATCATCTACTCCAAGCGTTCGAACGGTGACATTCACCTGACGGGCTACAGTGACAGCGACTTGGGGGGAGATGTGGATGACAGGAAGAGCACGACCGGGATCATCTTCTTCCTCGGTGAAATGCCAATTTCTTGGCAATCCCAGAAGCAAAAGGTGGTAGCGCTCTCCTCTTGCGAAGCGGAATACATCGCGGGCGCGGCGGCAGCATGCCAAGCAGTGTGGCTCTCGCGGCTGTTGGGCGACGTGATCGGCACCAAGCTCCAGCCGCCACAATTGTAGATGGATAACATGTCCGCGATCGCCTTAAGCAAGAATCCTGTCCTTCACGACAGAAGTAAGCATATCGATACTAAATTCCACTTCATCCGTGAATGTTTGGACAGCGGGAAGATATGCTTGGATTTCACGAGCTCTCAGGAACAGCTCGCTGACATTCTGACTAAGTCACTCGGACGCGCCAAGTTCTGTGAATTGCGCGAGAAGATTGGCGTCGTCAAGGTCAAGTGAACCGAGCAAGAATTAGGGGGAGATTGTTGGTAATCTAGCTCGGTTTCTAGTTCAGATTTCAATTCAGAGTTTGCTTTCCGTTTTCAGAGTTCGTTTCGTTTCCAGTTTGTAAAGTCCAGATGTCTTCGTGACGTTTTGGTCTCGGACACGGTTTTGCAACCCGTTTTGTAAGCATCTTTGTTTTCCTATTTAAAGCAATAGAGCCATGAGGAAACGCTGTACCAAGGCAGCACCAAAACCTTCTGCAGCTCATTGAGTTCTTTGTGCGTGTGCTTGTTTTTCATCCTTGCCGGCAGGAGAAGCCGAAGGTGAAGACAACAAGTGTTTGTTTGGAGTACTAAATGGTCATCGAGCGTGCACGATTTTTAGTAAGATTTGTGTAACGCCCCCATTTCCAGGGGCGCGTACGGACACGGCATTCCGCAACTATTCACGCATGAACAGTTATGGAGTGTCGCGCAAGAGTATACCATTGCCTGCTTACAACAAAAACCCAGCATATATTTCACGTATGGAATAACATCCAGTTTTGACAGCGGGGCGTGCAAGCCCAAAGTGTAATTACATTACAAAAGACTCCAAGATCCGCTTGAGCGCGGCGAAGACCTAAAGCCACGGGTCCTCGTCGAAGAAGAGATCCTTCGGGACATCCTCGACGGGGAGACCTTTCCAACACGAAATCTTGAATTGCCTTCTTCTCTTCTGGCATCTGTGGCATTTTGCAAGCCTGAGTACTCTGACCCCGTACTCAGCAAATCACAAGGGAAACCCTAACTTACTACTTGCACGGATCAACAAAGGAATGGAGTATACTTGGTCTATTACATTTGGTGGATGCAGTTTTATTTACAAACATTTTAATAAAATGGACCCAAAACTACTCCTTAAGATCTCAGGGGTTTTTCAACAAAAGTTAATTAACCAACTAAACAACTTAAAGCATGTACAAAACTACTTAAGCTTTGCGGCTGGAATCACCCAAGTGACACAGCTCCATTGACCGGGAGCACGGCGTATTCGAATACCATTTATTTGACTCTGCAGAGTTTGCTCAGCTTTACCCACACGATCCCTTAACTCCCGCGACAGAGTTAAGAAAGCCAGGTCGTTTCACTGCTCAACTCTTTATATAGGCTCTACCCGGTAGAATTCACTCGGGTCTGGCTCACACACACACACACAAGAGAAAACGGTGCCGCTTCGAGTGAACTCTACCGTTGTTAGGCACCCACAACACGGCTTGCCTAACCACACTGCTAAACCTCCTGTAGAGTTTCAATCGAGTTGAGCAGCTACTAGACAAGTGTTGACAAGTCAACTCCTGTGGTTGAGCGATCACTGTGACATTTGCTCAGCGTAAGGGTTTCAGTCCTTATATTTTCACATGGTCCGCAACCTCGCCAGGCGCGCGACCTAACCTAGGGTAAGCGGTGGGCGAAAGCCGTCTCGCGGCGCCCCACAACACCCTTACCCTAACCTCAATCCTAGGGTAAGCGGTGGGCGAAAGCCGTCTCGCGGCGCCCCACAACACCCTTACCCTACCCTCAATCCTAGGGTAAGCGGTGGGCGAAAGCCGTCTCGCGGCGCCCCACAACACCCTTACCCTACCCTTAATCCTAGGGTAAGCGGTGGGCGAAAGCCGTCTCGCGGCGCCCCACAACACCCTTACCCTACCCTGTGCACGCCGGCACTCTCCGCTCTAAGATACGGTGTCCCATACCACCCTACCTTAGAGTCGGGTTTTCTAAATTCTATTGGCCTGCAGCCACGACCTTATTAGTGTAAAGACTTTGCATGATAATAATAACCTACAGTTATCTAGATTAACAGATAATTATTTCTAGGGTTACAAAGGCATGGCTACAAGCTTAACATGGCATTTGTCGGTGGTAGGTTTAACTACATAACATGTCATTCTAAACATTTTATTTTATTTTTGAATTAAAATTTCAAAATTAGCTTAATGCAAATAGCATAATAGCATGGGATACAACATGATCAAGGACTTGTGACTTGCCGTTGACTTGGACGATCTCGGCTAGCTCAAACGTAGAAACGCCTGGATCCTGAGCTTGCACTTGAACTTCCGGAATCTCCGACACTAGCGCAAACACGTAAAATAATAAGGTCCAGCTTGAGACTAATCAAGCGAGGGAAAAATAAACTATTAAAAAGGAGTAAAATGCATAAATCCGCAAATAGGGAATTTCAGGAATTTATCTGGGATGAATATGTGGAAATGGAGGCCAAAGATGGGTCCAGGATAATATTTGGAACAAAATGGTGAAATTTGGGAATTTTTTTTGGAATTTCTGTGATTTTCTAGGATTTATTTGGATTTTCTGGGATTTTAGAAATTAGAAAATCATCTGGAAATTCGGATTGAACAGTAACGGACCGGCCCGGTGCAACAGTGCAGCCCGGCCGAAAATTCAGCCCGCGTGGCCGCAGGCCAGCGCGGCCCACAAGCGCTCGCGCGCGCGCGGCGCGTGAAGCAGGCCGGAGCAACGGCCCAGTCCCGCGCGCCTACGCGGTCCCGATGGGTGACACGTGGCGTTGACGGACGGAGGAGATGGCGAGGGAACGGGCGGATGGATAAGAGCGGGGTGGCGATCGAACGACGGAGGAGAGGGGATGGCGGGCGAAGCGGTACGGAGGATCCGACGGCTGAGATTAGATGGCAACGGGGAGGACGGACGGCAGGGATAAGGCCACGCCGTCGTCGTCTTCCTCCAGCCGCTACAGTGAGGCCGCGGCAGAGCAGCGGTGGCGACGGTGGTCCGGGCGTGGGGAGGAGCGTCGCCGGCGATCAAGGGCACCAGGAGAGAGAGGGGAGCGAGGGTAATCCATTTGGGGGCTTTGGAAGGGGAGGGAGCCAATGGAGGAGGCGGGGAACAGAAGGGGGTAGTGCAGCCAATTGGCGGTGAGGGAAGTCACCGGCGGTGAGGTAGCTCAATTGGCGGCGAATACACAATCAAGGGGCCAGGGGGCTCACGTTGGCGATGAAGGACGAAGCTCGGAGGCTCTGGAGTGGTCTGGCCACGGCGAGGTGCGACGGCCGGAGAAAGGCTTCGATGCCGGCGCAGCACAGGGCTCTACCTGGCCAGAAGAGCACGCCACGGTGATTAGGGGGAAGTAGGGAAGCTCCGGGTAGAAGCAATTGAAGAATGGGCAAGGAGGGAGAGAGAGCAGCTTACGGGGGGTCACCGGCGCAGGGGAGATTGGCGGCGGTGACTGGGGCGATGAGGGCTCAATCGGCAGCTCCGGGAGGGACCTTGGAGCGGTGGGGAGCGAGGAAGGGTGGCGGAGAAGCTCGGGAGGTGAAGGAGAGCGAGGGGGCTGCGGTGGGGTTTTTATACCCGGCGGAGGGGGAATGAATCCGCGGGGAGAAGCCTCGGGCGGTCAAGGGGGAAGAACCGGGCGGCGAGGGAAGAGGGAAGGGAGGAGAGGCTGGCCAGTGGGGCTGAGCGGGGAAGTGGCGACGCGCGGCGGGGCTGGCGTCGCTCCGGTGGCGTCAGCACGGCGAAGGGGGGGGCGAACCCACTGGCGCAGGTGCGACTCGGTCGCGGGCGCGTGCGGCGCGTGCGCGGAGAGGAAGGCGGGGAAAGGGCGAGGCGCGAGCGCGAGGGGGAAGGGAGCGGCGCCTGGGCAGGAGAGAAGCGGGGAGGGGGCAGCGCCAACAGGGAGGAGGGAAAGGGGAGCGAGGGAGGCGTCGGGGGACGGGGAAAACGGTAAAAAAGGAGGAGGGCGCCTGCAAAGGAAGAAGACGCCTGGCCAAAAGGGGAAAGCGGAAAACAGGAAGACTTTCCAAAAAGGGAAAGTTTCCAAAATTCACTCAAAAATCCAGCAAAAATAAAGCAAAAAAATTTGGTTTGAAATTTTGGGGCTTTTCAATTTGCAAGAGATCCTGACCTTGGAGCGTCTTGTTGGATTAGGGATGAAGATTAAGACAAGCACGCCAGTGGCAAAGAAGGCGAGGGAGGGTGTCATGGAGTTCTTGCTCATGAACCACCCGCTGGACTGCCCAATCTGCGATCAGGGTGGGGAGTGCGACCTCCAGGATCAGTCTATGGCGTTTGGGGCTGACCGCGGTCGGTTCACCGAGATGAAGCGGTCAGTTGTGGATAAGAATTTGGGCCCGTTGGTGAAGACGGTGATGACCCGTTGCATCCAATGTACAAGGTGATGTTTTTGGTGCTTCTTGGAAAATTCGTATTAGTATCCACTTCAAATGATTTCATGGCTACCTGTTTGTCTACATTTTGACTCATGTTAGTGCTTTGTGCTTCAAGCATGATAGGGTTAAGAGCTGATTGTAGAAACTTAGTTTGTGTCGTCATTGTGCAGTCACTTTTTCTTTGTCATGTATTGCTTTCTTGTTGCAGTAACACATCATCCTTTATAGAAAAATGGTTTTAGCTATTTGTGCAAGCTCATTGCCTTGGCCGTATGTAATTTTCAATTTTCTCTAATCTTACAGGTGTGTCAGGTTTGCCACTGAGGTTGCTGGTGTTGAAGACCTGGGTATGCTAGGTCGTGGTAGTGGTGAAGAAATTGGAACATATGTGGAGAAACTTATGACAAGTGAACTATCTGGAAATGTTATTGACATCTGCCCAGTTGGTGCTCTTACATCCAAGCCATTTGCATTTAAAGCTAGGAACTGGGAGTTGAATGGCACTGAGACTATTGATGTTACCGATGCAGTAGGCTCAAACATAAGAGTTGAGAGCATGGGTCCTGAAGTTATGCGCATTATTCCACGCCTCAATGAGGTTTGCTTAATTCTCCACTTCTGTTGCAATTTGGACTTCCCTTTGTGTGATTTTTGTTGGTAATGGTTACATGGTCACACTACCTGATACTTCATGTTGTCTTAACAGCATTGTCATCCCCAGAACACCAGCTACGTGCTTTTCTAAGAATAATATCCGTAACCCTTGTTATCAAAAGGTCATTTAATATTCTTAAATGGACATCCACATTGTGTGCTGAAATCATAATCATTAGGCCTATAACTGCTCCATCTGTATTTCTACTGTTAGATGATTATTTGACCTTGTGTTCTATGGAAACTGCCAGCTCTGCTTCTATGCCTATAATATCATGTATTGTATTACACACATAATGCCATGTTACCTTGGCATCTCTAAGCTCAGTAGTTTACTTCAATTAGTAAATTTTCTCTTGAATATGTTACCCTGGGTTTGTTCTTAATAATTTGGAGAGCCATACTTCAACTTAATGCATTTTGGTGTATTTGTTATAATACATCTGACTGTTTATGGCCTCATTTGCTTTACATTTATGTTCATCCCAATCCCAGACCTAAAAGAGGCGGAAGTAAATCTTGTAATAATTCATTAACTTGTAATGTTGCCCAACTTGTGCAATTTATTCCCCCTTTTTTTCCCAATTTAGTACTCTGGCGACTGACCAGAAGTTTAGAGAATATATTGGTGTTGATCGGAAACGGCTGAAAAGCTCATGGATTATAGCTGAAAACACTGTAACTGGCTGAAAAAAGCACTGTAGCTGACAGAGGCTTATTTAGCATAATTAAATTTAAAAAATTTAAAAATATAAAAAATATGTTAGCCCATTACGTATAATACAAACAAATACGGGAAAATAAAAACCGGCAAAAAAACTCAACAAAAAGCCAAAAGTTCAGAAAAAAACAAAACTTATGAATAGTGAAAAATAAGCCAGAACCCGAAGCCGAGTTGATCAGGGCCAAACGTGCTCATCCATACTTCTACTCAGTAATTATGCTTAACGAATTAGGGGTGTGTGTGTTAAGTTTTTTAAACACAAGTTATCTTTATTCTAGCTTTTGAATGTCCAGCAGCTTGTTGATTGAACTTTCCATCCTTAGCCTGCTATTTGATATATGCAGTTCTGCATGAAAACAGATACTTTATTTAGTGAGCATCCTTTTTTCTTATCCTTGCAGGATATCAATGAGGAATGGATATCTGACAAAACGCGATTTTGTTATGATGGTCTGAAGAGGCAAAGACTAAATGACCCTATGATTCGTGGTCCTGATGGCAGGTTTAAGGCAGTAGCATGGTGTGATGCTCTTGCGGTTGTTGCTGAGGTTTTGCATCAGGTTAAACCAGAAGAAATTACTGGAGTTGCTGGCAGACTTTTTGATGCAGAATCCATGATCGCACTGAAAGATTTTGTTAACAGACTGGGTTCAGATAAGGTGCTCTGTGAGGGAAATGGTCCAAATCCTCCAGCAGATCTGCGATCGAACTACTTAATGAGTACTAGCATTGCTGGGCTTGAGAAAGCTGATGTCTTACTTTTGGTTGGTACACAGGTACAATTCTGGTTATCTTGCTTATGGCTATTACTTACTGTCCATTTTCTTGATAACTTCCCTTCTCTCATGATATGCTCTGTAATCACTTAGTTTGGCATTCTGGTCATTTAACTTCAGTTTTATTGTACTACTTTTGGATATGTTAACTACTTGAAAGCATCCTTTTGGAATCATAACATCCAAGTCTTACTAGAATTGGTAAAAATTCCTGTAACAGGTAGTATTCCACAGCACAATACAGGCCTGTTCTTTTGGGATGTGGCTTGGTTTTTTATTGTGGCTTATTAGTTTAATAAATAGTAATTGCTGAGAAAAGCCAAAAAAAACCAAAAGTCATTGAAAAGCCAAAAAGAACTGGGCACATCAGCTGCAAACTGGCCCTTAATTATATGTTGTTGGCATGTTTTTGGCAATAGCTGTGTAGTATATAATCGTGTTTCAAACAGCTTTTAGCTTCTGAAGCCAAAAACCAGAAGTTGTTTGGAACGACCCCAAAAGATTTGGATGTGCAGGTTATCTTTCGTATTTTTTTTCTTATGTTATTTTTTACTTGCCCCATTTAGCCCCTCCTGATGCTGCCTTTTCAGTCATGTTCTGCAGATATGCAGTTTTATTGTGAATATAATAACATCTGTTTTCTTTTTGGGTGCCATGGAGCAGCCAAGAGTGGAAGCTGCTATGGTTAATGCAAGGATTCAAAAGACTGTTAGAGCAACGCAAGCAAAGGTGGGCTACATTGGTCCTCCAACCGACTTCAACTATGACCATGAGCATCTTGGCACAGGACCACAGATCCTTGTTGAGATTGCTGAGGGCCGGCATCCTTTCTGTTCAACACTGCAGTCTGCAAAGAACCCAGTCATCATCGCTGGAGTTGGGTTATTTGAACGGGAAGACGAAGATGCTGTGTTCTCATCGATTAAGACTGTAGCCAAGAAGTTCAATGTGACCAGAGCAGACTGGAATGGCCTTAATGTCCTATTGCTCCATGCTGCACAGGCAGCAGCTCTTGACCTTGGCCTTGTTGCTAATCCTACCGAGAGCATTAAGTCCGCAAAGTTTCTTTATCTGATGGGAGCTGATGATGTAGACCTGGACAAGCTTCCAGATGATGCGTTTGTTGTTTACCAGGGACACCATGGTGACAAGGCTGTGTATAGGGCCAATGTTATTCTGCCATCTTCAGCATTTAGCGAGAAAGAAGGCACCTACGAGAACACCGAGGGATGCACCCAGTGGACTATCCCAGCTGTTCCTACAGTTGGTGACGCTAGGGATGACTGGAAGATCATCCGTGCTTTTTCTGAGGTTGCTGGGGCTCAACTGTCTTACGATAGCCTCGCAGCTGTGAGGAACCGGATTAGTATGGTGGCACCAAATCTTGTACATGTAGATGAGAGGGAGCCCTGCACGATTTCTGCTGAGGTGAAGCCTCCGGGGAAGCAACAAGTGAGCTCGTCTCCATTCAAAGCTGTTGTGGAGAACTTCTTTATGACCGATGCAATCACACGAGCTTCAAAGATTATGGCCCAATGCAGCGCAACCTTGTTGAAGAAGTGAGATCTACGCCCATCAAAGCTAATCATCGCAGACGAGATTTTAGTTCCTTTTTTTGCTCCGAATTTCGCCGCCTGTTGCTTGGTTGGTTGTGTGAGGTTGGAGTATAATTTGGCCTGCCTGTAGATTTGAAGAGCAGCAAAACTTGAATCGGTGCATTTCTGTATAGTCTGTGAGAAGCAGAGCATATTTAGGCCCTGTTTATATAGACTTTTAAAAACTGTTTTTGTACAGTAAATGGTTTTTCTATAGCACCTATATATATATATATATATATATATATATATATATATATATATATATATATATATATATATATATATATATATATATATATATATATATATATATATATATATATATATATATATATATCTATTTTTCAAACGGAGTATCTTTTTAAAATAAGATTTATTAGTCGATTATAATGTACACTACAATAATTTTATTTATATCGGTCAAAATTATATACGAATACCTCACTTTATAAGTATTACTATTTATAAGGTAAAACTAAAAGCCTATATAAACGACCCATAATAAGTTTGTCCTTTTGAATCATAGGGCATGTTCTTTTCCTCTGAAGCTGGCGGCTTTTGGCTTTTGCTACAGTCCTAATTTTCAAACGGAGTATTTTCTCGAGACGGGATCTACAAATTAAACGATGTACACGTTAAAAGTCTAATATCTGTACCATCCAAAATCGCAAGTGAGTATCTATCTCTTCGTAATTTGTATCGTAAACAGCTAAAATTCAAAAATTTCAACTAAAAGCCATAAGTCGCAGCCGTTGTCAAACAAGCATATACAGCAGCCACAAGCCCACAAACAATAATTTTGTTGCCATCACGTTTCTCTCTCTTGCTTAGCTTTTTTGTGAATGGAACTTCCCCGGAAGCAGGCAAAGTAGCTGTATCACTGTATGTGCGATTTAAGATCTACTCGATTCCAGATTTCAATGATATGTTGAATGAAAGGTTTGCACCTGTCATCTGCTATATTGACTGGGTCTTCGTATTTTGGTGTAGTATGAGAGAATGCACTGTCAGTCTGTCAGCTTATCTAGAACTCGCTGGAAAATGGAGATCCTTGTTCTATCCGCCAGACAGCGTCGCACAGCGTAGGAGCGTCAGGAGTAGCAGCGTGCTGCGGGGAAATTTAACTTTTTGCCACTCTTAACATTGCCATATAGTCAAATGCCATCCTCTACATTGCAATTAATATTTTGCCACTCTCCAGCCTCCGTGGCGTCTACGTGGCCGCCATGTCACGCCCGCGCCCGCGCCGGCCGCGCCCGCGCCGCCGCCCGGCCTCCCCGCGCCTCCCCGCGCCGCCGCCGGCCTCCCCGCGCCGCCGCCCGGCCTCCCCACGCCCGCGCCTGCGCCGCCCGGCCTCCCCTGCGGGCGCGGGCGCGGGGAGGCCGGCGGCGGCGCGGGCGCGGCCGGGCGGCGCAGGCGCGGGCGCGGGCGCGGGGAGGCCGGCGGCGGCGCGGGTGCGGCCGGGCGGCGCAGGCGCGGGCGCGGGGAGGCCGGGCGGCGGCGCGGGGAGGCCGGCGGCGGCGCGGGCGCGGCCGGGCGGCGCAGGCGCGGGCGCGGGGAGGCCGGCTGCGGCGCGGGGAGGCCGGCGGCGGCGCGGGCGCGGCCGGGCGGCGCAGGCGCGGGCGCGGGGAGGCCGGGCGGCAGCGCGGGGAGGCCGGCTGCGGCGCGGGCGCGGCCGGGCGGCGCAGGCGCGGGCGCGGGGAGGCCGGCGGCGGCGCGGGCGCGGCCGGCGCGGGCGCGGGCGTGACATGGCGGCCACGTAGGCGCCACGGAGGCTGGAGAGTGGCAAAATATCAATTGCAATGTAGAGGATGGCATTTGAGTAGGTGGCAATGTTAAGAGTGGCAAAAAGTTAAATTTCCCCGTGCTGCGTGCCCGAACGACCCACATTGACAGGGCTCAGACCGCGCCTTATCCTCCCAACTAACACTCATCTCGCAGCACCCAGCAGTAGCATGGCGTTCCACTGCGCCGCTGCCACCATCTCATCGTCCCCCCGCCCGTGAGGCCTACTGCGGCGCCACCACGCGCTCCGGCGCTCTGCGTTCCTGCACCCGCGCAACCTCTCCGTTGGTGCCCCGCGGACGTGCGGAGTCGTGTGCGGCGCGAGGAGGCGGGTGCGGTACGAGGACGAGGAGGAGTATGGGCACAACGGGGAGATCGCGCGGCTGGAGAGGTACAGCGAGGGAGCTCGCGACCAGGCCCTCCTGGTGAAGGCCAGGGTGGACGATGAGGTGGAGGTCGTGCTCGTCTTCACAACCGTGCATTGATACGTTTTTCGAGGCCGCGGTGTGCCGGCATCGAGCCTGCCCCGGTACAGCTGGGAGAGTTGAGCGTGGCATGTGCTGATGTGCATGATGAAGCAAACCAGATTTTTGTCAAAATTTTGAAATTTTCTAGATTTACATGAATTTGACTGAGACTGTTGGATTTAACCACGCCACACCTACGGATATTATAGTAGTCTTAGTCGTACTACATTAGTTTCTAAGTTAAGTGAGTTAGTGCGTACGTTAAGAATATTAATGCGTGTGTTTTGTAACTTCATAAATGTTATGAATAGCTCGTATGTGGGATGACGCGTCATGAAGAGGTGAACGTGACGGGTATATCGGGTCAGTTATTTCTTTTTCGCAATATAAAAGAACAACAGGGAAAACACCGCAAACCAATTCCGGGCGGCACCAAGAACACTGTTATCTCGTGAGTTCACTGTTCTCCAATGAGTCCAGCCATCCGCGAGTGTCAAGTCTTCGTGATCGTCACTCTTCTCAAGTATGTTTCCTTCGTGGTTGTGGCTCACTTCAAGGACATTCCTTCGTGCTCGTGGCTCGCTTCAAGTACGTTCCTTCGTGGTCGTAACTCGTTTCGAGTACATTCATTCGTGGTTGTAACTCACTTTGAGTACGGTTACTTCGTGGTCGTAAGGTATTGTTCACCGAGTACTGTAGGAGAGCACTATGCAGATAGGCACTAAAATAAGGATTTGTGGACAAAATTTACCTCAGTGAAAATATAAGGGTTAGAACCTTATGCCAAATAAAGAACATAGTGATTGATCAACCACAAGCGTTGATTCGTTAAATCTGGTTTAATAGCTGCTCAAGTTCGATTGAATATCTACAAAGGGTGGAGGGAGATGAGGGAGTTTTTGTAGTATGGGTGGGGGTATAACCATATTTAACAACAGTAGATACACTTCAAATCGAGCGAGGCCGTAGGCCACTCAAGTTTGTTGGGAAATAGTACTTACTGGGTAGAGGCTACATAAAGAATTGAGCAGTGAAGAGTCTTGTTTTCTTAACTCTGTCGCGGGAATTAAGAAATCTTATGAATAGTATTCGAATACGCCGTACTGGGCAACTCTGCGGAGTCAATTGTAAATAGTATTCGAATACGCCGTGCTTCCGGTAAATGAAACTGTGTTTAATGGGTGATTCCAACTACGAATCATAAGTAGATTTGAAAATGATTTGGAAATGTTGAGGTCGGGTAATCAAGTTTTGAAACCCTAATTTCTTGAAAAGTTATTGTTCATTTGTGTTTAAAAATATTTACAAATAAAATTGCACCCATAAATGCTTTAATAAAACCATTATATCCTCACCTCTTGAAAATCTCTGGCAAGTAGTTATGTAGTATTTTCCCATGTGACTTGTTGAGTACGGTTGGTTGTACTTAGTTTTGTTTCATTTTCCATCAACACAGAGATCAGATAAAGAAAGGATGTTATAAGATTTCATGTTAGGGTTACGATCGTACTCAAACGTTCCTATGGGAGTTTTTTTTTCAAATCTTCTGATTGTAAATTAAGTTTTAGACTTGGACACCTTTATAATTATCAAAAATTGACTGTTAGGTTTTGTTTTAATCAAATTAACTCTTTCGAAATATTCGTGAGTAAGCATGATACTCGTTCTGTCCACAACTGAACACCTAGGTTGTTACAAGATGTATGGCGACCCTGTTTCCAAAAACGGGGGCTGTTATGTTGGTTATAATCTTGACATATAAATAGTTTAACAATGTGTGTTTGAGTACTCATGCAAAATTACATTGTTTTATAGTCGTGATCGAGTACAAGGATCCTCAAGTGTTTGAGTGGATCCCTAAGTGTTTAAGTGCTCATGGTCGTAATCGAGTACTTGTGGTCGTAAACGAGTATTCAGCACTCGTGGTGGTGGTCGAAAGTCATGTGTCCGAGTACTCGTGTTCGGCTACTCGTTTGTAGCTAGTCAAAGTCGAGTGGTTGTGTTCATGTCTGTAGCGGTCGGAATCGAGCGCGTGGTTATAAGACTTTGTGTGGACGTGAGACTGTGTTTAGCGGTTGTAGTCGGAGAAGCAGTCGATCGAGTAACGGTCATAGCAGCGGTTGCAGCCTGAGTCAATAAGTAGTTAAGAGGACCGAGTTGTGCGGATGGTGGAGGAATTTTAGGAGTTAAGCACATGATCATAGGTAATGGATGACCTTGTAGAGTTGTAGGTAGTGGGTGAGTGATCTGTATGGGCGGCCAGTTGTAACTGTTTAAAGCGTCTCAATTGAATGGAATAACTGAGTCATTTACAATAATTATTTTTCTTATAAGAGCTTGTATTTATTTCTTGAGAGAAATAAAAAATACAAGAGAGAGCGAGTGAAAAATCTCAAGAGATTTCCATCGTGTTACACTTGACACCGTCTGCGCACGGCCTGGACGGCAAAAACACCGGGCAACGCCTCGGTCGGAAGCGCCGCCCGCGCCAGCTTACCTACGGCATTGAAGCCGGCTAGCCGTGTTGGTGCCGATGGCATACGGTGGTAATGCGCCGGGGGCGGGTGGACGGCGGCCGTGCCGTGCTTCTCGTCAGGATCCGTTGCTTACGAACGCATATTTCTTTGTCGTCGCAGGGCTTCTCGCCAACAACATCGAGTACCTGGGGAAGGATCTGACATGGGACGACTTCAAGAGCCGCCTCCAATAGCAAAGTAGTTCTTGCAAACATACGTATACTGCTTTGTCCTCTGCTTAGTTTTCAAGCTTCCTTCAGTTCACATGCTGACCGAGGCATGAAACGACCGTCCAAACTCTTGAATGATCAACAAGCATATGGAATCAACAAAGAATATTATATATTAATATCAATATGAATAATACGAAAGGCCTAAGGATGGCCAAAGAAGCAACGGCGTCCATGTCTGACAAAGCGAAAGAACACTCGCGTGAAAAACCGTGTGTACGAAGCCTCCCATGTAGGCTCAGATGTAAAAAGAACGAAGCATTCCTACTGCAATCATCTGTGTTGCGGTTGCACGCTCTATCTGTTCCAGCTGTGACTTTCTAAGAGATCATTTCCACGCAACCGAGTCGATCTCATTCCTAGCAGATTTGTACAGCTCTAGCCTCTTGACTAGGGCATCCCTTTTCTCCATCAAAGCAGGATCCTCATCCAACATCGCACTGAGCTGTTTCTTCTGCATTATGGAAACAAAAACAAATGGGGGGAAAAGATATGCTTAGTATGCTATCCAGGTTGCTACAAATGTGCAAATCAACGCAATGATAAAATCAACAAAAATAAAATTTGATGAAATTCTTC
This sequence comes from Dendrocalamus latiflorus, assembly GCA_017311315.1. Lineage (NCBI taxonomy): Eukaryota > Viridiplantae > Streptophyta > Magnoliopsida > Poales > Poaceae > Dendrocalamus > Dendrocalamus latiflorus. Next base: position 47,154,089 of record CM029612.1, on the reverse strand, counting down.
AGAAAAAATGAAATGGAAGGTCAAATACGAATGATGAAATGATGTGATATACAAAAGCCTACCCTTCTAGTCAGTTAACCGTGGTTCAACTATAGACAAAAATACAGACTTTCTAATCATGTGCCTCAGGGTATTAGTAAACATACCTCTTTGCTTCCCACATGAGCATAGAAACGGTTAAGCAGGTTTCTTTTTGCCTCTTTCACTTGACAATGTACAACAGCTTTCGGAATTGTATTCTTTAATGTCTCACAAACCATGTTAATATAAGATGACACATTTGATCCTGAAAAAAACAACGATGTCACATATTTACATTGTAGATTCATAATAGACTGTTCACATGGTTATTTTCAACAACTTTTTTACATGTCAATATCCTAACATGCTACTATTGCTGGTGTCCGCAGAAACTGAATGGTACTTTTACGCAACAGTTCAAATCCATTAGTCATTGCATCCTTCACCATATGTAATTAACCTAAGGAACTCCAGCATGAGTTACACGAACATATCATTGCACGAAGGGGGAAAAAGAAAACACCAAAGAGGTTTGTTGCTATGGAGAATAATTCCAACAATTTATGGTTTAAACTCCAAAACGGGATATAAAGGTGCATGTACCGCCAGCTGTCAGGTAACCCAACTGGTATGTCTCACACGTTGTTTGGCTAAAGTCTAGAATTTTATTCTCACCGCCTTATGTTAGATCTGTTAACTTCTTGTCATCTCTTGTGTGGTTGCCCTAACCAATTGTCACTAAAATGCAGAGGTAGAATGGTGAACTTACCAATTCTTCTAAGATGGTTGTCCTGATATCTGTCATTGGCTGGAGTGTTATTATTAGCCCCTTTATCTGGTTCAGTAGGAAGTTTCCGGAAAAATTCTACTGTTAGGTAACTGGCTTCCATCTCTACCAGACGAATAACTGTCTTTCGGCCATCCTCACGGAATCTTTCCAGGCTTTCATTTGCTGCGGCAGCTATATCAGTTTGAAGTGTTGGGAAACGCTTCAACTCCTGGGACATCCAAGGTAACCATGGTAAATATGAAACAAGAACAGTGCAAGACTGGAGTGAGGTTTGGTGATCAGTAATATCTTATCAAAGTTTCAACCCAAAAAAACCAAAAATAAAAACTAACCTCTGTTGCTGCAATTGATCGCCGAACAAGCTCCTTCAAGACCAAATGGACCTGCAAAAATGAGAACATCATCAACCACATGTAGCGAACAAAAACAGATCCCATGCGATATGGCTATGATGAAAATGCACCAAAAGGATGGGTATCCGATATATTCCTTTGTCAAACAAACAAAATGTGAAGCATTCCAACTTAGCTTTAGTCTTTGTCTCTCCTTCCACATTTGAGCATGTGACAAACTATGCTACAGCACTCCTATGTTCAGAACTTTGACAAGATAAAAGGTTTACTGCTATGTAACTTCACATACCACACCAGGACATGACCTTTTGTTCACATCTATGTGTACTACAGATGATTTTGGCAGCAAGTACAATGGCCTTCAGGTTCAGCCCTATTATACTACGAACATATCTTTTGAAATGAAGCTTCCAATAGTTCAGCAATCTTCCCATTTGAATTTATAGTGGGTAAATAACAATGTAACATAAGCAAGAAGTTAGATTGGATACAAAATGTCTAGTTAAATTGATATGTTTAGATATCAGTTATTGAAACATGAGCTACTTGCTTAACCATTAAGCTATAAGATCCAGGAGAGGAGCCATGGATGAAAAGTCATACCGCATCAACTGAAGCTTCAGCTGGACCCCTGAAGTAGCTCAGTGAACTATCTATAAGCCTTCTGTAACCATGCTCAGGGGCAATCAAGTGGGGTTGATAACCATCAGCCTCTGAAATGACTTTACGAACATTTTGCAATGAAAGATGTTTATCAAATGGAAGCTTTTTCAGTGCTGCTGGTAATTGGTGGTCAAATACACCATAAATCCGATCTCCACCTGGTCGACTGACAAAACAAAGAATAAGCACGTGTAAATTATCAAAAATTCTTCTTTCAAATGAAAAAAAAGCTCAGATTATCTGTGCCATACATCTAAGAATGATAACTTATTAACACATATGGCATAATTATGAAATACAAAATCACATCAAGAAAAAGGCTAGTTTAATATCTTACCCGCCATCTAAGTGCTCTTTAAAAACACGGTCAAATGCACGACACATGTCCAATATTGTGTACAGCTGTGCCTGCAGAGTATGTTAATTTTATGAGATACAAATGTCATATAAACATGGTTTGGAAATATATAATGTGCTATGATGCCACTACTGCAAATGAATATTGCAAGTAGTGGCACAAACAACTTCCTAGTTTTACGGACACTATACACCTAGAGCATGACCTCTCACAGCAACATAACACAGACTATACAAAATAAAGTACACTTATTCTTACCCCAGCGTCACCTCCAATTGGTCTACCAAGTCGATCCAACTCTGCTTCAATTTCATCAATTGTTTTGTTAATCATGGCTACAATACTTGGAATTTTGGCTCTGATCACAGCTTCTAAATGCTGGATGAAAAAACAGAAGTACATCAGCAACTAGTTTATGCAGTTCAAATTGTTCAAGCAAAGTACACCACAACAGCAAAATGCCCTCACCTGAGACAGAAGCTTAGCAAGATACTCTGCACCCATTTTATGTGACAAGTGACCATAATCAGGACTACTTTCAAAGTACTCCTTTTCTTTGCGGCGTGCTGCGAGCATGTCAACATTTTTGTTGATATCAGCTTGTGAGCGGTTGACAATTCCCACCCAGGGGTGCTGTAGGCGATACTGCCTCCCTTCGAGTACCTAGGATTCCATGAAGATAGGAAATTTTGAGTGCTATGTCCATAAGGGATGAGTTCAGAACAATTGCAAAGTCACATACATCAACAGCATTGGTACCCTTATCCATCAAATCAAGCTTTGTTAAGACTCCAAAGGTCCTGTCACCTAAAAAACATTATGAAATAAGATGTCAATAGAAAGGAATGAAACTGGACAGATTACTATGGTATGATAATAAAAATGCTGTATTGATAACTATTATCATATGCAAGTGAGATTTGAAATGCTGCAGTGCAGTGAACATAATCTGAACTGCACCTGAAGGATCAACATCCCTAGCAAGCTTGATAGCATCTGATGTTGCTATATCTTGGTTAGCTGGAGAGATGGCCAGTATGATAGAATTTGGCTGAAGTTTCCAGACAAAAGAACAGAACTATGGTTATATTACAAGAATGAAACAAAAAATTATTTGTAACTTCATTAAACCCACCCCAGCAGGAAAAAACTGTTATACAGCACCATCAGGCTAAAACATGAATAATACTGAGAATTGGCATAGCATAACAGAGAATATTCATGAAGTAAATGTAGCTCTGTTGTGGGTCTTGCTTCGGGATCTCAGATTATAGGGATGAGATGCCTGATAGCTTCCAGCTGCTTCCCGGCGGAGGTCCTCCTGACCCGCCGTGACTGCCGCCTGCTATCTGGAGTTAGGGTTTGGGGGAAGAGATACTTTATTGCTTAACTAACTCTCCGCTCAAACGCAGGAGGATATTTATACCCTTACAATCCTTGTCTCATAAGGAGACCGATTCCTACTCTGTTCCGCCATACCGGAACTTAAACCTTCCTAATTGGACTCAGACTCAATCTCCAAGCCGAACTGGCTACTAATGTGCAGCGGCTTGGTCTGCTCCTTTGGCCCTCCTGCCATAGTGACGTCCCCAATAGGATGTTAGTATAATCCTTGTTTGGAAGGTTAGATTTACCTGTTTTGGTTATTTGGTAACTTAGGTATATGATCTCTAGTAATTGGGCATATATCTGCCTGATTGATATCATGTTTGCTTTCCTTGTAATGGTCTATTTAAACAAATCAATAGAGTCTGGAAAAGCTGCCAAGTTAGACAGCACCAAAACCCATGTGTCTTGCGTGAGTTGAGTTGGCCGTGGACTCACCGGCGACGTAAGAGACGTCGTTCTTCAGGTGAGATCCCGACAAGTGGTATCAGAGCCATTTTCGAGCCAGAGCTCGATGGGTGACGAGAGGGAGCTCGCCGGCAACACTTCCAGGGATGGCGTCGCGATCCAGAGGGTGATTCGTGAGGTGAGCGGCGGGAGTAGCTACCCCGTCCTCACTAAGACAAATTACTCGGATTGGGCACTCCTGATGAAGGTAAAGTTGAAGGCGCGGGCGCTCTGGAAGGTCATCGAGGCCGGCGGCACCGATCAGCAAGAAGAGATGATGGCGCTCGACGCGCTCTGCAGTGCGGTGCCACCGGAGATGGTGTTGTCAATCGCCGACAAGAAGACGGCGAAGGAGGCGTGGGAGACCATCTCGAAGATGCGGGTCGGTGATGCGCGCGTGAAGAAGTCCGCCGCAGTGCAGCTCCGGCGGAAGTTCGACTTGGCGACATTCAACGACGGCGAGACCGTCGAGGACTTCGGGATGCGCCTCCAAGGCATGGTGGCGACCCTCGCCACACTAGGCGAGGTGGTGGAAGAAGCCAAGATCGTAGAGAAGATCATCCGCAGTGTGCCGTCGCGGCTCAAGCAGATCGTTCTCGCGATCACGACTTTACTTGATGTGTCAACCCTTTCCGTCGCGGAGCTGACGGGGCGGTTGAAGGCGGCGGAGGATTCGTTCGAAGAACCGCCGACGTCGTTGCAGCATGACGGGAGGCTGTATCTCACTGAGGAGGAATGGGATGCGCGGCGGAAGAAGCGCGATGCGGAGAACCACTCCGGTGCTGGCTCCGGCGGCAAGACAGCGAGCCGCGGTGGCAGACGCGGGCGCGGCCGCAGGCGCGGAGATTCGTCGTCAAGCGGGCAGACGACTAAGTCTGGTGATGAGTGCAGGAGGTGCGGGAAGATGGGCCATTGGGCTCGTGAGTGCTGCTCGAAGCCCAAGAAGGAGCAGGCCCACATTGCACAAGAAGAAGAGGAGGCCTCGCTGCTGCTGGTGAAGGCCTCACCTTTTTCCCCTTCTCCCGCAAGCCCCTTGCCGGCATCGCCATCCCCATCGCCGACGGCAGCAAGCACCCAGATCCAGAGGCTGGAGGTGGTGCTGCCGCCTCCGCCCCCTTCGCCGACAGCGGCGGGCATCCAGATCCAGCTGAAGGAGGAGAAGGTGTTCGCTCACCTTGGAGAAGAAGACCGCGATGCCAAGACATGGGTCCTGGACACCGGGGCTACCAGCCACATGTCTGGGTGTCGGGCGGCGTTCGCGGATCTCAACAAAGAGGTGCTGGGGACGGTGCGGTTCGGCGACGACTCGGTGGCGCAGATCGAGGGCCGAGGGACGGTCGCGTTCGTGTGCAAGACCGGTGAGATTCGATCGTTTGCCGGGGTCTATTTTATTCCCCGGTTGACGACGAACATCATGAGCATCGGGCAGCTCGACGAGGTCGGGTACAAGATCGACATCGACACCGGAGTCTTGCGCATCTGGGAGCCGAGCGATCGTCTGCTGGCGAAGGTGACGCGCGGGGCGAACCGGTTGTATGTGCTCAACATCAGGATGGCACCTCCGGTATGCCTGGCGACGCGCGACGATGCGGAGGCCTGGCGATGGCATGCGCGCTTCGGTCATGTGAACATGGCGGCGCTGCGGAAGCTGGCTCGGGAGGAGCTGGTTCGGGGGTTGCCGGAAATCGGTCATGTGGAACGGGTGTGCGAGGCATGTCAAGCCGGGAAGCAGAGACGCACAACGTTCCCGGCACAAGGAGAGTACCGCGCGCGGGAGCTCCTGGATCTGGTGCATGGCGACCTATGCGGTCCCATCACGCCGGCGACTCCGAGGGGCAACAAGTATTTCTTGCTGCTGGTGGACGACCTCAGCAGATACATGTGGGTAGCCGCGATTCCCTCTAAGGATCGTGCAGCGGCTGCCATCAAGGAGATTCAAGCACGGGCGGAAGGCGAGTCTGGGCGCAAGCTGAGGGCACTTCGAACCGATCGAGGTGGGGAATTCACTTCCACTGAGTTTGCTGAGTACTGTGCGATGGAAGGAGTTCATCGCCAACACACCGCGCCCTATAGTCCGCAACAGAACGGCGTGGCCGAACGCCGGAATGGCACGGTGGTGGCAGCGGCAAGAAGCATGCTCAAGGCGAAAGGGCTGCCTGGATGGTTTTGGGGCGAGGCGGTGAGTACGGCGGTGTATGTGCTGAACAGATGCCCGACAAAGAGCGTGGACGGGATGACTCCGTTCGAGGCTTGGCACGGGAAGAAGCCAGCCGTACACCATCTCAAGACATTCGGCTGCATCGTGTACGTCCGAAACACAACCCCTCACCTCAAGAAGCTAGAAGACAGAGGCCGCAAGATGATCTTCATCAGCTATGAACGCGGAACTAAAGCATATCACGCCTACAACCCCGTCACGAAGAGCGTTCATATCACACGGGACGTGGTGTTCGACGAACAAGCCCAGTGGGACTGGGGCACGGGCGGCGACAGCGGCGCATCTGGCGGGAACGACGATGTCTTCACGGTGGAATACTCCATTGTGAACCAGGCATCTCCGGTGGCCGAAGACGCCGTCGAAACACCTGGAGCTGCGGCGCCAGGAGAGCTAACACCACCACCATCGCCTCATGCCGCTGGAGGTGCAACGCCAGGAGGATCAGAGGAGACACAGGCAGTGGAGTTTGCCTCTCCGCCAAGCGAGAATGGCGACAATTTGGATGCCGAATACGACGAGGAAGTCCCACTTCGATTCCGCAAGGTCGACAACATCATCGGGCCGGCATCACCGCTTGGGTTCGCACCACGGGTATTGGTTGCGGAGGAGCTGCATGCAGTAAGCTCCGACGAACCCGGGTCATTTATTGAAGCAGAACATAGCCCGAGCTGGAGGAAGGCAATGGAGGAGGAGATGGAGTCCATTGAAGACAACAAGACTTGGTCTCTGGCCGACCTCCCACCCGGCCGCCGGGCGATCGGGTTGAAGTGGATATTCAAAGTCAAGAGGAATGAGCACGGGGCAGTGGTAAAGCACAAAGCACGCCTCGTGGTGAAGGGATACGCACAGCGGCATGGCATCGACTACGATGAAGTGTTCGCGCCGGTGGCGCGACTGGACTCGGTGCGCCTGCTCATTGCCCTTGCGGCGCATGAGGGGTGGGAGGTGCACCACATGGACGTCAAATCGGCGTTTCTAAACGGCGACCTACAAGAGGAGGTATACGTAGAGCAGCCGGCGGGATTCGTCATCGCTGGGAAAGAGCACAAGGTGCTTAAGCTGCAGAAGGCGCTGTACGGACTACACCAAGCACCACGGGCCTGGAACGCAAAGCTGGACGACACGATGGTGTCGCTCGGCTTCAAGAGGAGTCCATCGGAGCATGCCATGTATGTCCGGCGGACTGGTGATGCACAGCTAGTAGTCGGGGTGTACGTCGATGATTTGGTGATCACCGGCGCTAGCTGTGACGACATCGGGCTGTTCAAGAAGGAGATGGCGGCCGCATTCAAAATGAGTGACCTCGGCCTGCTTCACTACTACCTCGGCATTGAAGTGAAGCAGAGCACGAGAGGAATTTCGCTCAGCCAGGGAGCCTATGTCGTTAAGCTCCTGGAGAGAAGTGGTATGACTGGGTGTAATCCTAGTCAAGTACCCATGGAGACGCGGCTGAAGCTGAGCAAGCAAAGCACTGAGCCGCTGGTGGATGCCACTGCCTACAGGAGCATGGTCGGGAGTCTAAGGTACCTTGTTAACACCCGCCCTGATCTCGCATTCGCTGTTGGGTATGTGAGTCGTTTCTTGGAGGAGCCACGGGAGGACCATCTTGCAGCAGTAAAGCGAATTCTTCGCTATGTGGCGGGAACCAGAAATTGGGGACTTTGGTTTGGAAGAAAGGAGGAAGATCAGGCGCAGCTGACAGGGTTCAGTGATGCTGATTTCGCTGGTGATGTTGATGCTAGGAAAAGCACAACTGGGGTGATTTTCTTCTTAGCCAGCAGCCCAATTACCTGGCAATCCATGAAGCAAAAGGTTGTGGCTCAGTCCAGCTGTGAGGCAGAGTATATAGCAGCTGCAAATGCTGCTTGTCAAGCATTGTGGCTCGCTAGAGTACTAACTGAAGTGCAGGGGGCTACACCGAGCGTACCAATGCTGAAGGTGGATAACAAGTCCGCCATCGCTTTGATCAAAAACCCGGTACTCCATGGACAGAGTAAGCACATTGAAGTGAAGTATCACTTAGTCCGGGAGTCCGCAGATAAAGGCCTGATCGATGTGGATTTCGTCAGAAGTGAAGAACAACTAGGTGACATTCTGACAAAGCCTCTCGGCAGAGCCAAATTTCATGAACTTCGCGCGAAGATAGGCTTGTTCGATGTAAATAGTGAGCACAACAAGGCTTAGGAGGAGATTGTTAGTATAATCCTTGTTTGGAAGGTTAGATTTACCTGTTTTGGTTATTTGGTAACTTAGGTATATGATCTCTAGTAATTGGGCATATATCTGCCTGATTGATATCATGTTTGCTTTCCTTGTAATGGTCTATTTAAACAAATCAATAGAGTCTGGAAAAGCTGCCAAGTTAGACAGCACCAAAACCCCTGTGTCTTGCGTGAGTTGAGTTGGCCGTGGACTCACCGGCGACGTAAGAGACGTCGTTCTTCAGGTGAGATCCCGACATAGGAGTCCATAACATTTCCCCCCTCCTGCGGAAACAGCTCGTCCTCGAGCTGGAAATCTGGATATTGTCGTTTGAAGTCTGCGACTGGAATCCAGGAAGCATCAGCAGCCGATTGATCGGACCACTGCACCAGCACTTCCCACGTGCCTTTATGCAAACGTGAACGCACAACAGTGGACGGAGTAGCGACAACCTGCCCATGAAGAATATCTGGAAGAGCTGGCGGTGTTGCAGGTGGAGTACCCCGGAATTGTTTTAAGAAGGCCACATGGAACACATTGTGGAGGCGGGCAGACGGTGGAAGTTGCAGTTTATAGGCCACTGAACCAATCCGAGCCGTTATTTGATAAGGGCCATAATACTTTGGTGACAATTTGGAAAACTTTGTGGTAACACCCACTGCCTGGCGATGGTGGAGCTTAAGTAAGACCCATTGCCCCACCTCGAATTCAACTTCTCTATGACGTTTGTCGTAGAAATCCTTCATCCTTTGCTGGGAAAGCAATAAACGGTCCCGGATTTCAGTCAAGAATTCATCACGGTCCCGTAAGGTCTCGTCGACCGCCGCCACTTGAGCTGAGCCCGCTTGGTAAGGAGTGAGGACTGGAGGAGGTCTTCCATATACCACTTGAAAGGGGGTGCAACGGAGGGCCGAGTGAAACGATGAGTTGTAACAAAACTCCGCCCATGGATGCCATCTGACCCACTGCCGAGGACGGTCTCCACTGAGGCAGCGAAGATACATTTCAATGGTACGGTTAACCACTTCGCTCTGGCCATCAGCTTGAGGATGAAACGCGGATGTCATATCGAGGGAAACTCCAGCCAGCCGAAACAGTTCAGACCAAAAGTGGCTTGTGAAGATTGTATCCCTGTCGCTGACGATGGACTCAGGAAAACCATGGAGTCTGACGACGGCCTCAAAGAAAGCATAAGCCACCGACTGAGCCGTGTATGGGTGAGCCAGGGGAACAAAGTGGGCATATTTAGAAAATCTGTCCACAACCGTCAGGACGACTGATTTCCCATGTACTCGCGGAAACCCCTCAATGAAATCCATGGAGATATGTGACCATATTTGCGTAGGAATTGGCAGGGGCTGGAGTAGGCCTGCTGGATGCAGGTGGTCCACTTTGTTGCGCTGACATGTTGCACAACAGGTGATATGATCATGAGTACGCTTCTTAAGGTGGGGAATATAGAAATCTTGTCGGATTCGGTGTAGTGTTTTCTGAATCCCTTCATGGCCAATGGAGTGATAAAGAGCAAGGATCTGTGAGACATACACCGACGATTCAGGTACAAATATTCGGCCGTGATAGAGGAAAAGACCATCTCTGAATGACCAATGTGCAGGCAGGTCTTGATCTGTCAATTGCGCTCGGAGTGTCTAGAATGCTGGAAGGGAACGGACTTCTTCTCTGAGCCGTTCAAGCAGCTGAAAATTTGGTATGGACAAAGCTGACAATGACAAATGCTCATCCCGGCGAGATAAGGCATCCGCAACTAAGTTAGTTTTTCCCGGTTTGAACTCAATTTGGAAATCGAAGCCGAATAGTTTGCTGACCCAGTGGTGTTGGGGAATCGTGTTTAAACGCTGATCCAGCAGGAATTTCAGACTGTAGTGATCTGTGCGGATGATGAACGGTTTACCCCAAAGATAATGGCGCCAATGGCGCACTGCTTTGACCAACCCAATGAGCTCACGCTCATAAGCTGCTAGTTTGGCGTGGTGATGTGGAATTGCACGGCTGAAGAAGGCAATTGGTTTGGATCCTTGATGGAGAACAGCCCCAATGCCACTGCCGGATGCATCGCATTCTACTATGAAGACAGCTGAGAAGTCTGGCAGAGCCAAAAAGGAGGGCTGACATAGGGCATCCTTGAGGGCTGTAAAGGCGTCATTTGCTTCCTGGGACCAGCAGAAACCTTCTTTAGTAAGCAGTTTGGTTAACGGTGCAGCCAGGGAGCCAAATTGCCGTATAAACTTGCGGTAATACCCGGCAAGTCCTAGGAAACCCCTTAGGTGGCGAGGGGAAACAGGGGCCGGCCACTGCTGAATGTCTTGTACTTTGGAGTGGTCCATGGAAACCCCATCTGCTGAAACCACATGGCCTAAGTATGAGACCGATGTGGTGCCGAAAGAACACTTCGTTTGTTTGAGAAAAAACTGATGGTGCCGAAGAAGAGCGAGGACTTGGCGCATATGGCATAAGTGTTCTGACCATGATGGACTGAAAATCAAAATGTCATCAAAGAAAACCAATACGAATTTGCGAAGAAAGGGTCGGAGGATGGCATTACTGTCCTTCTTTTTGACCAAAATGACGGGCGAGCTGAAGGGAGACGTACTCGGGCGTATAGTGCCTTGCAACAACATTTCCTCACATTGTTTTTCGATTTCATCCTTGTGATGATGGGGATAACGATATGGTCGTACTGCCACTGGTTTGGACCCTGGTAATAGATGAATGTGGTGGTCAGAGGCCCGCGGTGGAGGTAGCCCTGAAGGCTGTTGAAATATGTCCTGAAAGTCTGATAATAGCTCGGGTAACAAGCCATCGCTAGTTGGCTCGGCAAGTGATAGCAGTCTGGAGGGTGATCTGTGTGGTAAGCCCAGGAAGCTGACTTGTTGTCCCTGATGCCAGAAGGACATCGATAGATTGGAAAAATCCCAGAGGATTGGTCCTAATGTGCGGAGCCATTGAACACCCAGAATGACGTCAAAGCCCTGCAAAGGTAACGCATAGCAATGGATGGAGAACTCTTCTTGCCCTATTGTGAATGGCACCGACGGACAGAATCCCGGGCATGGTATCCTGTCTCCGTTGGCAACTGCCACATTGATACCTGTACGGTCTTGCAAGGTAATGTCAGATTGTTGAGCTGCCTCCAGACTAATGAAGTTATGAGTAGAACCTGAATCAACCAAGGCACATAAAGTGTGGTGTCTAACTCTGATTGTCAATTGCATAGTGTTGCCCGAGGATATACCAGTTAATGCATGTAGAGAGATTTGCGGTTTGTCATCTTCGATCTTGTCTTCTGCCACATCATCCTCATCCAAGATTTCAATCCAATACAGGCGCTTGCATCTATGGCCTCTTGTGAATTGTTCATCACAGTTAAAACATAGGCCCTTCTGACGACGATCCGCCATCTCGGCTGGAGTCAGACGCTTGAAGGATCGCTGATTTTGCACTGATGACCTGGGTGGCGGTGCTGTCAGAAGCGGAATGTCCGGTGGTTTGGTCAGAAGAGGAGGCGTGCATTCAACTGGAGCATATTTGACAGAAGATGACTGCAGGTTGGAATGCGGTTGCCGAAGAAACATCCCCGAACTATAAAGTAGTTTGTAATGCCTTTCCGCTGCTTTGGCAAGACTGACAGCGGTGTCCACTGAAACAGGGCTCTGCAATTCAACATCAGACTTGATGAGCTCCCCCAATTCTGCCAGAAACAGTCCGACTTCATGTTCTGGAGAAAGATTGTCTGTGCGGCAGAGTACTCTGTAAAATTCCTGCGCATATTCTTCAACTGACCCTGTTTGGCGAAGAAGAGCGAGTTCTGATACTGGATTGGAACGAAAAGGAGGTCCAAATCGCAGTTTACAGCAACTCTGGAACCTAGGCCAAGAAGTAATTCCTTCGGTTCGCTCCAATTTATGATACCATTGCTGAGCTATGCCTGTCATGTGATAAGTAGCCAACCATACTTTCTCTTCTTCAAGGGTGTGGTGCCCCCGAAAGAATTGATCACAGCGAGCAAGCCACTCCAATGGATCTGAGGTGCCCTCAAACAGAGGAAAGTCCACTTTGTAGAATCGGCCCGGATGTGTCGCCCTGGTTTGCTCAGCGAAAGGCTGTCTCGCCGAAGAATTCGCCGAATTGGTATCTTTAGTTGGCGACGACGGACGTCCTTCAATAGCAAGAACCGCCGCCTCAAGATTGGCGTGCGCCACCGCCTGTTCATCCTGTCGCTTCAGGATCTTTCCCAGGATCTCCTTTAGTTCACGCAGTTCTGTGTCTGAGATCATCAGGAGCCATGGAAACTGATACCAATCTGTTGTGGGTCTTGCTTCGGGATCTCAGATTATAGGGATGAGATGCCTGATAGCTTCCAGCTGCGTCCCGGCGGAGGTCCTCCTGACCCGCCGTGACTGCCGCCTGCTATCTGGAGTTAGGGTTTGGGGGAAGAGATACTTTATTGCTTAACTAACTCTCCGCTCAAACGCAGGAGGATATTTATACCCTTACAATCCTTGTCTCATAAGGAGACCGATTCCTACTCTGTTCCGCCATACCGGAACTTAAACCTTCCTAATTGGACTCAGACTCAATCTCCAAGCCGAACTGGCTACTAATGTGCAGCGGCTTGGTCTGCTCCTTTGGCCCTCCTGCCATAGTGACGTCCCCAATAGGAGTCCATAACAAGCTCAAATTAACATGGGACTATAATCAGTAGCAAGCAACAATGATGATCTTTTTACCTTGTCAACATAAGACCGAACCATGTTTTCAATATCTTGGACAATAGATTCAGGTTGCCCCTCTGTAGTAAAATGTTGCAGGTACCAACTGTTAAATAAAAAGAGCACATTAACCAAACTGAAGCAGCTAAGGCAACACTTGTGACATACCTACAGCAACCTTTGTCAGTCCAGGAAGATCGATTAGTGTCAAGTTAACAACTGCAAGAAAAAGTTTGCCAAATTAAACTAGCTCCAAAAGTTCAAGTGATAAGGACAGCACATAGAAGTCTTTAGGTAATATAGTGCAGCAGCAGCACAATTTAACATAAAGCTTGTGTTTTGAATTTGAACAAATAACCACACATCAAAGTACACCTCAGCATATCCAAACAAGTATCAAGACTTACCATGTGGAGAATATATACTCAAATGGATGGGAACATTTGATATAGCCTTTGTTTTCCCAGTTATGCGATCAGTTTCATCGGCAATCTCTTTCCTAACAGCAGCTGCAATTATATAAAGGTTTTAACAGAAGTTTAACCAAACATCTACATACACACAAATAAAAAGAGCAGATCAATGATCATATAGCCTTTGATGTCTCACTAATAAAATAGATGAACAAAAAAAATCAAAATATCATTCTAAATAATAGTAAACCCCGCAGATATTGATAGATGAACTGCATACAACTGCAAGCAAACATATAAAGAAACCATGAACTGGTTCACGATTACTCTTTCACAAACTAATTCACAATTAAGCCTTTGGCAAATGAAATTGCCCAGTTTTCTTTATTATGACTATTAATTGCTTTGCGTTGTGAGACCAAGTGAAGGATGGGGGTGCGATGAGTATTTGGTTATGCCTATGCTTCATTGTTGAAGTTTGAGTTTGATTTTTTGCCATTTACTCTCTGGTTTTTGCTATCTAGAACATAGCGGTCTGACCGCTATGCAAAGGAGGTTTGATAGGTTTGCAGAAGCAGTCTGGTCAACGAGAGGTCAGACTGAATGTGCATGGCGGTCTGACCAGAGGAAGTCGGGCAGTCTGACAGGTATTGGTGCCACAGTCAGACCGGTCCCCTATTACTGAGAGGAGTAAGTTGGTTTGTGGCAGTTTGGCTGGCCGTTGGTTGGCGGTCAAACCAGACAGTGCTGAGTTGAGTAAGTTGAGTTGGTTTTGATTGTGTTAATCATGGCGGGAGTCCATGCTAGGAGTTAGTCATAGCATGAGTCACAAGGTGTTAGTCATGGCGAAAGTCCATGTATTGTGGAAATCTTGATGTAGATGTTAAGTGGCGCATGCTTGCATCGATTTTGTTGATGAGAGTCAAGTGTATGTCATTTGTACTCAGAACAGTTGCTTGTTCTTTGATGTGCAGAACGCTTGGTGATTATTGCAGTCAACGGCAAGATCGGGGTTAGGGAAGATGCCCTGAGGCCATGGTGTGTCACATAAGTCCGGGTAGAGAATCATCTCAAGCGGAGAAGTACAGAAGAAAGACAAGGATCATGATGAAGCAAGTGTATGCATGTGGTGTGCCATTGAACTTAGACGTTTCAAGTGGTGACGGCCCTCGAAACATACGTACGATATTGGGGGCAAGTCAATAGGCATCACAACCTTCGTGTGGAGGTTGCTTCAAGGAGAAGCATCATGAAGACCGGTGGGTGGCAATTGAGAAATTTGTCCGATACCAGGTGGAGAGGCGGTTTGTGAAACCGCGGCAGTGGTCTAAGTGGTTTATGTCATGTCTTAAAGGATGGAGCGTCTTATCGGGCTATTGTTGCCATGTGGAAGTCGCGCTTTGAAAAGCGTGCAAATATGTGTAGATGTAAAACTCGTTTGTGTGTGAGTTAACAGGTTTCCAAATTTGTAAGTGGTTGTATCCACTAAGCTAGTTGCTAGGGTTTGGTGGTAGGTGAGGAGCCTCCACTATTTAAGCCCTTATATGTGTTGAAAGATGAATCACTCTTGAGAAGAGAGAGATGTTAGGGTTTTCTTGTGTTGAAACCTTATGTGTGTGCTCTAGATTTAGAGCCCTCTTCTATATGAGAGAGTGGTTGTAAAACATTTCTTTCCAAGTGGAATGATCATCTAAACTTCGTCCAAATTAGTTGTGCTATGGATTCCTCCTTGTACTTTTGATTTGCTTGGTTTTCTTGGTTGGATTTCTTCTCCTCTTGATCTCTCTTGGTGTCAAGGACGTGTAAGAGATGGAGATATCTCTTGAAGATCGAATCTCATCCATCTAGGCACTTTCTATGGAAAGTTTTTGTGTTTGCCCGATTTTGCTCAAGGGAGGTAATCTTGGGATTTTAATCTTGAGGGCGTTTTGGTTTGAGTCTGTGCTACGATCTAGCTTGCCTATGGTATATAAAAACCCACCTAAGGTCATCTAGATCATCAAAAAACTCACGAGCAAGAGTAAATCGAGGTTTCTCTCTTTTGCCAGGTTTTTGTGCAACTTTCCTTATTTTGGATAAAGGTCAAAACTATAGCATTGATCTTCACAATCTATAATTGGAATATGTTCTTAACATCTTAGGGAGAATTTTGTACCAAGTCCTGTTTAGATTAGTGGTTCAAAAGTTAGCCTTTTCTTGGCCGTGTGCCATGCTGTTTTTCAGCCTTTGTTTGCCGAGCGGTCAGACCGCCCTGACCGGTCCGACCAGTGCACTTGCGGTCAAACCGACCGAGCAGTCAGATCGCCCCTGGCCGACAGTCAGATCGGTGAGACACTGTTGTCTCGGACAATCTTTGTGATCCTTAGCCCTTGGCTTTGAGATAGCTTGCAGGCTTGAGTTTTCTTGTACATTGAGTTGCTAGTACCAGGAGGGACTTGCCATACCCAATCCTACATGCGTCATCTAGATAAAAGGAAATGTTCATGATTAAAAAAAGCGAGAGAAAGCAATGTAATTCATTCATTTGTGCACAGCAAATCAACTAAGCTTACTGCAAGGCGAAAACTAATAATACCACATGCTCATATTGTATAGGATTCAAACTTTCAGTGAAATTTCGCTCATTTCGTTGCTTTTGTTATCCTCCAAAACATGTAAGATTTGGTCAAATTTTGGCCAAAATTTTCCCCGTTTGAATTTTGCTCAAATTGTCCAAATTTTGGTTAAATTTCGTCAAAATTCAAATGACGTTTGAATATTTCGTTCAAATTTTTGAACGAGAATGAAATTTCATTCAATTCGTTCATCTTGCTACCCTCCGAGATTTTTGGCAAAACGAGATTGTGAACCCTGATTGGGAATAACTATTGCCGTATTGCATGGACCTTTAAATATATTTTATACATTGTGCATACTTCTTACACGTGTTATAACGTAGTATACATTATATCGTTTTATACATTTCTTTGGCTGTCCAGTACAGCTTCAATAGGCAACTCCTAATACACACATGCTCGGTCACTGGCGAATATTATACTACTATCCTTTTGAGAACATGTAGTCCTAAATGGCATTAATTCCTTAGCTAACACTGCACGTAGTTATTTAATTCTGCAGTATCATTTTCTTGTGTGTTTATAGATACAGCAGTTGGATATTTTGGTATACTGATTGTAGTATATATTTGATAGAGTAGCACAGTGTTTCTGCTAATTGTATACATGTTTCTTTGTAGATTGATAGACATACTTCGGTGTACTGAATATAAATACGGGATGCAGAATGCTTCCTTATATATCTTGGATTAGTCTAATCATTGCAATTCAAGACATCTTTGCACATCACTAAGGCACTAACTATAATCATTGGAATTGAAGAAACCAATCAACCTGCTGGGCTGCAAGCACAAAGAGAGCATTGGTCCCTTACCAAAGTCGGAGAATCGCTTCCGTGGGCAGTGGAGGAACTCGGCGTACTCCTGCCCTCCATCCGTCTTGTGCAGCTGCAGCACTAGAGGCCTCCTCGTCACAATCCCTAATCAAACCGACAAGAATTCGAACTAATGCCTCACGACCCAAGCCGATCGAAATCAAATGGCGCGCCAAAAAAAAAAACACGCGATGTAGCTATGGCATTACCAGATCCACGAGGCAGGAAGTCCCTCCCGACAATGCTTTCGAGCACCGACGACTTCCCCGAACTCTGGAGGCATCAGAAAAAACACAATCAAAGGGTTGAGCGTCTCGGCCAGATCTGGGCGCAGGGGCGGCGGACCTGGAAGGTAGCTAGGTAGGTGGCGGTGCGTACCTGACCGCCGACGACGGCGACGGAGGGGAGCGCCTCCCAGAGGGAGCCCTCGCCGCCGCCGCCGTGGTCGCCGAGGACGGTGCACGCGCGCTGGATCCGATTCACCAGCCCGATCAGGCTCTCCATCGTCGCCATCCCGGGCGAGGCCGCACGCGCGTAGTCACCGGCGGCTCTGTATACGGTTGCGGTGGTCGCCGGCGGCAAGCGGGAGTTGGAGGCGGTGGCGATGCAGGTGGGACCTATCAGAGTGAAAAGAAATCAAAATAGTAGCGACGGATTTGAAAAGCGGAATTTTTTGTACGGATAATCCATTTTTTATTCGAAATTACATAAATATACCCGCGGGAAATTTTTTTGCAAAAATAGGCTCCAGTCGCCTAATGGTTGGGCAACTGGAGACTTTCGCCCAACCAGACCGCGACAGCCGGAGAGTCTACGAACGGTTGGGCGATTAATTGCAATCGTCCAACCGTTGAGCGCCTTCAATATAGTCGCCGAACGGTTCGGCGACTGCGATTCAGTCGCCCAACGGTTCGGCGACTGAAGGTGGGATATAAGGCCGCGCTCGGCGACGATGAAGCGCCCCACTGTTCTTCTGTTCGGCCAGCGCAGAGAAGAGAGGGGAAAGAGGGAGAGGGAGAGGAGAAGAGAAGGGGGAGGAGGAGGAGTGCGCGTTTTTCAGGTAAGTTTTTGGTGTTATATTTTTTTGTTAGTGTAGAAGATTAGTTTAGAAAATGTAGTGTACAAAATTAGTTTTGAAATATAGTTTAGAAAATGTAGTCTAGAAAATTAGTTTAGAAAATTAGTTTAGAAATATAGTTTAGAAATATAGTTTAGAAAATTAGTTTAGAAAATGTAGTCTAGAAAATTAGTTTAGAAATATAGTTTAGAAAATTAGTTTAGAAAATATAGTCTAGAAAATTAGTTTAGAAAATGTAGTCTAGAAAATTAGTTTAGAAAATGTAGTCTAGAAAATTAGTTTAGAAATATAGTTTAGAAAATTAGTTTAGAAAATGTAGTCTAGAAAATTAGTTTAGAAAATTAGTTTAGAAAATGTAGTTTAGAAATTTAGTTTACAAATTTAATTTTCAAATTTTGTTTAGTAAATATATTTTAGAAATTTAGTTTACAAAATGTATAAACTAAATTTTGTTTACCATTTATAATGCATTATTGTACAAAAAATAGTATTTAAATGTACATGTACAAAATTTAATGTTGCAATTATTGTACAATTTAGATGTAGAAAATTTAGTGTTGAAATTTACATGTAGAAAATGTAATGTTGAAATTATTGTACAAATTTAGAT
This sequence comes from Dendrocalamus latiflorus, assembly GCA_017311315.1. Taxonomy (NCBI): domain Eukaryota; kingdom Viridiplantae; phylum Streptophyta; class Magnoliopsida; order Poales; family Poaceae; genus Dendrocalamus; species Dendrocalamus latiflorus. The sequence goes on along the minus strand of CM029612.1, from coordinate 47,135,391 downwards.
GTAGAAAATTTAGTGTTGAAATTTAGATGTAGAAAATTTAATGTTGCAATTCTTATACAAATTTAGATGTAGAACATTGAATGTTGAAATTATTGTACAAATTTTCCAGGTATGACTCGTGCTGAACGTGACTCGGAGTGGCGGTTCGCGCTGTTGGACGAGCACGTGGACCGCTCTCATCGCGCTTCCCGTCTAGTCCCGCCACCGGGGAGCACGGACGACCCGCCTCAGCTGGGAGTGGTCCGGACACGCACACCTCGCGTGGCCTGGGGACTCGATCCTCGTTGGACCGCCAGGTTTGCACTACTCCAGCGTTTAGTGCGACCGTAAGTTCGTTCCGTGCCGACCTTCACTTTATTTGCAGGCTGCGGGATGCCGGGCTACTCCCTCTTGCCCGGATGGTGCAGGCCACGGACGAGGATGGAGGCGCTGGCGCCGCTGGCGGGGACGAGGGCGGGGACGAGGCGGGCGGGGAGCGATCACGACGCTTTCCGTTCGACCGTTCCCTGCTGACGGCTTTGGTGGACCGTTGGCGGCCCGAGACGCACACTTTCCACCTCCCATTTGGGGAGATGACGCCGACCTTGCAGGATGTGTCCCTGCTCCTTGGGCTTCCGATCGCGGGAGACGCTGCCTTCCTACCGGAGGCCCCGGCCCACTGGCGCGCTGACCTGCTCGCCAGATTCCAGGGTGTCGTTCCACCGGCCGATGACCACCATGTGTTCGGAGAGGAGCAGACCCATGGGCCGACACTGAGGTGGCTCAGACAGTACCGGGTACGTGGTATATAAAATCGATCGTGTCTTCGAAGCTCTTATTTGTGGTATTACGTACTAATAACAACCTTTTTGCATTCAGGTGGAGCGCATGGTTCCGAAAGCAGACGATCACCAGGTCTCACGGCACCTGGAGGCGTACGTGCTGTGGTTGTTTGGTTGGGTGCTTTTCACCACCAGCCACGGCAACTCGGTGGATGCGCGCCTCATCGCTTATGCGAGGGCGATCGCTGACGGCGAGCCCCACCAGGTCAGCTGGGGATCGGCCGTACTTGCCGCGACGTACCGCGCGCTGTGCGATGCGTGCACGAGGATCAAGGCAAACTCGATCCTCACGGGCTATCCCCTTCTGCTGCAGTTGTGGTCGTTCGAGCGCTTAAGCGTCGGACGACCTGTGCTGGACGACATGGGTCCGTACGGGCCCCAGATGTATCCAGGGGAGGGGGAGACGTCGACCGGCCGACGATGGGTTCTATCTAGTGCCGTCGTCGAGTAAGTGTTATCACAGTCTACTATTTCTTTCTTACTGACGATCGTCAATTTAAACAACTTGTCTTTCTTGCAGGTACAGTTCGCGCACGTGCAGGTCACGCGGGCGTACCGGGTCTTTGTGGAGCAGCTCGACCGCATCACATCCGACGACGTGCGCTGGGAGCCGTACGCTGATACGGCAGTGCAGGCCCGTGCTCCTGCCGGTCTGTCCTCACTTTGCTGGCGTGACAGGGCTTTCTGGCTCACCCGCCGGAAGCTCGTGTACCTCATCTACGTGGAGGACTACGCACCCTAGCGGGTGACGCGGCAGTTCGGGCTACGGCAGCCGGTTCAGTACCAGTCGGACCATCGCTTCCGCGGCACGTGCACGGGTGAGTAATCGTTTGTGGTAAATATGTACATACTTACTACTGCGTTCGCAAGTATCTCACATTACGTAATGGTTCTATACGCAGGCACAGCGCGAAGGGAGTGAAAAGAGGCACGGACTGGTCGTAGAAGATGCATCCCTGGGTCGAGCAGTGGGAGGGTGCGCTCGACGACCGAGTGGAGGAGGACCGCCCGTACGACAGCACGGAGTACGCGGAGTACCTTCGCTGGTACCAGCCACAGACCCGTACCAGGCTCGTATATGTGGTAGACCCGTCTGCCACACACGTCGCCGCTCCGACGGACACGTACCCCGCGCACTTCGCGCGCGACGCTCACCTCGCGGTACGTTACATGTCATTTCAAAGATTCCCGAATGGTAATGTCGTTTCGATAATCGACCATTTCATGTCTTTGTGTCCAGGCTGACGTCGGTTCTGCCCTATGTGCCGACTCCGGCACAGTACTTGAGAGGCTCACCAGTGGTGGGCAGCTGACCCATGAGGAGGGCGTCAGCTTTGCGCGTCGGATGCACGAGGGGTGTAGACGTATTGTTAGCCTACTGTCCTGCACGAGGCTACCGGCGGTCTCCACGCCCACCGCTCCGCCTGCTCGTCCACCAGTGCCACCCCGACCAGCGTGGCACTACTCTGGTGCACCGACGTGGACACGTCCTCCACCGCCTCACCCGGAGCAGCCAGGGGGTTCAGCCTGGGCAGGGCCTCCTACACCGGTTCACTTCACGCCTCCTACGCACACCCCTGTCTTCCCCACGCAGGGGGTGTACGCCTCCTCCATGGCGCCAGCTACGGGTACGCAGAGGGTCTTATATCGTGTTTATCCGAAGACGACATGCAACGAACTAACGATATTAATATTGCAGGTACTTACCAGCAGCACGGCGTCTCCCCAGGCCCGGACGATGTGGACCAGTTTTTCGCGGAGTGGCTTACAAAATTCACAAAATTTAAAACAATCACGGGGGCTACATGCAGTCGCCTAACGGGATGGCGACTGCATGTTAGTCGCCTAACGGGATGATGACTACCCTTAAGTCACCGAACGGTAGAGCGACTTAATGCAGTCGCTCTACTGTGCAGCGAGATATATTGTGTCGCGGTCTGGTTGGGCGAAATTCTCCAGTCGCCCAACCATTAGGCGACTGGAGCCTATTTTTGCAAAAAAAATTCCCGCGGGTATATTTATGTAATTTCGAATAAAAAATGGATTATCCGTACAAAAAATTCTGAAAAGCGAGGGTCATGTAGTTTTGTGAGGAGGTGGTGGGGAGAGCTGAGTTGGGTGGACCCGGTCTTCGAAGGCCGTGGTGGGCCGGGAGGAGGTGAGTGAGTGGCTGCGAATGGGGATACGAGGAATTGTGGGGTCGGGACTGCAGTGGGGTGTGGAAAACTGCAGGTGGGCCCAGGTGAGTGCCTGACGTTTGAACGCGCGGAGGATGTGTGGGAAGGGTGGATTTGGATGGACCGGGACCATGGAACGGAAGCCGTTGGATCTCAGCTTTTGTGTGGGAGGTGGGGTCAGCTCCGTCCGACCACTGGGTGGGACCCCGTCTGGTGCTTGACGCGTGAGCAGCACTAACCTCGGGGCCGAGAGCGTGCGCCTAGAGTGTGCTCGAAATTATGCTAAGATACATCTTCAAATACATTTTCTAGCAAATCAAACAAGCAACCAATCACAACCCATTCCAATGTTCTATTTGATTTTAACAAATGAAGGGTAAACATTTATTATTGGAGCTTCTCTCCTATTTTTATTGCTACATGCTCATTTCATCCCTCTCGGTTGTTGTTGTTATGTGCCTCTACTTGCCTCTTCGCCACGCACACGTCCCTTGGCCATCGCCCCCCTCTGCCCGCGGCCACGTCGTTGGCTGCCGCGGTGCCTCAGCAATTCGCCGCGATCTAGACAGTCGTGCGTCCGCACCCTAAGTCTTGAACCTCCATGGTGCCTCGCCGTTCTCTAGGATGTCACGAACCACTGCGCCTCCCTGGCCACAATCTGCCTTAGCGCTCACCTCCGGACCTGGTAGTCGCTCACTTTTGTCGCTCTGGCCGTTGCTGGTTAGTGGTCTAAGGTTAAGAGGTGGAGGTGGAGCATGGGGCACGGGGACTAGAGCAGTGGCGAAATCAGAATTTAGTTACGCTTCAGACTTAATGGTGAAATAATCTGAATTTTCTATGCTAGACTATAAAAATGTCATTCTAGGTTACGTTAAATTTATCTAGACTACACACTAGCTATTTTTTATACCTTGGAATCAGAATTTAGTTACGCTTCAGACTTAATGGTGAAATAATCTGAATTTTCTAGGCTAGACTATAAAAATGTTATCTAGGTTACGTTAAATTTATCTAGACTACACACTAGCTATTTTTTTATACCTTGGACTGAAATCTATCTCGTCCACCGTCGAGGAATCGATGCTACTTCACTGCTCGGTGTCTGTCTCCTGTAGGATATCCCATCAGGTTTGCTACTGCCTGCTGTGTTGATCACTCCGTGAGTAAAGGCCCAACTCGACGCTAAAGACCAATGCGCGAGGAAGAACGTGCAACACCCATGCTTGTCTTCTACCTCACCGGTGAGCACTAGGACAGGCGCAGAGGGGGTTTCTGACCAATGTGGGCTCGTCCGAACAGTAACTCCGCCCCTGCCCTGAAGAAAATCTCAAATGTAACGCTTGCACAAGCCAAGAGCTGTGCAACACTCCAATAGCGTCATGACTAGAGATGGCAATGAGTACCCGGAACCCGATACCCGGTGGGTTTTTACTCTATTAGGGCATGGATCTGAGTCAATTTTCTAACCTATGGGTCTTTTAATGGGCAAAAAGCCCAACCCATCGAGTCTGCCGGGTTCGGATACGTTCCTATAGTACCCAAACCCGTAAACCCATGGGTAATATAAACCCGATCCATAGGAGTTATAAACCCAGGCTCCCAGGCAAACCAACCCAGCCCATAGCAGCCCATTAGCCCCAATGCCCCATAGCAGTTGATGTCTCTCTTTTTGGTTTTAACTGAGTTGTGAACTGTGAACTTGTAATGAACTTGCCGTATGCTGATATGCTATGCCAGTGAACTATGAACTGAGAATTGATGGAGTGAACTAGTGATGTGCATTGTGGATTTGTCGTTGCTTGTTTCATGCATAATAGCATATAAATTGAACTTATTGTTGACTTGCTAAGCAATGCACTGTCTGCAATCTGCACAGCTGTTGTCGGGCACGGCGCAACCCGTGGGTACCCGTTACCCGAGTAGGCATGGGTCTGGGCAAAAATCTGCACCCGTCACGGGCATGGGTTTTTAGCGGGCACGCCCAACTTTCATGGGCACGGGTTTGGGATAGCAAAACCCAGCGGGTTTGTGTCTGTTGTCATCTCTAGTCATGACACATGGAAAGGCAAGGCCAACAAAGGATGGAATGTCAAAGGTGTAGGATCAAGGATACCGACTAGAGGGGGGGTGAATAGGAGGTTTTTAAACTTTTCTTGATCACTTAATTAATTCTTCACAATTTGATTGACAAAGATGTAAAGCAAATAATCCTATGCAATTCTAGTTGATAATTTTCCCAACTTAGCTCTAAACAATTAAATGATCACAAAGAAGCAAATAAACAAGAGCTAAAGCGACAAGAGACACAACCGATATTTTACCGTGGTGATCGGAAACTTGCCGGTTTCCCCTAGTCCACGTTGAGGTAAGCCCGGACGAATCGGACCGGCTCCCCAAGTTGAGCCAAGCACCTCGATCACTAATGTAGCTCTTCCCCGCTCCGGGTAGGCGAGCTCCAACCTTCAGAATTTTCGGGTCTCCTCACAATCTTCTTGAGAAGATCACCGAATCAACCTCCACCGGATCGTCCAAGTGCCGGCAAGCACTAAGAGTAATAAATCCCGGTGTTCGCTTGAAAGCAAACCTAGTGCCAAATGAATTTGCAATTGAAATCTAGCACTAAATGCTCAACCACCTCACTTTGATGTGCAAAGGAAGAATTGAGGTGAAATGAATGCTCTAGGGCTTAAGAATTGTGCAATTTAGTCTCTCACTATGCCCTGGTGCAGTGGTGGGGGTATTTATAGCCTCCACCAACCAAACTAGCCGTTTGGCACAATTTCCCGCAAAAATCAGCATAAGCGGTACTACCGCCCTTCTTGAGGCCGGTACTACCGCTCCCAAATCTTGCGTCAGAACGGCTCTGTCAGACGTGAGCAGTGACCGTTGGATTTGGCGGCGCGGTACTACCGCTGTTGTAATTTGCGGTACTACCGTTCTCCGGTAGTTCCGCACAGTCGGCGCGGTACTACCGCTCTGGCCAAAATCCGAAAGGTCCTCCGAAAGTCGCTCTCTGGAAATTACACACCGCTCTGGCTCCGGATCTACCGGACTCCGGAAGTACCGCTCTGGGTGCGGTACTACCGCTCCATGCGGTAGTACCGGCGTTGAAAAACCCAGTACTTCCGGTCTGGTTAAAAATCCGAAGTCGCTCGGGAATGCTTTCTGGAAAAAGCGTACCGCTCGAACTTCCGGTTCTTCCGGGATCCGGAAGTACCGCTTGAGATGCGGTACTACCGCTTGCAGCGGTAGTACCGACGTTGAAACGACCGGTACTTCCGTTCCACAGAGATCCAACCGAGTTCGAGGGGTGCTCTCTGGAAAAAGCGTTCCGCTCCAAAAACGGAGCTACCGCTCTGCGGTACTACCGCATTTGAGCACGGTACTACCGCTTTCCGGTAGTACCGACGTTAAAATACGCGGTACTACCGCTCTTCCAGTCAGAGCACAAACTCAGTTTCTAAATTGATTTTTCATGAATGCAAGATTCAAAAGATCCTCCAAATGGCACTAGATTTATGCTCTCAAGATATTTGCCGAAATCCCTCTTGATGGTACGATCATCTAACCTATAATCCGGTCTTCCACCATTCACCTAAGACCGGTAAAATTCAAAAGGGGTCCTACTCTAAGTATACCTTTGTCTTGAGCCAATTTAATCTTCACACGCATCCTTGGGCTTGCATCTTGTCACTCATGTATGGACTAACCCTTCACATACTTCATAAAACACGTTAGTCCCATATTCGCATAATGTCATTAATTACCAAAATCATTTTTAGGGGCCTAGATGCTTTCAATCTCCCCCTTTTTGGTAATTGATGACAACCCGAAATTTGAAAGACGAAAGATTGAATATATCAATTTGTTTGACAACAAGTTGTATATTCTATGTGGACTTTAAATGAACTAATAGTTCTCATGCAATAAGATTTGCTTAGATAAAATGAACTATTTTCATTTTAGAGTCCAAGAAGGAATGTGACTCCCCCTAAACATGTGCATGGATAAAGATTGCAACAATTCATACAGACGCACAAGACAAAGTTATGATATCAAATGAGAGTAGATAGACAACTCAGCAATGAAAAACACCATGTACGAATAACAACAGAGGCACTCATGATCATAAAGATTCATTTGCATTTAGGAATTAAAAAGATCAGTCAATACATCCAAACATAGCATAAGTTCATTATTACATTAAAGACAATCCAACTGTCTCCAAGAGACCAAAAATAAGTCTAGCCCCAATCCTATCCCTTTCTCCCCCTTTGGCATCAAGTACCAAAAAGAGATCAACCATGAGAAGGTGAAGGAGGATTATTGAGAGCAGTACGACGACGGCGACCATAGCGACGAGGAGATGGATGATGCTCGAGATCTGCAACTCGGCCGTCTAACGAGGTCAACCTGCTGTCAATGGAGTCTAAACGCTCATCCACCCTATCCATCCTAGAGTTGATAGAAGAAAAACCCTCAAGCATAGAGGAGTAGATCTGCTGGAGAGTGGGCTGGCCAGGCTCCTGTGACTGAGCAGCTGCTCCTGCTCTTCCTCCTGCTGCTGCTGAGGATGAGCCTGCTCCTGCTACGGGATCCGCAGAGCGACGGCCACGAAGACCAGTGGGAATAGGAGGCTCTGGTCGTGGCTTGTATCGCTTATGCACTCCACCTCGTCCTCCACGAAAATGAAACTTGGTTTCGATTAGAGCCATGATGTAGGGCGCATAGTAAATGCGTTTGTGCCGATCGTTCTTGGAGGCAAATATCTCCCGCATGATCACATCCACAACATCAAACTTTTCCCCTTTCATGATGGAGTCTATGATGTTCCAAACAGGACCTCTGATGGCATCATAATTACCACTCTTAGGAAGTATAGTGTGGTTGATGATGCGATTGACGAGAGCAGGAATTGGATGGAGGCCAGTGGTTTTACCAAGTACAAACTGCTCAGCCGGGTTGTAGAAAGGATACATGGCATGGATGTCAAAAGCAGGCTTGTTATGGATCTTCTCATAAGCACTCAGTTCTGCTCTTATGGCCAATTCAAATTCGTGCTTGGTGGCATCCAATCTTGTGCATACTGTCATCCATCTCATGTGCTGAAGATCAGGAGAAACATGCACTGTGGCGTAGAACTGACGAATCATCTCCTCATTATAATCTCGTTTCAAAGCCACAACTTCATAAAGTCCTGCCTCCCGGAAGAGTCTGTATGTCCCATCATACTTGTCAATGCCGTCGATGTGATCCCAGTCAACATATTTGTGAACTGCAAACTGGCGATCAGAACCATACATCTCATCAAACACCTTCTCCTGAAACTTGGTGTGAAATTTTGGATTGATGGAGTTGGAGGGCAGCAAGTACTGGTTGGTGTGTCGAAGGCGAGCGTACTCATCGGGCGAGATTTTCTTGAGATCAATCTCAAGATCCTCTCTGTCGGCAAGATCCTCCTCAGAAGGTTCCATGGGGGAACTCTCGCGCAAGGATTGCTCAGACTCGGTCTCAGACTCTGACTCGGGCTCTGGACGAGGAGCTTTGCCCTTGTCTTGGGCAGCCTTCTGCACGGTCTCAGATGAAGGAAGAGCGGGAGTTTCAGAAGAATCCCCTGAACGATAGGACTTTTTGCTTGCGGCTCTTGTTCTAGGCATCTAGAAACAAGGAGAATAGATTATGAGATTTGAGGAAATATAGCCAAGTTAGATTGAAAAGAAATGAATTTGATTTGCTAAACTGTCAGGCAGAAACGGTAGTACCGCCATTCTGGGCCGGTAGTACCGCTCAGCGGTAGTACCGCTCCAGTCGGGCGGTAGTTCCGCTTCCTGCCAGATTCTAGGGTTTGGGAAATGCGATTGGATCTTTGGTGTTTTCTTGGATTGAATCCATGGAATAGGCTTGTATATATCCTTAAACACCAAATGTACTCTATTTCCCTAGAAATAATTAGCAAAACCAATTTGCATTTCAATTTAACCTAAAGAAAAAAAACTTAGGTTTCAAAATGAAGATCAAAAAGAGGCTTTGATCCGAAGTACCTTGAGGATCGAAGGAGTTGAACCCTTTGGAGTTGATTTGATGTAAAGAAACGAGGAAAATGCCGCTAGATTTGTGGATCTAGAGGCGGTTTTTGGAGAGTTTTTGTGGGAGAGGGAGAGAGAGGGTACGGGCTTGAGCGGAAGAGGAGAGGAAGTACCGGAGATGGGGGCCAACAGAGGAAAACCCTCGGGTTTGAGCGGTTGCTCCCCCTTAAATGCAGGTCCGGTAGTACCGCAGATACGGCCGGTAGTACCGCTAAACGGTAGTACCGCTTCCTCGGCCGGAAGTACCGCTTACCGGAAGTACCGCAGGAGACAGCGGTAGTTCCGCAGATTCTGGGACTTCACAGAATTTGAACTTTTAGACTTTAGATGCAAATGATCCCTAGCTTTTGCAACCACCTATAGTTAATAAGGATCATTATGCATTAATTAGAGCAAAGTATTATATTTTAAATAATTTTACTTCTCTCCTTTTTAAAAATCAAATCCCCTTTTTACAATAGTACAAGTATAAACAACTTTTCAAGCTTCCTCAAATGAGCATGCATTTAAATTTACCATTACATTTATGCAACATTTGAGTAATCCAAGACATTTAACTCACTCCTAAGCTTACAAAAACGGTTTTCATCCAATGGTTTGGTGAAGATATCCGCTAATTGGTCTTCGGTCCGGATGTGGATAATGCAAATATCTCCCTTACTAACATGGTCCCTCAAGAAATGGTGGCGTATATCTATATGCTTGGTTCTTGAATGTTGGACCGGGTTGTTGGATATTTTCACGGCACTTTCATTGTCACACAATAAAGGCACTTTATCAAAGTTTATTCCATAATCCAATAATGTTTGTCTCATCCACAATAATTGAGCACAACAACTCCCGGCGGAAACATATTCGGCTTCGGCGGTGGAGAGTGCTATGGAGTTTTGTTTCTTTGAGGACCAAGATACTAGAGATCTACCTAGAAATTGACAATTTCCCGAAGTGCTTTTTCTATCCACTTTGCAACCCGCATAATCGGAATCTGAATATCCAATTAAATCGAATTTAGCACCTTTGGGATACCAAAGCCCTATATTTTGGGAGTGTTTCAAATATCTCAAGATTCTCTTTACGGCTTTTAAATGACACTCTTTTGGTGAAGCTTGAAAACGAGCACACATGCATACACTAAACATGATATCGGGCCTAGATGCGGTAAGATAAAGCAAGCTACCAATCATGGATCTATAAAGCTTTAAATCTACCGACTTACCTCCTTCGTCGAGGTCTAGATGCCCGTTGGTTGCCATTGGTGTCTTGATGGGTTTTGCATCTTCCATGCCAAACTTCTTGAAAAGATCTTTAGTATACTTTGTTTGGCTTACAAATGTCCCATCTTTGTGTTGTTTAATTTGGAGTCCAAGAAAATAGCTTAATTCTCCTATCATGGACATCTCAAACTCCCTAGACATCATATCACCAAATTCTTTGCAAAAATCTTGGTTAGTAGACCCAAATATAATGTCATCAACATAAATTTGACACACAAAGAAATCATCACCAATGATTTTTGTGAATAAAGTTGTATCTACTTTACCAATTTTAAAACCCTTCGAAACAAGAAAATTTCTAAGACGTTCATACCAAGCTCTAGGAGCTTGTTTCAAACCATACAATGTCTTTGAAAGTTTATAAACATGATTTGGGTATTTAGAATCTTCAAACCCCGGAGGTTGTTCAACAAATACAAGTTCGGAGATTGTTCCATTTAAGAAGGCACTTTTAACATCCATTTGAAATAATTTAATATCAAAGCTAGATGCAAATGCAAGCAAGATTCTGATTGACTCAAGTCTAGCAACGGGTGCAAATGTCTCATCATAATCTAACCCTTCGACTTGAGTATACCCTTGAGCTACTAACCTTGCTTTGTTTCTTACCACAATCCCGTTTTCATCTTGTTTGTTCCGGAAGACCCATTTGGTGCCAATCACATTATGTTCTTCGGGTCTTTCCACCAAGGTCCATACTTCATTTTGCGCAAAGTTATTCAATTCTTCGTGCATTGCATTTACCCAATCCGGATCATCTAGAGCTTCATCTACAAGCTTAGGCTCAAGAGAAGAAACAAAAGAGTAATGTTCACAAAATGAAGCTACTCTAGAGCGAGTTTGAACACCCTTACTCACGTCACCCAGTATTTGATCTATTGGATGATCCTTGGCTATTGCATTGTGAATCTTGATGTTATTTTGTTGTTGATCCTTTTGTTCATCTTCAACAACTTGAATATCACTTGAAGTAGACGATGTGGGTGGCACTACTTGTCTTGATGAGCTTGGTGAAGATGGATCTTCTTTTGGCTTGATGTCTCCAATTTGCATATTTTCCATAGCTTTGCGCAAGCCTTCATCACCTACATCATCCAAGTTTTCTTGCTCTTCTTGAGAGCCGTTAGTTTCATCAAATTGTACATCACATGATTCTATAACTAACCCCAAATTTTTGTTATAAACTCTATATGCTTTGCTATTTGAAGAATAACCTAATAGGAAACCTTCATCACAACGACTTTGAAATTTAGAGAGCCGAACACCTTTTCTTAGAATATAGCATTTGCAACCAAATACTCTAAAGTAAGAGATGTTCGGTTTTCTTCCAACAAGAAGCTCATAGGAGGTCTTTTTCAAGAGTCGATGTAGATAAAGGCGATTTATGGCATGACAAGCTGTGTTAATAGCTTCCGCCCAAAACTTGTCGGAAGTATTATATTCATCAAGCATTGTTCTAGCCATTTCAATTAATGTGCGATTTTTCCTTTCTACTACTCCATTTTGCTCAGGAGTGTAGGTTGTGAAAAGCTCATGCTTTATTCCAAGTTCATCACAAAAGTCTTCAATTTTTGTATTTTTGAACTCGGAACCATTGTCACTCCTAATTTTCTTTATTTTGAAATCAAATTCATTTTGGGCCCTTTTTGAAAAACTTTTAAAAATCCCGGAGGTTTCGCTTTTGTCATTTAGGAAGAAGACCCATGTATATCTAGAATAATCATCCACAATGACTAAACAATAGCTATTTCCCCCGATGCTCTTATAGGTAGTTGGCCCAAACAAATCCATATGTAAGAGCTCCAATGGCCTAGAGGTTGACATGATACTTTTGGAAAGATGAGAACTAGCGACTTGCTTTCCGGCTTGACAAGCACTACAAAGTCGATTTTTCTCAAACTTCACATCTTTCAAGCCAACAACTAAGTCATGTTTGAAAAGCTTTTTAAGTTGTACCATACCCACATGACCTAACCTTCTATGCCATAACCAACCCAAAGAAGTTTTTGCAATTAAACAAGTTTTCAAGCATGCATCATTTGAAGTAAAATCTACTAAATAAAGATTTCCAAAACGAAAACCTTTGAAAACAAGTTCATTATTATTTTCTTTTGAGAGGATCACATTTTCTTTAGAGAATGAGCAAGTTAACCCTAAATCACAAAGTTGAGCAACGGAAAGCAAGTTAAAATTTAATGTCTCAACTAAGGATACATTAGAAATGGAAAGATCATTGGATATAGCAATTTTACCCAAACCAAGTACCTTCCCTTTGCTATTGTCTCCAAAGGTGATCCTTTCATTGCTTCCGCTCTCAAAGTTTGTGAACATTTTCCGGTCTCCGGTCATGTGTTGAGTACATCCACTATCCAACACCCAATGCTTTACACCGGTTTTGTAATTTACCTACAAAAGAAAATCAAGCCTTTTTAGGTACCCAAATTTGTTTGGGTCCTTGGAGGTTAGTAACCAAGGTTTTGGGCACCCAAATGGATTTCTTCTTAGCACCCAAAATCGAGGTGCCAATAAAATGAGCAATTACATTTCCATTCTTAGATCTTTTAAGCATATAGCACGAATCATATAAGCCAATGGAATGCATATTATTTTTAGAACAATCATTTGCTACATGTCCTATATTCCGGCATTTAGTACAATACTTACCATTCTCATTTACAAACCTTGGAGGTTTGTATGCCGACTTCTTACCTTTCTTGGGAATGTACCCAAGTCCTTCCTTGTTAAAAGAACATCTTTGTCCGCTTAGCAATTTATCAAGGGTATCTTTTCCCTTGTAAGCTCTCTCTAAGCTTTTGTTCAATTTTAGAACTTGTTCTTTTAAATTCTTGTTTTCACTTACTAGTATATCATCATGGACATGAGATAAAGTATTATATGAATCAACATTGGATGAGCATGGCATGGAAAGTAAATCATCACAAGAGGTTGACATGCTAGATGTTACTTTTTCTACACTAGGCATCTCATTCAAAATATTGCAAGATGTACCAATACTAGTACTTGATTTTTCTTGATTTCCTTGGAGAAGCAAGTCATGAGCTTCCTTTAGCTCCTCATAGGATTTTTGAAGGGATATGTGTTCCCTCTTCAAAACCTTGAATTTTGACTTTTCTTTTCCAAGAAATTCATTTAGTTCAACCAACATGTCCATCAAATCATCATATGAGGGCTCATCGTCATCTAGAGTTTTTACCTTCTCCCCTTTTGCCGTCCGACCACTGGGTGGGACCCCGTCTGGTGCTTGACGCGTGAGCAGCACTAACCTCGGGGCCGAGAGCGTGCGCCTAGAGTGTGCTCGAAATTATGCTAAGATACATCTTCAAATACATTTTCTAGCAAATCAAACAAGCAACCAATCACAACCCATTCCAATGTTCTATTTGATTTTAACAAATGAAGGGTAAACATTTATTATTGGAGCTTCTCTCCTATTTTTATTGCTACATGCTCATTTCATCCCTCTCGGTTGTTGTTGTTATGTGCCTCTACTTGCCTCTTCGCCACGCACACGTCCCTTGGCCATCGCCCCCCTCTGCCCGCGGCCACGTCGTTGGCTGCCGCGGTGCCTCAGCAATTCGCCGCGATCTAGACAGTCGTGCGTCCGCACCCTAAGTCTTGAACCTCCATGGTGCCTCGCCGTTCTCTAGGATGTCACGAACCACTGCGCCTCCCTGGCCACAATCTGCCTTAGCGCTCACCTCCGGACCTGGTAGTCGCTCACTTTTGTCGCTCTGGCCGTTGCTGGTTAGTGGTCTAAGGTTAAGAGGTGGAGGTGGAGCATGGGGCACGGGGACTAGAGCAGTGGCGAAATCAGAATTTAGTTACGCTTCAGACTTAATGGTGAAATAATCTGAATTTTCTATGCTAGACTATAAAAATGTCATTCTAGGTTACGTTAAATTTATCTAGACTACACACTAGCTATTTTTTATACCTTGGAATCAGAATTTAGTTACGCTTCAGACTTAATGGTGAAATAATCTGAATTTTCTAGGCTAGACTATAAAAATGTTATCTAGGTTACGTTAAATTTATCTAGACTACACACTAGCTATTTTTTTATACCTTGGACTGAAATCTATCTCGTCCACCGTCGAGGAATCGATGCTACTTCACTGCTCGGTGTCTGTCTCCTGTAGGATATCCCATCAGGTTTGCTACTGCCTGCTGTGTTGATCACTCCGTGAGTAAAGGCCCAACTCGACGCTAAAGACCAATGCGCGAGGAAGAACGTGCAACACCCATGCTTGTCTTCTACCTCACCGGTGAGCACTAGGACAGGCGCAGAGGGGGTTTCTGACCAATGTGGGCTCGTCCGAACAGTAACTCCGCCCCTGCCCTGAAGAAAATCTCAAATGTAACGCTTGCACAAGCCAAGAGCTGTGCAACACTCCAATAGCGTCATGACTAGAGATGGCAATGAGTACCCGGAACCCGATACCCGGTGGGTTTTTACTCTATTAGGGCATGGATCTGAGTCAATTTTCTAACCTATGGGTCTTTTAATGGGCAAAAAGCCCAACCCATCGAGTCTGCCGGGTTCGGATACGTTCCTATAGTACCCAAACCCGTAAACCCATGGGTAATATAAACCCGATCCATAGGAGTTATAAACCCAGGCTCCCAGGCAAACCAACCCAGCCCATAGCAGCCCATTAGCCCCAATGCCCCATAGCAGTTGATGTCTCTCTTTTTGGTTTTAACTGAGTTGTGAACTGTGAACTTGTAATGAACTTGCCGTATGCTGATATGCTATGCCAGTGAACTATGAACTGAGAATTGATGGAGTGAACTAGTGATGTGCATTGTGGATTTGTCGTTGCTTGTTTCATGCATAATAGCATATAAATTGAACTTATTGTTGACTTGCTAAGCAATGCACTGTCTGCAATCTGCACAGCTGTTGTCGGGCACGGCGCAACCCGTGGGTACCCGTTACCCGAGTAGGCATGGGTCTGGGCAAAAATCTGCACCCGTCACGGGCATGGGTTTTTAGCGGGCACGCCCAACTTTCATGGGCACGGGTTTGGGATAGCAAAACCCAGCGGGTTTGTGTCTGTTGTCATCTCTAGTCATGACACATGGAAAGGCAAGGCCAACAAAGGATGGAATGTCAAAGGTGTAGGATCAAGGATACCGACTAGAGGGGGGGTGAATAGGAGGTTTTTAAACTTTTCTTGATCACTTAATTAATTCTTCACAATTTGATTGACAAAGATGTAAAGCAAATAATCCTATGCAATTCTAGTTGATAATTTTCCCAACTTAGCTCTAAACAATTAAATGATCACAAAGAAGCAAATAAACAAGAGCTAAAGCGACAAGAGACACAACCGATATTTTACCGTGGTGATCGGAAACTTGCCGGTTTCCCCTAGTCCACGTTGAGATAAGCCCGGACGAATCGGACCGGCTCCCCAAGTTGAGCCAAGCACCTCGATCACTAATGTAGCTCTTCCCCGCTCCGGGTAGGCGAGCTCCAACCTTCAGAATTTTCGGGTCTCCTCACAATCTTCTTGAGAAGATCACCGAATCAACCTCCACCGGATCGTCCAAGTGCCGGCAAGCACTAAGAGTAATAAATCCCGGTGTTCGCTTGAAAGCAAACCTAGTGCCAAATGAATTTGCAATTGAAATCTAGCACTAAATGCTCAACCACCTCACTTTGATGTGCAAAGGAAGAATTGAGGTGAAATGAATGCTCTAGGGCTTAAGAATTGTGCAATTTAGTCTCTCACTATGCCCTGGTGCAGTGGTGGGGGTATTTATAGCCTCCACCAACCAAACTAGCCGTTTGGCACAATTTCCCGCAAAAATCAGCATAAGCGGTACTACCGCCCTTCTTGAGGCCGGTACTACCGCTCCCAAATCTTGCGTCAGAACGGCTCTGTCAGACGTGAGCAGTGACCGTTGGATTTGGCGGCGCGGTACTACCGCCGTTGTAATTTGCGGTACTACCGTTCTCCGGTAGTTCCGCACAGTCGGCGCGGTACTACCGCTCTGGCCAAAATCCGAAAGGTCCTCCGAAAGTCGCTCTCTGGAAATTACACACCGCTCTGGCTCCGGATCTACCGGACTCCGGAAGTACCGCTCTGGGTGCGGTACTACCGCTCCATGCGGTAGTACCGGCGTTGAAAAACCCGGTACTTCCGGTCTGGTTAAAAATCCGAAGTCGCTCGGGAATGCTTTCTGGAAAAAGCGTACCGCTCGAACTTCCGGTTCTTCCGGGATCCGGAAGTACCGCTTGAGATGCGGTACTACCGCTTGCAGCGGTAGTACCGACGTTGAAACGACCGGTACTTCCGTTCCACAGAGATCCAACCGAGTTCGAGGGGTGCTCTCTGGAAAAAGCGTTCCGCTCCAAAAACGGAGCTACCGCTCTGCGGTACTACCGCATTTGAGCACGGTACTACCGCTTTCCGGTAGTACCGACGTTAAAATACGCGGTACTACCGCTCTTCCAGTCAGAGCACAAACTCAGTTTCTAAATTGATTTTTCATGAATGCAAGATTCAAAAGATCCTCCAAATGGCACTAGATTTATGCTCTCAAGATATTTGCCGAAATCCCTCTTGATGGTACGATCATCTAACCTATAATCCGGTCTTCCACCATTCACCTAAGACCGGTAAAATTCAAAAGGGGTCCTACTCTAAGTATACCTTTGTCTTGAGCCAATTTAATCTTCACACGCATCCTTGGGCTTGCATCTTGTCACTCATGTATGGACTAACCCTTCACATACTTCATAAAACACGTTAGTCCCATATTCGCATAATGTCATTAATTACCAAAATCATTTTTAGGGGCCTAGATGCTTTCAAAAGGACGTACATTTATGCCATCCTCTTCCTACTTGCCCCATTGTTGTAGCTTCCTAGGCTTTCCATACCAATTTCATCTCAATTCTCACATATTGAATAGCTAGACCAAAAATTAACAAAGAATATCATATTGACGTTACTTAATCCTCCAGTTTAAGAACACACAATCATACATCAAGATAGCTTAGATTATTGGCGAGGTTGATGCGGAGTAGCGTTCGCCCAACTGTTTGGTGCGGTTAATCTGATCTGTGGCCACTGCCGCCACCAGCAACGACGGCTGCCGTCCATTGTGCCGTCGGCTCCTCCCACCGCGCTAGCCGTCACGACTTCAAATCTCCACAGCCACCTCGTGCTCTCTCCGCCAATAGCGGGCCCAAGAATTTTAAGATGTGTATTCGAAGTTACAAAAATATTATTTAATAGAAAACATAAATATCCACAATAGCAAAAATTTAAATACAAATGTTCGTACTAAAGACAGCAACTCCAATAATATAAAGAGCTCAAATCCTAAAAAACAACATGGATGGTATATATACCTGAATAACTTTGTTATGGTACTTCTGGTTGAAATTGTGACCAATTATGTCAAAGAACCAAGTTTCTCACCCCTCCATTGAAATATACCTAGAAAGCTGTAGATGCATAAGATCAAGAAACAGAGGGTCATCTCATGGTCATGACTTGGGACAAATGATATAATAAAAGTCAATAAATAACACAGACCAATTGTTAGCATTACTTTATATAGAAACTTTTTCAAGTGATCCTGAAAAGCAGTTCAATGGCTGCAAGGATGAATGAAATCAGCTGAATCAACAACTACAATTAGCTCTAAAAATGAACATACTAGGCAGCTAAGATGTGTATGCATGCAGAGTTATAGGATTGGTTGGTTAGAGATTGCACGGAAGCTCAAGCTAATTGGTACCAAAGAAGCACAAAACAGGATGAATGGGAATATCTATTCACAATCTCAGATGACTGAATATTCCTTAGGAAATTAATAATAAAGAGTTGCATTGTTAGATGACAATAAAGAAATTAATAATAAAGAGCTATATCTTTTCTGTTAACAACTGCAACGTGTCCTCAAAGAATGCATGGTTCAGGAATTTGCTGTTAATTGAAAAAAGTATGCTGACAGTGGTAGATCAACAGCCAATCAGCCACAAGACATGTAACAGATGATCTAGAAGGATATGTAGTCAAGTAAAAAAAACTCACCAAATCAACAGACCACAGAGATAGCAGACCTAAAAAGATAAACAGAACTTGGAGTTGAGAAGGCTCAAATGCAGTTGATGTAGAGAGCCCCCCAAGAAGTGCAGCAATTTGGAGATTTCTCTCAATTGATCACAAAGTCAGATCCACGGGAGATAGAAAAGCAGAAATATCAATCCCATTTAGCTTCAGCTCATCTAATTTATAAAGTCTTTCAAGTACCTAAAAGAGATTTCAGTAGAAAAGAGATAAAGTTAGTAGGTGATCGGTTCGGCTGAAAAGCTCGTGGCTTATGACTGAAAACACTGTAGCTGGCTGAAAAAAGCACTGTAGCTGACAGAGGCTTATTTAGCATAATTAAATTTAAAAAAATTTAAAAATAAAAAAAATATGTTAGCTCATTACGTATAATACAAACAAATACGGGAAAAAAACCGGTAAAAAAGCTCAACAAGAAGCCAAAAGTTCAAAAAAAGACGAAACTTATGAATAGTGAAAAATAAGCCAGAAGCCAAAAGCCGAAGCCGAAGCCGAGTTGATCAAAACTTCATTAAACATGTCCCATACAATTCAGATCATCTCTGAACAAATCAGAACATCTCACTGCACCCTCTCTGCTTCTTTAC
Source organism: Dendrocalamus latiflorus (assembly GCA_017311315.1). Taxonomy (NCBI): domain Eukaryota; kingdom Viridiplantae; phylum Streptophyta; class Magnoliopsida; order Poales; family Poaceae; genus Dendrocalamus; species Dendrocalamus latiflorus. The sequence continues at coordinate 47,116,335 of CM029612.1, read as the reverse complement.
CAAATCAATTTAAATGCACGGAAATACTCCAATTCAGACACGAACGCGAATAATTGCAGCATCTCTCCTAAAAATAGCACGGTAGCACACCCTAGCAAGAAAAAAGAACACATTGGTCGAATCAAGAACCCAAGATAATATGGAGTAGCAAGAAAACAACCTGCCTCGCCGCCGCTCGTGGGATCTCCGAATCTGAGACTAGGATGAGCATGACTGCAGGAGCCACGCGGGGGAGACCGAAGACGGGAAGCCGGTGTTGAATATATAAGCACATGTATGTTTAATTTATTCCATAAATAAATCATGACATCATGCACGCAAAATAACAGAACCATCACAGGCATAAAAGATCTAGACATGTAAACCAGGAAACTGTACATGAACAGATCTAATACGGAGAACATGACTGTTACGTACCGATAGTTCTGTTCTGATAGGTTTGCAGATGTAGACACCGCAGGCACGGTGAGGATGACACGAAGTCGATGACGATTCGCCGAAGCCGAACGACGAGGAAGACGAGCCAGAGCTACAGCGAGCTGTCGCGCAGAGCGCTTCCCAAAAACCTTATTCGCCCTCTCCCGGTGCAGGACTTCGAAGGCGACGGTTCCGGAGACCTGCTCTCCCGAACGACAGTGCACGCCGGCGGACGGGACGGAGTAGACTACGTGGGACGGCGCAGCACAATGGATGGAGGAGGCAAAACCCTAGATTGATTTTCACATTATGCTGTATGGAGGCAGCGACTCCGTATTTATAGAAAACCAGGACGCGTGATCAAGACGCCTGCACGTTCTCCATAACTCGTAACCGAACCGGATTAGTCGCGTAACCGATCCGGATTCACCGCCACACAAAACAGCAAAAGATAAAACTGCAAAAGGAAGCCGCGTCTGCGCAAGCACCTGGAGCGGATTTTGGCGGACCATTCACGCAGGTGTCGTGCGCCCGCGCCCCCCGCCCAGCCCAGCCCGGCGAGGCGAGGCGAGCGAGCGCGCGCGTGTTATCCTCTAGTTCTCTCCCACACATGCCTCAAGTGGCTAGGAGTGCACCATTCCTTTTAAGGTGGTCTTCCTCTCCTAGAACTAGCAATATGGTACTAAAGGTCACATGCATGCCTCCTTTGCATGAGTGGGCCTTTGAGATTTAATAGGAATTATTCTTATTATATGGGCTTGGCCCACATAATCCAACAATCCCCCACCAGATCTCAAAGTTCCACAGAGATTTGCCTGAATTCCAATGTACTGTTTATATATCAGTATTTCGATGGAGACCGATTAAGGTTGAACATCCACCTAGAACTCCAAGCTACACTTACTCACAACTTGAACAATGGACTATGCCTTGAATTGCAAGTTTGGTGCAAGCAAGCTTCACTTAAAGACTTAACTGATACTAGGCCGCCAGTAGGCTACCCCTCGGTTGGAGCGTATAAGTCATACTCCTTGGTCTCTTCATGAGCTTAGTAGGAGATTACCCAAGATCTCCATAGACTGCGACTAACAGTCGGGCTCATATAGGTGTGTTCTTTCAAGAACGCTCTGAAGGATAGCGTCTTCGCTTCTAAAAGCCAATGGAACACATTGAGACCTTAGTCAACCTGCTTTGCAGTTTCTGAGAGTATTGCATCTTCACATAGAGAGGGTTGAAATTACTCTCCTCCAGTTAACTAATGGCTTGTTTTTCCCAGATCCTAATTCACGGGATCTCCGATCACATAGGTTGGGTTACTACCATAGATAACTCACATGGGTCTCATACCTATCTCCTTCGATGCACTATCTATCACATTCCGTGATAGTCCCTTTGTAAAGGGATCTGCCAGGTTTTTATCTGTTTGGATGTAATCCAAGGTTATAACTCCGGAGTTTCTCAATTTCCTGACAGACTTCAATCGTCTCTTAACATGCCTAGACGATTTCATATTATCCTTAGAACTGTTCACTTTAGCGATAACGGTTTGATTATCACAGTTCATAAGGATAGCTGACACTGGCTTTTCCACCGTAGGTAGATCCATCAATAGATCTCGTAGTCATTCTGCCTCAACAATAGCAGTGTCTAGTGCCGCAAGCTCTGCTTCCATGGTTGACCTCGTCAAAATGGTCTGTTTGCAAGACCTCCATGAAACAGCGCCACCACCAATAGTGAAAACATATCCACTAGTGGCTTTGATCTCATCAGCATCAGAGATCCAGTTGGAATCACTATAACCCTCCAGCACCGACGGGTACCCAGTATAGTGAAGTCCAAAGTTCGAGGTACCTTTCAAATAGCGCAACACTCGCTCAAGCGCCTTCCAGTGATCATCTCCTGGGTTAGATGTAAACCGGCTCAACTTGCTCACAGCAAAGGAGATGTCTGGCCTTGTTGCACTAGCTAGGTACATAACTGAGCCAATTATCTGAGAATATTCCAGCTGATTCCTAGCAATTTTCTTATTCTTACGAAGTAACACGCTAGGATCATAAGGTGTTGGAGAAGGCTTGCAGTCAGAAAAGCCAAAACGGCTCAAGACCTTTTCCACATAATGAGATTGCAAAAGTGTAATCCCATCCTCACCTCTAACCAATTTAATGTTTAGAATAACATCAGGCACTCCCAGATCTTTCATATCAAAGTTTTGAGACAAGAATGATTTGACCTCATTTATCATATTGATGTTTGTCCCAAAAATCAGAATGTCATCCACATACAAGCATAGGATAACTCCCTCACCCCCACCATAGCGATAGTATACACATTTATCTGCCTCATTGACAGCAAAGCCTGCAGATGTCAGTGTTCTATCGAACTTCTCATGCCACTGCTTAGGGGCTTGTTTCAGACCATACAAAGATTTCAACAGTTTTAACACCTTGCCTTCTTGACCTTCTACTACAAATCCATCAGGCTGTTCCATGTAAATTTCCTCATCCAGCTCTCCGTTAAGAAAAGCTGTCTTAACGTCCATTTAATGAACGAGAAGACCATGTGAGGCAGCCAAAGCAAGTAGTACTCGTATTGTGGTCAGTCTAGCAACAGGTGAGTAAGTGTCAAAAAAATCTTCGCCTTCTTTCTGAGTATAGCCCTTGGCAACAAGCCGAGCCTTGTACTTTTCAATGGTACCATCAGGCCTAAGCTTCTTTTTGAACACCCACTTGCATCCTACAGGTTTGCACCCATAAGGTCTATCTGTCATCTCCCAGGTGCCATTAGCGATAATAGAATCCATTTCACTACGGACAGCCTCCTTCCAATAGTCTGCATCAGTAGATGCATACGCTTCTGAAATAGACTTGGGAGTGTCGTCCACGAGGTACACAGTGAAATCATCACCAAAGGATTTGGATATCCTTTGTCTCTTGCTCCTTTTAGGAGCTCCACTGTCATCCTCCTCATGGACAAGTTCATGTGTATGTTCAAAAGGTTCAGGTGGTGTGATTGAACTAGGAATTATTTCAGAAGGTTGACTAGTAGTGTTATGTGTATCCTTCATTGGAAAAATATTCTCAAAGAATGTTGCATCTCGAGACTCCATAATTATACCAACATGCATGTCAGGTACCTCAGTTTTAACTATCAAAAATCTATAGGCAATGCTATGATTAGCATATCCCAGAAAGACATAATCCACAGTTTTAGGTCCAAGCTTGCGTTTCTTAGTTATTGGCACATTAACTTTCGCCAAGCACCCCCATGTACGCAAGTAAGAAAGTGATGGTCTTCTCCCAATCCATACCTCGTATGGTGTTTTGTCCTTATTAATACATAATTAGATGTTAGCAAAGCCTCCCCCCACCATGCCTTAGGTAAGCCCGCAGTGTCTAACATGGCATTCACCAAGTCAGTCAACGTGCGGTTTTTCCTTTCGGCAATCCCATTTGACTCGGGGGAATAAGGAGGCGTCCTCTCATGTATAATGCCATGTTCCTCACAAAATAAGTCAAATTCGTTTGAGAAATACTCTCCACCACGATCTGACCTAAGTCTTTTTATTTTTCTATTTAACTGGTTTTCAACTTCTGCCTTATAGATTTTAAAATAGTCTAAAGCCTCATCTTTCGTTTTCAATAAATACACATAACAGAACCTAGTTGCATCATCAATCAATGTCATGAAATATCGTTTTCCACCCTTCGTCAACACGCCATTCATCTCAGAAAGATCTGAATGCAGGAGTTCTAGTGATGCCAAGTTTCTCTCCTCGGCAGCCTTGTGAGGGTTACGAGGTTGCTTTGATTGCACACAGCTATGGCATTTAGAACCTTTGGTGATGGAAACGTTTGGAATTAAATTCATACTGGAAAGCCGAGACATCAAACCAAAATTAATATGACATAGACGTGAGTGCCAAACATTAGCCTCATCATCCACACTGCCACAAATATGGTTCACAGTCTTATTGCAGAAATCTGAAAGGGAAAAACGGAACAAGCCTCCGCACTCATAGCCTTTACCAATAAAATGTTCATGTTTAGACACGACTACTTTACTAGACTCAAATACCAACTTAAGCCCGTCTCTACATAAACGGGAGCCACTAATGAGATTCTTGTCTATAGAAGGGACATGCTGCACGTTCTTCAGTTGCACGATCTTTCCCGAAGTAAACTTCAGATCTACCGTGCCAACACCATGAACAGTAGCATGTGACCCATTCCCCATTAGGACGGAGGAATCCCGGGCGACCTGATAAGAAGAAAACAACAAAATATCAGCACACACATGTATATTAGCTCCTGTATCAATCCACCAATTGGTAGATTGACTAACTGAAAGAACAGTAGGTAAATTACCATACCCAGTCCCATCTCCAGTCTTGCCAATGGTCATGTTGACAGACTTAGAAGTCTGTCCTACAGGTGCCTTCTTTCCTTTGCGTTGTGGGCACTTCTTGGCCATGTGACCAGGCTCACCGCACACAAAGCAAGTTCTATCATCCTGATTGTTGTTGTTCTTCTTCTTCTTGAAGTTGGTTGTATGTTGGGCTTTGACAAATTTCCCTTTGTTCTTGTTTGAGGGTTTCTGTACCACATTGGCACTAGACTGCCCTCCATCACCCTTAGACACAGCGTCCTTTTCCCGAGCTTTCTCCTCAATTTCAAGAGACCCAATCAGATTCTCAACAGAGTACTCTTGTCTCTTGTGTTTGAGTGTTGTTCCGAAATTCCTCCATGAAGAAGGTAATTTCGCAATAATACATCTAGCCACAAACTTGTCGGGTAAGGCACACTTCAGAAGTTCGAGTTCCTTGGCAATGGCCTGTATCTCATGAGTCTGGTCTACTACAGAACGGTTATCAACCATCTTGTAGTCATGAAATTGCTCCATGACATACATGTCATTGCTGGCATCAGTAGCACTGTATTTGGAATTCAGTGCATCCCATAACTCCTTCGCGTCTGTCATGTGCATATACACCTCGCACAGACGGTCAGCAAGAACACTAAGAATGCATCCAACAAAGAGAGTAGTGGCAGTCTCGAATTCTTTCTGCTTTTCAGCATCAAGAACACCTTCAGGCTTGCCATTACTAACCCAGAATACATTCATAGCAGTAAGCCACAGAGTGACCCTGATCTGCCATCTCTTAAAGTGCACACCGGAGAACTTATCCGGCCTCAGTGCATCGGCAAATCCAGCCATAGTAAAACCACAGTGCCTACAATAAGGTTTTTGGATTGTTGAATATATAAGCACATGTAGGTTTAATTTATTCCATAAATAAATCATGACATCATGCACGCAAAATAACAGAACCATCACAGGCATAAAAGATCTAAACATGTAAACCAGGAAACTGTACATGAACAGATCTAATACGGAGAACATGACTGTTACGTACCGATGGTTCTGTTCTGATAGGTTTGCAGATGTAGACGCCGCAGGCACGGTGAGGATGACATGAAGTCGATGACGATTCGCCGAAGCCGAACGACGAGGAAGACGAGCCAGAGCTACAGCGAGCAGTCGCGCAGAGCGCTTCCCAAAAACCTTATTCGCCCTCTCCCGGTGCAGGACTTCGAAGGCGACGGTTCCGGAGACCTGCTCTCCCGAACGACAGTGCACGCCGGCGGACGGGACAGAGTAGACTACGTGGGACGGCGCAGCACAATGGATGGAGGAGGCAAAACCCTAGATTGATTTTCACATTATGCTGTATGGAGGCAGCGACTCCGTATTTATAGAAAACCAGGACGCGTGATCAAGACGTCTGCACGTTCTCCATAACTCGTAACCGAACCGGATTAGTCGCGTAACCGATCCGGATTCACCGCCACACAAAACAGCAAAAGATAAAACTGCAAAAGGAAGCCGCGTCTGCGCAAGCACCTGGAGCGGATTTTGGCGGACCATTCACGCAGGTGCCATGCGCTCGCGCCCCCCGCCCCGCCCCGCCCTGCCCAGCCCGGCCCGGCGTGGCGAGGCGAGCGAGCGCGCGCGTGTTATCCTCTAGTTCTCTCCCACACATGCCTCAAGTGGCTAGGAGTGCACCATTCCTTTTAAGGTGGTCTTCCTCTCCTAGAACTAGCAATATGGTACTAAAGGTCACATGCATGCCTCCTTTGCATGAGTGGGCCTTTGAGATTTAATAGGAATTATTCTTATTATATGGGCTTGGCCCACATAATCCAACAGCCGGAGGGAGGATGAACCTGTGTCCTGCGCCGGTGCACCACAGAGAGGAGCTAGAGGGTCTGACCGTCTGAGAGAGGGGAAAATTGGATTTTTGCCAGCCGAAACATTGGGCTTCGCAGTTTTGCCATCTCAAACATTGGTTTCGCAAATATGCCATCCAAAACATGTGCTTCTTGATTTCTTTGCCATTTTCTCTATTTCTCTCCTTTTTCTCTTTTTCTCTTGGACTCAGCGGACAGTATTGCCCCTACTAGGCAAATCCACGTACTGGAACCGAATCGACAAGTTCCTCTCGCCGCTGCGCCTTCGTCGAGACACTTCGACTCCCGTCGCTTGCCCCCGCCGCCCGGAGGATCGCCGACCACCCAACCCCATGGAGGACGGCCGCCGGGCTCAGCCCGGCTCGGCCGATGATCCCCTGCCGCCCGATCCTCCCCCGCCTCTTCCCGACGCCGCGCCCCCTCCGCTTGATGCGCCGGCTCCCATGAAGGACGACTGCCAAGCGCAGCCCCGCCCGGCCGATGCTCCCCCGCCTCTTCCCGATGTCCCCGATGTCGCGCCCCATCCGCTCGATGCGTCAGCTTCCATCATCATGCCCCCTCCGCTCGACGCGCCGGCGTCGGTCCTGCAACATGACGAGACCATGGTGCCCGATGATGAAGTATGCAAATTTGGAGATTCGAAATACCTCCACTCTCTGTCTAGAAGTCTAGAACTAGGAGCGCACGGCTTACTATTGTTGACTGCACCTTGAAGAACAAAGTTGTGCAGATCCTAGGGGCATGCAGGCGGCAAGCTCCCAGCGGCCAGAGAGCATGCACGTACGCGTGCAATTGCTTAGGGGCAATACTGTCCTTTCCGGTGGCTGAGTCCAGGAGAAAAAGAGAAAAAGGAGAGAAATAGAGAAAATGGCAAAGAAATCAAGAAGCACATGTTTTGAGTGGCATATTTGCGAAATCAGTGTTTGGGATGGCAAAACTGCGAAGCCCAATGTTTTGGCTGGCAAAAATCCAATTTTCTCGAGAGAGAGTGAGAGGAGAGTTGCGGCCTGCCTGAGAGAGACGCTGCTGAGTGCTAACTCGAGCCATATTTCTCCTTGGGATGGCCACTGGGGAATGGGCCAATGGCCATTCGGCCACTCGGCCTGGGCGGCTGGAGCGCTGGGCCACGGTTGGTTCGGCTGTCCAGCGCCAAGTTGAGCCCGAGAGAGGGAAATACGACGATTTAAGTCTAATTACTAATACACATATGTATTGCATCTTGTATATAGTGAATTTTTCATCAAAAGTTTTAGATATTCAGTTGAATATCTTTGAATTACTGTAGATCCATCCTTACTCTCCGCCATCGCATCGTGTAGAGAAAAAGATTTGCGCCTTGATTGTGGCTATGGAGGAAAAGAAATCGTGCAGACAAACTAAGAAAGGGGAATCGGTTTGATGAAGAGGATGGCAAAAACGCACTATTCAATTTTACCACTTAAATGCTAGCATAACACTAAACTAGCCCATTATTTTTAAGTTATCTGAGCATACATTCACAGGCATGTTGTTTAACGGCTTCTAAAAGCGACTTTTGGCTTTTGCTACAATACTTAACTTTCAAACTGAGTATTTTTTCAAGACGGGGTCTACAAGTTAATTATAGTACACATTAAAAACATAACATCTGTATCAACTAAAATCACAAGCATCATCTCTATCTATAATCTCTGTCGTAAATAGCTAAAATTCAAAAATTTCGGTCAAAAACCATAAGCCACAGCCATATCAAGGGCCTGTTTGGGAGAGCTCCACCAGCTCCAGATCCACCTAGATCCACCAGATTCACCTGGATCCACCGTGGAGCAGCTCCATCGTGGATCTGGGATTCGTCAAAGTGTTTGGTACAGCTCCACCTCCCTCTCTATCTCACTTCCACCTGGGCCCCACGCGTCAGGGGCAAAATGAAAAAAAAAGAATTACACATAGGCCCAAAACTTGTTCCTATCCTCCTTTCCCCATTCGGCCATCCGCTGATGTTATTCCGCCGGAAGCGGCGGAGCCGGCGGTGCTGACGCGGCAGCGGCGGCGTTGGCCTCGGCGACGGACTTGAGCTTCTGGAGGTTGAGCCTGACGACGGCGCGTGTCCTCCTCGGTGTTGCCCTCGGGGACGTCGACGACGTAGGACTCGAGGACGACGGTGCAGATCTCGGCGGGCGCGGCGAGCTCGAAGACGGTGGTGACGGATCGGTAGTTGTGCAGGCGGTGCTCGCCGCCGGTGATGGTGAAGCCGAAGGCCCTGCGCGCGTCGTCGAGGAGATCGAGGCGCTCGGTGCTGGTGCTGGCGGGGAGGCCGGAGATGACGCTGACCTCGCGGAGGCGCCCAGGGCGGAGGTCGTCGCCGGCTTCGGGGTCCGGTCGGAGGGAGCAGCTGCGGATGAAGTGCTTGTAGACCTGGGGGCAGTCGAAACGGCGGACGACGGCCCAGACGGCGGCGGGTGGCGCGTGGATGCGCTGCGCGAGGAGGGAGGAGCATTGTCCTGGCCCCACGGCGTAGCGGTGGTGCGCCTCCACCGTGGGCTGCAGCTGCGCGTACTCCGCCGCCGTTAGGCCCAGCCCCGCAAGCACCTCCGCCGCCGCAGGTTGCTCCATCGCCGCAGCCACAGCTAACGCCGCGATTCGATTGGATTCGACGCGACGCAGTGGGAGAGCAGGAGTTGAGGCTTGGGAGCGAGGTGAGGTGGTGATGGCGATTTGGGGAGGGAGGGAGCTCGAGTATGAGCTCCGTGAAGAGGAGGAGGCGGAGCAGCGGCCGTGAAGAGGGGGTGGAGACGGCGCGGCGGCCAGCCAGGGAGGACGGCGCAGCGACGAGAAATAAAAAGAACGAACGGTTTTTTGGTGTGTAATCAGTGGCATGGTGGGTAATTTTCCCCAACTCCACCAACTTGAGTTTGGTGGAGCACCCCTTGAGGTGCTCCATAGATTTGGTGGATCTGGAGCCAGATCCATGGTTTTGGTGGAGCAGATCCACGGTGGAGCTGCTGGAGCTAGAACTGTTTGGCTTGGAAAAGTGAATCCGGATCTGTTTTTTGTGAATCTGGAGCTGGTGGAGCTCTCCCAAACAGGCCCCAAATAGACCCATGGTTAGATTGGCCTCCCTCTGTATTTGCATGCAAGCTCCGCCCCTTCGTGCAATCAAGAGTGTGTTTGTAGAGCTTACTTTTCCTTAAGAAAGGGCCTTTCGGATAACCTAGTGGAAAGGGGCTTCATCTTCTTCACAAAAAAATGCCTCGAAACTTGCTCGAGGAACCTAAAAGATCACATCCCTTTGGTAAACCTTAGGCCATGTTCGGCCGATCTTCATGTCTAGATTTTGGGCTATATAATCTGACTTCACCAAAAACTAGCTCTAGGTGAAGTTAGAGCCAAGAAAATTGTTAGGCCCAAATCCGTGCTTCAGCTCCTCAATACCATGGCTTTTCGGTTCTGCCCCCATCCACCCCTGAGAAAATTAATCATTTGCCACTTTGAAGAGTGGGCTTCGTAAAATTGCCACTTTCAAAATTGGCTTCGCAAAAATACCATGCAGTACATTTACCTCTTGATTACCATACCATTTGATCCATTTAACTCATTTAATATTTTTTTTTCTAATTTCAGGAGCTGAAAAAGACATTTCTACCCTGCTAAGTTTTGCAATTATGGTTGTAACCTTCATCACGGTCACCATCCCGAACGCCTTCGCGAACTTGACGGCGACGTGCCCGAGCCCGCCGAGGCCGAGCACGCCGATGTGCTTGCCCGGCTCGCACAGCCCGTGGTGCTTCATGGGCGCGTACACTGTTATCCCGGCGCAGAGCAGCGGCGCGCCGCTGTCGAGGGGCAGGCTGTCCGGGAACCGGATGACGAAGCGCTCGCTCACGACGACCAGGTCGGAGTAGCCCCCGTAGGTGGTGGTGCCGTCCCTGTCGAGGGAGTTGTAGGTGAAGACGATCTTGGAGCAGTAGTTCTCGGACCCCTCCTTGCAGCTCTCGCAGGACTGGCAGGTGTTGACCATGCACCCGACGCCGACCTTGTCGCCCACCTTGAACTTCTGCACATTCTTGCCGACCTCATTGATCAGCCCAACGATCTCGTGTCTGCATTTTTGTACCACTATTACTTGTGTTTTCAGAGCAACCAGCAGTTACAAACTTATAATTGTTGAATGAAGTTGAGACTTAGAGTATTCACATGCCTCTTGTTTGGCATGATATTGTCAGATTCAGTGACAGTTCAGCCTAGTTCAAGGCAAGCATGCTATGACGTGAACACATCCATAATTGCTGAAGTAATAAGAACGCGTACCCGGCAACAACTGGGTAGATGGCGTTTCTCCACTCGTTCTTGATGGTGTGCAGGTCAGAGTGGCATATCCCACAGTACAGTACCTTTATAGCGACATCGTCATCTCCAGTGTGCCATAATTGCAAAACTTAGCAAGGGTAGAAAGGTCTTTTCCAGCCCCTGAAATTAGAGAAAAAATATTAAATGAGTTAAATGGCTCAAATGGCATGGTAATCAAGAGGTAAATGTACTGCATGGCATTTTTGCGAAGCCAATTTTGAAAATGGCAATTTTACGAAGCTCACTCTTCAAAATGGCAAATGATCAATTTTCTCTCCACCCCTTGCTTCACTCTTTTTTTGCTTCCCCAAATATGGGCAACAACGGAAGGGCATTTGGTAATTTCCTTGCACATAGCCTCCTAGGGCCGGTGAAGTTGGCCTTGGGCAGCTCCAAGGTCCGAGTACAAAGGCAGCTCCGGCTCTGCCATGCTCCAGCTTCGATAATTGTTAAGAGCCCAGTGCATTCGGCCAGCTAGCCCGTGCTTGAACCAACAAGCTCAAAGCTGGAGCGAAACTGGCCTGGAACTTCTGTAGATGTCTCACCCACGATGCTCGATAAGCACACCCAGTGAGTGGATACATGCATTGGCAGTCTTCAATAAAACATGCATTTCTTTTTTCAGATCTTTTTCGCACGTCTAACAAAATGTTTGGAACTGTTACATCTCCCCATACTGTGTTGACTTAAGCGTAACAATCTACAGTAGTGGACCATCCAACCACCTCACGCTCTACCCAGCTACTCATTGCAGATCCGAGAAAAATCAACACCAATATACCACCCAACTGTCGCAGTGTCCCACTCCAATTTTTCATCACTCGATGAGTTGATTCACGTCTTCACGAATAAGGTCCAATACACACATTTACTTTTGATTAGGCACCTGTTACTTTACTTGGGGTGTGTTTGGTTCGTGGATGAAGATTGTATTGTATATCCTGACTGAGTGGATGCAGGCTGAGTGGAATCGTATTTCAGAAAAAGAAGATGTTTGGTGAGGTTGCATGAGCGGATGCAAAAAAAACTGAGATGCTGTTTGGTTGCCTGTATGAGCGGATGCAGTCTACCAAACCTGAGAGGCTGACACGTGGGACCGCATAAGATACACTGCATCAACCCATCCAGGATGACCAGTGAAGCTCATTTTGAGCGTATCCACCCATCCAGGATGAGGGCGTATTTTTGCATCCGCTCATGCAGGCTGCATCCACTCATACAGGCAACCAAACATGCTCTTTCTTAGATTATACGGATCCACCCAGCCAGGACGAAGGAGATTCAGGCAACCAAACACACCCTTGAGAACTGTTGCTGTAAGAAAGGACCAGAATGAGCCATCAAATTATAAGAACAATGCAGCTTAACATTCTTGGACTACAAAATTATTATTATCCGGGAATTCTTGGTAATTTGTCCTTACACCCGAGAAATTTAGGCCCATAAGCACAACACAAATACACTACATATTCTAACAAGTCAACAAACGGCACACTAACAATTCTACATACATAGATACGTACGGCTTTATTCCAACAGAAGAAGCAAGGTATGATGGAATATTTCCTTTGTAAGCCTCACCAATTTATGGGGGGAAAGGGAGATTAACCATTGGTTTGATTCGATGAGTCAGCGGCATCAGATCTTTGGGTCACGCAAGAGGAGCCGATATATCTCATTGTTCAACTCGGACATGTACTCGTACCCAAGATTCTCAGCGCGACTTCTGAATTCATCCAGGTCTTCCGGTGGCACTTGTATGCCAACTAATACATTTGCTCCGGTTTCACCCTGCAAAAGAGAATTAGCTCATTGAATGTGTATATATTTGTAGCTCTTTTCAGTGGTCCGAAAAGGATAATTTTGCATTGTTTGGCCACACTAATGTGACCAACATATGAGTCCTAGGCGTTGCATATTCATTTGCAGTGCTATTTTTTATTCATTTTCCACCTTTCAAGGTAGCTGGCAATAAGATGATAATTTCATAAAAGACGACTATCACAAGAACGCTACTGACACAACTCAAATCACATACCTGTGCACGGTAATGGAAAAGGCTGATATTCCAGCGTGGGCTGAATGCATCCAAAAATTTCATAAGAGCACCAGGCCTTTCTGGGAAAATGAACCGGTAAACAAGTTCGTCTTTTATTTCTGACCTGCCACCAATCTGCAAATCGATAGAAAGGAATGGTCAGATAAGATAGCTGCATATTTGAATACCAAATGGCCCAAAGGAAATTAAAAATAACAGATTGGCTAATTCAACTCTTTGAGGTGTACAAAATTAACATGAACATTTATACGCCATCTATATTTCTGCAGGTAATTATTTATATTTGCAAATTAATACCAAAACTGCAATTCAATCCTCAGCGACATTTGCAGTAACATGGAAAAACTAAGGATCAGACATCTGATCTGTTGGACGCTTGTAACACTGCACAAGTTCAGACTGATTGCTGCAGTAATTGTATTGCAAATATTGCAATATAACTTTTGTTCTGCAACTTTCCTGTATTGAAACATTTTCTTATAATTACAGCAACACTTCAACTGAACTGTTACAAGTTGCAACAAGCGCCCTTGAGTATATATGAACAACATATAAATATTTGTCTAGGAGTATGGCCTTGTCTACTTGTTCCTGCTACTCAATTACTCATGATTCACACTATACCCCGATTTCCAGAATGAGCACAGCGATAGAGAAGACAAAAAGGGTAATAATGGAAATAGGTTACAGAGCAAAGTTAATAGGTGCACATATTAATAAACGAGTTTAATGAAGTTTGCAATGTTATGATCAAGGATGCTTAGAAGGAAAACAAGAGAGCTGATTATATCCATTCAGCTCAAATTTACTCAAACCTTATTTTACTTGAGAACAGTTTGCGAAATAATCCTAGCCTGCTAGGCGCCTGAGATGTATATCCGAGGATTATTCATCATGTAACCTTAATGTGCTAATGGCTATGAGCCTATGAGACATGAGTGTGGCAGAAAAATGAAACTTACAAAGTATCTTAGGTGGTCCTTTGCCAAATCGCTGTCAGTAAGGTTCACAGTCTTTAGTTCTGAAGATTCCATTCGTTCCACCATTTCTCTAAGCTCGTCATCAGTGTAGATGCCAACACTGCAATACAAAACAACCAACATATATATTAACTTGGAGAATGTAAAAAAATGGTCATTCTTTTCTACATATGAATATCCATAAATAAAAGGTCCAGACAAAATACTCAACAAAGTATATGCCAGTAAACAAGCATGAATACTGATTATATTATAGCTCACGTACCTGTAAAGAACAAGGGCATCTTTTGTGTTGGAATCATATCTGTATTTGAATTCAGTAATATTCATCCGGCCAACCTGCAGAATGAGAAGTCACAAGAAAAGAAATGGAATATAAACTACTCTGTATTGGTAGAAATATCACGAGACTTACCTGTTCGGCAAACCTTTTGAAGCTTCCCTGCTCCTCCGGCAAAAATGTAGCTAATACTGCTTCTCGTTTTCTACCAACATCAGCAAGCTCAGTTACTAGTCTAAGTCGATCAAAGTTCATATTTGCTCCACTAGTTATTGCAACCACAGTTTCCCCTTTCAAACCATAGTATTTGCAGTAAGCTTCAGCCCCTGCCAAGGCAAGGGCACCAGCAGGTTCAAGGATACTTCTTTTCTCCTCAAACATATCCTGCACCCATGAAGAAAAATATTTTCAGCACAAGTAATATATTAGGGACAGAACGTATGCAGCAATGCAGCATACATAGTGCAGAACATGAGAGTAGTAGGATAGAAATAGAACAAAGTTCTTTGATGCATAAATTTCTAGCATCCTTTCAGCAATATCAACAGGATACCTATGCATAGTAACTTAAGGAAATTGCATTAGATAAACACCAATACCCATAACAAGTACTGAAAGCTAGATAACTAGGTCACTGCAGCACAATATGTCCACTAGAGAGTGCTTTAAACATGTAACTTTAGAAAATTTTCAATTGGTAGATTATATTGCCAGACCATTGGAGTGCAAAATATTTATGCAAGAAAGTAGATATTTTTTTTTCTTTTTCTTGAACATTGTATCCTGAGCTTCAAGTGAGTTTAGCTGACGAAAATAGGTCAGCGTTCAATCATGCACCCATTTCATATATTAAGGAAAAGCAGACACATAATAAATTGACAAGACACACAATAAATTGACAACTCTCACCTTTATTGAAGCACAAATAGCATCTCGACTGACCAGGACAATGCCATCTACAAGTTCTCGGCACAAACGAAATGTTTCCTCCCCTACAACTTTGACAGCTACACCATCAGCAAACCCTCCAACATGCTCTAACATGACCCTCTGACCATGACACAAGGACAATGCCATGGCATTTGCATCTGAGGGCTCCACTCCAATTATTTTTACCTGTACCAGAATTGTTGTAAAACATACAAGAAAATGACACCTGGACTGAAGTATCCCAATGTAATGAAAAGGATGTATTGGGTTCAATCTGGAGAAGGCTTACTATTAGGTGATTGTCTAATAAACAATTCAACATCCAAAATGCACTTAAAATTAGGGCCATTCTCCTTGATGGCATTTACAAAGAAACTTGTCGTCTTTATGTGTAAGATATTTTATTAAAACAAGTCTAAAATTTGAAATATAACCTCTGGGCGGACCCGTTTTACATAAGCAGCAATTCCAGCAATTAATCCACCACCTCCCACAGGTACAAATATTGCATGCAATGGGCCTTGCAATTGGCGAACAATTTCCATGCCAATAGTTCCTTGTCCAGTGATAACATCAGGATGGTCAAAAGGTGGTATGAATGTGCGGCCTTCCTGCTCACACCGTAGTTTTGCATATGATTGAGCTTCGTCATATGAGTCTCCCTTGAGAACAACTGTTGCACCTAATCTCTCCACTGATCGCCACTGGATTAAGGTAATAGGTTTACTAGTTGGTGACGATGAAGTAAAATATATCATATGAAAGGACAGATGTAAGGTAATGGCATCGAAAGTTCAATAACCTTGATTTCTGGTGTTGTCACAGGCATGACGACAACAGCATCGCAGCCCAGTCTTTGGGCAGAAAGAGCAACTCCCTGGGCATGGTTTCCGGCAGAGGAGCAGATGACTCCCCTTGCCAACTGCTCGTGAGAGAGCTTTGCCATCATATTATATGCACCTCTCAACTTGAATGAGAATACCTATGCATGAAGCAAACAAAATTTGTCTACCCATATAAATTGTCAACAACACATAACAAAAAAATGAAAAAAGTGGTACAGAGTTGTACTTTTCAGTCAACTTAAAACTAAGCATTTTGGCACTAAAAACAATTAAGCAAGAGGAAATTATGAACTATACTATATATCAAACATATGTATAGAGAGATAAAAGTCCTTAAATCTCTCCATACCGTTAGATCAATGAGAATAACACTAGAAGACCAGATGCATCAGATTGGACGCAAACTTTCACAGGCCCTAAATCATGCAGCTGTTCACAAACTCGCTAACATATTAAGCTCACAACAGAAGAGATTTCAAAGAAACCGAAGTGCCTAAACTTAAGGACTTCACATTCCTCAAAAAAATATATATTCCATCACCAAAAGCACCAAGCAACCCCTAATGAAAACAAATACCCTATCGAACAAAATCCATTCGTCTCAAAATGTCAGCACATGACATCGGAACACAAGTCCAAATAGAACTGAAACCATTTTAAGGCCCTGCAAACAAAACGTCCAAATAGGTTCCTAAGCTCCAAGAAAAGGCTTTCAAAATCAAACCTTTTTAGCAAAATCCACACACACATAAAAAATCAAAAGCGTAAGATATCTTTAAAAAGTCAATTATCCTTGAGAAAGTTTGACAATAACACGTCAAAGCTAAGGTGGAAAAAGAAAGAGAATATCCCAGTACCTATCCCAGAATCGAGAGAATCCCAGACTTTGTGTGGTAGTTGCTTCGAGGAGAAGCACTGTGAAGGCCAGTGAGTGGTAATTGAGAAAATTGTTCGATACCGAGTGGAAAAGTGGTTTGCGAAACAATGACGGTGGCTTAATATGGTTTAGGTCACGTCTTAGAGGGTGGAACATCTTATCAAGCTATTGGAAGTATGTGGAGATTGTGCTTTGAAAAGTATACAAGTGTGTGTAAGTGTAAAACTCATTTATGTGTGGGTTATCGGATTTCTCCATTTGTAATTTGTTGTATCCACTAAGAGTTGTTGTTTGTTAGGGTTTGGTCGTAGGTGATGAGCTTTTACTATATAAGCCCTTGTGTGTTGAGAGATGACAGGTCCCTTAGGGTTGGAGAGAGTGAAGTTAGGGTTTTCTTGTGTTGTAAACTTTGTGTCTACTCTAGGGTTAAAGCTCTGTTCCCCATGAGGAAGTAGATGTCAAATATTCCTTTCCAAGTAAAATGAACATTCAAACTTCGTCCAAGCGAGTTGTGCCATAGATTCCTCCTTATGCTTTTGATTCGCTTGGTTTTTTTGGTTGGATTTCATCTCCTCTTGATCTCTCTATGTGCCAAGGACGTGTAAGAGGTGAAGATATCTCTTGAAGAATAGATCATATCCATCTAGACACTTTCTATGGAAAGTTCTTGTGATTGCTCGGTTTTGCTTAAGAGGAGTGATTTGGGGTTTTGATGTTGAGTGCATTTTGGCTTAAATTCGTGTTGTACTATGATATATGAGAACACATCCAAAATCATCTAGGTCATCAAGGACTCACAAGGAAGAGCAGATCGAGGTTTATCTTTTTTACCTAGTTTGGTGCAACCTTCCTTATTTTGAATAAAGGTCAGAACTTTGATATTGATTTTCACGATCCATAATTGAAATAAGTTCCTGACATCCTAAGAAGAATTTGTACCAAATTTCATCCTATTTGGATAAGTGGTTTAAGAGTTAGCATTTTTTTTTGTTGTGCCATGCTGATTTTCAGCTTGTGATTCAGCGAGCGGTCAAACACGCCATGACCGGTCCGAGCAGTGACACTTATGGTCGGACCGGCCCAGCGGTCCAACCACCCAGGCTGGCGGTCTCAGGAGATCTCTGTGATCCTTGGTTCTTAGCCTTGGATAGCTCGTAGGCCTGAGTTTTCTGCTACATTGAGTTGCTAATACTAGAGAAAGATTTTAAGGACTCATTCACCCTCCTCTTCCTCGCCATATCCAATCCTACACAAATTAATCCCAACACAAAAATGGCAGAATAAATAACGAGAGGGCTGTGAGATTGATGATTACGGGCTGCAGGTCCTCGCGCTTGATCCAGAGGTTGACCCCGAGGCGCTCCGAGAGCTTCGTGGCGAGCTGCAGCGGCGACTCGATGGCGACGTCGTACACCTTGGACGAGAGCACGCTCGTCAGGTACTCCATCGCGCCGTGCCCGTCCGCGTCGCCAGCCCCCTCCCCCTCCGCCGCCGCCCCAAGCTTCCGCGCGCCCACGAGGGCCCCGCTCGCGTGTTGCAGCGACTCGGGCACCACCCGCATCAACGGCGCCAGCGCCGCCTCCGGGGACGAGGCCGCCGTCGTCGCGGCGGCGGACGCGGCAACGCGGGAGGGCGGCCTGCATCCGCGCGCGGCGGCGAAGGAGACCATCGAGGCAGCGGTGGCAGCGGCGGCGGCGGCGGCCGCCATGGTATTTGGGTTGGCTTTGGGGTGGAGAGGGAGAAGGGGGATGGTTTCGCCGAAATGCGTCATTGAGTCACACAGGTGGGATATCATGTGGCCGGGTGGATGGGGTCCGCCGCGAGGCGTCCGTTTCTGCGTGCGCGCGCCGGAGAATGTTTAGCACGAGAATCCACTTCATATCTCGCCCTGTGCCACTCTTTTTTTTCAAATCTAGACTTCTTGCGTCTAAATTTAGCTCTGTTCTTTTTTCTTCCAAAAATATTTTTTTACGGTAACTATCTATTAAATGAAGTATCTTTTTAAAGTGAGATCTATTAGTCAATTGTAGTATACACTGTAGTGATTTCATTTATATAGGCCGAAATCACGCGCGAGACTCTCTTTAAATTTCTCTACAAGATGTTGCTATTTATAAACCAAAATCAAAAACCAATATGAACCTTTATATTCCTGGCCCTCTTCATAGAATTTTTTTATTTGGCTCTATAGTGCCACGTTAATTTCAAAATTAGCACTATGTGGCGCGCAATTACAAATTTATCCCCCTTACTGAACGTAGAAGAACCAAACACCGACGCATGGCTCATATCGCGCCATCGACCGTTGCAGCAACCGGGCACCGCCGGTGAGCATGACACAGGCTGACCCGGTGTGGCAGGCGGCGGGACCATGCCACCCAACTGCGGCAAGGGCCAGGAGAGGTGCTGCGCTAGGGAGGAGTCAAACTAAGGGAAAGCCTGCACCGAGATTCGTAGGTAGAACATTAGAGATCCGCTGGATTTTTTAGGCCTTTGCCAATTCTCGATTGGAAGTGGGAAGAAATTGGCATGGACTTTATAACCGGACTTCCCAGAATATAGTCTAGTTATGATTCTTTATGGGTAGTGATAGGTCGTCTGTCTAAGGTAACTCACTTTATATCAGTCAAGACTACCTATTCTAAAGGAAAATTAGCAGAGCTATACATGTCCAGAATTGTATGCCTACATGGAGTCCCTAAGAAGATCGTGTCAGATCAAGGAAGCTAGTTTACCTCCCAATTATGGTAGAAGCTTCATGAAGAGTTATGGAGTAAGGTTAACTTCAGCACCACTTACCACCCTCAGACTGATGGTCAGACTGAGTGAGTCAATCAAGTGGTATAGGACATGTTGAGAGCTTGTGCGTTAGATTTTGAAGATAGTTGGGATCATGCCCTATCCTATGCTGAGTTCTTCTACAACAATAGCTACCAAGCCAGTCTCCGAATGGCCCATTTTGAGGTCATGTACGGAAGGAAGTGCAGAACGCCACTGTTATGGGATCGACCAGAAGAGTCTTAAGACCTCAGATCTAATTTGCTCCAAGACTCTGAAGAGAAAGTTAGGAACATCAAGGATAGATTAAAGATAGCCCGGTCCCGACAAAAGAGCTATCCTGACAATCATCACCAAGAGTTGACCTTTGAAGTGGGTGACTTTGTTTGCCCCAGGGGTATCCCCACTTAGAGGAGTTAAGAGGTTTCAACCCAATGGAAAGATTGCACTGAGGTTTGTGAGACCATTCAAGATCTCGAGCCGTAGAGGAGAAGCCACATATCAATTGGAGTTGCCATCAACCATGGCCGGAGTACACAACGTCTTCCATGTATCCCAATTTAAAAAGTGTCTTCGAGTACCTATAGAGCAAGCGGCACTTGAGACCCTTGATCTTCAAGAGGACCTCACCTATAGGGAGTATCCAATCAAGATCCTTGAGACAACAGAACATCAAACCAGGAGGAAGATCTTCCATTTCTGCGAGGTGCAATGGAACAACCATTCAATGGATGAAGCCACCTGGAAACGGCAGGACAACCTGAAGACTAACCATCCCCACCTCTTTTGCTAGCCTATCCAAATCTCAAGGTTGAGATTTTCTTAAGGGGTGTAGGTTTGTGACATCCCAAAATTTTAATTTAATTAGATTTTTATGAACTTTCTTTCTTCCTTTAATTTAAGTTATTTTTATTTTTTTTATTTAGTTCCTTGTGAATTCTAGATTTTTTGAGAATTTTTGGGATTTATTTGGAATTTTATGCTATTTTCTAGGCCTTTAGTTGTTTTTGGGAGTTCTAAAATTCAAAGATGATTTTTAAAAATCTCTTTCCTCTCCCGGGGGTTACCACGTGGTCAACTCCGATCCTTCCCTACAGCCACTCGGCACCATCTTCCTGCACCGTGCCTTCCCTATGCACAACGGCTGGATTTGCTCCCCTTGACCACGCGGAAGCCACCCTGCTCGCCTCTCTCTCCTCCCTCCTCTGCCTCATCGCCAGGTGGGCCCTTCCTCTTCTTCCTCCTCCCTCTCCCTCTCTTCTCCCTTGCACGAGTGCCGCTGCTTAGCCATTGCGCCAGCCTGCCCTTCCTGCTGTCTCCTTCGCTCACGCATGTCGCCCTCTCTCCCTTATTCTTCCGCCACACTCCACACGCTCGAATTCCCCCTCTCCCGATGCCACTTCTGCCATATCCTCTTTGCTCCCGCCACTGACGCCACCATCCTCGGTAAGCAGTTAGCTTGCCGTTGCACCGTGTTCCTCTATAAATACCCCCCGAGCTCCCCTCCATGTCAGTCCACCTCTCCCCACCTCACTCCGACGAGCCATCACTATAGTTCCGTTCATCTCCAAACCTCGGCATCCCCTCCATTGGCTTCCCTGTGTTGATGTCAACCTCGCCCATGCTTCCTCTGCCCCGAACCACCACCGGAGCACCATCTCGCCAGAGGTTCAAACCGCGCCGCCACCTCTTCTCGCCATCAGCCTTCTCTGATCATCTCCACGCCCTGCGCAAGGTACTGGCTAGTTTGCCTTAATGCCCACTTGCTTTTTTGAGCAACACCGCCCTTCGTCAAGCGCCGAAATGCCGGCGAGTCCTCAGTTCCCGTGCGCACCACCGACCAGCGAGCCACGTCGGCACTCAAGCTGACATGGCTTTACACTCAAGCAACAATTTGCATCTATTTATTGTATTCTTTCAAACTTGGCTTTACACTCAAATAATCCTATTATACCTTCACTTGTTATATTACATTAATAATGCATATTTCCCATGTAACTTACAGAGTACATTTTTGTGCTCACTATTGCTTAATTCTATTACTCAGAGAAGGACGATTCTGACTACGGTGAGGCCCAAGACGAGTAGCCGCGTGTTATTGTCATTTGCATGTGGGCAGGCTTGTTGGGCTTCTTCGCTTTGTTTATTGTCTTCCTTGTTATTTATCTTTATTTGGTCCATGGGTCGTGGAAATGTAAAACCTGGCCATAAGGCCCGTACTCTTTTAATTAATAAAGTTAGTCATTATGCATGATATATACCCCTGTTATTACTGTGTGCACTAGCTTTTGCTGGACTAGTGCAGTTGACACAGAGGATTCGGAGGTGTTGTTTCTGGGTCTAATAGACCGAAAACGACTGTAATGGCTATTTTTCTAGCTGTTACAGAGGAGGGTGGTACAACCGACCATTAGTTGGCGATAGTATCGACCCTAGCTGTTTTTGCTTAAATCTTGTTCCAATGGCTAGTTTTATCTATGTGGGCTGTAAATACCCACCATGGCCGGTTGGGATCTAGGTTGATGCATCTCACTCTCTTCTTTTGAGCTAATGTGAGCTTTTTCTATCAATTGTGCATGTGTTGCTTCTAGAGGTGGATTGAGTATCCATGTTATGCATGTGTTGCATTTGGTGAGAGTTAAGCAATTGGCTTGGCTTATTACTCTTGGAGGTTGCTGACTCCTAGACGGTATTGGAGGTGATCTTCTCAAGAATCTTATGAGAAGTTCCATGTGTTGTGAAGATTGAAGCTCATTTATCCGAAACAGGAAAGAGTTACCACTAGTGAAATTAAGGTGTTTGACTTAATTCATAGAGTCAGTTCAATTCATTGAGGTTTACCTTAACGTGGACTAGGGGAGATCAGCTAGTCTCCGAACACTACAATAAAAAGAGACTGTGTTAATTGTGGTTTGCTTACTTGTACTCATTTACATTCTTGCAATTTACATTTCTAGAACTATGTCGATACTTGTCACACTAGGATTGCTAACCTTGACATTGACTTAGTTTGTTGGCGCACTTAGTTAAAACCAGATGATTTAGGTCTTAATTGAGTAAAATCAATTTGCTTTACGCTTCCTCACATAAACTATGTTCATTTCAGTTTCATCTTCTAGCTTATGGCTTATTTTTCACTATTCATAAATTTCGTTTTTTTCGAACTTTTGGCTTTTTTGAGCTTTTTTGCCGGTTTTTTTCCCGTATTCGTTTATGTTGTCCGTGATGAGCTAGCATATTTTTTCTATTTTTAATTTTTTTAAATTTAATTACGCCAAATAAGTCACCTCCAGCCGCAGTGAAATTTCAGCCGCTACAGTGCACTTTCAACCATAAGCCATAGCTTTTCAGCCCAACCGAGCGGGGCCTTAGTCAAATGGAATTTAAAAAGTGCATATTGACCCCCCTCTAGCTGACCTCCACGTCCCTTACATACATACTCAACGTCAGTGCACAGAATGCCACGAACTACACCGCTCCCACCAACTTCTTCACCTACCTCATCTCCACTATTGTCTATCTCAATATCCCCCTCATCATCGGATTGCATTCCATCCATAGGCCCTCAAATATTCATGACAGTCAATATGGGTTGCCCACCATCTTCCTACGCCTTCGTTTGGTTGAAAATTCTAAGCACGTCTCCTTACATCTCCATCATCTCGACCGACACCAAGTTCTGCCACACCACCACCAGCCCTACCAACAACAGTTCCATTTGACAACACCATCCAACCATAGCACTTCCACACTACCACTCCCATCAGTCTCACCCGTACTTGATGATTCCCCCTCTCCACAAACTGCACATGCACTACCAACCTCCTATATATCGTCGTACTAGGATTGCTTGCAATCTCTATGTACTACCCATACGGCACTACCTGTCACCTTCACGAGCTCCCAAAAAACTCCCTCGAACCTCCAACCACTGTGGCAGTCACCCCTTGATGACAAGCTTCTTCATGCCTATCTCCTGTCAAATGCACTCTGTACATACCTTCTAAACTCAAGCAGGCTCATGTCTTTTAGACCCAGAGTTTGAATCACGATCTATTCGCAATTTGTTAGGTCTACTCCGTATGACCCATCCTGTACAACACCCTGCCTATAGAACACGAACCCCGTCGGACATCACATACCTACCACTAATGCAAACGGAATCCACTTAATTCCGACAATGCTAAATAGAACAAAACATAACAAAAATAGCCATGCATATCTGCATAACTAAACCAATTTATCATATGGACATATACATATATGTATGTATATATATACATATATAGGATGCTAAAATGGGACATATATATCATTTTCTTCCATCATTTTCTGCACTTTTTAATCTTACCAAAGTAGTGCAAGTAGTATATATTGTCTGCAATTCAATTAATTCGTATGGTTAAAACAATTTTAAAATAGAGATATCTACTACATCAGTCAATATTATATTGTTGCCTACATAATAATTTTATCAAATAATATCATGCATATCATTATCTCGACTAAGACGTTGTTATCATGGCTAATTAACAATATCATCAAATAAACTAAACATGGTTACCTAACACATTCTACAATATCAAAGCAACCATTATGCTAATTACATGCTAATGACAAATTAAGTACACTACTTGCATGCGGATGAAACATACCACTTTTTGAAGCTCTTCGTCAGATCTACACTTTTCACCACTACCAAATATTCTAAATTCTAGTAAAACCACGTCAAAATCAATCTGAATATCTCTTTTCCTCTCTTCTCCATTTCTTCTGTCTGTCATTCTCTCTGTCGACCGAGCGCAGCAACAACGAAAATGACAAGGACGAGTGGAGGATGATAGGGAGCGACAAATTTATGTGCGCGGTCCCCTGGTGGCCCACCAAGCTACTACGCTTAGGCACCACGTCAGGAGAGAGCTATTGTGTTAGGGCACCGTGGTAGGAGCCGCTAAGCTCAGGCAGCGCGGCAGGTTGGTGTGGCCCGCCGCTTGCCGTGCTGGACCGACATGCTGTGGTAGGTAGCATGGCACATGACATGTGTCGCCTGCTGCGGGAGTGAGGCAAAAATGCAAATTTAAGTGTGAGGAGGTTAGATTTGAAAAAAAAGAATGCTAGGGATCAGATATGCAATAGATTCTTAACACAAGCTGGGTACTTAGCAGTCGGCGCTCGACACTAGCTCGGCTCAGGCTCAGAATGACCACAACCCACGGATTACTAGACTAGGGATGCAAGAGAAGCTTGAGTCATACTGTGAAGTTGCGCTCAAGATTTTCTCGCATTTTTATCTGATTGCATGTCGCACCCAAGTGCCCTAATTGCCATGTATAATGTTTTTAGGGGAATTACATTGTGCAGTGCTATGTCATGTAGATTGCTCAAGATTGACTTGAGTTCAAATTCGATACGGGCCAAGCTTCGGCAATTGGCACACATAAACTTGTAAGTTCATTACACAGTACAATTAGTGCACTTCCATAGTAGTCACATATCACTCTAAATTATCCATTACACATGTACAATAATATAGACAGTTGTTGTCTGTAGTACTCTTTATATCATCTCTACTACTTAAAAGGAGTTGGTGGTGGTGGTTCATCTCACCCGTAATTCATCTGCCATCCAACCACCCTCTCGCATAAATTTAGCACCGACAGGTGGCCCTAGCTAGCAATCCCTCTGGCAAAAACTGCGTGCCCCCTCCACTCCACTTCCCACCACATCCCCCATTCCTTCACCTGGGCGACACTACTGCCACCGCTCTAGCCCCAGTCCTCCCCTGGAATCCTCCTCCAAATTGATCCCACCGACTCGTCCTCGGCACCCACACCTCAGATGAGTCCCCCAACCACCTCATGCTTGCGGACGTCGTCCTCTCACTCCAGCCCTGCCTCATCGCAGCTACCACCATGGCGGGCGGTGCTGTCCTGACCCCATCCGTTTCCATCTACCGCTCGTTGACGTACCAGGGCGAGGTCAACCGCACCATATGCATGCCGCAGTGGCTATATACGATGGCCACCAAGACTTGTGTGGATGAGGTGCACATGTACCACCTTTGCAAGAGTGACGAGAAGAGCGACGCCGATGTTGTGCCCAGGGGGCATGACAGGAGGGCTATGGGCTGGCGTGGAGTCCCATGAAGGAGGGGTAGCTGTTGAGCGGCTCATGTGATACGAAGATTTGCCTATGGGATCTCACTACTGGGAGTGGAGCTCCGGTTCTGGATGTGCAGTAGGTGTTTGAGGTAATGCGTCGTCAGATGATCTTGCGCTCTTTCCCTTTTTCTTCATTCGTTGTATTCTTTCATCTATCATTGCGTTGTGTGTCTTAGATTGATGATCGTTAAATGTTACATAAGATGATGCGGTGGGCAATTTGATTCGTATGGCATCTCCTATTTCATTCACCAAGCAAGCTTTGCTCATTTAATCATATTGATAAAATTGGCTATGGAACAGCCATAAGCTAATACAGATATATGCGATGTCTAGAGGTCCTGAGACACCATTTTAACTTTTTACGAAAATTAGCGTGCTTAGGAGCAGACAGAGGGAATTTGAAGCATGAATTGGTTACGCTGATGTTTCTGTAGACCAATTTGATTACCTCCCCAGCCAGATGACCTTTCAATTATGCCGTTTACCAGATTGTAATGAACCTTTGGCGTCTTCCCTAAAAATGGTCGAAAGTTAAAACCATATTTGAACTCAACCAATTGCATCATTCCTGCAAATACTAGGAGCACTCAACTTATTACATTGAGAGGAAACCAAGCTCAAATTTTGTTCCCTTAATAGAAAGAAAACTCAAAAGAGATAAGCATCAATCACATCCAGTACTTTAAGATACTATTCTTTCCCCTTGCAAGCCCCCAGCCCATCACTTTATACTTCATTTTATCCAATGTCTGCCAATCTTATATGTTTAACTCTTTCATATCAATTGGCAAACCAAGATAGACACCTCAGTCTTATACTAGAAAATTTTTATATGTTATTCTTCCTCCTTTTTCAAGCCTTTTGACAACAAAATGTTTCTCTAATTTTATTCCCAAAATAGTAATTTGATCTGAGACGCCATATCGCCATACCAATGCCATGTATCAGTGCATCATAGTCTAACATATACATTTGGATTTCCATTGCAACTCAATTAAGGCCCAATGTGATGGTCATTTCATGACAGCCGACGACCGTCACCAATCATTACTACTATCATTATCATTACTACTATAAAAGAACAAGTTGGTGGTCGTACGTCCTTCTCCTCCAACTGCCCTATTCCTTCGACTTCTCACTACTTTCCATTTCTCAATCGATCAAAGCAGCCCTCTTCCATAACATAATTATTTATACATCCAACAAATTCCATTGCAACGTACAGGCGCATGACTATTTATAGAAAAAAAATCATGCAATGTGTTGTCTCTAAGTTGTCTGTACATGACCTCATAATTTCTACAGATGACATAGATGCAGCCACAAAAAACCATCTATAAAGGAAACCACAGACACGCCTGAGCGTAGTCGTCTATTGTATATTAGATGATTTTTTTTCCTTTCTTTTTATACCAAAGAAACCACAGACACGCCTGAGCATAGTCGAGATCTAAAATCAGTAGTCGTCACCTTTTAGAAAGTCATCGAAGTCTCCCTTAAAAGCTTCCTTGGTTTCCTTCTAAGCTCCTTCATAATTAAGCAAGTATGAGTACAACCATACTCGGTAAGCCACCAAAGAATATCTACATAACTACTTGACAGGATGTCAATAGAATAAGGAACGGATGTTTTATTATTACAAGTAAGAATGCATATTTGTTGGTAGAGATCTTTAAATTCGAAATAGGAAACATCATTTTTTTAAGAGAAAAGGGATTTAGCAATCTTACTTGTCATCTTAAATAATTCCAATCTTACTTACTCCTTGTTATTAGATTCACCCGGTAAACACCACTCCATTGACTGGACGCACAGCGTATCCGAAATTCTATATGTTATAGTCTATAGAGTTAACCAGTTTTACGCACAAGAAATCACAATCTCACAATGTCATATAGTAGACATGTAACATAATAGCGTGTCATCCATATTACCGTCAAAGGGAAAAATTGATGCTTCATCTTTCCCTCTATTCTGTGGTCCTCTCAAGGTAGCCATCATGTTTGACTTCCATCCAATGGCATCAGGCAACGTAAAGCTATCTCTACTCTTGTTATGAACTTCACTATCTGCTCTTCTGAATCCCACTGTCTACTCTTGTTAAAACCTATCAGCAATGTCGTTATGGTGACCAAATCAACAACAAAGCCACGCTCATCTCTCCTTCAGACCTTCACCAACTCTACTGCTTCCGCAACTTGGTCCCCCTTCCCCTCCTACCAAAACTCTCTCACCATAATGCTACATGCAATCCCATCCAACAGCTGACCTTTTTCTCCTTAGCTCGTAAAACAGCCGACACGTCGCTTCCGCCCTCCCGTTCTTGAACAGCCCATCGATCACGGTGTTGTGCGTGCTCGCCGAGCATTGGATCCCATACACCACTATTGTCTCAAAAAAAAAACACAAGCCTCATCAAGCTTCTCTGCTTTGAACAGCCCATCCAGAAGCGAATTGTACACCATGACATCCGCCCTCACCCCACAGCTCCCCCGCATCTCTTGGAGCCAGCGGGAGCGCCGGGTGGCAGAGGATGTGGAGGCGGACGGGGAGCGGCAGCGGCGCGACGGGCAGGAGCACGGGCGGGAGGTGCGGAGGTGGTTCGCGAGGTGGGTGACGAGGAGCGCATCCGTGAGGTCCGAGAGCGGCGCGGCGGCCGTGGAGAGTCGCCGGATGGGCGCGCGCGGGCGTTTTTCCCGCTGACTCTGCCGCTGCAGCGCTTCTCAGTGGTCTCGTGCGTGGCCGCGCTTTTGCGGGGTTTGTCCCCTGCCGCGGGGGGCTCTTCTTGGTGGGTTTTCCTCTCACTCCTGCCGCGAACGCCGCGCGGAGCGTACCGGCACGAAGTGAGTTCGGTGTTGCGGTCGAGCGACGCGGCCGCGCGGGCAGACGCCGAAGCAGCTCACCGACCCGCGTCGAGCGTACGCGTTCGCGGTCTCGTAAATCGTAATGGTGCAAGGCACCGATCGCCTCGGCAGAGTAGCGGTGCCGATGGCTCGTTCGTCGGTCCTCATGGTGGGCTGATCGTAGCCAGCGTAGTGCGCCGCGATTTGTGCTGCTGCGTGCTCCTGCTCTACGGAAAACGCCTGTGGGCTGGTGGGTAGGCTTCTTAAAGCTTACGTGGAGAACTAACTACCCAATGGGCCAACCCAGCTCGAGGTCCTCATGGACCAAGCGCGGTATGTAGTTTTTTGTACTGGGAAAATTCAAGCCCACAGCCTAGACAATTCAGGCATCGTCCGTACGAAACAGCATCCTTCTACGTGCGCCACAAAGGATGTGTTCGATCTTCTCAAAGAAAGAATGAAAGAAAGAAAGGATGTGTTCGATCACGTAAACGTAACGTAACATAACATCCACTGTCCAATTTAACCAGTCGTTTAGTTCAGGTCAATCTTTCGTGGCTCCAAATAGATCAGAGCAGGTTTGCAAGATCCCATGGATTTCCATTCCAAGACGGAAGAAAATTCTGTAGGGAGGACTTGACCCCCTTCCCTTAGAGCATCTTCAGCAGGAGCCCTCAAATCAATGACTCTATTTTTTATTTGAGGGCTCTCCTAACATTTGAGAGCTTGATTTTTTTGCATCTACTCCAGCAGCAGCTCTCAAATCAGGGCCCTCAAATTCATCCTAATAGACACTGCCATGTGAGACCCATTCATCATCCTAAACCAAAATTTGAGGGCTGAGGACAAAAACACAGGTTCAGCAGGGCCCCTACTCAGAGTAGGGGCCCTGCTGGACCTGTGTTTTTGTCCTCAGCCCTCAAATTTTGGTTTAGGGGCTTGTTTGAGGGCCCTACTAGAGTTGCTCTTAGGGCTCTATCTAAGATTTCACCACGTGGTAGAAGTACAAATCATAAAGCAATCTTTCTCCTACCATAATTCATCTTTTTGGCCGCACTATTGTTGTACCGTCGCCGCAGTTTCAACGCGAGGCCTGTCGCCTCCGCCGGCCGCGCGTGGGCACTGCTAGGGGCTCCACCTCGCCACCTTCTTCCTTGACCTCGACGTTCTCTGCACTACCTTCTCCTCTCGCCTGACGCAACTAGCCACCTCGAGCTCCTCTGCTCCCACTAATACCGTGGCTGAGGGTGAGGTGGCAGGAGTAGGCGGAAACTGTGCCGACGACGATGGATACGGTGTAATTCATGCCAACTACGCTGAAGGAGACGTGGTAGGCGTGGGAGGTGGGTTGCCGACAAGAGGCGTCGTATTGCCCTGGTGGGGAGTGGCATGAGTTCGTCGGGTGCACCGCTGCCATGGGACGCGAGGAGGCGGAGCGCCCACGTCTGGGACAAGCGCAACAATGGGGTGGTGGTCATGGGTTACTTCTTGATGGGCAACCATGGCAGTAAGATGGGGAGGGGATGACAGAGGAACCGATGGGGAAGGAAGGAGAATTCAGTTTTAGGGCTTTTGTTTTTGTTTTTAGAAGCAGAAGTCAATACAGACGTCCTAGTTTCTATAAGCTGTTTCTATCAGACACTACTATTCATTAGTTACTACTTTTCGCTTTCACATATTATAACTTATTTTGTATTTTATTATATCATAATTTTGTAAGTCACATAATGGTCCGAATATTATAATGATTTTTGCTGCACCGTCTTTTTTATATAATGTATTACTATTTATTAGTCACTTCTATCAAACATTACTATTTATCAACCGTAGTCAAAAGTCATTAAGTAAAAGACAATATGAACAGATAAAGATACTAAAATTACTTTGAGATATGTGTATTGCTAGATGTCAAAATCTGAGCAGAGCCCAAGAAGGTATAGTTTTAAGGCCTCCCAAGAGAGTTTGTTTCCTTCCAAGACTGTCTCACCATCGAAGATGCCCTCGTGAACTCCCATTCTCGTGAACTCCCAGTTCCAGCACCACGTCTGCATGCTTCAAACAGCGCAAATCGTACGTGCTTGATATGCCAGGGAATCCTTGCAGAGATTCAGCGCCACGTTGCTCACAAGCTAGTATCGGACTTGCATTTCGCTTCCTAGACTACGTGTCGTGTCACCAACTCACTGGGTCATGACCATGTGCGGTTCTTGCAGCAATAAAATACATCGCCCTGTACTTCATGGTTTACCAGCCAGCCCCCGTTGTCGGGTGCGTCACAACTCGTGGTGATATCAAGTCTAAGTTCTCGTTTTATTGGTTTTATTTTTTGAAATCACTATAATTTAATTTAATATTATTTTATATATAGTTTAAAAGTATTTTTAGAAGCAAGTTAATAAGCCGAGCTAGAGCAAAATTTAAATTCATTTAAAATCAACTCATTTTAATATTTAACTAATTAATAAATATAATTTAGATAAATTTAAACTGAGCTAACGAGCCTCACTAACTAATTTTTTCCCAACCCTAATCACAGCCACGTTTCGATTTCACAGTGCGTTCGTTTTCTATTAAAAATCTACAGTTGCATCCCATGATTGATCTCCGGTCTCGGTCAATCCATTGTGTTCAGTGATTCAGTTGGAGTACATGCATACTTTTCTCAGCATGCATGGAAGAAACGAAACGATGACTCATGCCGCTGATGGACGGCGTTGGCCTCTCTCTGAATCTTTTGGGTGTCTCTGGGTGCAGACCTGCAGGTGCGTGGTATTCGGACAAGCTCTGGAGGCAAAAGGACAAAGTGAAAAGAGAAGCAAAGTTGGCTATCTGTCGAATCGCTTCTAGCTTCTCACGCATGCTGGCTCTGTTTGTATCTGTCGAATCGTTTCTAGCTCCTCACACATGCAGGCTCTGTTTCTGTGCACTACAGCTCAATAGTTTTTAGTTCTAATATAAATATTTATAAAAATAAATTAAATATTGATAAGTCAATAAATAGCTTTAAAAAGACTGTTTTAATAAGAAATTTCGAAAAAAAACTACACAAAAAATTATTTCATTTATTTTTTAAAAAATAAATCATAAACTAAAAAAAAGATGCAGCCGTGGCCATTGTATCGTTGATTTAAACGAGGGCCTATCTATCCTTTTTTTGGTCTGTTGTGGCTTTTGTCATTCTGCACTCTGATGCCTCGTCAGCCTGCTTATTTGCGTGTGTGGTACCTAAAGCAGCACCGGCAAAATGCTACGCATGCATAATCACATCATCTGTAACTTATGCCAAAATTGCAGCACAAGCTTATATGCTCCAACAATGTTGGCAATTTGGTTTCATTTGAACCAACGTATATACACTTGATTATCTTAAGAGCGTCAATAAGTATAAGCAAATCCCACTACAAAAAAAACAGAGAAATTAAGGTAGCCTTTTTGAGGCTAACGATAATTATTTGACTCAAAAATATATTCCAAGACAAAACGTTAGCCTCACAATACTATTATGAGGCAAACGTTGAATGCATCTGGACCATACTCTAATCCGAGGCAAATCATTCAAATTTTGAGGCCGCTGCTTTTGCCCCTAGAACATTACAAGGCTATCTGACCATGCTTGCCTTCAAACATATTGACTATTAGAATATTTAGTACTTTAGTGATTAAAGTATTTTGCAAATAAATCATGACTACGAGAACAACATAAATACTAAACATGGGTAAAAACATAAATTGGATCGTACACATATGTCTATCATAAGCATGAACTAGCAAGATAATTAGTATTACGAACACAGAACACACATATATTCATAATGACAATCAAAGAAAACTATGGGCTACTAGATGTTACCGAAGCAAACCAAAGGACGTTGCGGAGAAGAAGGGACCGTTGCTAAGAAGATGAAGAAGTAGTCACTATAGAGAACGGCGAGCAGTCATGCGAGTTGCTTCCTAAAAACTTGATTCGCACCCTCCCGTACAGAATCGCAAGGACGATGGCTTCGGAGACCTGCTTTTCTCACGACCGATGCACGCTGGCGAAGGGACGGAGTAGGCAGTAACAGAGCTGAGGCAAAGGAACTTAGCTCGCACTTGTAATTCTCCTAAGAGAATATGAAGAGCCTCTTATAGATTTCAGAAGGAAGGAAACTTTCAATCGCCGAGGAGGAGGAGGAAGAGGCGCGGCACAAGGGTTCGGGGGAGAAGGAGGTGATAGTTGTGGGAGGTGAAGGTGAGGAGGCGGCGGTGGGCAAATGCGTTGGGGAGGTGGCGATAGGGGGATGCGACGCTGCTAGGGGAAGTGGGGGACTGCGATCAGACGCTGCCACACGGGGAAGAAATTGGTAACGGTGCTGAGGAGGAGGAGACAAGGCACAAGGGTTCAAGGGAGAGAAGGGGGCGGTTGTGGAAGGTGGAGTGGTTGCGGGAGGCGGAGGATGCGGAGGAAGAGAAGAGGGGGAGCGCGG
The DNA here is from genome assembly GCA_017311315.1 of Dendrocalamus latiflorus. Lineage (NCBI taxonomy): Eukaryota > Viridiplantae > Streptophyta > Magnoliopsida > Poales > Poaceae > Dendrocalamus > Dendrocalamus latiflorus. The sequence continues at coordinate 47,083,122 of CM029612.1, read as the reverse complement.
CCCACATGTTGGTCTGACCTTTTTTACGAGGAGCGGAAGAACTACCTATATACAGATCTGGATAGCTGATCTTTGATCAGACTGCTGAGAAGAGAGGAGGGAGAACGAACGAACGACCACTAATTTATATTTTTAAAGAGTAGAGGTGTTCTCCTGGACTAGTCCGTTGCTACAGCCTAGAAAAACTGCGAGCAGTGTCCTTGTCGGCCACTGAGGCACCGAATGAAAATGGAAAAATAAAGGAAATATTTACAGGTCGCAACAGATTTTTCAGGTAAGCGTACGTGTCGCGTTTGCTCTTTTCTATTCTCCTTCGTCTTACAGAGTTGCGGTTTCTTGACGCATGCTTATGTCGCAATTGCAATTCTACAAAGCATCGCAAACCGCATGATACATGTGTACATACGTATATACATACATCAGCGTTGTATTCTAAGGTACGACATGTACGCACTACACGAAACCACTTGCATGCGGAGATCGAAGTACGTACGCATTGAAAAAAAATTTGGTTCTTACCGATTCAATACGATCTGCTCAGTTTCTGATGGGATAAATGAAGTGATGAAAGGATAGCCAAGCGGGAGCCTCAAGGTTAGGTGTGCTTTCTCTTTTCTCTTAAAAGTTTTTGGCCTCATTTATTTAGGTTTTTAGCTTGGACTTCTCTAGAAGCTGAAATAAATATGAGGTTTCCCTAAGTGATTTTTTGATCGTGTGTTGTCTATGTCAACGTCATCGTCGTTCGCAACCGTTTTAAAAAAGTACAAATAAAAATCATCAACTGTAGTATCAAAGAAAAGTACCTTTAGACGACCGGGCCTGCTCATTTGAGTTTTTTTTGTAGCTTATAGATTATTTTTACTATTTGGTACTATAACTGGTTTATTTTATACTATAGTTGTTGATAGTTTTTTTGGCGTAATTAAATTTAAAAAAATTAAAAATAGAAAAAACTGATTTACCCATCATAAACAATGCAAAGAAATAAAAAAAAGAAAAGATAAAAAATCCAGAAAAAACTAAAAAATAAGAAAAAACAAACTTAAAAAACTAAAAGACAAGAGCAATGTTGAAGCCAAACTAAACGGGCAGAACGCTTGCCGTAGTAACTTCCTATCCCCTCTTGGCGTGGACTACCAGAGACGTACGGCCTTTTGCCCCGTCTCGATTGTTCCATGGAAAATCCAACGCTTTGAACCAAGATGGTACGAAAGCTTCAGGTTGTTCTTGCTCCATGTAAATTGAAATAGTTGTGCCTGTCAATTTTTCATTCAGCTTTTTGTCTCAGCATTCTAAATTCCCTTTTTGGAGCTTCTAAATATCATTTTAGTAGGGCAAGTTAATGGTTTGCTAGAGCACATACCTCAAAATGTTAGCTAAGAAAAATGGCTTGATCAAAATCGTATGTTTCACCTACTAATTAATGACGGAGAAATTTTGCATGACGCGTTCCAAACGGAGACTAATCGCGTGTGTCATGTCACAACCCGCCACTGGCCCAAGTTTACGATCGTCGTGGAAGAAAAAGTAGAGGGAAATGCTTCTATATTTTTTTAATAAAAGTAATACTAATTTTAAATTATACAAAGAGATAAATAATATTTAGCTACCATTTATTATTATGTTTTAAAAATTATGTATATCACTGTTAAGAGATACATAAAAACACTTATCAAAACATGTTTGGTTGCTTGCCCTTTTAGATTATGCCACGGGTTCATCTAATTACTGTCATCTTTTTCCCGGAACTAACTCCACACAACACAAATGCACGGAAAGAACGATGAGTGCCGAAAGAAAATGCCGTTCTAGATGAGGATTTGATCGATCAGTTCGTCTTTTGCCGTGCATATCGATCTCCATGATACTTCTCTTGCTGTGACCATAATACATTAATACCTCCATGATGATATATTGATATGCTTGCATTGCACGCCACTACAGCTCTACGAAACTTGGGACGTGTCTCTTCACCGTAATTTCGATTTTTTTTCCATGGAAAGAGCATTGAAGAGTGCTGCACTCTTCACCTCTCGTAGAACATAAATAGAGAATATTTGGTGGAATTATTGGAGAGCATTGGACTGGTGTATATCAGCTTTTGATACTTTTGATACAAACGCAACCGCGTCCATCCGATCCGATCTGGACGACCGAGCGACAGGGTGGAAGCACTTACATGGAGGTATTAAAGTCAACTACTCATGCTGAATGCAGACTGGGGTAGGGGAGCGGAAAATATGTTACACATGCTCAAGTTGTTTCTGCAGTAGACGTTCCTAATTATGGCTTATGATTTAAATATTTAAATTCTGGGATGATGGTTTATGATTTATAGTCTAAATATTTGAATTATGGCTATTCGCGAGAGAAGAAAAATAGTCGTATGTGATTTTAGCCGGTACAGCTGAACTCAATACACTTTTTATTACAAATTTTCTATTAACCATGTCTTAAAAAACTATACCGTTTAAAAACTAGTTACTGTAGATAGTATAAATATAAACCAACTTTAAATTCAAAAGAAACCGGCCACATAAATAGTCCCAAGGAAAGTTTAGCTTGCACACCTAGAACAGTACAAGTATACTTCCCAAGAATTGGAGTCTTACCCACACCCTGATCCTTGAGGAGCACTACCACTATTCCACGGCGCTATTCTTTTTTAGCTTTTCATTGGCTTTTAATTTTTATTTTTTCTTAGCAGTAAGGCCCTGTTTGGATCTCATAGTCTAAAGTTTAGTTGTCTAAAGTTTTGGACTAAACTTTAGTTGGCTAAACTTTAGCCACTAAACTTTAGTCGAAGGTCCTGTTTGGATTCTGTACTAATGGATAGGACTAAAGTTTCAAAAAGACCATACTACCCCTCCTCGTTTCGTGCATGCTATTAAATGGGAGGTGAGAGACCAAAATGCATGGGTAAACACGTCTTTATGCCTAAGAACCCAAAACTTTAGACCACTTTAGTTCACTTTGGTGGACTAATGGTCTAAAGTGTTTTTTAGGGGTTAGCTAAAGTTTAGATCTAACTTTAGATCACCTGTTTGGAGACTTTAGACCTAAACTTTAGTAACTAAACTTTAGATGGAGGGATCCAAACAGGGCCTAAGTAAACTACAATTCTAAGCCACATCTAAAAAACAGGAACAGTCGTTTGTTACAAAATGGTACTACAAGATTGAGACAGATGACACGAAAGCTAGCTAGTCGCCTCCGCTCAAAAAAAAAAAAAGAGCTAGCCGCTTTTCTTTCTCCGTGGTCCTTAGCCTGTCCATCAGACTCGAGATTTCAACGGACGCCAAGACTGGACAGCGTTTGTTTGGCCCTTAGGGCTGAAAAGCTATGGTGTATATTTAAAATTATATTATAATAGTTAAAATTTTATTATAGTTGAAGGTGGCTTATTTAGCGTAATTAAATTTTTTAAAAAAATTAAAAAATAGCAAAAATATGTTAGCTCATTACAGATAACGTAAACGAATACAGGAAAAAAAGAACCTGCAAAAAAGCCAAAAGTTTAGAAAAAGACGAAATTTATAAATAGTTTAATCTGAAATTACACTGTAGCTGAAGGTGTCTTATTTGACGTAATTAAATTTTAAAAATTTTAAAAATAGAAAAAAATATGTTAGCTCATCACAGACAACGCAAACGAATACAGAAAAAAAGAACTAACAAAAAGCTCAAAAAAATTAAAAATTCAAAAAAAAATTTTATAAATAATAAAAAATAAGTCAGAAGTTAGAAACTCAATCTGAAATGAGCGGGATGTAAGGCTTCTCCATGCCTCACCGCTACTTATATAGAGGGGCAGCTAGCCAGCTACTGTGACACGAATCACTCTTCTTGTGCATCTCCAAGAGAGAGGCTGCCATTAGAGCCTCTCCCTCTGCTTGCTCTGCTCTGCCAAGCTTCCTCAAGGGAAGAAGAAGAAGCCATCGTCATCACCATGTCTCTGCTCCCTGATCTCCTCAACCTCGACCTGTCAGACAGCACCGAGAAGATCATCGCCGAGTACGTATGGTAAGATTGCTTCTTCTTCTTCTTCTTCTGATGTTTTAATTTCATCCTCCTTGTGCTGGTTCTTGGAGTATTGTTTTATTTAGTTGAGTTTCTTTGAGAGAAAAAAAAGCTTCTTCTTGTTTTTCCATGTTAATCAAGGACTTCTTACTATGTTATACCTCAGCATGACTCATCATGTTACTTTAACGCTTTACTAATCTGCTTCCAATTACACCTCGTATAATTCAGGATTGGTGGTACTGGGATGGATGTGAGGAGCAAAGCCAGAGTACGCCCTCTTTGCACCCTGATAACTCTAGATCCTTATCTTGATATCTTATTCTGGGGAGAACTTTCCAAGTGCCCTTCTGAACTGGGATAGCTTTGCAAGTGCCTGACAGTTCCCTGTGAATGCCTTTAATCAGACATTGTCTGGACCTGTTGATGACCCAAGCAAGCTTCCAAAGTGGAATTTTGACGGCTCCAGCACCGGCCAAGCAACGGGTGATGACAGTGAAGTCATCCTTTGGTATGATCTTGAGTGCACTTTATACCTTCATGTGTATGCCATGAAGTTCAACTGATTTTCCTTCACGTTTTATATCAAGTCCTCAAGCCATCTTCAGGGACCCGTTCAGGAAGGGGAAGAACATTATGGTAAGAGAGTCTCCTTTCTTTAATTCATATATGCTAGGTTTTTGACAATAATTTTGTTCATGAATACCTAATTTTGAGCTCTATAATTCTGTACAGGTTATGTGCGACTGCTATGCACCTACTGGAGAGCCAATTCCGACCAACAAGCGATACAATGCGGCGAAGATATTTAGTCATCCTGATATCAAGGCTGAAGAACCATGGTCAGTATCTTAGTAATTAACATCCGTAGTTCTGTAAAAATCAATGGACTATTTTTGTGCACAACTTTTTTGTTTCAATCATATACCACTTCTTATGTTACCTTACCAAATTCAGGTATGGGATTGAGCAAGAGTACACCCTTCTTCAGAAGGACACCAACTGGCCTCTTGGCTGGCCACTAGGGGGCTACCCTGGCCCTCAGGTAAATAGACATACTGCATATTGCAGCAATCTTGACAAAGTTTCTTCTTTTTCTTTGTTACGTACAGTAAAAGATAGTTAGCGCAAATACTAAAGAGAGAAGAAAACTTACTTTCAAGTGCTAAATTTTAGCATACTACTTCCTGATTCTCTGCAGTATGTATGGCTTGGTACTACTAACCACTTCAAAATTGTTCTAATGACAGCAGGCCAGACTTGCTAGGTTTAGTGAACTTATGAGCAGTGAAATGGTGTAACAGGGACCTTACTACTGCGCTGCGGGAGCAGATAAATCTTACGGGCGCGACATCGTCGATGCGCACTACAAGGCCTGCCTCTATGCCGGTATCAACATCAGTGGGATCAACGGAGAGGTCATGCCAGGACAGGTAACAGCGCAAGATCACTGTTATTTCGATGCCCCCTTTTTGACGATATTTCATCAATTGTTCATGGATTGCTGCATGAACAGTGGGAGTTCCAAGTTGGCCCTGCCGTTGGCATCTCGGCCGGCGACCAACTCTGGGTGGCTCGGTACATTCTTGAGGTAAAACTGCCTTCTTGTCATATCAAATGAGACACACATAATATGCAATCTTTTTTTTTTTGCTAATAAGACTTTTTTTTAAAACCTGTGGCTGATAGAGGATCACTGAGATTGCTGGTATCGTCGTCTCCTTCGACCCCAAACCAATTCCGGTGAACATTTTTCTTTACCAAATTGTTCAATTTGATATGTCACTGCATTGGCCAGCTGGTCTTATATACGCCATCTGTAATTCTGTGTGTATGTGGCTGTAGGGAGACTGGAACGGTGCTGGTGCTCACACTAACTACAGGTAGTAAACAAAAGATTGCGCAAATGCTACTTGTAGCCGTAGGAACGAACGCATGATCATCTAATATAACTTGTGTTACGATTCAGTACCAAGTCGATGAGGAACGATGGGGGATACGAAGTCATCAAGAAGGCGATCGAGAAGCTCGGCATGCGGCACAAGGAGCACATCGCCGCGTACGGGGAAGGCAACGAGCGGCGCCTCACTGGCCGCCATGAGACCGCAGACATCAACACCTTCATATGGGTAAGCTAGACCGGCAAGAAGTCCATGTGATTCGCATCCTTTCAGATCACACTGCGTTCTTCGGTTCTTCTCTTCCTTCTCGACAAGACAACCAAATGACTTTTTTTGTGCTTCCGATGGCGTTTTCAGGGCGTCGCGAACCGTGGCGCGTCGGTGCGGGTCGGCCGTGACACCGAGAAGGAAGGCAAAGGTGAGGGAGAGTGACCATCATTGATGGAATCTTGCTCGCTGTGTTGTTTGCTTTCTGAATGATTTTGGTTTCTTTCAGGTTACTTCGAGGACCGGAGGCCGGCGTCCAACATGGATCCCTACGTCGTCACCTCCATGATCGCGGAGACCACCATTCTCTGGCAGCCGAGTCACTCCAATGGCAAGACGGCTTGATCTTCTGCGGAGTTTTAAGGAATCTGTATCACTATTTTGTGATGCTCGTGTGTGAGCTGCATTGCAGCAATGAGACACTGTCAGAAACTTCGAATAATAACAATAATAATTCCTGTAATATGGTCATTCTCGTAGTTTTTTAAGGGTTGGGAATAACCGCACAGTGCAATCATTTTAAGGCTCACAACTCAGATTCAAATCTTTAGAAATACTAGTGGAAAATCTACATAAATAACCCACCTGTTGTGGATGCATTTGTGGGTAAAGTGTACAAGCGCCGTTGGCGTAAGACCAACAGCAGCAGTTCGGCAACAAGTAGATCGGCAACAGTAACAGCCGACGGCAACAACGGCAATTTGGCAACAGCAGCAAATTCGGCAACGCTGTGATCTTCTCATAAGAAAAGCGATAAGTGAGTAGTTATTATTAGGAAGTCTATTTTTATATTTAGAAGTGTTTATTAGTATGATATCTTTATATTAGTTTCCATTGTTAAGAAGGCACCTAGTTTATAAAGGTAACCAGCTATTGGTGAAAAAAGGCAGTAAAGAAAATTACCAAAAGTCTAGCGCTGATCAGAGCCTCTTGCTCGCAGGGAACAAGTCCCTGAGAGCGACGAGGGAGATCTGCAACCCATATCTGTTGAGGAACCGACGCTGGAGACCAGTCCGAGCGATTCCTCTGCTTAGAACAAGAACGAATCAATCACAGAATCACAGAATAATAGATTGAACACAGAGAGGTAGAGAGAACTCCTGGTCTTTCTTTATTGCTTTAGATTGCATCGGGGTACATAATGAGGGGGGTCTAGGTCCCTATTTATAGTCTACGGTGGGGTGCCCAATTAGATCAGGACTCTGGATAGAGTCCAGGTTTCCTAACACTCCCCCTTGGGCACTCACCCAACATGCTCATGTCTCGTCAAAACTCCATAAAAACCCAGTGGGAAAAATTTGGAGAAAGAGTACATGATACATGTGATGTTGCGATGCACGAATTGCCTCATTAAAAACCTTGGCCGAGAAACTTCATGGAAAACTCGTCAAGGGAAAAGAGTACAATTCACCCAAATTCATTTAGTCTGCAAGACTTTATTTTGGGTACTTAATCTTCATGATCAAGATTTATTAGCGGGCTTGTGAGAATTCTCCCCCTGAATTCTGCACTTCTCTAAGTCTCATCATTCCAATTCCACGCACGCACCTTTCAAAGCTAGATGCGGGGAGTGACTTAGTGAATAAATCTGCGAGATTTTCACATGACTTAGTATGCAGTACTTTAATCTCGTCCATCGTTTGCAATTCATGTGCATAGAAGAACTTGGGGTTGATATGCTTTGTGAGATGACTCTTCACATAGCCCGTTTGCACTTGTGCAACGCAAGCGGCATTATCTTCATAGATAATTGTGGGGGTTTGCACAATGTTCATCCCACATGACTGCTGGATGTGGTGAACCATTCGGCGGAGCCAAGCGCACTCTCGTGCGGGTTCATACAGTGCTATAATTTCTGAGTGGTTCGTCGAAGTAGCTACCAGGCTTTGCTTAGACGATTTCCATGAAATTGCAGTTCCACCACACAGGAATACATAGCCTGTTTGTGACTTAGCGGTATGCGGGTCTGATAGATACCCAGCATCTGCATAGCCAATCAAGTTCAGATCTTGATTCTTTCTGTAAAACAATCCGAGGTCTTTGCTTCCTTGGAGGTATCGGAAAATGTCCTTTATGCCCTGCCAATGCCTTTTGGTGGGCTCTGCACTATACCTTGCTAAGAGGTCACGGCAAATGCAATGTCCGGTCTAGTGCAGTTTGCTAAATACATGAGTGCTCCCACTGCACTCAAGTATGGGAATTCCGGTCCCAGGACTTCCTCCCCCTCTTCTCTTGGTCGGAAAGGATCTTTTTCTTGCTGTAAAGACTTACCGATCATCGGTATTTTCGAGGGAAATGCCTTCTCAAAGCCAAACCTTTCAAGCACCTTCTGGGTGTAGGTCGACTGATGTACCAAGACTCCTTCAGGGACATGCTCAAGCTGCAGGCCTAAGCAAAACTTGGTCTTGCCCAAATCTTTCATTTCAAATTCTGACTCCAAGTAGGAGCTTGCTTCTTTTATGTCTTCGGCTGTCCCGATGATATTCAGATCATCTACATACACAGAGATTATACAGAATCCATTCTGGGATCGCCGTATAAATACACAAGGACAGTCTTCATTGTTCGTGTAGCCTTTCTTGCAGAGAAAGTCGCTCAAGCGATTATACCACATTCTTCCAGATTGTTTCAGTCCATACAGTGACTTTCTGAGTTTCACACTGTACAGATTTCTATGTGCTCTGTCTTGGTTCGGGAGAGGGATTCCTTCAGGGACTTTTCATATAAATCTCCGAATCCAAGTTACCGTAAAGGTATGCAGTCACAACATCCATCAATTTCATTTCCAAGTTCATGTTCACTGCCATTGAGATCAAGTATCTAAAGGTAATTCCACTCATGACTGGGGAGTAGGTTTCTTCATAATCAACTCCAGTATGTTGAGTGAAACCCTGGGCTACCAGCCTTGCTTTGTATCTCACTACTTCATTTCTTTCATTTCTCTTTCGAACAAATACCCACTTGTGCCCAACGGGGTGTATGTGGGGAGGTGTGCGGCATACGGGCCCAAACACATCTTTTTTTCAAAGATAGCAATTCAGTTGCTATTGCCTTCTTCCAAACTTCCCAATCTGATCTTTTCTTACATTCAGCGAGCGATGCAGGCTCGGGATCAAGATCGATGATGGTGGCAATTTTCTTTGCGAAGTAGATATCGATATTAGCGGTTGTCCTATTCAGGGACTCTCCCGTGTGCACATAATTTATAGCTATTTCTTCATGAATTGCTTCTTCTGGAGCTTTACCTTGCACATCGCTTCTTTCAATTGCGGTGGCAAGTCCCTTTAATTTTTCGGCTCCGATGTGTGCGCACACATCCATGCCGATGGGGATATTCAGATCCGGTATGCCCTTTTCTGAAGGTGTCATACTTGTGCCAGGTCTCAACTGGCTCCCCTTCTCATTCTGGGGGACTTCAATGATCGGCTGTGATAAATCCCTTTTATCCTTTTTCACCGGGCGTCCCCGGTTACTAAGGATTCGAGGAACCGGAGTTCTCGTCCTCTTTTTTATTTTTCTGAGGCCTCTGGACGAGATTAGGGATACCTTCAATTTTCTTTGGTATTTCAACCCTCTCCGGTGCAGTGCGTGCAGGCACATGCGACTTAGTCACGCTCTTCAAATCACTAAAGTGATCAGGCAGTTGATTTGCTAATGCTTGCAAATCTATTGTCTTCTAGACTTCTCTTGTCTTCTGGACTTCTTTATTCGCTTCACTAGTGCGCGGGTCATCTGCATGGGTTACCGTGGCTTGCCACGTAATTTCCTAACATTCTTCACCAAAGGGTTGATTTCCTCCCCCTAATGTTGGGAAATTTTCGGTGCTGACCCTTGCGCTAGTTGCATAGGTGAATGGATGTTGTAGGCGGAAGGTCTAAGATTGATGAGATTCGCTGCATGAAGGACTGCGTGTCCCCAACATGTAGCTGGCAAATTACTTTTATGCAAGAGGGGTTGGGCAATAAATTTAATTCTTTTGGTTAAAGCCTCTGCCAAACCGTTCTGGATATGGACATGCGGTACCAAATGCTCAACTGCAATTCCCATCGCCATGCATTAATCATCAAATGCCTTTGAAGTAAATTCTCCGGCGTTTGTCCATTCGGATGGACTTGATATGATGATCTGGAAACACATTTCTGATGCGAATGATCTGCGAGATCAATTTTTCAAAGGCGAGGTTCCTTGTGGACAACAAAACCCACATATGACAACTTCGAGGAAGCGTCAATGAGCACCATGAAATTCTTAAATAACCCTAAGATGGGCTGAATGAGACCGCAAATGTCTCCCTGGATACGTTCCAGGAATGCAGGGACTTCATCCTTCACTTACAGAGTGGAGGGTCTAGTAATTAGTTTCCCGGTGGCACATGCAGGGCACACAAAATCTTCATGATTCGGGAAATTCTTCACATTAATATTATGCCCATGCGAGTTATTATGTTTCTCATCATCCTAAGACTTGGGTGGCCTAATCTGTCATGCCAGACACAGAAGAGTTCAGAGCTTCTAAACACTGTTTTCAGAACAGTGTACGCTGCAGGTGCTTTAATTGTGGTATAATCTAGTCCTGTTTCAAATAAAGGAAGCTTTTCTAATATTCTTTTGCCATTCTCTTCGCGCTTCGTGATGAGCAGGTATTCCTTACCTTACTCTTCTTTAGACTCAACGTGGAAACCATTGGCGCGAATATTCTTAAAACTTAGGAGAGTTCTAGTCGATTCTAGGTACAATAAGGCTTCTTCAATGACCAAAGTTGTGCCCATTTGTGGCTCTTCCTGAACCATGCATCGCTTCCGGCGATTGTCGTAAGGCTGCTAGTGCTTTTACAAATCGACTAAAAATACTTAATCTCTCTTAAGATGGTATGCGTTGTGCCGCTGCTGGCTAAGCACACTTCCTTTATAGGGCGCTACACGTGTTCTAATATAGGGTATTTTATTAATATGCATGAGAAGGCAATCAACACATAAATAAGATACTCCAATATCAGAACATATCATGCCATTAATAAACTGAATAAATGAATGAATTCTTCCAAAATCATCCAACCATCACAAGAAAGATAACAATTCTTAAGTACCATCCATGCAAATTCTAACATATTCTTCCACACAAAATAAATGACAATTAAAGTCTAAATGCATTCAGTGCACAAGACTTCTTCTGCTATTTTCTCGGGGTTGACATTCTCTTCAAGAGAAATCAGACGGTGCCTGCTTCTAGGTCGAGAGAGGTGCTGCTGTCGTAATGGTCTCAAACACCATCAGCGCAGGCAGCTGCTCAGAACGCTCCCCCTCAACCGATGCAGAGTGGGCTTCATGTGCCCTTTGCCATCCCGTTTTTGGCTTGCTAGCCTTATTCTCACGTGGAGCATCTGATTTGCCTTTCTGGGCTGCGGTCTTACCCTTCTTTCCCCTTTTTTCTATCAAGGGCTTTCGCACCTTGTTGCTCCTAGTGTTGGCTTCACGACCAACGGAGCTCCCAGGTGGCTGAGTGACGTAGTTCTTACAGAGAACTTTGTCCCGAGCCTCCGCAACTTGCATCATATCGGTCAATTCGACGTATTCCTCATAGCCATCTTGACGATAATTACGTGCGGATTGAACTTCATTTGGGTGGAAGGATTTTCTCAATTTTATGTATTGGGGTACTAATCCTGTGCAAGGCAGAATTGTATTTCCTGACCATCTTAAAGTCGGTAAACCTTAGTCTGATCCACTTCTACTCTGCTTGAGTAAGAATGGTGTACTTTAGCTCTCAAACCTGCTTCTTGGGTGCGGTCCAGAGTGCTAGCGCACTATTCTCTACCATGTACTCATTCTTGAGAGTGAGGCAGAGGTGGTGCCTGAGAAAATGAAGTGCCTGATCATTCTCTTTAGGCGTGGGTTAGGCGTCATTCAGTCCGCCAATCCCAATAGTCGCGCGGAGCTTCCTGGCTCCAAGCACAATCTCGACATCGGATGCCTACATCAGATAGTTTTGGCCATGCTGGGCCAGCTCCTCGAATCTTCCAGTTCGTGATGCTAGTCATCTAAATGTGTATAAGTCTACTGCTGGTAGACATGCACGGAATAATTCACTGCGGGTAAATAAATGGTACAAAAGGTTCTCGTAATGTTCCAGAATTTTCTATGTATTTTCTATAATTTTACTGCTAGTTTCAGTGATTAAAAGCAATTTTCAGTAATTACAATTAACCAAAACAGTAAATAAATACAGAAAATACATAAAACAGTAATGGCATAAATAAATAAGCTTCAAATGCAAAATTGATGCAAAATTCAGATTCCCGAGGCCCTTTTATGCTAAAATATAAAATTTCAGCAAATTCTGCAATTCCAGAGGGTTTCTGCGCAAAATTTCAGTTCAGAGAAAAATTTGCGCAATTTTCTGATTTACCGAGGGGTTTTCTACAAAATTCTGGATCCACTCGTAAATTTGAGGGCTTATATGTAATTTTCAGAACTACGAGGCCTTTTCTGCAAGAATTCGGGACCTAAATGCAAATATTAGGGCTCTCTCGGTAATTACAACGACTTCTAGGGCTTTTCTTGCAAAATTCCGCCCCTCCCCTGCTTCGGGCCAATTTCCAGCCCAGTTCCCCCCTCTCCCTTTTTTTTCTCTTCTTGCCCGGCCCACTGTTTTTCGGCCTGATTCGGCCCACCCCCCAGCCGGCCCACCAACCGCTTTAACCCACAGCCAGTTAGGGTTTCCCGGCCACTCCCGATGTGGCGGCGGCGGCTACCCGAGCTTGGCTCGGTTGGGCGGTGTGGGCCGGACTGCCGGCTCGGGCGGCGCCGTTCGGGGCAAGTGAAGGCCGAGGCGGCCGGCCGAAGGGTCAAGCGGCGGCGCCATGCGGAGGCCGGCCGCTTCGGGCAACGTGCTGCGGCGGCGCATGCGGGCAACCGGAGAGCCTCAAGTGGGGCGCACGTTGGGAGCTGGTGCCGGCGGCGGGGGCGTCGTGCGAGGCGACGAGCTAGCGGTGGCTACAAGCGGCGCGCGGCGGCACGGCTGCGGGCCGAGGTGGAAGGGCCAGCGGGGAGGCGGCGCTGTGGGTGAACCGGCTTCGGGCCGGGTGGCGCAAGATGGCACGGGATGGCGGCCTGGCGAGCGTGTGCGGGCGCGATGGCGGCGCATAGCTGTGGTCGTCGCGCAAGAAACCGGCGGTCTACGGGCCGCGGTGGGGGGGCCGGCGGTCAGGCACCGTGCGGCGGTGAACCAGGGTCGCGGCGCGCGCGGTGACAAGCCCGAAGGCGGCGCACACGGGAAGGCCAGCGCGGCGGCGCGCGCAGGAAGGGCCAGTCCGATTGGAGCGGCTACGGGCCGTCGGTCGGATGGTGCGGCTGCGCACGGCGGGGAATTAGCGGCTGCGGGCCGCGGTAGGAGGCCGGCACGGGTGATTAGCGGCCGGTCATTGGGTTGGTGATGTGCGCACGTCGTCGCGTGGAGGTTAAAGCCGGCGGTTGCTCTTCGTGCAGGGAGGCGGCTGTCTGCCGGCAATGCCGTGCGGGGCATGCGGCCGAGGTCAGCGCATGCGGGCGCAACCTGTCCAGCGGCTGACACCAGGATCAACAACGGCTTCCAGCCGGGGATTCACGGCGATGAGGCCGATGCTTATTCTTTTTTTCTTTTCTGTGTGATGCTTTGCATGAACAGAACAGATAACAAAATTTCCGTGCAATCTTTTCTCATGCAATCTCCAAACAGAAAAACAATGCATAAAATTAATTTATGATGCAATCAACATCTACCCCTTTTCACGGATCTACCGATCGACATTGTGCCGGCGACTTCAAGTCTGCTCGCGGTAGATTAGGGCGGATTTGCATCGTTCTCATCTACAGTGCAATCAACATCTACCCTGTTTCACAATCTACCGATCGGCATTGTGCCGGCGACTTCAAGTCTGCTCGCGGTAGATTAGGGCGGATTTGCACCGTAGAATTTCAATCTAGAACGCAAAAGAAAATGCGAATTCAAAAGCGATCTAGAAAATCAATCTGTGCTTCGATGATTACCTCGTTCACCGGAGCGAAGTCGTGCTGATAACGTGTTGAGGAACCGACGCTGGAGACCAGTCCGAGCGATTCCTCTGCTTAGAACAAGAACGAATCAATCACAGAATCACAGAATAATAGATTGAACACAGAGAGGTAGAGAGAACTCCTGGTCTTTCTTTATTGCTTTAGATTGCATCGGGGTACATAATGAGGGGGGTCTAGGTCCCTATTTATAGTCTACGGTGGGGTGCCCAATTAGATCAGGACTCTGGATAGAGTCCAGGTTTCCTCCTCCCAGCGACGGCAACCAAGATTATCTACGGGCTCCTTAGGGCCTTGGGGTCCCATTTTCGGAGTTGGCCAAACTTGGGGAGCGACGAATTTGGCCAACGGCAAGAGGAGGCAGTACGGTTCAGGGCATGACACAAGGTGGCTTTGATGGAGTTCAGACATGGTGCTAGGGTTTTTAACCAACTACGGAGCAAGGCAAACTCAATGGTAGGAGCGGCTTAGGCTAGGATAGCTCAAATTGAGCTGTCCATGGTGAGGTCCCTACTGTTAGACTCCTGGTTTGTTGCCTTGCATGGCGTTGTATTTCCAGCCGCTTATCTCTCCTAACCTCCCGATCCTAATGCTATAAATCGGTTGAGTGTTAAGGAAAGGGTCACGGCCTATATATGTACCTTCCGTGATTAATCCAAGTATTGCGTTGTGCATATCTACGCTTTCATGGTATCAGTTTGTTTCCGATCCTAAACTTCCGCTCCTCTCCAACTTTCTTTGTTTTCTCGCCGGCAACATCTCTTCGCCTCGGCGTTCCATGGCCGCGCCCGACGATACCTCTGCGTCGGACGGCGCCGCTCTCGATGCTGCCGCGGCAGCGGCTGGCGCTGCAGCCCGCGCAGCCGTTCCCCCTACTACTGGCGCAACTGGTGCTGTCGCCGGTGCCTCTCTCGCGGACGCCATTGCTACAGCTACGGCCGATGCCGTGCGCGCCGTCCTCACCGCCTTCGGCTCTCCTGGACCGGCTCTGGTGGCGCCCGCTACTGCTGCTTCCACGGACTTGGCAGACGATGCCACGGCCTCGCTCCATGCACAAGCCGTCGCCGTACTCAACATCAAAACGTTGGTGCCCGTCACTCTCGACCTCGCCGCGTCCAACTACACCAAATGGCGCGGCCTCTCCCTCGTCATCCTCGGCAAGTACGCGCTTGCCGACCACGTTCTCTCCGACGTCTTGCATCCCGACCGGCCGGATTGGATTCGGATGGATTGCGTGGTTCTTGCGTGGCTCTACGGCTCCGTCTCCGCCGAGCTCCTCGAGATCGTGATGTCGCCTTCCTCGACCGCCCGCATCGTCTGGCGCGCTCTCGAACATCAATTCTTGGGCAATCGGGAGCAGCGCGCCCTCCATCTCTCGGCGCAATTCCACTGCTTCGCCCAGGGAGATCTCACCGTCACCGACTACTGTCGTCGCCTCAAGACTATGGCTGACGGCCTTGCTGACCTCGGCGAGCCCATCGCCGACCGCACCCTCGTCCTCACCCTCCTCAACGGTTTGAACGAGCGGTTTCAACACTTACAAACAATTCTTCCTTTACAGAAGCCGTTTCCTACGTTCGTCGAGGCCCGCTCTCAGTTGCTGCTCGAAGAAATCACCAAGGGCAGTCGCTCCTCGGGCGCCTCGACCGCCTTCCTGGCCGCTGGCTCCACTGGCGGAGCGGCACGCGGCTACGCCTCCGGGGGCGCACCTACCCCTAACCCCGCTCATGTCACTGGGTACGGCGGGGGCTCGGGTGGAAACACCGGTGGAGGTTCGGGTGGCGGCGGTGGCCGCAACTCCCGAAATAAAAATAACCGTCGGCGCGGCAATGGTGGTGGCCAAGGCACCGGTTTCCCTCAACAGCAGCAGTACTCCGGTCACCAACAGCAGCAACCGGCAGCAACTTGGCCCAGCCCGTACAACCCTTGGGCTGGCACTATACAGATGTGGCCCGGACCAGTGAGCCGTGGCCTTCTTGGTCAGCGCCCTGCCGGCTCGCCAGGCGCAGGCCAATTCGCCGGCGCAGCGCTGACGCTCCCAGGTGCGGCTCCCGTGGGATCTCTCGGCCAACTTGGCCCCGTTCACGCGGCTCCCCCGTGGGCTCTCTCGGCCATCTCGGTCAGGCTCCCGTGCCCGGCGTTGGATACGGCACCCCTGCGCCGTCTTCGCCCTCTACATGGACCAGTGCTCATAGCACACTTGCGCCGGTGTGGGATCAGCAAACTCTGGCCAATGCATTTCACACCGTCTCCCTGACACAGCCGTCTACATCAAGCAGTGACTGGTACATGGACACAGGTGCAACATCTCACATGGCTTCGGATGCCGGTACTCTCTCCTTTTCCCACACACCTCCTATTAATACACCCGCTAGCATTGTTGTTGGCAATGGTTCCCTTCTTCCTGTTACCTCCGTTGGCTCTACCTTGCTACATAGCCCGACTAACTCTTTTTCTCTCAACGGTGTACTTATTTCTCCTACTATGATTAAGAATTTAATCTCTGTACGTCGTTTTGTTTCTGATAACAATTGCACCGTTGAGTTTGATCCCCTTGGCTTCTCTGTGAAGGATCTTCATTCCAGGAACGTGATCGCCAGGTGCAATAGCTCGGGCGACCTCTATCCTTTTTGTCCGTCCTCGTCGCCTCCTGCTGGCTCCTTCCTCGTCGACTCCGCCACTCTTTGGCATCGTCGCCTCGGTCACCCTGGACATGACGCCCTCGCTCGTCTTACTCGCACGACCGCCATTCCTCCTGGCACCTCCACCACCATCTGTCACGCTTGTCAGCTTGGTCGACATGTTCGCCTTCCTTTTACTAGCTCCACAACTAGAACAACTTTTGCATTTGAATTGATTCATTGTGATCTTTGGACCTCTCCTGTTGCGAGTGTTTCGGGCTACAAATATTATCTTGTAATTCTTGATGATTTTTCGCACTATGTTTGGACTTTTCCTCTTCGTCTTAAGTCCGACACGTTCGCCACTTTATCACATTTCTTTGCCTATGTTCATACTCAGTTTTCCACCACCATACGTAGTGTTCAATGTGATAATGGCCGTGAGTTCGACAACTCTTCGGCTCGCACCTTCTTTCTTACCAAGGGCGTTACAATGCGCATGTCTTGCCCGCACACCTCGCCCCAAAATGGGAAGGCCGAACGCATGCTTCGCTCCTTGAACAACATCGTGCGCACTCTCCTGTTTCAGGCTAGCCTTCCCGCCTCCTTCTGGGTCGAAGCCCTCCACACCGCCACACACCTCATTAACCGCCACCCAACCAAAACACTTGACCACAACACCCCGTCTTTTACTCTCTACGGTGTTGCTCCTTCCTATCAACATCTTCGTGTTTTTGGTTGCGCCTGCTACCCTAACCTTTCCGCCACTGCTCCTCACAAACTCGCTTCTCGCTCTGTGCGATGTGTCTTCCTTGGCTATCCTCTTGAACACAAAGGGTACCGGTGTTTTGATCCCGTATCGAATAGGGTCATCATCTCACGCCACGTGATTTTCGATGAGTCCACGTTCCCCTATGCCGAGTTATCACCTGATGCGACAAGTGCTACTGACTTAACTTTTTTGGAGGATTTTTCAGATAGCTCGCCACCGCCCATCAGCCGGACTCTCGCGCCGACCATGCGCGGTCCCGCGCCCACTGCTCGGGTTCTCAAGCTACCCGCGACGGTGGCCACCGGATCAACGCCTTCTGGGCCCCACGAGATGGCTGTTGCTGCGTCCGGCCCGTCCGCTGCTGGCGCCTCCCCACATCCGGCACGCGTGGCAGACACCGGGCCGCCTGCATCCCCTGACCCGCGCTCTGAGCCGCCTGGGCTGGCTCTCCCGCCCCAGGCCGTTCCCACGCGCGTCCGCAGTGCTCGGGTACCGGGAGTCCCTCGCCCACCAGCGACTCTCGGTGCCTCACCTGCTGCGCCAGTGGTCAATCTTCACCCGATGACTACAAGAAGCAAGGTTGGCATTCATCAACCCAAATCCAGAGAGAGTCTTCATGCAGCTGCACTCTCCCCTGTCCCTCGGACATACCGTGCGGCCCTGGCTGACCCTCATTGGCGCGCCGCAATGGAGGACGAGTTTGCTGCTCTTCAGGCCAACAACACATGGGAGCTTGTTGCTCGCCCTCTCGGTGCCAACATTGTTACTGGGAAGTGGATCTTTCGTCACAAGTTTAAGGCCGATGGCACTTTGGACCGCTACAAGGCTCGTTGGGTCCTTCGGGGTTTCACTCAACGCCCCGGTGTTGATTTTGATGAGACTTTCAGCCCTGTTGTGAAGCCTGCTACTGTCCGTACTGTTCTGAGCCTGGCGGTGTCCCGGGACTGGCCCATTCATCAACTGGATGTCAAGAATGCTTTTCTCCATGGCACACTAGATGAGACAGTGTTTTGCATTCAACCTTCAGGGTTCGTTGACTCTTCCCGCCCTGACATGGTCTGCCGCCTCAACAAGTCCTTGTACGGCCTCAAGCAGGCGCCCCGTGCTTGGTACAGCACTTTCGCCAGCTTCCTTTTGTCCATTGGGTTCCATGAAGCGAAGTCTGACACATCACTATTCATCTATCGGCGCGGAGTTACCTGTGTCTATCTTCTTCTATATGTGGACGACATAGTCTTGACTGCCTGCACACCTGCTCTTTTACAGTGGACTATCTCTGCCCTTCAGTCACAGTTCTCCATGAAGGATATGGGGTCACTCCATCACTTTCTCGGCATCAGTGTGACTCGTCAATCCTCCGGTCTATTCCTCAGCCAGCGCCAGTACTGTCTTGAGATTCTGGAGCGTGCTGGTATGCGCAAATGCAAACCCTGCAGCACGCCCGTCGACACTGCCGCCAAGCTGCCATCTACAGAGGGTTCACCAGTTTCTGATCCTACAGACTATCGCAGCCTGGCTGGTGCTCTCCAGTACCTCACCTTCACCAGGCCGGATATTTCCTATGCTGTACAGCAGGTGTGCCTTCACATGCATGATCCCCGCGAACCTCATCTTGCCGCGTTAAAACGGATCCTCCGGTATATTCGCGGCACTTTGGCTCATGGCTTGGTTATTCAGCGGTCCTCCTCACATGACCTGGTTGCTTACTCCGATGCTGACTGGGCTGGCTGTCCTGACACACGGAAATCTACCTCCGGTCATGCAGTTTTCCTTGGTGACAACTTGGTTTCCTGGTCCTCCAAACGCCAACCCACTGTGTCCCGCTCTAGCACTGAGGCCGAGTACCGCGCCGTCGCCAATGCTGTAGCTGAAACATGTTGGCTTCGACAACTACTTCATGAGTTGCATGCTCCACCCACTCGGGCTACTCTTATCTATTGTGACAATGTCAGTGCCGTCTATCTCTCGACGAATCCTGTCCAGCACCAGCGGACCAAGCACATTGAGATTGACTTGCATTTCGTCCGGGAGAAGGTCGCTCTTGGTTCGGTCCGTGTCCTCCACGTTCCGACGACGTCCCAGTATGCTGACATCTTCACCAAGGGTCTGCCTACGGCGGTCTTCACTGACTTTCGGTCCAGTCTCAACGTTCGTCCTCTCGTGCCCGACGTTGCGACTGCGGGGGCGTGTTAGACTCCTGGTTTGTTGCCTTGCATGGCGTTGTATTTCCAGCCGCTTATCTCTCCTAACCTCCCGATCCTAATGCTATAAATCGGTTGAGTGTTAAGGAAAGGGTCACGGCCTATATATGTACCTTCCGTGATTAATCCAAGTATTGCGTTGTGCATATCTACGCTTTCACCTACCGCCGGCGAGGGCTCACGCCGCCAGAGCCCTAGGGTTATGCTCGTGCTAAGGCGAGCTCCGTAGTGTAACCGGGATGCTTTGGAGATGCTAAGGGCAAAAGTAATTGAATTTCTATTGAGAAATGAAGGGGATTGCAAAGAGGGCTTACCGGCACAGGGAGACGACGATGTCGGCGATGGCGAGCGGAAGAAGGCAATTGGCTGCTTGGGAGGGTTGTGTGGGGTGGCGTGAAGCTCGTGGTGGTGGCAATTGAGCCTTAAAGGCAGCACTGGGCGGTGACGACAGTAAGGCGGTTCGGCGTGTCTCTTGCGCAAGGACGGAGAGAGGTAGCGTCGTGCAGAGGAGTAGGGGAGGTGGCAGTGGTTTCCTGCAAGCGCTGACGAGGGAGTGAAGGCTGCAGTACGACACGGGTGTATGCGACAAGGAAGAAAGGCGGTGCGCCGCGGTGGAGAGAGAGCTCGGGCACGAGCCGGTGGTGCGCAAAGCAAGGAGAGAAACCGAGCTGGTGGCTGACAGGTGGGACCCGACGTCAGGTCGATGTAAACGCGCGGGCGGAGGCGGCCGCAAACCGGCGAATCAGCGGCGTGGCACAAGGAAGCGATAGAACAGAGAGGCGGTGGAGAGACGGCAGAGCGCGGAGGCGCCGGCGAGAGGAGAAAGCGGAAAAGACAAAAAGGGAAAGCGGAATTTCGCTGGGAATTGCCAAAAAGGGAAAGAAATCCGAATTCAAAAGAAGTTCAATAAATTTCAAAATTTTGAGAATTTCTGGGTTGTTTCAGTTTAGGTCATAGATGAGTACCAGAACGTAAATTTTGGAGATGCCAGAAGCGTTTTAATTGACTCAAAGTCAAAGATTGTTCTGGAATTTCTCGATTTTTTTGCTTCTTTCACATTATAAGATTCTAGCAATGTTCCACAATAAAAAGCAAGGAAAATTCCCACTTCAGTAGAAGAGAACACCAAACAAAATTTGCTAAATGGAAGATGCTTACTTCATTAGCTTCATATAATTTGTAGTAGAGTCAAAGACATCAACATCGAAAGGGCCTTCAGGTCCACTGAAGCTAGTGACCTATCACAGGAATATCAACCTGCAATGGGGAAAAATAAAGGAGTAAATGGAGACTCCGATACCTTGCAGCGAAAGAAACTGAAAGAAAAAAATTAGCAAGTTAGCATCAAATCATACATCTGGAAAGTCTTCGGCAATGAGGTATTCAGTAATTGTCTCTGTATTAGAGAAAACCTTATCAGTAACAGATTCAGGGGCAGGTCCACCATTTTCCATATTGCATTTGATTCCAAGTCCTGGCAAGTACAATGAAAAGTGTTGATTAACACAGAACACCAGTGTCACTTCATTCACACAGATTACCAGTAAACATGATACATCTGTCGGACCACCGGGGTTATGGCTCGCTGTTAAAATGGAGGCACCAGTAGCCTTTGATCCCTATTGTTCATGCGTTAATAAACCACTAGTCAAGTAATTTGTTACAACAGGGAAAAGACGCATAGAGCAATCATGTTTATACTGCAAAACTCGTCCTTTGGAGGAAATCAAACTTACATCTACAGCAATGCTTTCACAGA
The DNA here is from genome assembly GCA_017311315.1 of Dendrocalamus latiflorus. Lineage (NCBI taxonomy): Eukaryota > Viridiplantae > Streptophyta > Magnoliopsida > Poales > Poaceae > Dendrocalamus > Dendrocalamus latiflorus. The sequence continues at coordinate 47,061,534 of CM029612.1, read as the reverse complement.
ACTGTATTGTCCAACCCAAACACGTCTCACTCCATTAGCAGCATCCATTTTTGTTATGATCTATAACAAGCAAAATAAATGTCAAACTTCTAACCACAGTTTGATGTAGATGAAAATGTGCTAATAGCAATACATCCCAGGCATATATAAGAGTTACATTAAAAAAAGGTTTTTATTTTAATAGAAAAATAGGCTAACCATATACAGATTGGTGTGTTTTATGGAAGATCAACCGATATGTCATTTTAACACTCAACAAACACGCAAGTAAGCTGAAAGCTGGAAAGCAGCTACAGAGCAGTAACCTAAATTACACGCAAGTAACCATTGAATTTAGGCATATCTAATTCACAATAGTTGAAGTGCCTTCTACTTGCGGGAGGTTATTCTAGTAACTAATAAGTCATTGTGCAGAATTATACAACTGCCATAATATAAGACACTAGCCATATGACATGTAAAAAATGAAAACAAGAAAGATCTGGGGCTGTTGAGGATTCTCTAAGAAAAAAAGTATGTGTTTCTTTCTTGAGACTGTAACCTACACAATTTAGACAAATTACTAGGCATTGCACAAAAAGTACATATGTTTAATCAAATTGACAATTCACATTTTTGTTCAGGGATGTCAAACTTTTGGTAAATCATACTCTTAAAAAAAATCGCTTGGTATAATTCAAACAAGCCAAAAGAATAATATTTGACCTAAAAAACAACAATGATATACCATGTGCTCCAGAATTGCGAGCATGAAAGGTTGAAACTTAAAACAAAGCCATATGGCTCTGAGGAACATGCAGCTGCCGTGAGATTACTCTTGGTCGATAAATTTTTTAGCACATGAGCACAAAGACTATAGAAATATTGAAATGGAAATCTACAGCAGCTACTAAGAAACTACAGATTTGACAAAATAAGGTCACAAAAAAGCATAGGAGCATGGAGCCTAAATAGTGGATAGCTACGTTGCGCGGATACTTCCCAAAAGTCACGTACCGGTATCGGATACTGTACCCGGATACGGATACTGCCCCGATACGCGCCGATACGTATCCTGTAAGTATCGGAATTTTTTGATTATTCAAAAAAAGAAATTAATTCCCGATACTTCTCCGATACTTCTCCGATACTTTTCCGATACCTCTACCCTAATATCCCCACCACCAAGCCATCCAGATCTGAAACCCCACCCGACCACCCACACTGCTGCTCCCACGCATCCAGATCCAGGCGCATTCTCACGCTCGGCCGCCGCGTCGCCCGCCCGCCGCCTCCGCCGTCGCCCGCCCGCCGCCTCCGCCGTCGAGTCGCCCGTCGCCTCCGCCGGCGCCCGCCCGTCGCCTCCGCCTCGGCTGCAGCAGTCTCCGCCGTCGCCCGTCGCCTCCGCCGTCGCGTCGCCGCCGCCTCCGCCGGTCTGCGTCGCCCGCCGCCTCCGCCGATCTGCGTCGCCAGCCGCCTCCGCCGGTCTGCGTCGCCCGCCGTCTCGGCGCGTCGCGTCGCCCGCCGCCTCCGTCCGTCCCCTCCGGTCTCCGCGCGTCGCGTTGCCCCGTCGCCTCGGCTGCAGCCTCCACCCATCCCCTTCGGCCTCCGGTCATCACCTCGGCGCCGGCCTGCCGCCTCCGCCACTCCGCCTGTCCCCTCCCGCCGCCGACGCCTCCAGTGGCAGTATAGTATGTGCTCTGTGCTCTGCTCACTGCTCAGTGTTGTTTCTTTGCTATTTGTTGAAAATGTATGGATGATGCAGTAGGGAAGTGATCAGTGATGTTGTTTGTTGTCATTAGTTTGTTCATTTGCTATTGGTTGTCCCGATCAGATATGGCATCTGGTGGTGGATTTGGAAGCTCGAGTGCATCGGGTAGCACTGGTAATAGTGCGTGTCCTGGCTCATCCAGTGGAATTGCCTCGGCTAGGAGCATTCTAAATGCTGCTCGTGTGGTACCTTCAAATGACAATGAAAGGAAGCCGCTTTGGAGGTATGTTGAGTTGCTACAGAAGACTGGGAATGGTGCAGGAGGGAATGCACGATCTAGATGTAGGCTCTGTGATCATATTATCCATGGGAGCTACTCAAGAGTTAAAGCACATCTCTTGAAGATAGGAAATTATGGTGTGAAGTTTTGTCCAAAAGTTACAGTCGATGTGCTCGCTCAACTTCACGACGAAATTGCTAAAGCGGAGGCAATGAATGCAAGAAGCTTGCCAAGGGAAGTTCCACTGCCCACAGAAGGGTTGAATGTGAGGAAGAGAAGGGGGGTTTCAGCTATTGAATCAAGCTTCCATAATGAAGGTCGTAACCAGCTTGACGCTTTGATTGCTAGGATGTTCTTTACCGCAGGTTAATATCTTTCTGCACTAACTACTCTCCTTATCTTACAATGTTACATTTAGAAATTAATTTGGACCCTTTTGTTCATTTGTAGGTATACCTTTCAATGTAGCAAGAAACCCTTATTTTAGGAAAGCATTTACCTATGCTGCCAATCACAACTTGGGTGGGTATGCCCCTCCAAGTTATAACAAGTTGAGGACAACTCTTCTTGTGCAAGAGAAGACACATGTTGAGCGAATGTTGCAGCCCATCAAATCAACGTGGAGCTCAAAAGGTGTGAGTATTGTATCAGATGGGTGGTCTGATGCTCAAAGGCGTCCACTCTTAAATTTCTTGGCCGTAACAGAAGATGGACCAATGTTTTTAAAAGCAATCAACACGGAAGGCGAAATAAAAAAAAAGGAGTATATCGCCGAGAAGATGATAGCTATAATTGAGGAGGTTGGAGCGCAGAATGTTGTCCAAGTGATAACTGATAATGCAGCCAACTGTAAAGCCGCGGGGATACAATGATGGACAAATGTGCAGAATGTTACCTATTTATTCTATGATACGAGCAGCTGACACTGACAAACCATGCCTTCATTTGATCTATGAGATGTGGGATACAATGATTGAGAAGGTAAAGGCTACAATTTATCGTCATGAAGGGAAAGAATCTCATGAGGAGTCTAATTTTTATAATATTGTGCAAGAGATATTGGTTTCTCGATGGGCAAAAAGTAATACCCCTTTGCATTGTTTGGCACACTCACTAAATCCCAAGTAAGTCCTTTTACCTTTTAAATTTTTATTGCTTGCTTTTAGATTTCAATTTTAGGATACTAACTTTAGCATACCCTTTTTAGGTATTATAGTGAACCTTGGCTTGGTGAAGTTCCAAATCGCCAAGCTCCTCATATGGACATTGAGATTTCGGAGATGAGGAATAAATGCTTTAGGAGGTTTTTTGTTGGTGATGAGTTGCGATATATCAAACAACAATTTGCAGATTTCTCATTGTTTGGAAGTGGATTTAATTCCTTTGACTCAATTGAGGATAGAGCACATCTAGAACCAAAGCAATGGTGGGGAATTTATGGTAACAGTGCCCCAGATTTGAGAAAATTGGCATTGAAGTTACTTGGGCAGCCAACATCGTCTTCTTGCGCTGAAAGAAACTGGAGTACTTATGGTTTGATCCATAGTTCAATGAGGAATAGGTTCTACACTTACCATCTTTCTTAATTTACCATTTCTTATACAAGCATTGGATTTCATTGCAATTACATTGTTGTAGGCTTAACCCTGGACGTGCTGAGGATCTCGTATTTGCGCACCACAATTTGCGCCTTCTTTCAAGAAAATCTGAAGAGTATTACACTGGCCCATCAAAAATGTGGGATGTTGGAGGAGATAGCTTCGAATTCTTTGATGGTGGTGCTCAATTCCTTCAACATGCTGACCTCTCACTAGATGAACCAGATCTTGAGAAAGTATTAGAAGATCTTGGGGCGCTGGACTTGTCTCCATCAGATGTTGGACCTTTGGTCGAATCAGAGACAACTCCACAGGATGGAAAAAACAATTAGACTACACATTTGTCTCCTGTCATGTCTTTTATCTAGCTATCTTATTATGTAATAGTTATGGTCTTATGGACTTATGGTCTGTTGAATTTGAACACTTGGACTGGTTGAATTATGTACTAAGTTTATTTACTAAGTGGTCTGTCGAATTATGGTCTTATGGACTTATGGTCATGACTTGTGATTCTGCTTTTTACTTCATTATTTGTGTACATGTACTTATCTATTCTATTATTCTTCGCAGATGGTTCATTATATTAGTCTAACAACCAGGAGGTAGAATTGAAGTTGCTACATCAAATCATCAATATTAAGGTATTCTCAAATCTCAATTCCTTATAAGAATTCATTAATTTCTTATTTTTATCTTTACTATATATATATATTATATATATACACACGTATCGCCGTATCGGTGTTTTTAGGAAAATGGCGAATCGCGGTATCGCCGTATCGCGTATCCGTATCCGTATCGGGGTATCTGGGCAACCTAGGTGGATAGTCAATTCCAAATCACCTGAATAGCACCCTTTGAGAAATAGCGGCCATCACCGGACACAACAATGGTCGCACCTATAAGGAAAGAAAGGATAAAAAGATGTGAGAAAGGGCTATGGAGAAAGGACAAGGAACATCACGACATTTTTTCAACTGTGGTAACTGGAAATAGCATCTCGCATTATGATGCAGTCATATCAAAGATCTTTATTTATGGAGTTTATTGCTTCTTTGCTAGTATTTTTCAACTAAGTGAGTATTTTTAGTTTAGAATTATCCTTAATTTATCCCCCTTAGATAAGTTTATATATCTTTGTTATTCCCTCTTTTCTTCTGCTGGTCATTGTTTGAGTTGATCAACCCTACCAAAGGCCGTAAAAGTATCTGTGCATTTGGTAGAGATCATAATCCTAGCAGCTCTCAGAATCGCTAGTGCAGCCAGAGCAGTAAATGAAAGCAGTTTTGCCGGTGCTACTTCCACCTTAGCTCAAGTGCCTAAGTAGGAAGCAGTTGTTGGTGATGTAGTGGAAGGTATTGCAAGTGTTTGTTCAAAATACTCTTTGATACGGACCAACTAAGAATTAGTTGATGCGTAGGGATGGCCCAATCTTTCCCGGTACGTTCAGCGAGGTTCCTTCTCCTTGTCTTGATAAGGGCAATTTGCACTAGTATGCAAGGTGCACACTAGAAGCAATCCACCGAACTCCCCAAACCGTGAATTCAGTAAGAAGACACGAATTATAAGAGATGAACCTTGTAGATTCGATGGGCAATCTCAAGAATCTCCTATTCTTGCCTTGCACCAACTCAGCAAACTCCAAATGAGAAAACCTTGCAATCACGCAATCTGGCCGACAACAACCATCATGGCGATTTTCTCCTTTATTTCACAAGCATAAAAACATATCATATCATAGCCTAAGTTACAATGGGGCTAAAGCCCTGATCTTATATTGGTGCACAATGAACGACCTTGACTAAAACTCACGCGTAACCTGGCATAAGGCTGAAACAAACTCCAATATGAACTAAAAAGGAAATACCAAAACTGCTACCTCTGGATTCTATCTCCATTTGCGATATGACCATGAGGATTCCGTGGCTGGCACCTCATCCATTGTATGGGGCTTCGAAATAGCTTTCCAACAAGTCCAAGAATGCCCAAATCGGACTCCGTTTGTGAAAGTTATGGGCGTTTTAATGTTGGACTTCCTGTCTGACCCGAACCGAATCCGAATTGAATTCAAATCTTTATAGGTTTCCTTTTCTTGTTCAAGGGGCTTCCAAATCCGTTTGGAACCTGAAAAGGAGTCCTTCTCATCCTTTGAAAAGCCATGATATGGTCAGATTTTAATCTTACTTGTATTGCAATACTCGGACTCTTTATGTTTGGCAAGTCTCGCGCGTCTCTCCGGACATCCCGTGCAGTAATAAATGAAGTTGCCATAACTTTGTGTAGAAAGCTCCAAATCATACGCCGTTTGATTTGTTAAAAAGTAGACTTCATTAGCTTTCCAAATATATATTTTGTGTGCATTAGAAACCTCAGAATTGGCGTTGCAATTTTCATGAACATTGTGGATAGAACTGTAATCACGAGAACTTGATTGATCTTGTGTATTCCTCTTTACCCAAACTAGCTGTCTTTCTTTACCATCCATGCCTCTAATTCCATGCATTGTTGGTTTGTATGCATTACGCAAAGGAGGAATCACATAAGCATCCGCACGAACTAGGATATTCTTCAGTCTCCCATAACCTATTGTCAGAATTTTTTTGATATCTTTCCAGATGATCTTCCAGTAATGCTGTCAGACAAAGATGTTGAGTTTTCAATTGAGTTAGTTCCTGGTACCCCGCCTATTTCTAAGAGACATTATCGAATGCCTACTAATGAGTTAGCGGAATTGAAAAATCAGATCCAGGAATTGCAAGATAAAGGTTATATCAGGCCTAGTTCATCGTCGTGAAGAGCCCCAGTGTTGTTTGTCAAGAAAAAGGATGATAATCAACGTATGTGTGTGGATTACTGAGCGCTCAATAAGGTCACAATCAGGAATAAGTATTCTCTACCTTGGATAAATGATTTGTTTAATCAGTTCAAGGGAGCCAGAGTATTTTCTATGGTTGATTTGAGATTAGGATATCATCAGCTGAAAATTCGTCCAGAAGATATACCCAAGACTACGATCTTGCTATGGTTTGTATGAGTTCACAATAATGTCTTTTGGATTGACCAACGCTCCTGCCTATTTCATGTACTTGATGAATAAGGTGTTTATGGAATATTTAAACAAGTTTGTTGTTGTCTTCATCAATAACATTCTAATTTATTTAAAGGACGAGAAGGAGCATGATGATCACTTAAGCTTTATGTCAAGTTCAACAAGTGTGAGTTTTAAATGAAGGAAGTTGCTTTCCTAGGTCACGTTATGATGGTAGAAGGTGTTGCAGATAACCCTAGAAAAGTTAAAGATGTACTTAGTTGGAATTCTCCCACTTCAGTGCCTCAAGTTAGGAGTTTTCTTGGTATGAAAAAAATATTATCATCGCTTCATTGAAGAATTTTTTTAGTTTAGAAAGACCTCTTACGCGATTATTAAAGAAATAAAAGAAGTTTGTTTGGACAGCAAAATGTGAGAAGAGTTTTCGGAAACTGAAAGAATGTTCGACCACTGCACCATTGTTAGTTTTGTCAGATATTAACATGAATTTTGAGATTTATTATGATGCTTCATGTAAAGGATTAGAATGTGTGTTGATGCAAGACAAGAAAAGTAGTAGCTTATGCTTCGCATCAATTGAGACCTCATGAAAAGAATTATCGTATGTATGACTTTAAGTTAGCAAGTATTATGCATGCTTTGAAAATTTGACGCCATTATCTCATAGGTAACCATTGTGAGATTTATATGGATCATAAGAGTTTACCCGATGGGTACAATGTTCCCCCATTTCTATAACCGTGGGCAAAAAATATCTCATACCTGACTCCATTAAGATATTTACCCACGGGTATATGCGTAAACGGGCATAGTTGCCATCCCTACACACACCTTATTTCTCTTGCTTCTATATTATATATATATATATATATATATATATATATATATATATATATATATATATATATATATATATATATATATATATATATATATATATATATATATATATATATATATATATATATATATATATATATATATATATATATATATATATATATATATATATATCTTTCGCTTACTTACTGCTTATTATTTCTTTCTAAAAACCACTACTTCTAATTATTAATTATTACTATTTACTCCCCTGTCCCGTTTTACAAGGCGCATTTGCCTTCTCGCAAAGGTTAGCCAATGTAAGAGCAAGTTCAATAATAGAGCCAAGTGTTTGGCTATAAACCAAGTTATAAGAGCCAAGTTATACAATAATCTGTCTTCTATTTGTCTACAAAAGATTTTTTATTATTATGTGGTACCATGTCTCACATTCTCTTTCCTACTCCTCCTCACATACATTTATTATCTGGACCCACTACTGCATAGGCTCCCGTGTGCAGCTTGTTGCTTGCATGAGAGCCAAGCTCTCCTCTCTCTCCTCTCTTCTCTCCTTCACATCAGCAAAAATGCTGACTAGCTTGGCTATAAGATCATTGTTGTACTTGCTCTAAACGTGCCCTGGTAAAAGTGTTTCTGTTCCCGTACGCGACCCGAAATGGTCGGCCGGTCACCGGGCTGGACTTGGACCGCGCTGGTATCGTAGCCAATAAACTCCTGCGCGGACTCCGAGACGCCGCCGGTTGCGAGACCACGAATTGATTAGCCTTTTCCGCACGAGGAGCTAGACGCGCCGGAGTGGAAGCGGGCTCGCGGCCCTAGGCGGCTCGTCCGACCCGACCCTCGCACGATGGGCCCCGCGGCACGACGGCGTGGGGTCGCCGTCGCCGCAGGTGTGGTCCATCCCGGTAAACTGCTATGCACACTCCCCCCGAGATCAAAGGGCTCTGATTTACTCTCTCGTTTTCAACGTATTTCCCTCTCAAAAAAAGTACTCGTATTTCAGTAAGTTCAGTAAAAAAGTATTCGTATTTCAGTAAGTTCAATAAAAAAAATGTACTCGTCCTTCAGTTGTAATGGCCGGCCCATTGCGGAGAACATGACCCGGAACTGGGCCTTCTTGTCGGCGCCTTTTCACTTCCGCCCTATTCTTCTAGCACGAAACTTCGCCGTTCTGTCCTCTAGAAAAGGAACAAACTTCTCGCCGTTTTGTTAACAACAGAATTGATTACCTTTCAGGTTTCGACGAAGCAGTGTCAAACGCATTACGCATTACGGGTAGTGAGTCGTACTACAAGAAGAAAATGATGTTTGAGTTGAAACAGTAAATCTCAGAGAAAAATACAGCCAATATCCACTAGAATCCCTAGCAAGAAAAAAATATCCACTAGAATTGGATAGTACTGATCATTGACGCGAGCACCATCCAAAATTTTTTGCCAAACCATATTCCACCACACAGTCTATCTATCCTAATGCGCGTAATTAGAAGTGTTAACCACAGCTGTTAGAAAACGTCGACGAGGTTTGTTTTGTGGAAACGGAGCATGCTGACCAACCCAACGTGCGGCCATGCGGTGAAGGATACGGCGACACGTGCCAGACCGTTCGTTTCGATTTCAGCTTCTGACTTCTAGCTTATTTTTCACTATTCATAAATTTCATCTTTTTCTGAACTTTTAACTTTTTTTTAAGCTTTTTGCCTGTTCTTTTTCCCCGTATTCCTTTGCGTTTTTCGTGATGAGCTAGCATTTTTATTTTTTAAAATTTAATTACTCAAATAAGTCACCTTCAATTACAGTGCAATTTCAACCGCTACAATATAATTTTAATCATAAACCACAATTTTTCAGCTCAACCGAACAGGGCTAAATCATTCACTCACCCACCCACATCTAACAAAGTACAGCGTGCGGCAAAGTGTTTGACGATAATGAGGGTGCGTGATGATCCGATCATCACTGGGTTTAGGAGATGCCGTCTGGAAAAGGCATTCGTAATCCGTTGGTGCAGTACGCGAACGGTTCTTGCCAACCGGCCGGCCATAGAGTCTTGTCTCGTACCGGAGACGAAAGCTCGGTTTGCGAAGGCTACATAATCAAAGGGGTTTTGAGCGGAAGAATAATAGCCTATGTTCAACACGGGAATGCAATTTCGTCGAAACAACACACTGCAAAAACCAGCATAGAGTTAAAAATATAGCTACGTTGTTTTTAAACCATGTTCATATTGATTTCTGCTTAGAAAAACCAAAAATTAATACAAACATTTAGTTTTTTGAAGTGGCTTCTCCACTTCCCTCGTCACTGTCTCATTCCAGGGATAAGATAATATGTCACAGATGCAAACCTCAACGCCCCTAACAACTACAAAGAAATCTCGACCCCAAAATATCCCAACTCCTTGAACCACGTTTTGCAAAATCCTCACGAAAGTTTTTATGGGAGATGGGAATGAGATTGGAAAATGAATTAAGATAAACGAAGTCATTGAATCGAAGAATTAATGGATAGATTTATCTTATTTTATATCCGATTCTGTTCCCACCTCTTACCACCTATCTGTATAAACAAAAACAACTGATGTGATTCAATGCACCTTATTCGTTTTAAGAACAAATTTTTTTACAATAATTCTAAAAAAATCTTACAAATTCTCACATTAATCAAGAGAAAAAGAAAAGTATCTACATCACTTATTTTAATGAGGTCAGACTATTGGTACAGATTAATTATATATAGATATTAAAAGTTTTATAACAAATATAATTATATTTTAATTATAAATAGTAGAGTTATGCATCAAAGACACATATATCGTAATATTAGCCGTGTAATTATATAAGTAGTTCTGCTAGCTATGCAAAATGACCGGTTTTAGGGGTTTTTTCCGCCACCCCCCAACGCCACCGCCCACACAACGTCACCTCACCTTAGCCCCCCCCCCCCCCCCCCCCAAACCCAAAGCGAAACACCAGTACCCACCCCTCCGTATCTCACGCCGCCGCGATGCGGTCGCCGCCGCCGCCGTGGCCGGCGATGGCCCGCCTCTCCCTCGCGCTCTCGCTCCTCCTCGCGGCGCGGGTGGGGGCCGACGACCTGGCGGGCGACGCGCGGGCGCTGGTGGCTTTCCGCGACGCCGTGGGGCGGCGCCTGGCGTGGAACGGCACCGACCTTGGGGGCGTGTGCTCGTGGACGGGGGTCACCTGCGAGGGCGGCCGCGTGGCTGTGCTGAGGCTGCCTGGGGCGGCGCTGGCAGGGGAGGTGCCGGCGGGGACGCTGGGAAACCTCACGGCGCTCCACACACTCAGCCTCCGACTCAACGGGCTCACCGGCGCGCTCCCGGACGACCTCGCCTCCGCGGGCGCGCTCCGCAACGTCTTCCTCAACGGGAACGGGCTTGCGGGGGAGTTCCCGCGGGCGATTCTCGCGCTCCCGGGGCTCGTCCGCCTCGCGCTCGGCGGGAACGACCTCTCGGGGACCATCCCGTCGGCGCTTGGCAACCTCACGCGCCTCAAGGTTCTGCTCCTCGAGAACAACCGCTTCATCGGCCAGATTCCGGACCTTAACCTGCCGCAGCTGCAGCAGTTCAATGTGTCGTTTAACCAGTTGAATGGATCCATCCCGGCCGCGCTCCGGTCCAAGCCACGTTCGGCGTTCCTGGGGACGGGGTTGTGCGGTGGGCCCTTGGGGCCTTGCCCTGGTGAGGCCTCGCCTTCCCCTGCTCCGGCGGGGCAGCCGTCGTCGCCGACGCCGGCGACCAACGGCGGGACCAGCGGCAAAGGCGGAAATGAAGGAGAAAGTGGCAAGAAGAGCAAGAAGCTTTCTGGCGGCGCCATTGCCGGAATCGCCGTAGGCTCCGCCTTGGGAGCCGCGCTTCTCCTGTTCCTTCTCATTTGCCTTTGTCGCAGGTCGGAGCGCACCAATACGAGGTCTTTGGAGATGCCCACTCCATCTCCAACGTCTGCGGTTGTCACCGTCGCCCGGAAACCTCCCGAGATGACCAGCGGCGCGGCCGTAGCGCCGGTGGCCACCGTGGGCCATCCTCATGTCCCCATCGGTCAGTCGACGTCAGGGAAGAAGCTGGTTTTCTTCGGGTCAGCGGCCGCCGTGGCACCGTTCGACCTGGAGGACCTGCTACGCGCGTCCGCTGAGGTGCTTGGGAAAGGCGCGTTTGGGACGACGTACAAGGCATTGCTTGAATCTGGGGCGACCGTGGCGGTGAAGCGGCTCAAGGATGTGACTCTATCCGAGCCGGAGTTCCGTGACCGCATTGCTGACATTGGCGAGCTTCAGCATGAGTTCATCGTGCCACTCCGCGCCTATTACTACAGCAAAGATGAGAAGCTACTTGTGTACGACTTCATGCCCATGGGAAGTCTCTCCGCACTCTTGCACGGTGAGAATTTCACATTTCTAATTCCTTGCAGTTCTTTATTGTCATACTCTTATCATGATATTACTGTTATTGATATGTTGTGCTTGTGAGCTCCATTGTTTTGCATTGTTCATGGGTGGTGATGGTAGAGTAGTGTTCGATTTCCACGCACATGTTTTGTGGCTATGACTTCGTTTCTTGGCTTGAATATTCATCTACTGCTCTTAGATTACTCTAGATGTTGTCTTTTCTAAGGAGACTAAGTCAAACCCAGTTTTGATTCAGGTCTTTTTTATTTTCTTGACATCCAAAGTACATGAATTTTGGGTGATTATTTATTGGGTCTGTTACTAAAATCATATCCAGCTTTCAGTCTGATTTACTCTTGCACTTTTGCTTCGTGTGGTTTGAGTGTGAATGTTCGTGATGAGAATACTTGTAGTTGCAGCGAATTTTCTCCCTTTCTTGTTAAGGGTTTCAAATTGGCTCTTAATTTCAGAAAATTCGAAATAATTGACTACTTAGCCATCCTGGGTTAATTCTCTACCGCATAATTGGCCATCTTGTATTTTTCATATACTCCTATATTCCTTCAAGTGTGGTTCGCTCTCTGCTTGGCTAGTATACTTTGCATTGATCGTAGAAGACAAAATCTCTTAAAGTCTTGTAGTTGGTGGGGATGGCTACATTCATGAATGGTGTTCTCATCTTACTTGTGACACTTGACAATCAAGATGCAGGCACCTAAGACTCTTTTATCTAACCCCATCTTAATTATTTTTGTTAAACAGGGAACAGAGGTTCTGGCCGAACTCCGCTTAACTGGGAGACAAGATCAAGCATTGCCCTTGCTGCAGCTCGAGGTGTTGAGTACATCCACTCAACGAGCTCGTCATCTTCCCACGGTAACATCAAGTCATCCAATGTCCTCCTGGCCAAGTCGCATCAAGCACGTGTATCAGACAATGGCCTTGCTGCGCTGGTTGGTCCATCATCCGCACCATCTCGTGCCACTGGATACCATGCTCCGGAGGTTACTGATCCCCGGAGGGTATCACAGAAGTCTGATGTGTACAGCTTTGGTGTTCTCTTGCTTGAGCTGCTCACAGGCAAGGCCCCCAGTCAGGCTGCTCTTAACGAGGAGGGTGTGGACTTGCCCAGGTGGGTGCAGTCTGTTGTCCGGTCAGATTGGACTGCAGAGGTGTTTGATATGGAGCTCCTGAGATATCAGAATGTTGAGGAACAGATGGTTCAGCTTCTACAGCTTGCTATAGACTGTGTTGCACAAGTCCCAGATGCCCGGCCATCAATGTCGCATGTTGTTGTGCAGATCGAGGAGATCAAGAGGTCAAGCGAAAGAGCTGAGGGAAAAGATCAGCAGCAGATGGCCTCAAATCTGGAAGAAGGCGATGATTGATCTTCCAAGGCTGAATCAATCCAGGGGCCGAACCATTCTTGAATGACTTGAGAGAGGAATTGGCTAACTGCTGTAGCCTGCATTCGATTCATAGATTTGATGAATCCTATCTTCGGTTGAGTAGACCGTTTTCATCTTTCTTTCTAGCATATTGAATTTAGCATCGGTGTTAACCTGAATGTCGTTGATAGCACAGGATGCTTGACACTCCTGTGCTGTGGAAGGTAATTTGTGGTGTTTAGGGATCAGTGCCCCCAAGTGTGTGATTGCTTAATTGCTCTGCTTATTCTAGTAGCTGATTGTGGTGATCGGTTCGGCTGAAAAGCTCGTGGCTTATGGCTGAAAATATTGTAGCTGGCTGAAAAAAGCACTGTAGCTAACAGAGGCTTATTTAGCATAATTAAATTTAAAAAATTAAAAATAAAAAAATATGTTAGCCCATTACGTATAATACAAACAAATACGGGGAAAAAAGAATCGGCAAAAAAGCTCAACAAAAAGTCAAAAGTTCAGAAAAGGACGAAACTTATGAATAGTGAAAAATAAGCCAGAAGTCGACAGAACATGTTTGGTTTTAGCTTGTAGCTGCTGCCTTGTTTCGGCTATCCATGTAATTATTCAATCCCATCTGGTGCTCTGAATTTCTTGCCGAAATGATTCATGAGTTTGCCCTCAGGTGTTGTTGCCGGTTAGCATTGACCGATTTGATTGTGTTTGGTGATCTGTGAACTGCATCTCCTGTGGTGGCATCTGATTGATGGCTCCAGTTCTTGAAAGCTACGTGCTCTTGATCAGGTGGCACGGCTTTTGTTTTCGGCGTGACTGTTCTGAATTGGAGGCTTGGAGCTGGACCAGGGAAATTGAATTGAATTGCTTGATGCGAATAGTAATGTGCCTGTTGCTGATCATTATCTCTCGTTCATTAATATACGCCATGGTACGTATGGTGGGCCAATGAGAAAAAGGAGCGTACCGCTTGAGAATTCGAAATGGGTGGCTTGGCTACTACCGTCAGGCTTCATTAATTACGCAGGGCTGTTTGGCTGTGGCTATGATTTATGATTTTTAGCTGAAATTTTTAAATTTTGGTTATTTATAGTATATATTACGGAGAGAGAGATACTCACTTGCGATTTTAACTGGTACATATGTTCAGCTTTTGACGTGTACATCGTTTAATTTGTAGACACCGTCTTGAGAAAATACTCCGTTTGAAAGTTAAGTATTATAGTAAAAGTCAAAAACTGTTAGTTTTAGAGGAAAAGAACAAACCCGAAATCTCAGTAACTCCATTGTTCATAACCCAAAGCAATGGTACACAGTACACATCCTGAATTTGTGTCATGAAGCTGTATGTAAACATCGACATTATTTTGTAAAAGCCGAAAAATGCAACAGATTGTTGTAGTTCTGTATCACCGAGGATTGGTGTCTGGATGATCCCAATTCCCAAGTGTCCATGGTACGGAGTACTACTATTTTTAGGTATCTGTAGATCGAAGTGCTCAACAAACAAGCCTGAATGTCTGATTCTGTAGACACCACAGCACCGGAAGCATACTTGTTTGGTCTCGTCCTTTTCAACTTAGAATTTATGAATTATAATTTTTCTAAATAAAAAATGGAAATGTTCTTTCTTATATTTTCGAAGTAATTTATTAAGATAAGTTTTTAAAAGTGACTTATTAGCATTCAGTTAGTTCACATAAACATTTACTCTAAAGCAAAAACCATCAGCAATAGCTAAAAAGAACATACTTTCGTGTCGTGCACGGAACTAACCCGGTGTTCAACTGTCGGTAGGGGTGGAAACGAGCCGAGCCGACTCGAGCTAGGCTCGGCCGAGTTCGCTCGAAGCTGTGGCTTGGCTCGGCTCGGCTCGTTTAAGAAATGAGCTAAAAGCCCGGCTCGGTTTGGCTCGTTTCTTCACTCGAGCTGGCTCGAGCCGGCTTAGAGCCGCACAATTCAACACAAAGCTTGCCTCGTTTTAATTTGTATGATTTCAAAACAGCACAACAGCAGGCAACAGCACAGTATAGTAATTGATAGACAACATTGAAAGTAGAACTTAGGTAGTATACTAATTGAAACAAAAACCGGCATTGGACACTTCAAAATTCATCATCCAGCAGCATTCAACAGCAGCAGGCAGCATGCCATGTGATGTGAACATCTGGACGCCTCCTGTCCTGGCCCTCATCTGCATTCAACAGCAGTATGCATGAAGATTTCTGAAATGTTTGTCAGAATGTTGAAAACAAGGACAGAAGATATACAGAAACATCTAACAACTAGGATACACAAACACACTAGGATGCCATGGAAATTAGATATAGAAGTGGAAGTAGTACCACCCACTAGTTGCTCTCTATGGCATTTTGAGGAAAACGTATGGTTTCAATGTCATCCTTATCATCTTCTTGAGAAGAGGCATAATATTCGAGTTAGCCATGACGTAAGCAGATAAAAATTCATGAAGAGTAAGTATAGAAGAACCTACCACAAATATAGGAGGTCTTATGTCATCATGTGCACTTCTTATCCAACTAGATGCACACACCAAATACTTAATCATAGCCGGATATAGAGAACTCCGATAATCATCTAGTACTCTACCTCAAGCACTAAAAGTTGATTATGAAGATACAGTGCTAGCACAGGGACCAGTCTAGGGCCTAGGGGGAGGACAGGTCGACAGGGAGTGCATGTGGCCAGGGAAGGATGGGGCGCGGCGACAAGGTGGGAGGGCCGGGTGGCGCTGTGGTTGGGGCGGGCCACGCGGTGGGAGGGGCAAGCGGTGTGGCGGGCAGCGTGGTGGAAGAAGATCGACCGAATGCAGATCGGGAATTTGGTAATGGAATTTTGGGTATGATGGCCGAAGGGTTAGAGTTAGGTTAGGGGATCGACTCATCCACAACCGCACCTCCAAATCAATCGAACGGCTATAAGTGTCTTCAACTAATCTAACGGCGGGATCATTTGGCCTGGTTCGAACGTCACCGTCGCCATCGACTATCCAAAACCGATCGAACGTCACAGAATGAAAGAACGTTCGGAGCGGTCTGAACGTCTCCAAGACAATCGGGCGGTTCGTTGAAGATCGGATGGCCACACCGCATGACCAACTCCTGAGTCTCTGATTGTGGGCCGCTGCACTGCACACACGAGCCATAGTCGGCTCACGAGCGGCTCGAGGTTGACTCGATTTTTTTGTGAGCCGCGAAGAAGGCTCGGTTCGGCTCAAAATCTTGCGAGCTCGAGCCAAGCTACGAGCCACGAGCTAATTTTCTAGCCCTAACTGTAGGCCACCTACGATTTTTTTGCCCTGCACACCGTGGTGGAGCCGTGGTGCGAGCCCTCCAATCCCAAAAATCCCAGGTAAACGACGACGGCGCATCACATGAGTCTCTCCTCTCCGCGGGCCCCCCAGCGGCCAGGCCACCACCACGACGCGCGCGCACACGCACCAAATCGGCTCATGCGATCGGATCGGGACCGGCCGAAGGTAGCTATGTAGCATAGCAGGCAGCAGCAGCATGGCTGTACCACTCGCCGTCTCCAGTCCAGGAGCCGGACGAGCCTTCGGGACCATGAATTTCAAATAAATTTTACAAGAAAACAGTTCAACTTACATAGAAAAGTTTCCACGTTACAAACGAGGACTCAAATTTGCAGCCATCACAGAGTCCTTGAGGCTTTGACCCAGTTCTTTTTGATTTATTGTTTATGATTTCTCTCAAACAAATAATTAGATAACTTTTTCGCCGTCGTTTCGAAGCAGTTTATTAAGATAATATTTTAAAACGATCTATCAGTATTCAGTTCGATTATATAAACGCTCATACTAAATCTAAAAACTATAAGCCGCAATAAAAAAACCCCTCGAGTACATCGTCGTCTTCTTCGTGGTCCCTACTGTGTCTGTTCCGCGATGAACCATGCGCGTCGAGATGTCGTCGTCTTCTTCGTGGTCCCTACTGTGTCTGTTCCGCGATGAACCATGCGCGTCGAGATGTTTCCGAATTCTCTCGTGTGATTTGGGAGGATAGAGCATGCGATGGCTGGTTTGCTCTGTAGGTGAGATTTTTACGGGGAAATTTGAGATGGGTTCGTTGTTCGTACATGTCTGTGTGTGTTCTCTGAATGGTCCTCGATTTGACTGGGCGTAATGGTTCACGTAAAGATACTGGAGCGGAACAGTAGATTTGAGGAGCTGGTCGGCGCCATACAGCGTCATCACATCGAGATGCAACTTGTAAATTGAAACTGTCAGATGCCTGTGGAGCAAGGGCCTATCAGGTGTGATCATTTTGGCTTATTTTGAGTGGTTTATGGCTGAAAAACACTATAGCTGACCGAAAAAACACTGTAGCTGACAGAGTCTTATTTAGCATAATTAAATTTTAAAAAAATATGTTAGCCCATTACGTATAATACAAACAAATATGGGAAAAAAAGAACCGGCAAAAAAGCTCAACAAAAAACCAAAAGTTCAGAAAAAGACAAAGGCACTGTTTGTTTCCACTTAAGATTATTATAATCTAGCTTATAGGTGAGGGATTATATAAGCTAGATTATAATAAGCTGGTGGAAAATAAGCTGTCAAGTGTTTGGCATCCTGGATTATCAGAGTTATGGATTGTTGTATTCGAATGTTTAAAGACTACAATGTCCTTGAGAGAGAGGCAAGGGAGTTGGGGGATGGATGAATGGCAAATGTGGGTAATATTCCTAAAGTTTTATGGTCCTTAAGATAAAAGGTGGATCTATAAGCTGAAATAAGCTCCTTTTTTGAGCTTATTAGATTACAATAATCTGGTCTATTAGATTATAATAATTTACCTTATAATCTAGGCTGTTTGTTTCCACTTATGATTATAAGTTAGATTATAATAATCTTAAGTGGAAACAAACAGGGCCAAAATCTATAAATAGTGAAAAATAAGCCGGAAGCTAAAAGCCAAAGTCCAAGTTTGTGCGTAAGCACGCGGTTCCGTCTGGCACAAAACTCAAGCTGGAATTTTGCGGAAACAAAGCAATTCATTTGTATTGACTGGTATGGAAATCATTTGCACCAAATGTGCTCTACACCGGTTTGTCATGGACTACACGAAGCGAGGTAAATGGTTTCCGGTATAAATTTTTAAAGCATATATTGATCTTTATGGCAAAGTATGGCAACGCAATAAACAGTTCTTTAGAGTCACATCTATATCTTTATAACAAAGTATGGCAACAAACTAAACTGTTCTTTAGAAGTATGGCAACAAACTAAACTGTTCTTTAGAGTTAATAAACCTTGGTTAAACCATCATATACTTGCATTGGTACGTAGGGGCATATTTTATACAGGCCACAGCTGGGTGAATTTGTACGAGCCACACCGGGCCCTGATCAACTCGGCTTCGGCTTCTGGCTTATTTTTCACTATTTATAAGTTTCGTCTTTTTCTGAACTTTTGACTTTTTGTTGAGCTTTTTTGCCGGTTCTTTTTTCCCGTATTTGTTTGTATTATACGTAATGGGCTAACATATTTTTTATTTTTAAATTTTTTTAATTTAATTATGCTAAATAAGCATCTGTCAGCTACAGTACTTTTTTCAGCCAGCTACAGTGTTTTCAGCCATAAGCCACGAGCTTTTCAGCCGAACCGATCACCACCATGCATGTTGGGACTTCCCAAAGTTTCGAGCCTCAAATTCTGGAAGTGCGACTCTTGGGCTGCTTGGAGTTGGTGTCGCAGCCTCACAAGTTCAAATTTGACCAAATACTGCATCAAGAACATTCCAACAGTATATCGTTAGTCCAGTACAGGATAAAAAATGCAGAAATGCAGCGTGCTCTTAAATTGAACAAAGTGAACTTTCGTTAGTTTCTTCGTTCTTCCAACAACCTTTGTTTGGACCCTTCACAACAAAAACGCTTTCTTCCTGGCGGCTCCATGTACTGAACAAACCCAAATTCTTAAACAGGTGAATAAATCCCACCTGTATTTTGCTCCTATTGTTACTTGTTAGTATTCCCATTCTCTTCGAATAATCAAGTCTTAAGCAATGCTTCAGCATCTTCTACAAACAAGGAAGAATCTTTTAGCATTTGGTATTTACCTCCCCCTGTTAGCCTCCGTCCGCGTGCATATTGGCCTTGTTGCTTTGGTTTTTTGACTTTTATCTTTTGGTTTCTTCAAAAATTAAAATAAATTGGATGTTTTCTGTAGTAGATTCTTCAAATAGCTTTTTATGCTCAAAATCATGTACATCATTCGCAGCGATATCTTTATCATCTACTACTATATTAAAAACATAAACAAAAATTATTAACCATACCCACAAAAACATACCATCATGTTAGCTATGTCCGGGTCACAGTTATGTTGGAACTTGGAACTCAGAAGCTTCAGATTGACCAAAAGTGAAGAAAAGAAAAACATGTCAAGAAAAGCATCTGATCGTGAGAGATGGTAGGAAATTAGGAATGCGATGGGGTTCTGGACATGTACATGTGTCTTCCTGTCCACGGGCCATCAAACTGCGAGGATGTTGCCGCTTAAAAGCGACGCTCGTAGGCGAAGCTGAGAGTGACGTCCACCTTTTTCTCCAGCACGCCGGTAGTTCTAACCTGCGTCAAAGTCTAAAGACGCATTTATATTAACTTTTGATTTTATCTTATAAATAGTAATAATTTATAGAAAAATTTATAGAGTAAGACACGCACATGTGATTTTAACCGATATAAATAAAGTCACTACAGTATGTGTTACAATCGATTAGTATACTCTATCTTGAAAAGACACTCCGTTCGAAAACTAAGTATTATAGAAAAGCAATTTATTGTAAAAAACAGCTTTTAGAAACCAATACGAACGGGACCTAAAGATGTGCTATTTTCGCTGCTACCAAAAGAAGAGAGATGACGTTGGTACCGGTACCGCACGTTGGGGGAAAACTTGGTACTGGTACCAAGCTTGTACCGCTCCCAAGAGAGGTATCGACACCAAGGGGAAACAAATTTAAATGGCCCTACCAGTTAGCGTGCCGGGCAATAGTGGCACTGGTGTGGTTCTAGAGGCCCGTCGCGGGAACCCATCACTACAGATCAGGACACCATGTCGCTGCTGCATCTAGGAGCGCCGATGTCAGCCGAGGTCAAGGACGAGGAAGCCCGCCGCCACCAAATCTTGGACGAGGACGACAAAGCCACACACACCGTTGCCACCATCTCGGACAAGGACGAGGAGGTTGTCGTCACCACCAGAGGAGGTGGTCGTGGAGTGGGGGAGGAGGCCGCCTACTGAGGTCAAGGATGACGAGGAAGCTGGCTGAGGTCAATGGCAAGGAAGCCGGATCCCACACCGCCGCCATGTCACTGCCAGATCGAAGCCTCCTGTGCATTGCCATCGCCACATCGAGGCCTCCCTCGGCCACTACCACCGCGAAGCCACTACGGCCGCCTCAGGATCATCGCCCCCTCCTCCACCTCCGATGTGAATAGGGGACGATAGGGTCGACTGGCACTAAGTGGGGAGCAACACACGAGAAAAATGAGGCTGACATGGGAGGGACGAGAGGATATGGGAGGAGAGTGTTTCAATTTTTTAATATGTGGTGAACCATCCTAGAGAGAGGGCATGTATTAAGGTCTTGCTCATTTTGGCTTGAGTTTCTGGCTTATTTTTTATTATTTCTAAATTTCATCTTTTTCTAGTTTTTTAGCTTTTTTGAGCTTTTTTGCTGGTTCTTTTTTCCCGTATTCGTTTGTGTTGTCCGTGATGAGCTAACATATTTTTTTCTATTTTTATTTTTTTAATATTTAGTTACGCCAAATAAGCCACCATCAGGTACAGTGTAATTTCAGTTAGTTATACTGCAATTTCAGCCATAAGTCAGTTTATTTCAGCTCAACCGAACGGCACCTAAGCATTGGAGGGGAAAAGAAGAAGGATGTGACAATAACCTGTTCTTTTAGTTATAGTTTATATCTTTTAACTATGATTTATTAATTTAATAAATAATGATCGTTGAAAGAAGTTAAAATCAAAAGCCGGTTGAAAAACCGAAAAGAGTGGAAACAATTCTTAACACGGTATAGGCATCTCGCGTTGTGTGGATGCCCTCTGAAAAACAATAAATGTGCAGCTCTTGTGTGGGCAAATAGTAGTAGACGGTCCACGAGAGGTGGTAACTACTGGGGTTGGTTTCGCAAAGGTGAAGGCCACTGTAGTTAGTTTACTGCTACCTTCTGGAAAAAGGATGGAAAGCTACTAGCGAGAATTGGAGACTGGAGAGCTTCTGTTAGTTACTCTGAAGTCGTTGGAGTTAGTACTCCTAGTCCTAGCACTCATTTTCAGTACTTGTGCGGCCCAGACTTCTCACTGTTTACTGAAAAAGTCAATGGTCCCTCCTGGATTGGGACTCATATGGCAATATGCAAGACATTGCTTGTATTTGTGAGGGAAGCTGCATCAAGCAAGAACACCAGTTGTAATGAGATGACAAGAACTCACGTTATTTGGAGAGAGAGATCAGATCATGGGAAGCTAGCCTCTAGCTTCTCAATTGAACAGATGATGATTATTCATCATTCCATCCTCTGGTGCTGTTCTGATGGCTCAGTTCATGAATTCGTATTGTACGTTCAAGAGAGTTCTTGACTGAAAACGCCCTCGTATTATGAATCCTGTGATTTACCTCACTAATGTGAACGAACCCTACTTAAGGCATGAAGCACGGAGTAGGTTGGCCTCTTGCTGTTGCTGTGTCGGCAACTTGGTATTGCCGATGTGTGATAGACGCCTCACCGGGGACGGAGCGAAGGTGTTGGTCGGTGAGAGAAGCGAAGACGACGACAGCGACCGTGATTCGATAGGATAGGGTGTGTTGCCAGCTTTGCGAATCGCAGTGCGGATGAGGTGATGAGGGAGCAGCGGTGGGGAGCATCTCGCTTCTTTGGGTTGTGGTGTAGGTAGGGGTGAAAACGGATCGGATACGGATGGATAATGTCTCTACTGTATTTGTTTTCATTTTTTTTGGATACGGATACAAATACGGATAACTCGAATACGAATACAAATACGAATAATATCGAATACAGATACGGATCGAATACGAATTGAAACGAATACGGTTACGAATATTTATCGGAACATGATAACCTCTTAAACTATATATCCAAAATTAACGAAAATACGTAAATAGTTCATCTTATCAAAACATTAATGAAATCAAAATAAGCATAGTCTTTTCATCCACAATGAAAATATACCCAATAGTCGATCATAACATAACTATATAAGTAACAACAACGTGCAATTCATAGAATACACATGATAACATGATAGCAATTTAAACAAACATAAGAACATTTCATTCCTCCATTTCATCCATCAAGTTGTAACAGCCCAGGTTTTATTAAAATAATAATAATAAATAAATAAAATAAAATTTAAATTTAAATAAGTATTTTTGTTGCCTAAATTTTATTTTTGGGTTTTGCCCTGGATTTTCTGTTTTTAAAAAAGCCTGATTTGAAAAGTAAATTAAGTGAAAACCAAAAAAATAGACATTAAATAAAATGATATTTTGATTTTCTATAAAAATCCTACTTTAAATTAATTATTTGGAGTTATTTGGCTTTTATTTGGTTTCTTGCATTTTCTGGAGTTTAAAGGTCTACTTTTGAAATTAAAAAGTATTTTTAAGTATAAAAATTAAATACCAACATTAGTTGGAAATATTTTTATTAAGTCCAAAATGTCATCAGGAACTTCTGTGAATTTTTCTGGAATTGTTGGAGTTTATTTCATATTTTTCTGAGCTTAAATGAATTTTCCAGGCTTTTCTGAAATCCAAAAATCAAAAATAAAAATTAAAGTCCCTCCCCTCGGATATCCGTTTTCGTATTATCCAGATAATCCGTATCCGTATCCGTATTCGACGGATACTAGGCCTACTGTATTCGTATCCGTATCCGTCCGGATCCGGCGGAAACTATCCGATTCGTTTTCACCCCTAGGTGTAGGCTTTGGTAAACGTAGACCTGGTCAATTAGGCCGCTCGGTATGGTACTATAGGGATTTGAGTAGGATATTGAAATAAAACCGAATTTGAAAATTTTGATTTTGAGTGGAATTTTCGTTCTTGATTCACTCTCTTGCCCCATCAACCTAAACTACACTAATCACCGAATAAAGCTACTTCTAAGAGCAACTCCAGCAGGGCCCCTACTTGAGCCATCATCCTACTTTTGAGGGCCGAGGGGCAAAAAACTCACTCCAGCAGGGCCCCTACTTGAGCCCTCAAAAGTAGGGGGCCCTCAAATCCCCCCTCGAGCCCTCATTCCTGGGGGGTCTGGAGGGAGCCCCTACTTTTGAGGGCTCAAGTAGGGGCCCTGCTGGAGTGAGTTTTTTGCCCCTCGGCCCTCAAAAGTAGGATGAGGATGGGGCTGGGTCCTATGTGTCATCCCCTCTAAGAATGAATTTGAGGGTCCTGTTTTGAGGGCTCCTGGTAGAGTGTAGCCCAAAAAACAGAGTCCTCAAAAGTAGGGAGAGCTCTCAAATAAAAAGTAGGGACCCTGTTTTGAGGGCTACTGCTGGAGTTGCTCTAATCACCCCTAATACGGTCGGAATTGAGGAATCAAGCGGCCGCACTATTCCTGTCCGAAAATACCACCGCCATACCCAATTTTCACCGCCGTCACACTCTTCTCGTGACCGCCCTCACCAGCGCGTCTCCCACCAGCTTTGCTCGGTTGGTCGGCCACCGTACCCGCCCCAGACCCGTGGCAGGCCACGTTAACCCGCCGCCGCCATGTCCCAACCTTTTCTGCCGACCATCTCCTCTGCGCGCGCCACCGCACACCACATCTGCCAGAATCCGCCACCTCCACAGCGGGGACAGAGCTCTCTTGCAGCTTTACCCCCACCGCCCTGACGCCCCGACTAAGCCCGAGGGCGTGGCAACGCTGCCGGCCGCCACGCTCCATTGCCGCCTTGGACGATCCCCGGCGCCAAACCGCCATACTCCGCCTATTTAAGCAACCAAGGACATCGCGGTGAATTAGACACTTCCCCGAAGCCAATCAACCCACCCTAAAGGCCCCTCGTCGCCTCCATTGCCGGTAATTGAGAAAAGCCCCAACTCCAAGCCCTAGCTCAATGTCCAACCTCCGGCCGTCTATTTTCCGATTCCTCTCGCTAATAGCTTCCTAGCGCTCCCCAAAACCCTCCCCAACCGCCGCCCTAGCCTCCCGACCACCCCTCTTCCCCGGCGCCATGAACCTCTCCACCGCCGAAGCTCCTCCCCATGGCCGGCCCAAACCCGATCTCCCCCGCTTAAATTGACCCTCCCATGAGCTTACCCAAGCCCTAAGCCTGCCCTAGCACCGGCCCAAAAGCCCTAGCAAGCTCCCCTTCACCCACAATTCCAAAAATGGCCGCAAAAAGGGAGGGCTCACCGTCGGCGATTGCCGCCTCCACCGGGCCCGCAACCACCCAAAATGGGTTCCTGGCATCACCCCGAACCCATCCATGCCCTCGGAAGCCATCGCAAAATGCCCTACCGCTGCCGATAGCCGCCGCCATTTCCTCTGTTTGGCGTGCGCGTTCGGGAAGAAGAACAGCAACCATTCGGTTACTGTTCACCCGACCGAACCCCCTCCGTTTCGGCTGAGTCAAGCCAACTCGACCGAAGCCATTCCATCCGACCGAGCCACTTTATTTCGGCTGAATCAAACCAAGTCGCCCGCACCCGACCGGGTCCAACCGACTGAACCCGATCAACGCGGCTAAGCTAGACCGCCTAGCCAAATCCGACCGAGCCCGATGAACAGTAACCCGACCCGAACCCAAAAATACAAGTTTTATACTCCTTGGATTCGTTTCGAACCCGCCAACCCAAATCCAAGGCCCATTTCCCCATATAGCCCTCCTAAAAGCCCAAAATCCCAATTTAATGGAGTTTTCCGTATTTTCTTTATTCTTTTATTTTCTTTATTCCTAGCCTAATCCTTCGAGAATGGAATTAACTTATTTTAATTATTTTGCGTTAGCTTTCGAAGTCGAGGATTCACAGGAGCAGGAGGGAGAAGTCCAAGTCCAGGCCCAGTCCACCGAAGATTAAGAGCTAATTGAAATCGTAAACCCGCAAGGCAAGTCACACATATTTTTGAGCATGTTGATCCTACATTTCCTAAGCTATTTATTTACTTGTATTTTCATTATGATATTTGCGCACTGTTATTTTGTATACAATAAATGCTTAGAATGACTGATACTAGTTATGTCCTACCACCCGAAAAGGCCCAGTCTAATTTGATGGCCATATTCACCTTGACAAGACATAGTAATATTAAATATAATAATAATGTAATTAGGATAGTTTAGAGAATCAACATCTGCTGTTACTAAAAGATTTGGTATTTATTTGGGAAAGTGGTTCTAGGGTAAGCGAGGATCGTTGGATCCCGTGACCTAGAGTGAAGGCAAATGTTACAAATCAATGGGAGTGTTGTGACACTGGACAGATTTGTAGAAGGGAATTTGCCACCGGTAAAAATATAAGGACTAGACCCTTATGCTGAGTAAAGAACATAGTGATCGCCCAACCACAAGTATTGATACATCAAATCTGGTCTAGTAACTGCTCAAATTCGATTGAACCTCTACATACGCAAGGCGAAGGCAAAGTGTGAGTCCATACGGAAGGGAGTTGAGAAGGGCCGTATGGAAGTTGGCGCCGTTGTTGTTTTTATTGTTGATTTGATTATCAGATGTCCACACAATAGTAGGCTGAGATAAGTCAGGTGGTGGCCTGAGCTTATCGAAGAAACCTACTAGGTAGAGGCTATATAAAGAATTGAACAGCGAACAACCTTGTTTTCTTATCTCTTTGGCCGGAGTTAAGGAATCTTGTGGGTAAAGCAGGACAGCTTTGCAAAGTCATGACCAAATGTATTCGAATACGCCGTGCTTCCGGTAAATGAAGCTATGTTGAATGGGTGATTCCAACAACAAGGCATAAGTAAATTTGGAAAGGATTTGGTAATGTTGGTGGTCTGATAATTGAACCTTGAAAACCCCCTAAATCTTATAGAAAGCTATGATTTTATATTTAAAACTGGTTTCCAACTAAAACTGCATCCACACAAAATAATAGACATGTTTCCCTTTATTTGTTAAACCTTGCATGTAGTTATTGTTAAGCTCCGTGTGACTTGTTGAGTACGGTAGTTGTACTCATACTTGCTAAAAATATTAACAGAAATAACCTGCAAAAAGGAGGCAGACGAAGACGAAAAGGTGGAGTTCTACGAGATCGAAGATACGTGGAATTAGGGTCGTCCTCCGCTCAGGCGTGCCCTACTGTATCTAAGGTATCTAAGGGCCGCTTGCCCTACTGTAAAACTTGGCTTCTATGCCTTTATATTGTAATAAAGTTGGCTTTTATCTTAACCATGTGTTGGCAATGTTATACACTCGATTGATGTAACTCGCAGCTGAACAATCCTGGGCAGTTGCGAGGGTTTTGTAATACTCCCAGAAATGGGGGTGTTACAAATATGATGTGATTAAACCTAGCACGTCTGGTCTAAATAACTTATCGTGTCATACTTTGCCGGTCCACGTGCCTATTATTCGACTTAGGCACAACACGGAGAGAGGTCAGGCTGTGTCGAGTCGGCCCGGACACGCTTAGCCAAACGGGCTACGATGGCTTGTTGATTTTACTGCCAGTCGTAAATAATTTTACTGATAGTCATTAAGTCATAAATATTTTTACTGTTAGTCACAAGTAATTTTACTACCAATCACTGAGTCGCAAGTATTTTTACTGTCAGTCATAAGTAATTTTACTGCTAAGTCACCCGTCCGCACTCAGAAGAGTGCAACAAGCCTAACACAAATAATTTTACTGCTAACCGCAAGAAATTTTACTACATTGCCACAGAAGAGTTATTATACGTGCCGTGCCGAGATGCCAGCTAAAACATAATACGTCTGGTCGAGTTGGATTGGTACGACTTATTTACTGTTTGTGCCGTACTGTGTCTAAGGCCCCACTCAAAATGGCTTAGGCTTCTGACTTATATTTCACTATTCAACAATTTCGTCTTTTTCTGGGTTTTGGCTTTTTTTTTGAGCTTTTTTGTTGGTTCTTTTTTCCGTATTCATTTTTATTGTATGTGACGAGCTAACTTGTTTTTTTTCTAATTTTAAAATTTTTAAATTAATTACACCAAATAAGTCACCGCCAGCTACAATGTTTTTTCAGTCAGTTATAGTACTTTTCAGCCATAAACCACTCAAAAAACCTATATTTAGCGGGGCATAAGTTAGACTAACAGTACCATACCTTGCCTTAAACAATTGACCTGGCCCATGCGACCATGTATGGGTACACGCAGCGGCATGTTCTCTTGCCTGTCGGGACGCCTTTTGAATGGCCTGTCCTTTGCTTCTTTCCATCTTTTCCTGATGAGAGAAGTTTCTCAGGCTGAAATTTCAAGAATCGCGACATGAGACGACCTACTTGCTTACATAAGAATTAGGTCTTGGAATCTTATAAAGAAGTTATCTCGAGTATACCAAATCTTGTTGAGTATATTTTACTGAAATTTGTTTGATCCAGCCCAGTTGCATGCGTAATCGTGGATACTGCAATACCTGTGTTTATATTCGAAGATACAATTACTTTTGTTATACAACTCTAACACTAATAATTGAAATATAGTTATGTGTTGTATAACTACAACCATTGTGATATTTATATCATATTAATCTATGCTAATAAAATCTGGCATCACCCAAATAAGTGGCATATATTCTTCTATTTTTTTCTTGATTAAAGATAGAATTTCTAGGATATTTTCTTTTTCAGTTGTTGTATCAAACATTAATTTTCATCGTTTAACAGAACATTTATATGATTTTCCCTATTTTATGAGTTATCGTAACCTTCATTAGTTTGAAACGTGGGAATTTTGAAACTATAGACCTCTCTCGGGTCTCGATCTAATCTTACTGTGCAATAGATATATTAGCCCCTGTTTGGAATACATTAACTTTTTCCCGGTTCTAGCTGGAATTGAATTATGAGATTCCTACGTACTAAACAGGTTTTCTGAAAGACCCTAACAGGCTTTTGATTTACATCATTATAGTTTATCTCCGCCAAAATAAGTGAAGTACTTTTTTAGGGGGTGTAGAACTTCGGGTCTGTTCTTTAATGGTTTCTAAAAACGGTTTTTGGCTTTTGCTACAATATCTAACTTTCAAACGGAGTATTTTTGTAAGACGGAGTCTATAAATTAATTGTATTACATGTTAAAAGCCCAACATCTGTATCAACCAAAATCACAAGCGAGTATCGCTCTCCGTAATCTCTGTCGCAAACAACTAAAATTCAAAATTTTCAGCCTAAAGTCATAAGCCACAGCCATATCAAACAAGCCTGTTGCACCGTGTGACTATAGTAGATGACTATGATTAGGATGTATAACCTTTATCGGGCATGTTCTTATTAATTTCGGTATATGTCTTTTGGCTGCGGCTTATGATTTTTGGGCTATTTGTGAGAGATAGTACGGAGTAACAGAAACTCGTGTATGATTTTAGCCAATACAAATAAAGTTGTTATATCAACTTGTAAACCGTATTTTGAAAAGACACTTCATTTAAAAATTAGTCACCGTAGAAAAACCGAAAAACAGTTTTAGGAACTGAAAAAGAGGCCTATCAATTGTCCGGAGAAGTTTGGACAAAATCATCGTTGTTCCATGAAGAGGATCTATTTGCTTGAGCTAGATGAGGAAGAGGAAGTCTCGGCCGGTGAAACGGAGGTGGAAATTTCTCTCCATGCGCTCACAGGAGTTCGAGCTGGGCGAACAATGCAACTCCAAGAGGTGGTCACTGGCAAAATCATCCGGGCTCTCTTGGATACCGGATCTATGCATATATTTAGGGTGTGTTTGGTTTGTGGATGAAGGTTGTATCGTATATCCTGACTGAGTGGATGCAGACTGAGTGGAATCGTATTTCAGAAAAAGAAGATGTTTGGTGAGGTTGCATGAGCGGATGCAAAAAAACTGAGATGCTGTTTGGTTGCCTGTATGAGCGGATGCAGTCTACCAAACCTGAGAGGCTGACACGTGGGACCGCGTAAGATACACTGCATCAACCCATCCAGGATGGCCAGTGAAGCTCATTTTGAGCGTATCCACCCATCCAAGATGAGGGCGTATTTTTGGATCCGCTCATGCAGGCTGCATCCACTCATACAGGTAACCAAACAGGTTCTTTCTCAGATTATACGGATCCACCCAGCCAGGACGAAGGAGATTCAGGCAACCAAACACACCCTTAATTGATGCAACAACTGCAAGGGATCTTGGGTTGAGACTTTCTCCACGAAGCGACATGAAGGTAGCAGTGGCAAACGGTGACCGAGTGATCTGTGCGGGAGGTTATCAGCAGGTGCCTTTGCTCATTGACAAGGAAAGATTCATGGTGGATTGTTGTGCTATTCCGTTGGGAGGCTTTGAAACTGCCCTCGGCGTTCAGTGGCTCCTTATACTTGGACCCATTGTTTGCGATTTTGAGTTGCTTACCATGTCCTTTTGGCGCACGGACCATTTGGTCACGTGGAAGTGAATCGGTGCCTCCTCAACAGTGCCTCGGGTTCTTCGATTAATGGGGCAAGATGTATTGGCTAAACTGCTACAGGAGTTTGATGACCTCTTGGAGCCCCCTTGCGGACTACCCCACAACGTCACCACGATCATCGGATCCATCTCCGCTCGAGTACTGCAGCTGTGGCTGTCCGGCCGTATCGCTATCCACATCTTTTGAAAGATGAGATTCAGAGGCAGTGTGTAGAGTGAAAAACCCCAAAATTTCAACCCCAAAAATTTTTGTGCTTTTTGCTGGATTTTTGAGTGAATTTCGAAAACTTTCCCTTTCGGGAATGTTCTCCCCCGGATCCGCTTTCTTTTTCTGGCCGGGCGCCTCCCCTTCTCCTTTGGCGCCCCGCCCCATTTCTGCCTCCTCCCCTCCACGGCGCTCGCGCCCTCTCCTCCGTTGGCGCCGCCTTCCCCTTCCGCCTCTCTCCTCTCCTGGCGCCTCCCCGCTCTCTCCCTCGCTGGCGCCTCTGCCCCTTCCCGCTTTCTCCCTCGCGCGTGCGCCCGCTCCCGCACCGCCTCTCCGCGATCGCGCCCGCGGTTTTGCCCCCGCCTCGCGCCCCGGATTCCTCCCCGCTGTCGTCAGCCGGTCCGAAGCCGGCAGAGCCTCCACGCCACGTGTCGCCCCACTTCTGCTCTGGCCCCACCTGGCAGTCGTCGCGCCTCCCCATCCCGCGCGCGGACGCGCCCTCGCCCTGCCGTTCGGCCGCCTGCCCCCGTGCCGTCGCGTCGCCATTACTCCCCTGTGCAGAGCCGTCACTGCCCTCTCCACTCCGAGGCGACGCCCTGCCCACTCCGGTTGACTCCCGGCGCCGCGCCCGTTCCTTCTCCCCTAAGGCTCCGCCTTCCCCGCTCGGGTATAAAACCCCGCCCCACTCCCCCTCGCGCCCCTTTGCTTCCCGAGCTTCCCCATCGCTCTCAAACACTCCCTGTCACCCCCAGAGAAGCTCCAGGAGCGACCGATTGACACCACGCCGCTCCAATCGCCGTCGCCATCTCCCCCTGCGCCGGCCACCCCATAACTCGGATCTCCCTCTCCTCTCCCTCATTCCTCGATTGCGTTCGCTGAGAGCATCTCCTCCCCTCGCTGACCATTTTGGCACTTGCCCCTGGCCAGGTGAAGCACTGTGCCGTGCCGGCATCGAAGCTCCCCGCCGGCCGCAACCACCTCCCCATGGCCAGACCGCTCCGAAGCTCCTCAGCTCACGCCGTCGCCACCCACGTGAGCTCCACCTTCCCCAGATGGTGTAGCCGCCCCCGATCGACCCCAATCGGACTCGGCGACCTCCTTCATCGCCGGAGACCGAGCTTTCCCCTTTTCCTCTCCCGTCTCCCCTTTTTGGTCTCCCCAGTCCCCAAGCACCCAAAATGGATTCCCCTCTCGGAGACCTATCCGCCAGTGCCCTCGGTTGCCGTCGACGGCCCTCCTTGCGCCCGGACCGCCGTCGCCGCCGTGGCTCTGTCCCGAAGGCACCGTGGCAGCCGGAGGAGGAAGACGACCATCGTGACCATCGGTTGCCGTCGACGGCCCTCCTTCCCCTTCAGTGCCTTCTAACCGCAGCCATCGTATGGCTGCCCTCCTCGACCGTCCGATCCCACTCAAGTCGTCCCTCCCCCCGCCCGTTCTCCCCACTCCGATGTCGTTCGATCTCCGCCCGCCTCATCCGGCCCTTGGTTCGCCCCGCATCCCCGCCGTCCGCGTGGGCCGCGTGTCCGCCATCCCGATCGAGCGGGCGCGCCGCACAGTTGGGCCGCGGCCTCTCGGCCTGCTCCGCTCCCGCGCGCGCGCATCTGGGCCGCGCTGGCCGCCCGGCCGTGCGGGCCGTTCCCCGGCCGAGCTGCACTGTAGCAACGGGCTGGCCTGCTACTGTTCATTCAGATTTTCCAACCATTTCTTAATTTCTAAAATCCAGAAAAGCTCAAATAAATCCTAGAAAATCACATAAAATCTCAAAAATTCCCAAATTTCACCACTTTGCTCCAAATAATATCCTAGACCCATTTTTAGCCTCCACTCCCACATATTCATCCCAGATAAATTTCTAAAATTCCATTTGAAGGGTTTATGCATTTTACTTCTTTTTAAATAGTTTATTTTTTCTCGCTTGAATAGTTTCAAGCCGGACTTATTTCTTTTATGTGTTTGCGCTAGTTTCAAAGATCTCGGAGGTTCAGGTGCATGCTCAGGACCCAGGAGCTTCTACGTTCAAGCTAGCCGAGTTCGTCCAAATTGCCGGCAAGTCCCAAATCCTTTTATCATGTTGCAACCCATGTTATTTAATTATGTTATTATGCTATTTGCATTAAGCTAGTTCTGAAATGTTAGTTCAAAAATAAAATAAAATGTTTAGAATGACATGTTATGTAGTTAAACCTACCACCGACAAATGCCATGTTTAATTCGTAGCCATGCCATTGAAACCCTAGAATTAATTATCTGTTAATCTAGATAACTGTAGGTTACTATTATCATGCAAAGTCTTATACTGATAAGGTTGTGGCTGCGGGTCAATAGAATTTGCAAACCCGACTCTAGGGTAGGGTGGTGTGGGATACCGTGCCCTAGAGCGGAGAGTGCCGACGTGCACAAGGTAGGGTAAGGGTTGGGGAAGAGCTGACGAGTTAGTCTTCGCCCACTTCTTACCCTAGGATTGAAGTTAGGGTAAGGGTGTTGTGGGGCACCGCGAGACGGCTTTCGCCCACCGCTTACCCTAGGTTGGGTCACGGGCCTGGCAAGGTTGCGGACCATGTGAGAATATAGAACTAGACCCTTACGCTGAGCAAATGACATAGTGATCGCTCAACCACAGGAGTTGACTTGTCAACACTGGTCTAGTAGCTGCTCAACTCAATTGAAACTCTACAGGTGTAGGCTTGGTGTTGAGAAAGCGAGGTTAGGTAAGCCGTACTGCGGGTGCCTAACAACGGTAGAGTTCACTCGAAGCGGACGGGAGTTTATTGTGCCAGACCCGTGTGAATTCTACCGGGTAGAGCCTATATAAAGAGTCGAGCAGTGAAACGACCTGGCTTCCTTAACTCTGTCGCGGGAGTTAAGGGATCGTGTGGGTAAAGCTCAGCAAACACTGCAGAGTCAAATAAATGGTATTCGAATACGTCGTGCTCCCGGTTAATGGAGTTGTGTCACTTGGGTGATTCCAGAAGCGAAGCTTAAGTAGTTTTGTAAATGCTTTAACTTGTTTAGGTTGGTTAATTAAATCTTCATGAAAAATCCCTGAGATCTTAAGAAGTAGTTTTGGGTCCGTCTTATCAAAATGTTTGCAAATAAAACTGCATCCACTCAAAGTTAATAAACCAAGTATATCCCCCTTCCTTTGATGTTTCGTGCATGTAATAAGTTAGGGTCACTTTGGGACTTGCTGAGCC
Source organism: Dendrocalamus latiflorus (assembly GCA_017311315.1). NCBI lineage: Eukaryota > Viridiplantae > Streptophyta > Magnoliopsida > Poales > Poaceae > Dendrocalamus > Dendrocalamus latiflorus. The sequence continues at coordinate 47,028,228 of CM029612.1, read as the reverse complement.
GGTTGTTTGGCTCACGGCTTGCTTTTGCCCTTCTTTAGAGGATCAAGACGAAGGTGTTTGTCTCCCCGTTGAGGAAGTCCCGGAAGGTTTCTTCTTCGACGAGGACCCGTGGCTTTAGGTCTTGGCCGCGCTCAAGCGGATCTTGGAGCTTCTGTAATGTAATTATGCTTTGGGCTTGCACGCCCCGCTGCCAAAAGTTGGATGTTAATCCATATGTAAAATATATGCTGGATTTTTGTTGTAAGCATGCAATGGTATACTCTTGCGCGACACTCCATAACTGTTCATGCGTGAATAGTTGCGGAATGCCGTGTCCGTACACGCCCCTGGAAACGGGGGCGTTACATAGAGATGATGGCTCAGGGTATCATCCGTCATAGTACGTCAGCATTTTCTTCTCCGATACTACTCGTTAAGAACATGATAATACTTGGAGGTTCTATGTGGATTATCGTGCCTTAAATAAGCAGGCAGTGAACGACAAATTTCTGATTCCGGTGGTCAATGAATTCCTGGATGAATTATAGGGAGTGTGTTATTTCACTAAGTTGGATTTGTGTAGCGGATATCACCAAGTACGCATGCATCTAGATGACATTGAGAAGACGACATTCAGAACACATCATGGCCATTTTGAATTTTTGGTACGACATTCAGAACACATCATGACCATTTTGAATTTTTGGTAATGTCTTTTGGTCTCAGAAATGCTTTGGCAACATTCCAGGCATACTCATGAATGACATACTGAGACAATTCTTATGGCGCTTTGTTCTGATTTTCTTTGATGATATTCTGATCTAAAGTGCATCATGGTCAGAGCATTTACAACATGTTCGTGCTGTCTTTTAGATTCTTCGCGCCCATAAATTAGTTCTCAAATGAACTAAGAGTTTTTTTGGGGCAAAAGTCAGTGGGCATATTATATCCAACCAGGAAGCGGCCATGGATCCCGCAAAGGTGTCCGCTATCCTTGATTGGCCTACTACGGCATCGATTCGGGCATTGCACGGCTTCCTCTACTTGACGGGATATTATCAGAAGTTTGTTAAGAATTACGGTGCGGTGGCTTCCCCTTTTACTAAGCTATTGAAGTAGGAATCTTTTGTGTGGTCAGATGAGGCTTCCCAGGAGTTCAACTCTCTCAAGCAAATCATGACGATTGCACCGATGTTGCTACTTTCGGACTTCTCCAAGTTGTTAATGGTGGATTGTGATGCTTCGGGTGTGGGTTTTTGGTGCCGTTCTTCATCAAGGTGACTCATCGATTGCGTATTTCAGTTGGGCTATTGCTTCATGCCATGCAAAACTAGCTGCTTATGAGCGGGAGTTGATTGGATTGGTTCAAGCAGTACGTCATTGGAGACCGTATTTATGGTACTGGTCCTTCATTATTCGGATGGATCGCTATATCTCAAGTTTCTCTTTGATCAACGACTATCTACTATTCAGCAACATTATTGGGTGAGTAAACTATTTGGGTATGATTTTATGGTTGAATATCATCCTGGACAATTAAACTCTGCAGCCGATGCGTTATCACAGAGGGAAGAAGGCAGTGCGGCTACATATGATATTTCTAGTCCACACTTCCTTTGGTATGATCAACTGCGATAGGAATTGGCAGCTTCAACGGAACACATTGGCCTTACGTGACCAAATATTGGCTAGACAGGTGGACTCGGCTTGGCAATTCTTGGATGGTCTTTTGTTATACAAGGGGGGTCGTGTTTTTATCCCAGCCAACTCACCACTCCTTCCACTGATATTGACTGTAGTACATGGATTGGGACATGAAGGGATGCAGAAGACTCTTCATCGATGTCGTGCAAATTTTCATGTTTGGGTTGTCTCGGATTGTGTGTGAATTTGTGCAAAGTTGTTTGGTTTGTCAATGAAATAAAACAAAGCATCTACATCCGGCTGGATTGCTTCAACCTCTGGCAGTTCCACAGATAGTTTGGGCCGATATAGCTATGGATTTTGTGGAAGACTTTCCGAAAGTTCATGGCAAGTCCGTGGTTTTGACAATGGCGGATTTTTTTTTTCTAAATATGCACATTTCATCACTCTATCACATCCATATACAGCTACTTCGGTTGCTCGCGCCTTCTTTGATGAGATTTTTCGTCTTCATGGCCCTCCATCTTCAATTGTGAGTGTTGGATCATAAGGGTCTTCTCACTCCAAAAGCTAGCCAATGAGGTGAGGAACTCCCCCACTTTTAAGTTAGGTCCTTGCCCTTCCACAACTAATATGGGACTATTCCAACAATCTCCCCCTTCACACATTGGTGTCCCTCAGTCTTTCACCGCCCCTTCACCGTACATCGACGGTCCCTCAGGGTCACAGTCCATCAGGCGTTCACACACTAGTGTCCATTGGGCCAGAGATGTTAGAACCGGGCTCTGATACCACTTGTTGGATTATAAGGGCCTTCTCACCCCAAAAGCTAGCCAATGAGGTGAGAAATTCCTCCACTTTTAAGTTAGGTCCCTTGCCCTTCCACAACCATTGTGGGACTATTCCAATAGTGAGTGATCGTGATACTATCTTCACTAGTACCTTTTAGACTGAACTATTTTGCTTGTCTAGGGTGCAATTGAATATGAGCTCGGCATTTCATCCACAATTTGAAGGACAGTCTGAAGTGGTTAATCGCATTATTACTATGTACCTTTGGTATTTATGTGGGGATCATCCAAGGCAATGGGTGTCGTGGGCGGAATATTGTTACAATTCTTCATATCAGATAGCTCTTCATACTACTGCTTTTCGCGTGGTGTATGGGGGAGAACCTCCCTCTTTGCTGGTTGCGGATCATACATCTACTCGGGTGGTTACTGTTGAGCAGCAAATGAAAGCTCATGATGAGTTCTTGGTTGAAATTTGGGAGAGGTTACTACAAGAGTAGGATGCTATGAAGAGGCAGTATAACGGTGCACATAGGGCCGTGACGTTTGAGATCGGATAGTGGGCTTGGCTTCGTTTGCATCGGCGGTGTGCTATTGCTATCAAAGGTCAAGTGGCTTCCAAATTGGATCCTAAATTTTTAGATAATGGATAGAAATCCGGCCTCTATATCCACACGTGGATATACACAGCCAAAGATTACAGGAGCCTTTAGACTCAATTACTCAAAGCCTCAAAACTGAGGTACGCACAAAACAAAGAGCAAAAAGACTAAGAGAGCTAGAAAGACTAAACTTCTAACTTCTAAGTCCTTGCTTCAAACTTGCTTTGACCTTGTGCACTGGCAATCCTTCGCAACCTAGTTTACTTAGAAACTCTTGAAGTCAGGCCTCGAAACTTGATCTTGTGCAGTAACAGTTGTTGTGGCTACAGACCAAACAGAGAGAGAGATGGTAGTGGAGAGGGGGGAGTGTTCTGTCTCACCCTCCCCCTCATCTTGATATATATATTCACATGGGGTATACTCTTACAGTTATGCCCTTACATTCGTACATCCCCATTAGGGGCACTTATGTCATTACACATGTTATTCTGGTTCTTATAACCTCCTAACAGGCCTGCTGGGCTTAGGTGGGGGCCACCCCTACGACAGGAGCCTCTCATGGTGAAGGGCTTCACAGGGCCGAAGCCATGTCGCCGAGTCCTTTGGCCCCCTCCATCCCCTGCGGCCTGTGAATTTGTCCAAGCTTGTGGCTGGGGAGCCTGAGGTCTGGGATGGAAGGTGCCTTGTTGCAGCAGACGCGCGCGCTCCGTCCGCTAGTCTTCGAACGGGTGGCAGCGGAGGCTGGCGCCTAGCTCGAAGTAGACGCGCGCGCGCTCCGTCCCCTACCCTTCGAACGGGTGGCAGCGGAGGCTGGCGCCTAGTTCGAAGTAGACGTGCGCGCGCTCCGTCCCCTACCCTTCGAACGGGTGGCCGCGGAGGCTGGCGCCTAGCTCGAAGTAGACGCGCGCGCGCTCCATCCTCTACCCTTCGAACGGGTGGCAGCGGAGGCTGGCGCCTAGCTCGAAGTAGACGCGCGCGCGCTCCGTCCCCTACCCTTCGAACGGGTGGCAGCGGAGGCTGGCGCCTAGCTCGAAGTAGACGCGCGCGCGCTCCGTCCCCTACTCTTCGAACGGGTGGCAGCGGAGGCTGGCGCCTAGCTCGAAGTAGACGCGCGCGCTCCGTCCCCTACCCTTCGAACGGGTGGCAGCGGAGGCTGGCGCCTAGCTCGAAGTAGACGCGCGTGCGCTCCGTCCCCTACCCTTCGAACGGGTGGCAGCGGATGCTGGCGCCTAGCTCGAAGTAGACGCGCGCGCTCCATCCCCTACCCTTCGAACGGGTGGCAGCGGAGGCTGGCGCCTAGCTCGAAGTAGACGCGCGCGCGCTCCGTCCCCTACCCTTCGAACGGGTGGCAGCGAAGGCTGGCGCCTAGCTCGAAGTAGACGCGCGCGCGCTCCGTCCCCTACCCTTCGAACGGGTGGCAGCGGAGGCTGGCGCCTAGCTCGAAGTAGACGCGCGCGTGCTCCGTCCCCTACCTTCGAACGGGTGGCAGCGGAGGCTGGCGCCTAGCTCGAAGTAGACGCGCGTGCGCTCCGTCCCCTACCCTTCGAACGGGTGGCAGCGGATGCTGGCGCCTAGCTCGAAGTCGAGGCGCGCGCGCTCCGTCCCCTACCCTTCGAACGGGTGGCAGCGGAGGCTGGCGCCTAAGTCGAAGCCGAGGCGCGCGCGCTCCGTCCCCGCGCTGGGATTGGAGCTTGGCGCCAATATGGTTGCACTTTGGGGCTGTTGTGAACTTGCAGTGCGGTAGTGCGCTTTTAATGGCGGCTGAAATCACGCCGACGCCTGGCCTGGTAGAAGTCAGGCTGTCGCGTCGTGCAGTCTGCCGTTCTGCAGGTGGGACACGTGGCGACTCACGACTGGTGCGTCGTGGGATGTGAGCGGTTGCGTGAGCGCGGCCGTTCGCCTCGGCCCCCGGGAAGTTGGACGCGTGTTGAAGGCGTGGAGGCGTTGTGTGCTGCTTGGCCACCTACCCGGCACGGCCCTCTAGGCCCCGGCGGTTCTTCTTTCCAAATCTTGGGCAGTCGAATCGCTGCGAATGCGATCTGTCTGTGCTTCGAGCCGTATAAGAGGCGAGCAGCCTTTATAAGGTGCTAGTGTTGAGGTGGAGGCACCCTCTCCTGCTTTGCTTTTTGATCTGCCGCTTTGCTTCCGCCCGTGCTAATTGTAACGTCAGTTGCTCATTTCCTTGCTTCTTCCTCCCTGGACGCGGAGAGCGATGGCTAGCCATGACGACGCCACCTACCACCCCCGCAGTGGTTCCTTGCCTAGCCAGGGCGAGGTGCCCCATTCTTCCAGGAAGTACGAGCTGGTGCCGCGGGGGAGCTCGCGCGCCAACAAGTGGTGGAACGCCATGGAGCACGCGGGAGGCTGCTGTTCTCGTGTGTTGGGGAAGAGCCGCATGACCGAAGGGACACTGCAGCGACTCGTGGATGAGGGGAAGATCGTAGATCGCGATGGGGCTCGCCTAACCCGTCGGGATGAGACGGAGCCGAAGCCCCGGGCAATGGAGGCGATTATTTTTGTCGCGTTCTTCGACGCCGGCCATCGAATGCCCTCCACGTTGTTCGTGGGCGAAGTCCTACGGGCCTACAGGTTGGAGCTAGCCCAATTGACGCCCCTCGCCATACTTCGCCTAGCTGTCTTCACGTGGGCGATGCGGACAGAGGGGTGGCGTCCCAGTGCGAGTTTATTCGCCACACTTCACGACGCACGCTGTCGACCCAGAAAAGTTGACGGTGCGGTGTCCAACTTCGGCGGTGTGGACTTCGTGCTCCGGGCGTCGTGCGCGACGTTGTTCCCTGCGCCAGCCTCGCCGAGGCAATGGGAGTCCGGCTGGACTCGGCAGTGGTTCTACTACACCGTGACCGACAAGAGCGGGATGCAATGTCGAGGTGGGCCGATCTCGTTTAACAGCACGCCGAGTCTGAAGGCGGAGAGTGGCGACACGCAAAGGCTACAGAGCCTTGTCGGTGTCGCCCGTCGAATGAGCCTGCGCGACCTGGCCGAGGAGTTTACGATGTATGGGGCGGCGCCACTTTCCTCCCGGGGGAAGTATGTTGGACAGAACGGCCCCCGTGGGGACGGGTTCAGCCCATCCGTATCTCGTCTGCTTCCGCCTTCCGCTCCTTGTAAGTCGCCCAGCGCGTTTTAGGCGCGCCATTGTATTTGTTTGGGCTCTGCCTGACTGACGTGATCTCCTGCGCAGTGGCTCAGCTAGAAGATGCGGAGCGCGTGGTTGCGGAGCTCCTCGGCCCATACACGCTTAAGGAGCACCAGACTCGTGAGGCCGCAGTCAAGGCGGCTAAGCAAGGGCGGGTAAACCGCACCTGCGAGGCCGTGGGCATTACTGTGCCCGAGCGCGCGGTGCCGGAAGAGCTTCCCGCCGGGACTCCGGGCGCTCCGGACGGTGATAGCCCTGCGGGGGTGTTATCCTCGCGACGCCGGGCCCGTTCCCCGGCTGCCGTATGCGACCCGGCAGCCCCCTCGGCGGCTAGCACAGCTGATACGGGGCGTGCGACCGGCGGTGGGCCTGGCCATACTGCTTCGGAGGAGCGCGCCGCCTCGGATCCCCCGGCACCTTCTGCCGACGCCCATGAGCCCGTGCTCGCGGCCATCGTTGAGCTGGAACTCGCCAACCCGGGGGGTGGCGTCGTTCCTGGCGAGGAAACCACGGTTGATGGTGCATTATCAACCGCAGCGGCCGGCGAGGGCGCGCCCCCTACGGAGGAAACCGTGGGGGCGACGGTAACCGTAGCTGGTGTTGCCGCGGAAGAATCGCCTGTGCCATCGCAGGCGAAACGCCTTCGGACTCTGTCCCCTCCGCCAGCGAGGGGTCGATACGCCGTTGCGGGGCCTTGCCGCGGGATTACGGCGTCTGGCGCGGCCGAGAAGACCTCCTCACCGACCGCCGAGGCGCCCGCCTCCCCCTTGGTGGTCGAACCGGCGCCACTTCCTACCGCGACGAGGGGCGCAGGAGGTAGGCGTGAGTCCCTTTCTTCACTTGACTTCGCGAGACTCTCTCCGATCTGCTCGCTCATTCTGCCAACATCAGGCGAGACGAAGTCTCCCGGACGTGGCAAAGGATCGAGCAGCGGAGGTATGCGCGAAGTCGGAAGCCTTGTGCAGGGTGCCCCGCGGGTGTCCGCTGTTGTTGACGTGGCCGTGGCCTCGGTAAATCCTGGTGCGTTGGGGCCGGGGCTCGCTTGCTCGGACTTCCTCCCTCGCCCGGAGATATTTTGCGACCTCACCGCAGCCGTAGAGCGTGCCGACAACGGCCTCGACCGAGAGATGTTGTCGTCATGCGAGGGGGAACTCCTAGCGCTCGCGCTACAGGCCTCCGAGATGAGGGTAAATATGTGCGCCTGAGCTTGTAAGGTACTGCTGGACGCCTGCTGATTTGTTGTTTTTGCCAGACGCTTGCCCTCAGCCGGTCCTTTGACGAGGCCCGCGTTCGGGAGCGGAGGGCTCTGGAAGCCAGCCTTCGTGAAGCAAGTAATGCTCTCGCCGCGAAGGATGAAGAACTTCGCGCGCTGGAGGGCGCCATGGCGGCCGCAGAACTCGAGGCCACGGAAGCCAAGTGCACCGCGGCTGAGGAGCGCGCCGCCTTCGTGCAGCAGATCGCCGTCCTAGAAGGGGAGAACGCCCAGCTGGCGGAGTCTGCTGCCGAGAATAGCGTCGTCTTGGAAAATGCGTCCATGTCGCATGGCGGGCCATGGAGTCTCTGAACCAGGCCCTCCGAGATCTGTGCATCAGAGTGCCGGACACTACGCACGGGCCGGAGGCCCTGTCGGAGACGCTCGGGTTGATTGAGGAGGGGGCCGACGTTGCTCTTCGTGGCGCCAGAACGTTTGGCGAGCACTGCGGCTATCTTGGTGCGTGCTTCGCCCTCGCCCTGCTTCACACTCGTGGGTGTAGACATACCCATGAGCTAGCGAATCCTCAACTGGATCTTCCCGGCCGACCAGAGGTCATGTCGGACGACATCTGCTCCATCGGGCCTAGCCTGCAGAATTTCCATCAACGGATCTGGGGCCGCTTCGGGGAAGATGCAGCGAGGGTCGCCGTGCAGCAGACGCTGCATGGGGAGGGGGACCTCCTCCAGTGGCTCGAAAGGGTCCTTCAGCGTCACGGCGACGACGGCACGGCGGACCTCAACGCTACCTCTTATTTAAAGTCCGTACACTGGTGCGTGCGGAGGCGGACCTCGACGCTACGACTTCCTTTATAGTCCGGAGACTCACGCGTGCGGAGGCGGACCTCAACGCTACGTCTTATTTAAAGTCCGTAGACTGGTGCGCGCGAGGGCATCCCCCCGTTGCGTCTTATTTAGAGTCTGTAGACTGGTGCGTGCGGAGGCGGACCTCGACGCTACGTCTTATTTAAAGTCCGTAGACTGGTGCGTGCGGAGGCGGACCTCGACGCTACGTCTTATTTAAAGTCTGTAGACTGGTGCGTGCGGAGGCGGACCTCGACGCTACGTCTTATTTAAAGTCCGTGGACTAGTGCGTGCGGAGGCGGACCTCGACGCTACGACTTGCTTTATAGTCCGGAGACTCGCGCGTGCGGAGGCAGACCTCGACGCTACGTCTTATTTAAAGTCCGTGGACTAGTGCGTGCGGAGGCGGATCTCGACGCTATGACTTGCTTTATAGTCCGGAGACTCGCGCGTGCGGAGGCAGACCTCGACGCTACGTCTTATTTAAAGTCCGTGGACTTTGTTCTGCTCTGCGCGGACAAGGGATGCTCTGGGAACCGCAACCTTTATTGAACTCCCGTTTGCGCGGGCGAGCATCGCATAACAAAGGGCTGGTGGCTCTACGCTTGCTGTCCTGCTTCTAGGCGTAGTACCGCCGCAACCTGTCCGCGTTCCATGTGTGCCCGAGGGCTTGTCCTTCAAGCGTGGCGAGGCGGTACGCCCCCTTCGGCAATGCCTCCATCACGATGTACGGGCCTTCCCACTTGGACTCCAGCTTGCCAACGGTCTCTGCCTGGAGCACCACTCTGAGAACGAGATCCCCAGGCTTGAACCCCCGCGGGCATATAGAGCGGTCCCGAGTACGCATTGTCTGCCGCGCATACTTCTCGACATGGTGGGCTGCATCTGCCCGTATCCCGTCGAGGAGGTCCAAGGACACACGGCGCTCCTCTTCGGGTGCTTGGACGAGGACCCTCCGCGAGCCGGCCTTGATTTCCTCGGGCGTCACTGCTTCGTCACCGAAAAGAAGCTTGAACGGCGTGAATCCCGTCGGGCGCGTTACCGTTGTGCGAAGCGACCATAGAACGCTGTGAAGCTCGCTTGGCCACTTGCCCTTCGGCAATCCGACCAAGCGCTTTTTGATGGCGGCGGAGATGGCGCCATTCGCCCGTTCGACCGCCCCGTTGGACTGGGGATGCCCTACCGAGGCGAATCGGAGGGTGATGCCCATGCTGTCACAATAGTCTTTGAAGAGGGTGGCGTCGAACTGCAGGCCATTGTCAACCGTGAGCTCCCGGGGCACACCGAAGTGACATATGATGTTTTGCCACAGGAAGCGCTGTATGGCCGCAGAAGTTACTTTGGCCAGGGCGACCGCTTCCGGCCATCTGGAGAAATACTCCAGCGCGACTACCACGAACCGGAGGTCCCCTGGAGCTCGGGCAAGTGGCCCTACTATGTCAAGGCCCCAGCGTGCCAGTGGCCACACCGGGGGAATGGGGTTGAGGCTCGTCGGGGGCCTGCGGATGATGCGCGCCATCCACTGGCACCCTTGGCACTGACGGACGAGGTCCTGGGCGCCGGTGATGGCAGTTGGCCAGTAGAAGCCTTGCCTGAACGCCTTGCCGACTAATGACCTCGGTGCCAGGTGGGATCCGCACACGCCCGCGTGGATCTCCGCCAGGAGCTCCTTTCCCCCCTTAGTCGAGAGGCAGCGCAGGAGCGGTGCGCAAACCCCTCTCTTGTAGAGCATCCCTTCGAACACCTGGAAGGACCGTGCGCGGTGCTGCAAGCGTCGAAGCTCGGCGGGGTCCTCCGGCTCAGCGATACCTTGCAAGAAATTGAAGATGGGCTCTCGCCAATCTCCTGGCCGATCAATGCGGTGGACGAGTGCCGCGTCTCGATTGTTCTGCGCGATGGCCGCCTGCGCTAATATCTCGTAAAACGCCCCCTCAGGGGGGCAGTTGCTGGCTGGCCGCCTTAGCGAGGGCGTCGGCCTGCTCGTTCTCCGCGCAGGGGATGGCCTTGATTGTGACACCCAAAAAGTGCCTTTCCCTCGCCCTCACCGCCGCGAGGTACTTGGCCAACTCAGGGTCCTTGGCTTGATATGACTTGTCCACATGGCCAACCACCAAGCGCGAGTCGGTGCGGACTAGCACCCGTCTCGCGCCGATTGCCTTGAGCTTCGCCAGGCCAAAGAGCAGTGCCTCGTATTCAGCCGTGTTGTTGGTGGCGGGGAAGGCAAGGCACGCCGAGTATAGCAAACGCTGTCCTTCGGGCGTGACGATCACCGCACCTACGCCCGCGCCGGCGACGCCGTAAGCTCCGTCGATTGTAAGCGTCCAGACGGGATCATCGTGCGTCTGGACGGGTTGGGCCGGCGGGGTCCATTCGGCGAGAAAATCCGCAAGGACTTGGGATTTGATTGCCGTTCGCGAAGCATACGTCAAGGAGAAGGGAGCGAGCTCGACAGCCCATTTGCCGATGCGCCCTGTGGACTCCTTATTGTGTAGCATCTCTGCCAGGGGGAATGAGGAAGGCACTGTAATCGGGTGGGCCAGAAAATAATGCCGAAGCTTCCTGGAGGCCATGACCAGCGCGTAGGCGAGCTTCTCAAGCTCCGTCTATCTTGTCTTGGCGCCTTGGAGGGCTTCGGAGATAAAGTAGACGGGCCGCTGCATGGCGCCTTCCTCTAAGACGAGGACGGCGCTGACCGCGGTGGCTGACGCGGCCAGATAGAGCAGGAGGGGAACCTCTGGTGCTGGGGCGACCAGAGTGGGGAGGCTTGCCAGGTGCTGCTTGAGCTCGTTGAAGGCCTTCGCGCAATCTCCGTCCCAACGAAATCCATCGCACCCGCGGAGTGTCTTGAAAAATGGCAGGCCCCGCTCCACCGCCCTGGATAGGAAGCGGCTTAATGCTGCCATGCGGCCCACCAGCCTCTGGACCTCCCTCGTTGTCTTGGGCGGATCCATGCCCAGGATGGCGTCTACTTTGTCGGGGTTCGCCTGGATGCCCCGTCCGGACACGAGGAAACCTAGGAGTTTTCCCGCCTGCACCCCGAAGGCACATTTGTCGGGGTTGAGCTTGATGCCCGCCTTCCGGAGATTGTCGAAGGTCTCCTGGAGGTCCCGGCCATGCAGAGCAAGCTGCCGGGTTTTGACCACCACGTCATCGACGTAAGCTTCGACGTTCCTCCCGAGCTGGGCGGCCAGGGCAATGGCGACGAGACGGGTGAAGGTAGCGCCTGCGTTCTTCAAGCCAAAGGGCATTCTGACGAAGCAGAACGTTGAAAGCATCTAGGCCCCTAAAAATGTTAGTTTTGGTAATTAATGAATTTATGTGAATATGGGACTAATGTGTGCATTAAATGTTTGAAAGGATAAGTTCAAATGGAAAAGAAAGAGGCTCACAAAATTTTCCATGAAGATTCAAGATCTCTAGGGCGACAAGGTAAATAGTTTAGGTATCTATTTTGTTTTACCGGTCTTGGAGTTAGGTTGGAAGACCGGATTATAGGATAGACGCCGTACTATTAAGAGGGATCATGGTGATTGCTTGATCATGTTCAAATGTGCCCTTTGGATCAATTTAGGATCATGCATACACTTAGAAATTAAAATTAAACCAAATCTGTGCATTGTCAGAAAATCCGGTAGTTCCGGTGTGTATTGGGCGGAACTACCGCAGGTCCGGTAGTACCGGGTGCCCAGGCGGAACGTTTTTTCCAGAGAGCGCCCGGACTCAGACTTAGCCTCTCGGAAAACGGAAGTACCGCGGGTTGACCTGCGGAACTACCGGATGGCCGGTAGTACCGGGCACCCGAGCGGAACTTTAATTCCAGAGAGTGCCCGGAATTTAACTTAGCCTCTCTGAAAACGGAAGTACCGCGGTTTTACCTGCGGAACTACCGCATGTGCGGAAGTTCCGGATACTTGTGCGGAACGTTATTTCCAGAGAGCGCCGAGAATAAGACTTAGACTCGTTGAGATCGGAAGTACCGGGTCTTGGAGCGGAACTTCCGGACGTCCGGAAGTACCGTGTCTTTAACGGCGGTAGTACCGCACTCATTGACCAACGGTTACTTCTGACTCTCTGACATAGCCGTTCTGACCGGTCAGTTAGAGTCCGGTAGTACCGCGGTTTTGCCTGCGGTAGTACCGGATTTTCTGAATTTTCAGGATTGTTTATTGTAACGGCTATTTGAGGTTGGTGAGGGTATAAATACACCCCCACCAGAACTTGGACATGTTGTTGAACATCCATTGAATACATTTGAGCCTAGTGCAACCTCTCACACCTCATTCACTCACTTGTGCATTCAATTGAGGTAGTTGACCCAAAATTCAAGTGCATTGCATTCTAGTTGATCCATTGAGCACTTGGGTGAGATCAAGCCGCAGTGGTCTATTCTCTTGGTGCTTGCCGGCACCTAGACGGCTTGGCGGAGTTTCGGTGATCTTCTCAAGAAGATTGTGAGAAGGCCCGGAAGATTGTGAAGGCTTGGAGCTCGCCTACCCGGAGAGGGAAAGGGCATCCAATAGTGATCGAGGTGTTTAGGCTCATTCGTGGAGCCGGTCCGATTCGTTCGGGCTTACCTCAACGTGGACTAGGGGAGACCGGCAAGTCTCCGATCACCACGGTAAAAAGTAATCGTGTCAATTGTGGTTTGCTCTCTTGTGATCATTTTCATTCAAACAACGCTCTTCATTCATATTATTTGATTGCTTGCTTAGTTAGAGTAGCAATTGTTGTTCTCTACCATTTGTTATTGATCTTAGTCGATTACTTGTGCTAGTGTTAGTGTTATCTTGCTTTATCAATCCATCAAGTTTAAAATTGCTAATTAGAATTAGACGAAAATTTTAAAACCTCCTATTCACCCCCCCCTCTAGTCGGCCTCCTCGATCTTACAAACGTCCCAAGTGGTGTGATGAAACTGGTCTTCTCCTCGTCGTCTTCGGCCATGTATACCTGGTGGTAGCCGGAATAGGCGTCCAGGAAACTCATGAGTTCGCACCCAGCAGTGGCGTCGACCAGTTGATCGATGCGCGGCAAGGGGTAATTGTCCTTCGGGCACGCCTTGTTGAGCGCCGTGAAGTCGATGCACATACGCCAGGCCCCGCTGGCCTTTTTGACTAGCACCGGGTTAGCGAGCCACTCTGGATGGTGGACCTCGCGGATGACCCCGGCGTGAAGAAGCTTCGCCACCTCTATTTTGGCTGCCTACTGCCGATCCATCGACATACGCCGAAGCCTTTGCTTGACCGGCTTGGCGTCGGGGCGGACCGCCAAGCGATGCTCGATTACTGCTTGGTCTACGCCCTTGATGTCCTCCGGGGACCATGCGAAAATGTCCACGTTGTTCTGAAGCACTCGGAGCAGATCCCGCTCGACCCCCGGTGGGAGCCCCTCGCCGATGGACACAACCTGCCCCTCCGTCTGGAGCGGCACCTTCTTGACTCCGCCCTCGGGCCGAGGCTTGGGCGTCCATCCGGGGGCGGAGGGCCCGTCGTCGAGCGTGCCGGAGAGGGCGTGCACCGGGCGATGCGGAACGCGGCTGCTGACCTCGGCACGTCTGGCCAGGTCCTGATCGCCGAAGACGGTGATAACACCCTCTGGGCCCGGAAGCTTCACACACAAAAAAACGTAGTGTGGGATCACCTCGAAAGAGTTGATGGCGGGTCGACCCAGTATGGCGTTGTAGGGATGTGGGATATCGACGACGTCGAAGATGACATGCTCGGTCCGGATGTTACCCTTGTTGCCCTCCTGACGGAAAGTGACCGGAAGGGACACGTGCCCCAAGGCCTGCAGCGGTTGACCCCCGAAGCCTTGAAGTGGAGCTTCTGGCTGCTCTAGCTGGCTTCGGGGGTATCCCCATACGGTCGAGGGCCTCGGCGAACAAGATATTCGCGGAGCTTCCCCCGTCGACAAGGACGCGCCTGACGTCACAGCGTGCTATGTGGGCCTGGATGACTAGAGGGTCTTGGTGAGGCTACTCCACACCCCTGGCGTCGTTGAAGTCGAAGGTGATGTTGCGGGGCGGCATCCACAGTTGCGGCATCCACACCCCTGGCGTCCATTTTGTCGAAGAGCTTGGCGACTGTCTTGATTGGCCTCCACGCGTTGTACTCGGCCATCGGGCCCGGACGAAGGCCCTGTATGGCTGCATTAACGACGGTGGTTTCATTAACGTCTTTTACCTGGCATCGGATCTTGGCGAAGCGCTTGAAGTAGTCCCGGAGCTTCTCCGAGGGTCTTTGCTTCACGGCGAAGAGTTGGTCCGTATCGACTCGCTCGACATAGTGTCCTTGGAAGCTGTTGTGAAGGCGGTCGCGGAGCTGCTCCCACGCGTAGATGGAGCCCGGCTCTATGATAAAAAACCAAGAGAGCGCCACTCCTTGCAGCGCGAGGGGGAGTCCCTTCGCCTTCGTGGTGTCGTCTCCTCCCGCGGTCTCGATTGCGGTTTCGTACACGCGCACGAACTCGTGAGGATCCGTGTCACCTTTGTACGAGTCGGCGACGCTAGGGAACTTGAAGTCTTCAGGCCACGCCGCCTGCTGCAGCCCCGCCGAAAGCGGGGACTCCGGATCTACGCGTCTCAGCGGCACGCGGCTAGACGCAGGGGCTCCGCGACTGTTCGTCCCCTCCGGCGTGGGCTCGGGCGCGATTAGTGGCGCGGCCTGCTGGCTCCGAGCCTCTTGTATATCTCGGACGGCTCCGCGAAGGTCCCCTAGTTCCCGCTGGAACGCGTTGAGGGCTGCTAGTAGGGCGCCTTCCATCGCAGGTGCTGTCGGGGCCGCCGGAACACCCAGCGGACGGGTCGGTGCAGGGACCCTCGCCGCGCGATCTCCGGATCCGCCGGATGCTTCGCTGCGGCTACCCCCGGACGTCGGATCCGCGCTGCCGGCGAGGGCGGCGGGGGCTGTCGTTGCAGCGCCCGCGACGGGGTTGGATGTTGTTGTAGCGGCGCTGGCGGGGCCGGTCGTTGTAGCGCGGGCGTCGACGCCCGCGACCACCGCGCCTACGCCGCCGCCAGCTCCTTTGGCGGCCGATGCCAAAGCCCTGGTATTCACGCGCCGCTCCGACCCAGCCGTCTTCTTTCCCTTCGCCGCCGCCGACGAAGCTTTTTTCGGTGCCATCCTTCTTCTTCGGTCTTCAGGCTTGCTCCTGTCCTCCTCACGGACGGCGCCAACTGTTGTGGCTACAGACCAAACAGAGAGAGAGATGGTAGTGGAGAGGTGGGAGTGTTCTGTCTCACCCTCCCCCTCATCTTGATATATATATTCACATGGGGTATACTTTTACAGTTATGCCCTTACATCCGTACATCCCCATTAGGGGCACTTATGTCATTACACATGTTATTCTGGTTCTTATAACCTCCTAACAGGCCTGCTGGGCTTAGGTGGGGGCCACCCCTACGACAACAGTCCTTCGCATCCTCGTTTACTTAGAAACTTTGATGTCAAAAAGAAGCCACCAAATTGGGAACCACGAGTGGAACTGAAAAGACAATGCCTTCAGGAAGGAACACGACGTAGCCACGCCGCCGCTGTCCATCCAACATGGACAGGGATTTCTCCCGCAAGATCCACATCGAGAGAAGAGCGGTGCATCGACAGACAGAAGCCTCCAAGGAGTAATACGGCTCCCAAAGGTATCTCATCGTCAGCCCAACAGCAAGATGAAGGCTTTCGCCTGGCACCCAACCCATTCCCAGCGACAAAGTCGCCGCCACCTCCGTCGAGCCTGCGTGGTCAAAGACCCTTGACCACACGCCACCACCACCAGCCTACTGACGCGCCGCCCGCAGCCGGAAGGCCTCTGCTGCCTCCCGTCACCGGTTCCGATTTCCCCCCGCGTGGAACTAAACCACCGCGCATCCCTTTCCCGAGCGCCGGCGAACACCAGCACGGCACCTTCCCGGTCGCCGGCGAACAGTAGAGCGCCGACGAAGCCGGAGCCCAGAGGAGCGCGCCGAGGCCTGTACGTGCAGCAACCATGTCCCCAACACGCCGCCTCCACACAGGCCGTCCCCACCAACGCCGGCAAACTCGAAGACCGCCAGCCGCCGGCCTGCCCAGATCCGGCCACAACCGCACAGATCCGGGCGAGATGGCCCCGCCGCTGCCTTCCTAGCGCCCGCGCGAGCCTCGGCGGCGTGCTCCAGCAGCGGCGAGACGAGGGGCAAAGTGAGTGAGGGTGGCGGCGCTTGGACCAGTGGCCACCCGTGCCGCCCCGAGCGAGCGCCGGGGAGAGGAAGGGTCGCCCGCCCGCCTCCGATCCCGGCCGCCGCTCACACCTCGTTGCCTCCGCCGGCGACCTCCACAGGAACCCGGCCGCCTCAACCCCGACACCCAGATCCAGGAGCCGCCGCCCAGATCCAAACGAGAGAGCCCTGCCGCCGCCTTCCTAGCACCCGCACCCGGCGGCACGCTCCAGCGGCGGCAAGGCGAAGGGGGAAGGAAAGGGAGAGGAGTCGGCGCTTTCGGTGTCAGGAGGGGAGGGAGGCGAGGCCCTTGTTGCTCATGGGCCTTCATTGGATCCTAAATATTATGAGCCTTTCTTGATTATGGAATGCATTGGTTCGGTGGCATATCACCTTAAGCTGCTCGCTCGTGCTACGATCCATGCTGTGTTTCGTGTGGTTTTGCTTAAGCCTTTTCGTGGTGATCCACTGAGTAAGACTCCTTTGCCGGAAATTCACCATGGCCGGGTTCTGCCTACTCCAGTTTTGGTTCAGCGTTCTCGTCTTTGCCATGATTGTTGGGAGGCGTTGGTTCAGTGGAAGGATTGTCCACCCACGGAGGCTTCATGGGTTCCACTGTTGGATTTTCGTGAGCAATTTCCTGATTTCCAGCTCCAGGACGAGTTGTTTCAGTAGGGGGAGAAATGTTGTGGACTCTTATTGGAGACGCTGTTATATTAGAAGATGGTGGCGGAAGGCCGTGGGTGCAATGGACGTGACATCTGGTTCTACTGCCAGCATCAATACCGCGTGACGAGCTACAGTCTGTATTGCAGCGATGCGGCAGTAGGCTGTGAGGCAGTCGTAGGGCCTGTTCTTTTTGGTTGAAATTTATGGTTTTTAGCTGCGGCTTGTGACTTTTGGGCTGTTCGTACGAGAGAGATTATAGAGTAACAGAAACTCATGTGCGGTTCTTGTCGATATAAATGAAGTCGTTACAGTATGTACTATAATTAACTAGTAGAATATATCTTGAAAAGATACTCCGTTTAAAAGCTAATTATTATAGAAAAGCCGAAAAACAGCTTTTAAAAGCTGAAAAGAACATGACCGTACTTTGGTTTGGTAGGGATACTAGTTCACATTGGAAAGTCTTCTTCTGTGTAAGTCAAGTCTTAGAGTATGAGTTGGTTTAGAGATTGAGTCCGTTTCTGAGTCAATATTCTGATTCGGTTAGATATGCTACTAGTTTTTAGTTCAGGGATCCTATATATATGTAAGCCTTCGGCTATTTTGGAATCAAGCAATAAATAAGAAGTTACTTGTCTCCAAACGTCTCAGAGCCTCAGCCCTGGTCGGAGATAATCCTGGGCAGCAGGTTGAGGGTGAGCACGCCCCTCTTCGCTCCCATCCAGATTATCAGCATCTGTTACTCCTGCCCCTCGCTGTTCACCGCAAAGCTTCTCTGAAATCCAGCCACAACATTAACGGTTCCGTTTAGGTTTGCTTTGTTCTCCACATTACCAGTAATGATATCGAGACCATGAGTCAGAAGGATGCACATAACATCCACAGTTCTTCCAACTTCCTCTTTCTGAGCCTTCACGTATGCCCTCTCGCAACTTCCCCTTAAATTGCATTGGCTGCAAACCTGTCAGCATAAGCTGATGCTGGAGATATGCTATATAGTTCATAGATTACGTCACAGACTTACAGGAATCAAGCTCTCACACAGAAACGAAATTACTGAAATTACAATACACTGATCGAGGATCCAAAAGGTTAGGAAAACTAGATTGCGCCAGCAGCATAGCAACTGAAGGCACAGTTCAAGGCTAGCAAAGTGAACATTGTCTTTCACAAAGGCATATATAGTGGAGACTAGAGGTGCAATCGGGTCGGATTCGAACGGATATTGCTTATACCGTATCCTAATTCATATTTTTTCTCGGATTCGGGGTCGGATACGGTAAAACTGGATACGAATACGAATTCGGAATATTCGGAATTTCGAATACGGTGCCGCCGGAACAGATACTTGACGGTTTCGGATCGAAAACGGATAATGTAGACGGATAGTACGTGCATACGGAAAGGAACATATGCTAAACCATACTACCATCACTTCAAGCCTTAAACTGTTAGACATAAGTACATAATAGTGATTATAATTCATCAGTCGAAGATGGTGTGGCGTTCCCCCAAAATTGTCCATTGAGGTGTGGCGTTTCAAGATGAATCTTGATTTTTGACGGACAGCATTTTCTTTTTCTAGGCTAAAGAAATTTTACTAAATTAAGGTAGAGACAATAGACAATTGGGGATAATAGACTTTTGAGAAATTTACCTGTTCATTTACTAAAGCATGCCAAAGTTCATCGTTTAATAATACTCTGATTACATGTTTTTCATTCCATTACCTAGGAAGAGTGATCTTAATGAGCAAATTTAGGATTACAATTGCACAAGTAGCAGAATTAGAAATAAAACACTATTTTAGTATTTGTATATTTATAGTTGCCACAACTGAATGTCATATTCCTTTTAGAGAATTTAAACTTGCACGATCCAGGAAAACGTTCTATACACTGCACACCTCAACCAACCAACATGACAAAAAAACAAATACTAGCAAAATAAAATGTGAATTCTTAGCTCTTACCAGATATCCGACCGAATATCCGACCGGATATCCGACCGAATATCTGACCAAATATCCGACTGGATAATTATCCGGTATCCGAATACCGATACTATTCGGTCGGATAACAACTCCCCCGAATCCAAATCCGAATCTGACATAAATTATCTGAATCCGAATCCGACCGGTACCAAATTCCCTTCCCGAATCCGGTACCGACCGGATTCGGTACCGGATCGGTCGGGATTAACCCAACCCATTTGCACCCCTAGTGGAGACCTTTAAAGCAAAGCGCCTTAATTTTAATGCTAAGTACTAGTTCTCAAAAAGGGAACAAGAAAAATCAATAACTGTTAATATTTGCTAGTTTGCACAAGATGTTTCAGCCTTTGAGGTATGAATTCTAAATTATTATGTGCACAATATGTATGACACAAAACCATGGTCTCCCAAGCTCAGGCACGCTGATTTGGCGAAACAAAGGTTAATAATGTGTGCATATAGGTTAACTGCTTCATTCCTAAGAAAGATCATTGGCTTGGCTAAGCCTAATAAAGTTTTCTTTAGTGCGTGCGCGCAGATTTCTTTTCTTTTCTTGTGCACCTAATTTTCATGTTGCAGCGTAGTTTGTTTCCAATATTCAGAATATTTATGCTAATAGGTAATTTCAAAATTAAAGTACATATTAGTTGCCTCTCCTTCATCAAGGCCTACATGAGCACGCAATAGCTTCCCAGAATTACCAACTTTCCTGTCAATGCTGGGGCACCCACACCGCAGATCGATCTGAATATCCCATCTTGATGTATACCTGCAACAAAAGTCTCAACTTTATATGCATGGCACGGGATATCATCTAACTACACCGCATCCATTTAGGCCCCTTTTAGTTGAATGCTAGTAGTGTGCATTGGCAATTTGGCGCAGCCTTCAGGACATACGGCATGGGTTAGGCAAAAATGCTGCGACAACAGCCAATGCCCGAGTCACTATGGGACACGCACCACCACCTTACGTGCATTGCTGTGCCCGATGAAGAAGGCACACGGCCGGCGAATTTCTGGAAACACCTCGCGTGCAGCGAAACATAGCCCAAGAGTGGCGAATTTATATCGATTAAAATCGTACGTAAATATCTCTCTTTATAAATTTATCTATAAACTGTTACTATTCATAAACTAAAGTCAAAACCTATCAGCAAAAGCTAGTATGAACACCCGATTAGAGAAGTGGGGCTTGAGGTTTGGGTAGATGAAACGCTAATTAGAGCTCCCCTCCCTGCCATAAACAAAATTTTCTTATTAGGATTCATTTATGGATATGTCAAGTTGCAAGCACTATAAACCCTTTGTTTCGTTATAAGAAACCCTTCATCATACTGCACAAATACTTTGATCTTTATTTGTTAATACCTTTCCTGGGCTTGGGTTTTGGGTAGATGACTGCTAATTAGAGCTCTCCTCTTTGCCATAAACAAATTTTGCTTATCGGGATTTATAGATATGTCAAGTTGTAAGCGCTATTAACCCTTTTTTCCCGGCATAAGAAACACTTAATCTTACGACATAGATACTTTGATCTTAATTTGCTACATCTTTCCCGAAATTAAACATTATAAAGAAAAGCTATATATACATTTCTTTTCTTTTTGTTGCGATGAATATATACATTTGTTTTTATCATTGTGAACGTATAGATTATAGACAAACCACATAATTCAAGGAGGGTAAAGTGCTGATTGTTAACCAGCTTCTTCAAAACCTCTTTCATGATGCCCTTTACTTTAAAAAAAGATTAAAAAAACTGGAGATGCTCTTGTACTTTTTTTGAAACATTTTTTTAAAAACTAGAGATGCTCTTGTACAAATATACCAAACAGACTAACTGCCTTAGATATAACGACAACAATAAAGTCTTTTGTCCCAAATAAATTAAGATAGACTAGAAATGAAATTTCCTTAAGGTCGAAGAAACGAGAACCTTGTAATATAACTTACAAGGCTAAAACTCTAAGCCGTACATCCTACCATCTAAACTAAGAGTCTAAAACACCGCTATAAACCTTTGTCTTATGTCATGGTTCCGGTATATGGATCGCTAACTTCCATACGCTCCTATGCAAAGCTAATTTTTTTGATACATTTCAATCCCTCAAGTCTCTTTTAACTGTTTCCTCCCACATTAGTCTTGGTCGACCTCTGTCTCTTCTTACGTTTTTGGTACGTCTTAAAATTCCATTATATACCGATGTCTCAGAAGGTTTTCATTGGAGATACCCAAACCATCTTAAGCGATATTAGACAAACTTCTCTTCAATTTATGCTACCTCCACCCTATCACATATGTCATTCGATCTTCCTCTGATATAGTAGATTATAATTTACATCAAGTCATGAACTTAGCAATCAGTAGCAACCAGAAGACATACTTATGGTCGGCCCTCCACATTGGATTCCGGTTTACTTTCTAACCCAGAAAACATTACATGGGCAACATATAATCCTTCGTTCAGTCTTCAGCAAAATGCTTTGACAAATAAATAGTCGAGTTGCCGTCAAGATGATCAGTTTGACTATCTGAGAACATCGGACACAAAGGTTTGCTAGCTTCACCAGTTTTCCTCCTAAGATATCTACCATTTAAACTGTCGATAAAACAAAAGTGTCTTCCAGTACAATAGCAGCCATCGTCATCACTAGAATCACTAAAGAAGTGAGCATGTGGGACACTCCAGCCAGTCGTCGTCAGAATGCTCGGCACTTCAGCCTGTCCATGAGAAGGTGCGCAACCGACTCGTACCCTTGCTCCCGTGCTGTTACAATGCCAAATGAAGCGAAAAAAGAGGTCCAACTATGGTTAGGATCAGCAAGAACAATATGTATCAGAATCACTTGTCAAGAACACGATGTAGAACCAGAATTACCGTCATATATGGCAATCCCAGTTGGTGCCATCTTCCTCTTCTTCAAGCATAAGGAGCTGCATCGTTTTATGACAAAAGGAGCAAGTGAGCATACACTCTTCCAATGCAAGGTTGCATTTTGGGAAAATTCTACATATTCTGGCAGGGCCATTTCAATTCTTTATTTTTCCGAGGAGGTGCCATTTCAGTTCACTGGTCCTAGAATCAAAGAGCAAGATTAGAAGTTCTCACCTGTTGCATATCCAGAATTTCTTGATACCCTTCTCCTCAATGCAGTGAGGGCACATCCAATTCTTGTTCTTCCTGACCTCTTCCATCTCTGATATCACGGCTCGAAATCAGTAGTCTTCCCCATATTATGTACGACTAACAATGGCGTTTCTTGACGGCGTTTAGCTTACCTTCGCCGTACCTGACCTTCAGGCAAGCACGGCAGAGTATCCCATTCGAAGAATGGCAAGAGGAGCACTCCGTCTTCCCTGTGAAAGATTGAGCAAAACTGTCTACCATTGGACTAGCTGCACAGAATTTGAGAGAAAACGCGATTTTTACGGCTTCTTTTACTACCTAGGCATGGCTGGTCGAAGTCTCCTTCGCCGCAGCGCTTGCAGTCCTCCTCCCCGCACAATTTCTTCTGCCTTCGATCATGCAACAATTTTTCTTAACAAGCCACACAAAGACACTGATTCCGTACGTTCTTGCTCAAGAACACAATTAGGAGAACTAACCAGTGATACATGAATCTACCTGCAGAAATGGCAGCAAATCCCAAGAACTGGGTCGTACACGCCCCCTCTCCCCTTGCTGTCGCACCGCCTCTCCTGCAGCACCTGCACCCTCTCCTTGTCGATCACCAACACCGCCTTCTTCTCTTCCTCCTCCTCCTCCGCCACCGCCGCCGCAGCTTTGCTCAAAACTCCTACGGGACAATAAAAGCAACTCGTTTCCCACCTCGTACAATACCAACCCGGACCATGGAAAAGAAGGGAATACTAGAAGGGGCCAACCTTTGGGAGGCAGCGCCTTGTGCTCCATGGACTGCCCGTTCAGCCGGGCCGAGCGGCGGGGACCCGGAGAAGAGGCGATCGGTGCCGCGGAGGCGACAGAGATCAGGCGGCCGGAGCGGCGAAGCGGGGTGAGGACCCCCGGTTTGGTGGTCTTCCTGGGGGTGGCGCTTCCGGCGCGGCGGCAGGCGGCGGAGGCGGAGGTGATGGTGCTGAGCTCCCCTGCACAGCGGCGCAAGCCGAGCATCTCCATCCGGGCCTGCACGACGACTCGCCGGGTTCCAAGAATCGGTGGCGGTCACAGGGCTGCGAGAATCTCTCATCTGGAGGAAATTTCGGAGATAGATGCTTGCGCGTACCATGTTCTCAGAGATGCGAGCGTCGCGTAGGCTCTCGTAGTCGGACTTGTCGCCGAGCCTTCCCATGGCGGCGGCGGCGGCGGCTTCCTTGGTCGCGCGGGTTCGAAGGGATTGGCTTCGGTGCGGTTCGGCGTGGTTGCTTCCGAGCAAGGGTAAAACCGGTGGCCCAACGCTGACCAATGGCTATATGTCAAATTTGAACGCAACGGGTAACGGCTATATTTTCTGTGGTGCTGGGAGAGGTTACTTTACCAGTTTACCCATCACGCAACGGGTAAATATGGATTTTTGTGGTAATAGAAAATTCACAGTGGGGCATAAGAAAGTGGCAAAAATGTTGAGCTGCAGAACGATGATACCCAAACTTCTCATTAGCAAGTGCTAGCAAAAAAAAAATCAAACAAACAAAGAAAAAAAGTAGTTTAACCCGAACTAAATGCTAGGGCGCGCCATGGCATGCCTCTTTTCTTCTGTGACCATATTAGAGCAACTCCAAGAGAAGAGCTAAATCATTTTCTAAAGGTAATTTGGCTATTATTGGAGAAAAAATGTCTTCAATAGACTCTGTAAATGACTCTCCAAATTTAGTAGCTCTCCATCCCTCCTCCTTCGCTCTCTATTTTTGGATAGCCTACCTCGCTCACCATCCAGCCTCTTAGCGCGGTCGGCGTTTCCTTCCCGCACGCTGCGCCCCATTCCCGCGCGTACGCGACCCACTGCGCGCCCTCTAGTTTAGATAGCCTGTTGGAGTAGTCTTGTTTTTTAGGTGAGATTCATTTTAGAGAATAGCTAAATTACTAAATTTAGATACTTCTTTTGGCTAATCTCTTGGAGTTGCTCTTAAAAATCAAAATGTAAAAGCTTTGATGCAACAATTTTCAACTTTGTTGTACTTGCATATTACCACCACAAGAAATATTTTGTGCATTTACTTCCATGCATACACAACCCGTAACCAAATGAACTAAGTTTCATTCAATTTCTCTTTTGAAAAGAGACGCTCAACAAGTATTTACATTTTTGTAATGAAATTATGGAGGTTCATGGGCTATTTCGTAGTTCCCGAAGTCTAACTGCTAGGTATATTAAAAAAAAAAACCTTCTCGTTCTTGACACGTCATACCAGTAGTGGTCACCGGCAAGCTCTATTACTGATAGAAAAGTTAAGTTTGCCCTGATAGCATTAGCATAAAGAGATACATTAACGCCTCGCTCATTTCTCAATTTAATCTTCGGACTTATTTTTTACTATTCATAAATTTCATCTTTTTCTGAACTTTTAGTTTTTTTTTGAGCTTTTTTGTCGGTTGTTTTTTTCTCCATATTCGTTTGCGTTATTCGTGATGAGCTAACATATTTTTCTATTTTTAAATTTGTTTAAATTTAATTATGCCAAATAAGTCACCTTTAGCTACAGTGTAATTTCAACCAACTACAATGCAATTTCAGCTATAAGCCACTATTTTTTAGCCCAACCGAGCGGGGCCTAAGTGAACATCAGTTTGTTTGCTCCATAATTAAATTCTGCTTGATTGAAGTTTGAACCTAAAACGAACCGAATTTTTAAAAAGAATTGGAATTGCATTTTCATTTTGATTTCCCTTTGATCCTGAGCTTATCCCACACGAATCTCAACCTAACCCCGACCTTAATCCCTGCTGGCGCTTCTTGAACGGAGGGAACGCAGCACTGTTCACGGTCTAAAAAACCGTCACTACCGCCCCTGTTTTACCGCCACCGACCTCCCCTGCCTATTCTCGTGCCTTCGCACGCTCTCTCACCACTGCCACTCCTGCACCATCTGTTAGAAGCTGTACCCTCCCACCCGACACCCCAAGGCGACCTGTCAGTGCTGCCGGCCACGCACCGCCACCACTCCTGCTCTCTCTCGTGTTTTCCTCTCACAGCCGACCTGATCAACTCTGATGCCTCTTGACCACCGCCTCTCTGCGCCCAAGACAGCTGCATTCCCACCAGAAACTGCGAGCTCTCCCGACCCTTGAAGAAATCGCCGTCGCCGTGGTTTTCTCTCCCTCTTCGATACCAAACCGATAAATGCCCTTGAGAGGGATACCTAGGTGTAAGGACATAATTGTAAAATACTCCCCATGTGAATATATATAAAGTTGTCCTGAGCATGGGGAAGAGCCCCAAGTATTGTTCACCTAACATCTCCACTACCACTCTATACTGTTTGATCTGTAACCACAACACCAACCATTCTGACCTGGAATGGAATTGATAACTTTGCTTGCGACCGTCACTACTACCACTGGCGTGCTAGCCTACTACTTCTAATTTCCCACTCCTCCTAGTCAAAACGCAGTCTCAGCCGTGATTGTGGCTGCCTGGGTCACTTCCCTCCAGTCTTGTGAGCCCAACCGTGAGCTAAGGCAAAAACACACATGCCATGTGGGGCATGGACATTGATGCAGGTAGGCCCCACTAGGGGTGGATATCAAGCTGGCTCGGCTCGGCTCGGAAACACTCATTAGGGAAGCAGCTTGGCTTGGCTCGGCTCATTAAGCTAATGAGCTGAAAAGGTGGCTCGGCTCGGCTCAATGGGAAGCTCGAGCTTAACTTGTTAGGCTCAAAAGCGGATAAATGAAAGCAGGCATGCAGAAGTCTAGAAAAGTACAAGCAATAATCTATGCAACCTTTTTGACAATGATAAGGCTAGCAAAAAGATCATGCACACAGGAAGCAAAAGGTCATGGCTAGAAATCACAGGAAGCATATTATCCTTGAGAGTATATACTTCACAGGAAGCACATTCTCCTTGAGAGTATATATATCACTGGAAGCATTGTGCCTAGTAATCATAGGAAGCAAAAGGTCGATATTATATTTATATATATATATATGGGAACGTATTCAGTGCTAACAGGCTTTTGAGTGCTAACATATTAAAATTTCTCTAGAGCTATCCGATCTGCTTCGTATGGCCTAGATTCTTGAGGGTGGAAACACCAACTCACTTATGCAATTTTGCGAAAAAAACCCCCTACCGGTCAGCTCATTTTTTTCCTCCCCCGCCGTCTGGACTTCCTTCGCCCCGCGCCTCTCGTCCGCCCGCGCCGATCTGGATCAGCTGAGAGTGAGAGCCGAGAAGGTGAGGTGCGGCTACTCAAAGAATGCCAAGAAGGCGGCAGCCCCGGCCGTCGTCAACGGCGCGTCGCTGCTCGCTGCGCTCACAGCTTCACCGACGAGTTCTTTGGTGTGATCTACTCACATCGCCACCGGTATCCATCTGTGGTGATTTTGGATCTTTAGAGGTTGGCTGGATGAGGAATCGACATAAACTGAACTTAATTGCTAGAGATTGGTTGCTACGGGATTTCCATGAAAAGATTCATAGCATTTACATGAATTAACTAGTAATGTTCTAGCTAACGGCTGTGTGTCAGTGTGACTTGTTCAAATTTCCTAATTAGAATTACAGAGCACGCATCCGCAGTACATGCTTTCAGTGAATCCATCACTGACCACCATGAGCTGCATCGAAATTTTATTCAGTGCTGCATGTGCACAACTTCTTACATATGCATGATAGGTGCAGCAAACCTTTCATGAAACCAACTAATTAACATCCGCAGACACAGGGAACTTAGTTACAAATAGCCATGCTTGTCTGCAATTACACCAACACTGCCATGGTCATGCTCAAGCACATACGTACACAGGAGCACATATCAGGCAGAGTACAGAAAAAAAAGGATTCAAAAGGCGATATGTTCAGAGCGAGAGGCCGCCGGACTCGTCGTCCTTGTCGAGGGTGGAGGTGTAGACAGTGTAGAGGGACCAGATGAGGCCGAACACGCCGACGAGGATCCACCCCAGCAGGTTGTTGCTCAGGCCCAGGCTCAGCCCGGTGCCCTCCGTTGACATCCGCTCGTCGACCAGCGCCAGAGCCAGGGCCGCCGAGACCGTTATCGCGCTCGCCGTGACGAGCGGCGACGCGCCGTTGACGACGACCGGGGCTGCCGCCTTCTTAGCATTCTTTGAGTAGCCGCACCTTACCTTCTCGGCCCTCACTCTCAGCTGATCCGGATCGCGCGCGGGCTGACGGGAGGCGCGGGGAGACGGCGCTGATCGGCACGGGCGGACGGGAGGCGCGGGGCGAAGGAAGTCCAGACGACGGGGGAGGAAAAAAATGAGCTGACCGGTAGGGGTTTTTTTCGTGAAATTGCATATGTGAGTTGGTGTTTCCACCCTCAAGAATCTGGGCCATACAAAGCAGATCAGATGGCTTTGGAGAAGTTTTAGCATGTTAGCACTGGATACGTTCCCTATATATATATATATATATATATATATATATATATATATATATATATATATATATATATATATATATATATATATATATATATATATATATATATATATATATATATATATATATATATATATATATATATATATGAAAAATACCTTTTACTCCCGGGTGTAATTACACCCACCTTTAATATACCACCTAAATAAACTTGAAATACTCCTTTATCACTTTAGGTATACTCATATACTAATTATAAGATATTCTAATGTGAATCACACGAAAAAATTGCAAGGGAGTCCATAGTTTTTAGCGTATTTTGTAAATACCTTTATATACGTACATAAAAAGGAGTATATTGAAAAAAATGTACATACCACCTCTGAAAAATTGTTCATACCACCTATATAGTCTTAAATACTCATATACTACATATATATATATATATATATATATATATATATATATTAGCTGAATGCCCGTGCGTTGCTACGGATTTTAAAAATTTATCATACTACATGTTCTAAAACGGGTGGTAAAATTTTTTATAATATGCATACAAACATGTTCTAAAAGTTTTTAAATATATAGCAACGCACGGGTATTCAGCTAGTAAGTTTATAATTGTACAATCATAATACCAAATACAGAGAGATCAGGTTAGGTATCAGAGCATAGCAATCACCTCTTCCTTTGTGCTGTAGTATCCCCGTTCTCTGGAATCTGCACTTTCAACAAAAAGCCTTCATGCCTGAAAAGCCAATACCTATTATAATGTCTATCTTTTCTGAGAGGACCCTCATGGATGGATAATTTCTCAATCTCTGTTTCAAAGTGCCATACCTACAAATATATTGAAACTTAGTAAGTACAATAAATATACAAATCATAGCAAGTGACAATAAAACATGTCTAGAATTCACAGAGAGGTGCATTGCACATGGAAGTTTCCTATGAGGAGTTGGGTCCTCACGAGATGCCATTTCCCTTCTATCTTGCTTCGAGAAATATTGATCTTATCTTTCCATAAGTATCACATGATTTTTACAATTTTTAAATAGTGTGGAAAGCAAGGTTGAAGCAAGCTTTCCATCCCACAAACAGAAAAACACGACGCTCAAGACAGATAAGGTAAAAAACACCACAGTAAGGTTCACAACCTGTATGTTTGTGGAAACATCGGAAAGGGCCTAATAATATAGGTTTTCATAATAAAACAGAGAAATAGTTCACTCATCTTAGCATACAATACAAATATGGGCCACGAAGAAGAATAATAAAAATGGAAAATGCAAATTTCTCAATGCAAGTTAAAAGAATGGATTTGGCAGCATATAAGCGAATGCTAACATTGGGAGTTATGTTACTTTCTATAAGTTTACTTTTTTCAATATTCCAAATGCCCTTTTAATAAGTCAGGTTAACTTGCAAAACATGGATCATACAAGCTTCATTCAAAACATTTTATTTTAGGTTGCTTCAAGGCTGTCTAAATGGTCTGCCATATAGACAAGTACAAAGGAGTAAAGCAAAGTGGTAAAACCTTCATGTAGTAGTTGAATCCACCATGGTACACAAAATCACCAGACACGGGAAAAGAATCTCAAGAAAAAGAGAAAAGCCAAATTCCTTTGAAAATCAGCTGATCCAGCATATTGTGTCATTAATGTTGTGTCTATCTGTTGTTTCAAAATTACTGCAAAAGCTTTTTTGCACACATCTCCTAGTAGTATTGAGCCCAATCAATTGTATCATTCTAACAGGAAAAGTCTAGGTTTAGAGCCATTGGAAATTTAAAGGCAGGGCCAATGCAATGTTATGCAATATGCATAGAGGTGATTCTTCAAGACATGAATTCTATAACATAGCAATTCGCATAACAGATAGACGTAATATTAGACTCAAGAACTTGCATCACCCACACTTCCATGTTCCAACCATAGTAGAAGGATGTCCTCAACACTTTTCCTACATCTGCAGGAAGCCAGGAAATATGGCTAACGCCAGGAAATATGGCTAACGCTAGACTTGCCAACACTCAGTATCCTTCTAAAACCAAAAGTGTATTGTTGCATGAAACAACAGCTGTAGTTATCGAATATTGAGCAATCTAACAGTACAAAGCAATTCACTATTCTTTTATAAGTAAGATCACAAGATATAAAAAGATATCTTTATCAAGATCAGGTATTAGTTATCAAACCAAGTAGGCATGGTAACACAGAAATCATCTAGTGAAGTTTTCATTGTCCAGTGCACCCATAACCCACGCACGGGAGGAGGAGGCGGCGGTGGCGGGGCGGGGTAGGGAGGAGGAGGCGGTGGCGGAGTGGAGGAGCGGGGGAGGAGGCGGCGAAGCGGAGGAGTGGGGGGAGGAGGAGGAGGCGGCACCGCGGGGTGGGAGGGAGGGGAGGAGGCGGCGGCGGAGTGGAGGGGTGGGGGGAGGAGAGGAGGATGCGCCGCGGGGTGGGAGGGAGGGGAGGAGGCGGCGGCGTGGGGTGGGAGGGAGGGGAGGAGGAGGCCGGGAGACATGGAGAACGGGGGAGATAGGGGCGCTGGTGGGTTTTTTTAGACAGGTTGCTGTTTTTTTTTTGAGAAGGGAGGCCACACCAACCACCAACTCCTTCTTTTCAAGGAGTAAAGATATCACAGGAAGCATTATACCTAGAAATCATAGGAAGCAAAAGGTCATACATGCAGCATACATCACAGGAAGCATACTCTCCTTGAGAGTGCCATAATGCCATGCATACATCAAGAAACACAAAAGGTCTTGATTTCAAAGTTGCTAGCAAATAGAAGTCTTGAATTCAATGTTATCTTGCTATAAACAGACGAGCATCTGGCTATAAATAGAAGAGGGAGAAGAATGAAAAACAGATGCATAATATATATGAACAATACTCTAGAGTCTAGAACATTCGTAACATTAAAGTAGCCTGTAAAATGATTTGAAATGACGATATAGGGGATTGGATCCACCAACAATCTGTAGCCTTTAGGCATAGTTCAGTAACTTCAATTGCTTCCTTTGAGCCTTGTTTTAGGGCTAGCTTGCCTTGGAAGGCTTAGATCCACCATGGTAGACGAGCAGTCACATACATGATATCGCTAAGAGCATTATAGTCAGCCATGCCTGGGATCTCTCAGAAGGTATGAAGATTTAAGGCCATTCAATCAGTGCTAGGAGCCTAGGACCATATGATACCACTTCATTGTTTGAATAAAACAGAATGTAGGGCTTGATTATTAATTTACTGAAATATTGTAAATTTTAGCTATCTTCTGGCATGTAACAGAGGTTGGATATTTCCTAGCTTCTAAAAGCTAAGAGAATTGTCTCTTCCTACAAGAGGAGCACTGAGAATTCAAGTCCAAAATGGGAACTCACTTAACATTTCTGAGATAATTTCAACAACTTTAAAGGAAATGGATGGGAAACATGTGAACTTTACTTCTATGTTAGTAAACTCATTTGGAGTTAAAATATTTGGATCAACTGAAACGAAAATTTTTAACAAACTAAAAGTACTAACTACGAATGTGGCATGATTCATTAAAAAAATCTACATAGGACTGAAAAATACAGAAGATTGAAGAAATTAGTTAGTATCATTATATGTACATTTACAGTAAAAAGGTGCAGGAAACTGATCAGATCCTACTGAGATTATACATGGGACATATCAACCAAATGAACAAATATATAGATTAGCATGGAGACTAAACAGAAATAGCATATATATTTGAATCGTCTAAATGCTCACTTTTCACTGAAATGACAGTAATGAAATGACAGACAGATACAAAGAGTCAAAAGATTGCACCTTGAGCCCTAGTTGCTAGCCACCACGCCCTCAAGAAATGGTAAAGATTCAACATCGTCCTCATCATCTTGTTCCTGCAAAAGAAAATTGAGTTAGACTCGATAGTAACAAAGAGGATATGCAAAAGGATAGTTAAATGAGTTAGTATGGGAAAACATACCATAAACATTGGTGGTGTCATGTCATTTTGAGAACCTTGTATCCAGCTAGGACTACATGCTAGTACCTCAACCATAGTTGGGTGCAAAGCACTATGATAATCATCAAGAACTCTATTGCCAGCACTAAAGGTTGACTCCGAAAATACGGTGCTGGCAGGTACAGTCAAGAATTCTTCGCAATCTTGGACACAACCAGGAACCTATGAGTATTCAACCTCCACCAATCTAGAAATTTAAAACTCGTGTCTGCTAATGAATGATTCGGTTCATCTAGATAGATGAGTAATTCTGATTTAGATGGTTCCGTAGAACTAGATCGCAGAAATATCTGAAACTCACTTGAAACTATAGCTAATGAGCTACTAATATCTACGGTTGAAGAGGACTTGGCCCTGCTGTTGGTAGCTTTGTTATGCTAATGTTGTATCTCATGTGTGGCATACAGTTCAAACAACTCGGCACGGATTTTAATCTCCTCACTATTTGCTTTGGAGGAGTCAAACATCTGTGTAAAGCACCAACTAAAAAAATTTCATCTTAAACATAGAATTAAGAATAATATCAATAACCATAATATTATTTTTTTTAGTCCAATACTTGTCGAACTTCTTTAATATTGTTGTACCCATATGCTTCACGTGTTGATCACTAGAAGTACTTGTAGCTCTCAATGCAATCTTAACATTCAATATGTAACGACAGAAAACATTAGTTGTGGCGTATAGAGAACCTGGAAATGTAGCAGTCACTTCAGTCAATGACTTCAATATTGGCTGCATTTTGCTATATAACGCCTATTCTTCATTCGAAGGCTACCACTTGTAATTAGCATCGGAATCAACATAACAAGTTAATGCATCCTTATAAGCAATGCAAACATATAACATTCAATATGTTGAACTCCACCTTGTTGACACATCTAGACTTAAGCCTTTTCCAATTTCTAAAGCAATGCATCTACAAATTTCTAAAAATTTGTACATATGGGATAGAGACTTCTTCATATACTTGACAAGTTCCCTAATTTGCTTATCAAAGATTCCAATAGTGCCATACCATCATTCACTACCAAATTCACTATATAAGAACAACAACAACAACAACAAATATAAAAATATGTAGGAACGAAGTTTTTTGATCCCCAAGCAATGAACCTGGCCATCAAATTCCTAGCGGCAACATCATTTGAGGTAGCATTATCAAGAGTAATTGTTATAATCTTGTCTTATATTTTCCATGCAGTTATGCATTCAAACACAACATGAGCTATCATATTCTCGGTATGTGGAGGATCCAACTTAACAAAGCTCAACACATGGCATTGCATAGCCCAATTAGCGTCAATGTAATACGTGACCAAACTCATATATCAAAGGTTTCGATTCAAAGTCCACAAATCACGAGTTAAACTTAAGTTGTCCACACCTTTAAAACTCTTCCTAAGGTTTTCCTTTTCTGTTTAGTAAACCTTCATGCATTCAGCTCTTATAGCCTTGCTACCAATAAACTGGTATAATGCATTCAAATATTTCATTAACACATTAAACCAAATATGCCCTACCATCTTAAATGGATACTCATAGACAATTATGTTGGACCGAAATGGCGACAGAGGGGGGTTAATGTCGACCTCTAAAAATTCATCCCTTACAAGTATCCAAACAAAAGATCCTCTCCAATAGGAACAAATGCTATGAAGAGAGACTCGAATACCTACTGAACACTGAAGCTACCAGAGAAGGAAGCAAAACACAGCCAAGACAAAACTCGCAGAAATGCCCTGAAAATCAATACAATCAGAACAGGCTGTCAGGGGCGGTCTGACCGCTGGTAGTGGGCCGGTCAGACCGCTCAGTTGCCGCCGGTCTGACCGCCGGGCACCATGCGGCCAGACCGCCAAAATCACTCTGGTCTGACCGGATACTCTGAAGACAGCCCAGAAAATTAGTGACTGAAGACAGAAAACTCTGAAACCCTAGAAATACTGCAGATCTTCAAAAAACTGAGAAATCAGAGGTTTTCTTCCAAATTTTTTTTGGCCTAGAGCACCACAACAACAAGCTAAATAGTAAGGGGGCTTAGGGAAACACAGAAATCCCACCAAACATCAAGAATTTCAGAATTTGGACAGAAACCTGAAAAATACAGAGAGTTGCCCAAAAACTTAAATTCCCATCTCATCCTTGATCCTTTGACAATGAAACTTTGAGGATAGCTAATTAATAGCCTCTGAACTCAACATGCCAAGTTTCAAGCCATCTCAAGAAGGGAAACACAATTTGCACCAAAACCCTAGAAATGCAAACCACGAACAGAGAAACTGAGAAATGAGAATCTTTGATTCATTTGATTTGCTCTTGGGAAAACTCGATCAAATGATCTTGAGACAGCATCCCAACCTAGAGCAACCCATTTTGGCACTCCCCAGCAACAAACAACAAGAAATCAAGAAACTCACAAATCATCAAAAGAGAGCATCGAAGAACAGAAACAACAGAGAGCTTAAAATTGAAACAAACACCATCTCATATTGATAAAGAGGACAGGAGATACATGATTGATACAAGAGGAATGATTACAAGACTCTCAATCCATCTCCAACCTCTCCCAACTCAAGAACACAATCTCTCTCTACATGCTTCTTGAGAGGAACACAACACAGAAGGAGAAACCTACGAAGGAGACAACACTCTATCCATCTCCACCAACTCTCCACTACAAAAGCCTCACCTACTAAAGCCTAAAGCCAAAACAAACTCACAAAACTCATTTTGACTAAAGCAAACCCTAGAAACCCTTGGAGTGCATAAGTGGGCATGCAGCCACTCCCTCCTATTTATAGCCCTTGGCTAACGGGTACCCAACCCGTTACGCCCGCTAAACCCGAACGGAGCCCGCTTCCGCTTTTGCAGCCTCGCAAAATTACCATTTGGCCCCTCCTACACCTTCCGGGAAGCTTCCGCGCTCCTTTTCGTCCAAGCCTCGCAACCACCTCGAGTCTCCGCCGTCTTCGACACATCTCGACCGTTCTGACCTCGACACCGCCCGTGTCTAGTTCGGTCACCTCGTGTCTCGCCACGACTCCGCCTCGACGTCCTGCAGCCAACACAGACAAGAAACACATCAAATAGCACCGCTCGATACATGAAAGCATAAATGCATTAATGAAATAGCCCAAACCTGACAAGTCAACATAATATGCATCCTAACCATTTTGACCAGGTTTGACCAAGTCCGACCGAGCCCGATTGCACCACGCAACGTCAAGGTCCGAACCAACCAAATCAAACTCGACTTCCCTAAACCGATGTCAATTACTTATCACACACATGGGATGACCTCCACATGGTCTCTCAAATTATCATATAGGAAGTAATCTATAGATTTCCTCGTGATCATATTCAATAGGAGTAACAACAAGAGATAAACTTGATCCCCTAGAACAATAGTTGAGTGTACCTTGAGCCTTTTGCCTTCTCACTTTGTTCAAATAGAGGGCATATTATGGAATATGCCTTTTCAGATGTGAATTTGCTCCCCCTAGATTGTAGAAAACAATTCGTGACAAACTAACACTTTGCCTTCGTATCAGTCGCCCCTTTCTCCTTCTTGGATGGGACATTCACCACCTTAAAAAGCTTCCAATTATTTGAACATTTTCCTCTGCTCTTCTTGGAAAGAGACACTGCAATGCCCTTCTGCCTTTTCGCCCTTTTGTTTGAACTTGGAGACTTGGCACTGTAATCTTCTACCATGACTGCTACCTCCTTATTGCTTGCAGAATCTAGCGAAACATGTGATCCTTCAATGTCACATGAGAAATCAGGTGTGTCCAAGGAGACATGCTGCTCCAACTCCTCACCTGCAACTGTAAAAATTCAATAATAGTTAAAATCATGTCTTAAGACCTATAAAAAATCAGTAACTTCATTTCAAAAAAGAATAGAGAATGTACTTATTTGAAATACACTGAAAACATGATGATTTAACACATTTTCTAATGATAAGAGGTAATTATACTGCATAGAGCACAACTAACCATACTAAAACATTGTTGCTCATAACCTCTTAAAACATGCCAAACAAACGAGGTAGAAGTTATTCACAGCATGTTCATTTACATTCCGTTCAAATTATCATGTATCTGTTTGTTAGGAGTCATACTTGTAATGCTAACATGTAATCACTACATGTCAACTTAATCAAAACATTGATAACAATATCTTTCTCTCAGTACTCAAACATAGCTAACTGACAAATTCTTTCATATGCAGGGTCTTTCACGCTATCGAACTGATTTCCATGAAATTAAGATATGTTTTAAAGAGGATATATGGTTGCCTCTATGTAGTAAAATAGAGCATCAGACAATTGCATAATGACAGGGATAGGTAGCTTCATAGTAGGTAATTTCAGTAGTTAGACCATGATCAACTAATGTTTCGTGTTGTATCTCTCATTACACGAGACCACTGCCTAAAAATATTCATCACATAAACTTGTTAACATCTACAGATGCGAGATGTTCGCAAGGTAAATTGGGCCGACTCTAACATTAGTAACAGCTAGTGAGATGCCTAATGTGAACCGTGAGATAACAAATGCTTTAGCGATTTACCGAGGCCGTCGGGGTTGAAGTTGGTTTGGCACTGTAAGGTGGCTGTGAACAGGGTTAACGAGGTGGTTCACTACTGGGGTTGACATGGAGGGGAAGGCGGAGAACCTCCTCTCTCGGTGGTTCTTTGACTCTATACTGGCATGCGCCTGCCGCGCCATGCGTCGAACGTTGAGGAGAGGTCGAGGGGAACGGCTAGGAAGAAGCCAACGCGGACAGCGAAGAGAGGTCTACACAGACTGGGAAAGTAATGGGAAAGGGGTCGAAGGCGGATGATGAGGAGAAGGGGAGGCAGTGGTAGAGGCAGACAACGATAGGGAGGTGCGGTGCCTATGCGGTATGCGCTGTCTCTCTCTAGGGTTGAGAAGGGAAATTAAATGAGGCGAATGAATGAGATATGAGTCATTGCCTCATTGGACTTGGACACGTCGCGACGGCCGGATGAGAATCGTTGAACTGGACCAGAGTAATTAGGCGCGCTGAGCTTGCCAAATCAATAAACAGTTTACGAGCTAACTCAATCTCAACTTATTTACAGACCGAATTAAAACCTTAACTGACTCGCTTGTATCACCAACGAGTCTTCAGTGAGTCAAGCTAGCCCGTAAGTTCAGTTTTTTTTCTCCACCCTAGGCACAGCGCGACCCGGGCGGACCTCCCTCTCCCTACATTTCCTCGGCACTGTCCCCGCTCGCACGCTCTCTCTCCCCTCTCTCGCTCTCGCAGTCTCGTCTCGTCTCGCCCCCACCACCTGTTCGACCGAACCCCTCCCTCCCTCCCGGCGAGGCGAGGCGATGGTCTTCAAGGGCCGCTTCTTCTCGTCGCGGCACAAGTCGTCCGAGTCCTCCAGCCCCGACGGCAGCAACAGCCCCCGCACGCCCACCTCCGCGCCGGCCTCCGCCGCTTCAGCGGCCTCGCCGGCGTCCTCCTCCTCCTCCTCCAGATCCGACAAGAAGAAGCCCAAATCCGAGACCCCCAAGAAGCGCGACAAGCTATTCGGCTCCGCGTCGGCCGCCGCCACGTCCTCCAGGAGCGCCGCGTCCTCGGCATCGTCGAGCCCGTCCGGCGATGGAAGGAAGGGCGCGGCGGCGCAGCTTAGGGATGCGGTCGGCGGCGGCGCGTCGGCGGCGGCGCTGTCTCCGATCCTGGCGTCCTCGCTGGGGCTGAACCGGATCAAGACGAGATCCGGGCCGCTGCCGCAGGAGGGGCAGCGCATCGCCGCCGCGCTCGGGAGCAGCAACCTCTCGCGCGGGCAGGCGCAGGCGGAGCCATCGGCTGCCTCGGCCGGAGGCGTCGGGTGGAAGGGCTTGAGCTCGTGGCCGGATTCGAGCAGTGGTGGCAGTAGTAGCCGGGGGAAGGGGAAGGCGTCCGAGCAGTCTGTGCGGAGTGCGGCCGGGACGCGCGTGGGAGCAGAAGGAAAGAGCTCTGTAAAAGGTGTAATCCTGGCATGTCTTTTTTTACATGTTCTGTTTAGGGTTTTGCAGCATGATCCTGTTAGCCGGCCTCTCTACTGATTTGTGGAAGCTAGGGGTTGAACTTCGCAGTGGTGAGCTCTTGCATAGGCAGTGAAGGGCAGATCAAGCTTTAGCTACTCATCCACCCTTTAGTGCTTAATCAGTTTAACAGTTTTCGAAAAAACAGTAAAAGACTTGATAATTTCACCTTAGAGGTGTTTAGTTGTCGGGAGATGGGAGTGCATGATTCAACTTGCTGCACGGTATCCGGATACCAAACTTGAAACACTGGTGCTAATGGAAGGAATATTCTAACCATTTAAAGTAAGGAGGGGTTGCTAAACTGGCAAGATGAAGAGACTGTAGGCCGAGTTAGTTATTGATCTTGTTTTAGTGCTTGAAGCCTTGAACATAAGGTATTTCTAACGAGATTGTAATCGAAGATAAGTTAACCGTGTTCCCTTTTAAGGGCATCTGTAGTGTATGAAAATAGAGGGTCTTAAGCCACCTTAAGGTCAACCTTATACATTACAGAGGTGACCTTAAGCAGGCTATAAGCAAAAAAGGCTTAAGGCTGGTCATCAAGCTAAAGACCTGGCCACAAGTATTAAAATACAATTTTTCTTTATCTGCCGAGTGGGACCGTCTTAAAGCTCTTTGGGTTATATACACTATGGAGTCGGCCTTAAGGTTTAGATGGGGCCTACCTTAAGACCCCTTGGGTTATATACACTATGGATGCCCTAATTTTATATACACAATCATTGGATGTTTGGCTTGAGTGGGGTGTTCATCTGACACGTGTTAGACATTGTTCACACTAGCACTTCCTTGAGACTTGTCGATGCGTATCAGAGCTGTATCAGTCAATTCGCTTCAATAGTGCTTCATAAAAGCAAACCGATCAGAGTTTGCAGCATACTGAATGGTAGTTTGTGATTGAGTGTTTTACTAGAAATATGGATCTTCTATTGCCATAACTGGATGATTATTATTCTATGGGCTATGGTTTTATAGGTTCTACACATTGCATATGAAAATGCATTACGTGTAGGCTTTCCCGCAGCACATTCTACTTTACCCCATTGCTGTGCCTAGAGAACAATATCTAATAATTGCAGAATCTGTTTCTACAAATTAGAATCAAGTGCTTCTTCTGTACCTTGATGTCATGTTTGTGTGTTCTGGTATGAAAATATCCATGCAATTATGTGGTGGCTTTCTTTTGTGGCAACTTGTTCTCTTTATTCTTCTAGTGAATGTTTACATTTTGCCTTGTATTTTCCCCCTTTCTGGTGGCCTTTTTGTCTTGAGAACCATATCTATCTTGTGGGTGTCTAATCCATCTCATACACAGCTAAATCTAA
Source organism: Dendrocalamus latiflorus (assembly GCA_017311315.1). Classification (NCBI taxonomy): domain Eukaryota; kingdom Viridiplantae; phylum Streptophyta; class Magnoliopsida; order Poales; family Poaceae; genus Dendrocalamus; species Dendrocalamus latiflorus. Next base: position 46,989,203 of record CM029612.1, on the reverse strand, counting down.
TGCATTGCGGAACCATTCGGGAGATTTGAGGACTCCAACTCACATACCAGAGACTTCGGTAATGATACTTGTTTATGATTTTTCACACCTTACATATAAGTAAACAATGACTAAACCATCTTTCACTCTTTTGCTTATACCCCTATCTGCATCGTCATCTTAATCCACAGTGTGCATATGATACCTGTGAAACACCAAAGGAATCCGAGTCTCCACGCTTTAAGGCCATTATGCAGGCTACAAGTGCACCAAGGAAGAGAGTCCCTGCAGATATAAAAAGTTTTTCGCATGAGTTGAACTCCAAAGGGGTCCTACCATTCCCTTTCTTGAAACCTCGGGGCATTTACAACTTGAAGGTAATATCAATCCATGTTATGTGCGAGATGAATCCATGTTCTGTGCGAGATGATGGTCAATGGTGTATCTGTATTTTATTCCTTTATTTTGTTTTGGGCCTGATCTAGTATTTTTTTTATCTATCCAGTTATGATAATTGATAATATTGTCTTCTGTTGTATATACAGGAGGTGTTAAAAGTTATTCAGGTGAGATTTGAGAAGGCAAAGGAAGAGGTAAATTCAGATTTGGCTATATTTGCGGGAGACTTGGTTAGTGTAATGGAAAAGCACGCAGACTCTCACCCTGAGTGGAAAGAAACTCTGGAGGATTTGCTAATACTTGCACGTAGCTGTTGTGTAATGACACCTGGGGAATTTTGGCTTCAATGTGAAGGTATAGTGCAAGATTTGGATGATCATCGTCAGGAGCTCCCAATGGGTGTGCTGAAGAAATTGTACACTCGGATGCTTTTTATCCTTACAAGATGTACAAGACTGCTCCAGTTTCACAAGGAGAGTGGTTTTGCAGAGGATGAAGTTGTTATTGATCAGCGTGATAAGATTATACAATCTGCTGACAGGCAGATTTTAGCTCAACCAGGTGCAGATGACACAACAACCAGAACCAATAAAAGCGAGGCAAGAAAATCATATAGTCAAGAGCAGCATAATTTGAAATGGAGAAGAAGCCAGGAGATAAAGCCTGTTAAGCTTCTTTCGCCCCTTGATACAGATGTTAAGAAAGAGTTTGAGTCTCCAACCAGACAACGAATATCTTCCTGGAAACCCCTTCCATCACTTGTTACAAAGCCCCCAAAAGAATCTACCCCTATTAAAGAGGAATCGCCTAATAAGAAAACAGAGGCACTCTCTACAGTTAGTAGCAGCGTTGAATTAACCAGTCCAGTAGAATCTATATCACATCAATCACTTCCTCCCAAACATCAACGCAAAACATCATGGGGACACTGGTCTGACCAGCCAAATATTTCTGAAGAGGGTTCAATAATGTGTCGCATATGTGAAGAATATGTCCCTACACATTACGTAGAAAATCATTCAACCATCTGTGCAATTGCTGACAGGTGTGATCAAAAAGGTGTAAGTGTTGATGAATGTCTAATCAGAGTGGCAGAAACACTAGAAAAGATGGTAGATTCTTATTCACAGAAAGATCTTCCAAATGCTGCCGGCAGCCCGGATGTTGCAAAAGTTTCAAATTCAAGCATCAATGAAGAATCTGATGGTCCCTCTCCAAAACTCTTTGATTGGTCTAGAAGAGGCTCCACTGATATGCTTGACTATCTCCAAGAGGCTGATAACACTATTTCATTGGATGACGTAAAAAATCTCCCTTCAATGACATGTAAGACTCGTTTTGGGCCGAAATCTGATCATGGGATGGCTACATCATCAGCAGGGAGTATGACCCCTAGATCTCCATTAACGACTCCAAGATCAAATCATATAGACATGCTTTTAGCTGGTAGAAGTGCAATTAATGAGAGCAATGATCTTCCACAGGTATGCTATGCATAATTGCATATAATTTCGATAATTCTGCTTATCTATCTCTTTTTTACATTTAATAGCAGATCATATTTCCCTAAAAAAAATAGCAGATCATTTCGCTAGAAACTTGTCAGCCATTAAATTACCTGACTATAGAAAAATTGCCTGTATCTATGTTTATACTGGTGTGATATGCAAAGCTAGTGACCAGGATAAAATCTACTGATGATGTCGTTCTATTTGCTGTTGTTTATGACAATTTAATTTCTTCGTGCAACAGCTAAATATTAACTGTTGAAAATAAATGAGGATATAACATTAAGAGTAAACTGTTGATTTTGTAGTTGGTGGTAATTGAAACTTGAAAGGGTTATCATTTTTGTATTCCAATTAGCGAATGTTTTGTTTGCCTGTAGAAAATGATTTATATTGTAATGCAAGGGGTGTTAACCATTTTTATTGGAAATTTCTTCAATGTCAACTATTAATTTCCAAGTTGTTTGCTAAAACAGCTTCCTTCAATCTGTGCAGATTGTTGAACTTGCTGATATTGCACGATGCATCGCAAGTACTCCTCTGGATGAAGAAAGTGCACTATCCCAATTGGTTACATGCATAGAAGATCTGCAAGAAATTGTCAATCGTAGGAAGCATGAGGCCCTCACAGTGCAGACATTTGGCACACGTATAGAAAAACTCCACCGGTGAGAGTCCGCTGAGTTCAGTGCGAACTTGCCTTCTTTTTCAATTGACACTCTTACCAAATAACAGCGTCTAAAAATAATTCTTGCATGTCACTTTATTTTGGCTGTTTTTTAAGAGAATAATGTTATTTGCCATTTCTTATTCTCTAATTAATTCTGCTTTCTGTTTTGCATAATCCTTTAGGGAAAAGTACCTGCAACTTTGTGATTCAGTTGATATGGACAAGGTTGATTCAGCAAGTACCATAATGGATGAAGAAGATGATGTGGTCCGTAGCTTACGAGCAAGTCCTGTTCATCCTGTCAAGGATCGTACTTCAATTGATGACTTTGAAACCATAAAACCTATCAGCCGTGGAGCATTTGGACGTGTTTTCCTGGCCAAGAAAAGAACTACAGGAGACCTCTTTGCTATAAAGGTATTTATTATCAGATCTTTTTTATTCTCTTATGCACCCATATATGTCTGTCTTGAGAAGAATTTTATGGTCATACCTGCAAGGGTGTTGCATTGCTGACCAAAAACTGAAAATTATAGTCCATATCAGTTGTTACATGTAAACCCCTATATTGGCATTCAAAAAAAGGAAAATGGTTTTGATGTGAAAACAATAATCAATTTTAAACCTTGCCGTAGTGTCACAGCATTGTATTGAAACTTTAGAACAGGCCTCAAGGTCCTGTAGATCTATGGATTGTTGTTGATTTAGTATTAGGGGTCCAGTAAGTATCGGAGTCCATAGTCTAATGAAGAGTTGGATTGTAATCCTTATCAGTTAGCACAATAAATAGAGGGTGTGGGGGTCCTAAGGAACAACACATAATTATTCTCCAAATTTCTACATGGTATCAAAGCCAAATCCCCAAATCTAACCCTAACCTTAATTCACCGTCGTCCTTGTCGTCTCCATGCCGCTGTCACCATGCCCCTTGCGGACAGGTTGCAGACACGAGGCCTGGTGGGCCGTCGTTGCCCAGACTGGCGGTCGTATGGCAGCAAATGTCAATCGATCTAGTGCCGCACTGCAAGGGATTGAGTTGTTGCCGTGCCGCATCTATTGTGAGAAGAAAGAAGAGGGAGTTTTGCTACACCGGGTGGTACCACTGTTCTGCTCTTTTTGTTGTTCAAAGGGAAGAGAGGTTGGAACTTGGAAGAAGTGTTATATGCTGTGCAGCTGCTTCGGGCCTAAGGTGGACAGGAACTATGGTAAAGGCCAAGACGGATTCCTACCCGTGACCTAATTGAGGGGTTCTTGCTAGGTGCACATGAAAGTGTACCAAAGAAGTTTCTGTTAGAGATATATGTATAGTTTGTTATTCCCCATTGTTATGAGGGGTTCTTTGCATATTTACCACCTGTACTCTGTGTATATATACCGGCCCATTGGCCTCATATTGAATACAAGCGCTATTCATAACATGGTATCAGAGCGTACCTAGGGTTTTCCCGTCGCCTCGCTTGTCGCCTCGCCGCCGCCGCCGTCGGCCCCGCCGACTCCCCCGTCGGTTCCGCCGACTCCGCGCGTCGTCGTCGCCGCCGTCGACTCCCCCGCCGCCGCTGCCGCCCCTGCCGCCGTCGGCCTCCGCCCGCCTCGGCTCGGCGCCTCCGCCGTCCGCCCGGCCTCCGCTGCCGCCCCTGCCGCCGTCGGCCTCGCCTCGGCGCCTCCGCCGTCCACCCGGCCTCCGCTGCCGCCCGTGCCGCCGTCGGCCTCCGCCCGGCGCCCGCCCGGCCTCGCCTCGGCGCCCCGCCCGGCGCCCGCCCGGCCTCGCCTCGGCTCCTCCGCCTCCCGCCGACTTCCCCGTCGGGAGCCGGGCCGCCGTCGCCGTCGCGCCTAACGCGGCCCGTTTGAGGTTTTTCTTTCCGAGCGGCGGAAGAAGAAAAAAAAACGTCGTTCTAACCGCCGCGCCGTCCAGCGCCGCCTGTTAGACTTCGTTGCCTTGGTCGCCGCGCCGTCCAGTGCCGCCTACCAATGGGCACCGTTTCCCTCCCTCGCTGCCCGGTGATCTTTGATGGTGTTAATTACACCGACTTCGTGTCTCACATGCGCATTCACATGCGTGGTCTTCGTCTCTGGGGCGTCCTTTCTGGCGATGTCACCTGCCCGCCTTGCCCTATTCCTCCGACGGAGCCTACGCCTGTTGCATTGCCCCCGACAGCCGATAAGGCTGCTGATGATGATGAAGCTAATGGTAAAGCTGCCTCTGCCTACCAGGAGGCTCTGGATTCCTACAAGGATTGTCTGACCGTCTACACTCAGTGGTACAATGACGACGCTCGGGCTGCTGCTGTCTTCATCGCCAGTGTCCAGCCTCAGTTTTCTTCTGAGGTTGTGGGACTCCCTTCGGCTTTCCAGATGTGGACTCATCTTCGTCAGCGCTACGAGCCCTCTGGTGATGCCCTGTACCTGTCCGTGGTCCGCCAGGAGCACTCTCTTCAGCAGGGTGATGCTACTGTTGACGCTTTTTACGCTCAGAGTTCTGCTGTCTGGCGTCAGTTGGACTCACTTCGCACTGCTGGCTGTCGTACCTGTCCGTGCTGCCTGGATGTACGTGCTGACCTGGAGTTTCAGCGGGTTTACGAGTTCCTTACTCGCCTTCGTCCTGAGTTCGAGCAAAGGCGTGCCCAGCTTCTTGCACGCCACCCTCGTGTCACTCTCCTGGAGGCTCTTACCGAGATACGCGCAGAGGAGACTCGTTTGAGTGGTGCTGGTCTGATGCCACTCCCCTCTGTGCTCGCCGCTCGTCCGCCTGCTACACTGCCTCCTCCAGCGGCTACCACAGGTGGTGGTGGCCGTCCTCCGTCTGGAGGTGGCCGTCCTCACTGTTACTACTGCGACAAGGATGGCCACACTGAGTCCCAGTGCTACAAGAAGAAACGGCATCTTTCACGCCGTTCTTCTACTGGCACTAGTGCTTCTACGACGACGTCTGCATCGACTTCTTCAGCAGCTTCTCTCACCGAGCAGAAGATAGCCAGACTCGACGCCTGCTTGCCGCTTCAGGTTCTCCCTCGACAGGTTCTGCAGGTTCTGCTACTGACTCTTCAGGCACTGAGAAACCACCCCCTACACAGTCAGGTACCTCCCCGTGGATTCTTGATTCTGGAGCATCTTTTTACATGACTCCTGATCCTTCCACTCTGTCTTCTATTACACCTCTTGATTCTCCTGTCAGTGTTCTTACTGCTGATGGTACATCTCTTTCTGTCTCTGGTAGAGGATCTCTTAGCAACTCATCCTTTCATGTTTCTTCTGTTGCTCATGTTCCTCGCCTTACCATGTAGTTTCTTTCTGCTGGGCAGATTACTGACCTTGGTTATCGGGTCATTCTCGACTCTGACTCTTGTTGTGTTCAGGACTGCCACACGGGAGCTCTGGTTGGTTCTGGCCCTCGGCGCCGTGACTCTCGTCTCTGGGAGCTTGACTGGCTTCATCTTCCTTCCGCTGCCACCACCGCCGCCAGTTTCTCCGCTTCTGCCACTTCGTCTACCGGCTCTTTCCAGCAGTGGCATCACCGTCTTGGTCATCTGTGTGGATCTCGTCTGTCGTCCTTAGTTCGTCGTGGTCTTCTGGGGTCTGTCTCAGGAGACGTGTCTTTAGATTGTCAGGGCTGTAAGTTAGGTAAACAGATTCAGCTTCCTTATCCTCATAGTGAGTCTGTGTCTCAGCGCCCTTTTGATCTTGTTCATTCAGATGTTTGGGGTCCGGCTCTCTTCGTTTCGAAAGGGGGTCATCGATATTATATCATTTTTATAGATGATTTTTCTCGCCATACTTGGATATACTTCATGTCTTCTCGTAGTGAGGCTTTGTCTATCTATAAACAATTTGTCACTATGATTCACACACAGTTCTCCACTCCTATTCGTGTCTTTTGTGCTGATTCTGCTGGCGAGTACCTCTCTCGTTACCTGCGCAGCTTCCTTGCTGAGCAGGACACTCTCGCTCAGTTCTCTTGTCCTGGTGCTCATGCTCAGAATGGTGTCGCTGAGCGCAAGCATCGTCACCTCCTTGAGACGGCTCGTGCTCTGATGATCGCCGCCTCTATTCCACCTCACTTTTGGGCCGAGGCTGTTTCCACTGCCACCTATCTCGTCAACATCCAGCCTTCTTCTGCTCTTCAGGGAGCAATCCCTGTTGAGCGTCTCTGTGGTCTTCTTCCTGACTACTCTACCCTTCATCTGTTTGGCTGCGTTTGCTACGTTCTCCTCGCCCCTCGAGAACGCACCAAACTGATCGCTCAGTCTGTTGAGTGTCTTTCTGGGATACAGTGCCGAGCACAAGGGCTATCGGTGCTGGGATCCTGTTGGTCGTCAGATACGGGTTTCTCGGGATGTGACTTTCGACGAGTCTCGTCCATTCTACCCACGTCCTGCCTCTCCTTCGGCTTCCTCTGTGGAGTCTCTGTCTTTCTTGACCTTTCCAGATACACCTATATCTGTTTTGCTCTCGTCCACCTGTCCCACTGAGTCTCCACATATTCCCCCTGTGGCCTCTCCGCCGTTGTCGCCGCCTGTGTCGTCTTCTACGACTCCGCAGGCTCCTCCCACTACAGTACCTTCTCTCCTTATCTTCTACACTCGTCGACCTCGTATTGAGGATCTTCCAGATGAGCCATCTTCTCCTGCTGTTCCATCTTCTTCTGATGCTCCATCTTCCCCTGATGGGTCATCTTCTCCTCGCTACGCTCTCCGCGATCGCCAGTCGATTCGGCCTCCTGCCCGTTTTGCTTTTGCTGGCGCAGCTACTCGTGAGCCTGTCTCCTACTGGGATGCTGTTACTCACCCTGAGTGGCAGCTTGCCATGGCCGAGGAGATTGCTGCCCTCGAGCGTACTGGTACTTGGGATCTTGTTCCGTTTCCATCTCATTCTCATCCCATCACATGTAAGTGGGTCTATAAGATTAAGACTCGCTCTGATGGCTCTCTTGAGCGCTATAAGGCGCGTCTTGTTGCTCGTGGCTTCCAGCAGGAGCATGGTGTTGACTACGACGAGACTTTTGCTCCTGTGGCCCACATGACCACTGTTCGCACTCTTCTTTCGGTGGCGTCTGTTCGCCACTGGTCTGTTTCTCAGCTTGATGTCAAGAATGCCTTTCTTAATGGCGAGTTGCGTGAGGAGGTCTACATGCATCCGCCACCTGGGTATTCTGTTCCTGAGGGCATGGTCTGTCGCCTTCGTCGCTCTCTCTATGGCCTTAAGCAAGCCCCTCGTGCTTGGTTTGAGCGCTTCTCCTCTGTGGTCACTGGTGCTGGTTTTTCAGCTAGTGATCATGATCCTGCGCTCTTTGTCCACACTTCGTCTCGTGGTCGGACTCTTCTTCTCCTGTATGTTGATGATATGATCATTACGGGGGATGATTCTGAGTACATTGCCTTTGTCAAGGCTCGTCTTAGTGAGCAGTTCCTTATGTCGGATCTTGGTCCTCTTCATTACTTCCTTGGGATTGAGGTTACTTCCACTCCAGATGGTTTCTTTATGTCCCAAGAGAAATATATTCAGGATCTTCTTGATCGCGCCTCTCTCACTGATCAGCGTACTGTTAAGACTCCCATGGAGCTCAATGTTCACCTCCGACTCTCTGATGGCGAGCCTCTTTCTGATCCGACTCGCTATCGTCATCTTGTTGGGAGTCTTGTCTACCTTGCTGTTACTCGTCCGGATATCACTTATCCAGTTCATATTCTGAGTCAGTTTGTTTCAGCTCCCACTCAGGTTCACTACAACCACCTTCTTTGAGTTCTGCGATACCTTCGTGGGACTATCTCTCGCCGTCTCTTCTTTCCACGTTCCAGTTCGTTACAGCTTCAGGCCTATTCGGATGCTACTTGGGCCAGCGATCCCTCTGATCACCGGTCTATCTCTGCTTACTGTGTTTTTCTTGGTGGTTCTCTTATTGCCTGGAAGACGAAGAAACAGACTGCAGTGTCCCGTTCGAGTGCAGAGGCTGAGTTGCGAGCTATGGCTCTCTTGACAGCAGAGATTACTTGGCTACGGTGGTTACTTGAGGATTTTGGTGTTTCTGTCACTACACCGACCCCTCTCTTGTCAGACAGTACAGGTGCTATCAGTATTGCCCGTGATCCTGTGAAGCATGAGCTCACCAAGCACATTGGTGTTGATGCTTCTTTCATGAGGACTTGTGTGCATGATCAGGTGATTACTCTACAGTATGTGCCTTCGGAGCTTCAAATAGCGGATTTCTTCACGAAGGCCCAGACTCGAGCACAACACGGCTTCTACCTCTCCAAACTCAGTGTTGTTGATCCACCATGAGTTTGAGGGGGGGTGTTAGAGATATATGTATAGTTTGTTATTCCCCATTGTTATGAGGGGTTCTTTGCATATTTACCACCTGTACTCTGTGTATATATACCGGCCCATTGGCCTCATATTGAATACAAGCGCTATTCATAACAGTTTCCAAGGTCTAGCTAGGTACACACAGAATCGTACTGGTAAACTCAGGATTTGAGCTTTTTGAGGGTGAGACAGGATAAAAGGTGTGGGTGGTGTTTATATGTGGAGGGGATGAAAACAAGGGAGAGAAGAGACTGTTCAGGTGGTGGCATTGGTTTGCCTATAGTGGTATTGGTGGCGGACTCAGTGGTGGTGCTCGGCGTTGGAGTTGGTGTTGGTACGGGGTAGGAGTGCTTGGGGTGGTGAGTGGTGGATGTGGTGGCTTTGTTTACGGTGGTGGTTATGGTGCATGAGGTATTGAAGCTGGTAGGCTAAAATTGGGTGCTGGTTGCCAGTGTTCCAGAAATTGGCCTGGGCACCAGTCGAGGCGGTGGGCGGCCACCGCGCCTTGGTCCCTCGGTGGGCTATTAGGCGGCTAGGCGGTCAAAGGTGGGAAGAAGGCGGTCCAGGGCGGAGGAGGCGGGCTCGGTGCGGTGGCCAGGCAGGCGTCCAAGGCGGCGGTGCGGCGGCTAGGCGGACGCCAAGGAGATCTAGGCAGGCGAAAGCGGCGAGATAAAGGGGGAACGTTTACCTCGCGTCCTCATGTCGCCTCTGCCTCCGGAAGTTCCCACGCGCCGTTGAGCCGCCAATGCCGCCATTCACCCTTCACCTCACCGGATTTGGCCACTCGCAACACAGCACAGGTGTGTTCTCCCCTTCGCCTCCCCTCTCCTTCGCCAATCTACTACATCCCCATCGTCCTTTCTTCTGCCGGCAGCGGTGGAGGCGAGTTCCTGAGCAGGTACGCAAGTGAGTGGCGAGAAGCCAAGGACGTCGAGGAGACTGACAGGGGAGGGAGGCACCGGTGGCTGGTGGTCGAGGCGCCAAGCGTGGGAAGTAGGGCCACCGAGCATGGGAAGTGGGGAGGGAAGGGACGGTGGTGGCGGCGGCTGGGAGTGAGGGACGACCGGATGAGTTAGGGTTAGAGTGGGTTGTGGTTTTTATATGGGCTGGGTGAGGTGATCTAGACCGTTGATTATTCATCTTACTGCATACATGATGCATAAACCTTTGGCAACTGTTCTCTCATCTACACAACTGTAGGTTGGAATATGATTGCAGATATTAGTTAGGAAAATGAGCACGGTATTGTTAATTAGACAACATTGTATATATGACAGCCTACTATCCTCAATTTTATGCATGATAGCTTATCTTTAGCCTGTTGTCTTAATTTTTAATTCGGCTGCTTAGGCCCCGCCTAGGCCCCCTAGGCGCTAGGCCTCACCTTGCCGCCCGCCTAGCGCCTTCTTGAATATTGTTGGTCGCAGTGGCGACCCATGGTGTTAGAGGTGGACACTGTTAGATGCATGGAAGGATGACGGATAAAAGTTGTATTTATCTTAGCCCGAAGGGCTATATATAGAATACATAGGACACAAGATTAAACCTTAGAAACTAGGAAATACTACAAATACCCTTATATCCTTAACATCCTCCTCAAATGCAAGGCGTATGCAATAACACTGCATTTGAAAGGGTTGGCACTAAAATAGGGAAAATCCAAAATCCAAGTCTTGAAGATGTCATAGCGTGCAGCTCTTAAAAATTATGTCGAGGCCAGAAGATCTCCATCTGGGGTCGTGCGGTAGCCCATAAAGTATGGTGGTGCAGATTGAAGTCCAAGACAACGGCGGCGCGGAAAGAAAGCATGGCGGCCTTAAAACTCGGTGTGGCGGCTCAAAGAGAAGCAGCCTTAAAACTTCGACGCGCTAAGCTTCCAAGAGGAGAGCGGTGGCGAGGATTGCAGGCGGTCGTCGTCGGCATCGGATCTGCAGAAGCGGTTCTTGCACACAAGGAGCTGGTACAAGATGTCGACGGCGGGGGGATGGGCTCGCGGCAGTTCGGCCTCATGGAGCGCCTCGGCTCCTCTGCGTACTCCCTCCACAATGGCTCCGTCTCCGCCATGGTCTGCATGCTCATTGTTGCACTTGGTGAGACCAGCGGCGGTCGGTGAGTTGAAGACGCTAGATCTGGCGCGGAGGCGGCCAGATCCAGGCGGGGCGGATAGATCCGACGCGGAGTGACCAGATGCGAGGCGACGAGGATCCGAGCGCAACGAAGGAGATCGGCGACGGAAGCGAAGCGACGTGAGCAGAGAGTTCCCATCGCCATTGAGCTAGAACAGGACGTCGCCAGCTGGCGGCTCGGATCTGATGGGAACCAATGATGATGAGGTCGGCGACCATGTGCAGACCTCGATGACGAGCAAGATAGCGGCCACAGGAGAGGCGGTGGTGGCCGGAAGAGTCCTTGTCTTCGGCGTGGCAACAAGGCGACGAGCCGGTGGCTCGGATCCGATGGGGATCGACGATGATGAGAGCGGCGGCCAGCCGGTGGCGGCAAATTCGATCGACAGCCACGAATCTCGGCTGACCTAGACGAGGAGAGCTCGAGGCCACAACTAGGAGGTGGCCACCCCTGGGAGTGGAGATCGCTCCTCCTGGGTGCAGCGGCAGCGGAAGAACGGATCCTGTGGAGTGCTGGTTAGTGTTAGGGTCCAGTAAGAGTCGGAGTCCGTAGTCTAATGAAGGGTCTCGTTCGTTAGAGTCGGATTGCAAGTCTTAGCAGTAAAATAAGGGGTATGGGGGTCCTGAGGGGCAACGACAATTATTCTCCAGATTTCTACACAGATATATTTTAAAACCCATAAATATTATCATGGAAAGCACCCTGCAGAAATTCATTCCTCTTATAGGAACTGAGCTGCAATTCTTTAATTAATTCTCTTGGTAAAAACTCGCCTTGTTGAAATTCATGATCAAGGACTCATGTGCCAATCAAAAAATACAAATATACTAGCATAACATGGTCAAATAATTAGCAACCCTACACGAATCTACTGAAAGAAAGGAAGTTCTTGACTTCTTGTGATCAATATATAACATGGGCATCTACTCATTTTTGCCTCTTTATTTGCTCCCACCTTGGTAAGTTTGAAAAAAAAAGATATAAGTGATGTAGAGTTATTGGGCCTGTTTGATATGGCTGCGGCTTTGGCTGAAATTTTTGAATTTTGGCTGTTTGCAACAGAGATTACGGAGAGAGATGCTCGTGATTTTGGTTGATACAGATGTTGGGCTTTTAACATGTACTACAATTAACTTGTAGATCTCGTCTTGAGAAAATACTCCGTTTGAAAGTTAGGTACTGTAGTAAAAGCCAAAAGCCGTAAAGAACAGGCCCATTGTTATTTCTCAGTTTGGACTCCATCTTTGCACCTCTTCATGTTTGGCATCTGCTATTTGTTAGCTGTTAAACTAGATTTTTGATAGGACAACATTGCATGGTCAGACACCACAAGGTAACTGTATTGTAATTTTTGATAGGACAACATTGCATGGTCACCACAAAAAAAAAGCAATAGCATGGGACTAATTTGACTACTAAACATTTCTCAGCTTATATTCATGTATAATATAGTAGAAAATTTTGACACTTGCAGCAATACACCTGTCTTTCTTTCATTTCATGGCATATATTGTAATCTTTTTTTAGCACTCGTATGATTTAACAAATTGCCTTATGTGTTAAACAGGTACTTAGGAAGGCAGATATGATTCGAAAAAATGCTGTCGAGAGTATATTGGCTGAACGTGATATATTGATCACGGTCAGGAATCCTTTTGTGGTGAGTGAACTCACAAATCTGACTCTTAATTTGGATTATTATAATTTGATTCTAAAGTGGTTATGCTTTTGTAAGGTTCGTTTCTTCTATTCTTTTACATCTCGGGAAAATTTGTATCTGGTCATGGAGTACCTAAATGGAGGGGACCTGTATTCATTATTGAGAAATTTAGGGTGCTTGGATGAAGATGTTGCTCGTGTATATCTTGCAGAAGTTGTAAGTTTCCTGTACTAACTAGTTGTTTTCTATCCTTTTCATTCCCCCCCTGCTGTTTTATAATCGTTTTATCCTGCAGGTGCTAGCCTTGGAATATTTGCACTCTATGCAGATAGTCCATAGAGATCTAAAACCTGACAACTTATTGATAGCTCATGATGGACATATAAAGGTATTGATGCATTCACATGGTCATTAACCTTTCTCTCCATATTTGCTTATTTTTTGTTTCACATTAGATAAGGGACAAACTAAAATTCATTTCGCATGCCTTTCAAACATAAGTTCTTATTTTTATTGTCTGGATACTGGGAGATGTATTGCTATATTTGGTACAAGCAAACAAAAATAGATAATGAAACAACTGTTCATAGCAACCAGGCTTATTAAGGCGTCGCTTAGGCGACGCTTAAGCGTCGCCTAAGCGGTAAGGCGGTCCGGCGTGGCAAGGCGTCGCCCCCGCCTTGCTGCTCGTGACCAAGGCGCCCGCCGCGCCCGTGCCGCCGTCTCCAGGCCGCCGCGCTTCCGCCGCCGTCTCCAGGCCGCCGCGCCCGCGCCGCCGTCTCCAGGCCGCCGCACCTGCGCCGCCGTCTCCAGCCGCTGGTGGCGAGCGGTGGCGTCGCGATAGGGGAAGGCGGCGCATGTATGGCGGCCTGGAGACGGCAGCGCGGCAGCAGGGGAGAGGTGGAGCGGAGTGCCGGAGTGGCTACCGGCGAAGAAAGAGAGAGAGGAGACGCCGGCAAAGAAGAGAGAGAGAGGAGAGGCCGGCGAAGAGAGGAGATGGGAATATGGCTGTGACCTGTGACTAGATCTGGGGGCTGGGGCGGCCGGCTAGGGTTAGGTTAAATGGACGGGTGAGTTTTGGTATGTTTACACTTTAGTCCCCAGAGGTTTAGGAAATTACAATTAGGTCCTTCTAGGTCCTTCACCTCTTTAGATTTCTTCTGATTTAGTCCCCTAGAACTCTGTTTTCTTCGCCTTATGATGTGTATAAGGCGTCACCTCGCCTCACGCCTTACCGCTTAAAAGGTGTGAGGGGGTGGGTCGTCTTACTTCGCCTTACCGCCTTAATAACCTTGATAGCAACTATCACAATGGCACATACTAGGTTTGCGATGAGATGAAATAACTAGCTAACCTACATGACTATTGAGGAGAATAACTTTTGGATTTCATGATGCACGTCTAGCAAGTTTGGAATGCTGTCATATCCCCCCTTTTTTGTAGTTTAGACTTTAGAGGCTTAGAGCTTGATTGGTATTAGGTAATGCTCAGAAACTTTTGAGATTTTTTGCCATTGAAGAGAGCAGTACTATGTTGTAGTTTCCACACAAGTCATATGTAAGCTGATTTCAGCTCCGTCAACTTGTTTTGAATTGAGTGACCCCATACATCGATGAATTGATAATAGCTACACAAATTTGCTTTACCAATAAGGCAATAATTTCATGGCCCTTTTTCCTTCAACATTTTTATGGAATAGAAAATATTGTTTTGGTTCTTGATCTAACATGGTTGTTTTTATTAGTATGTCTTCTATTTGTGCTACTTATTAATCTTAATTGTCTTCAGTTGACAGATTTTGGGTTGTCCAAGGTTGGTCTGATAAACAGCACAGATGATCTATCTGGTCCCGCTGTTAGTGGGGCTTCATTGTATGGAGATGATGAACCTCAGATGAGTGAATTGGAGCAAATGGATCACCGAGCACGCAGACAAAAGCGTTCTGCTGTTGGAACCCCTGATTATTTAGCACCGGAAATCCTTTTGGGGACAGGACATGGTAAAATGCTAAACAAACCTGCCTTTTAGCCTCTGTATTGTCTTCTCATTTCGACTACCTGTTTGGTATTAATTACTTAATTGTTGTGTATATTATCTTCCCAGGTGCTAGTGCTGATTGGTGGTCTGTAGGTGTCATTCTTTTTGAGCTAATTGTTGGAATACCTCCATTCAATGCAGAGCACCCCCAGGTATCATACTTTATATTTACTGAATAATTCTTTGCCATCTATCTGATGTTGAATGAAGTTATTTAGGACCTGTTTATATTGGCTGCGGCTGATAGCTTTTGGCTAAAAATAAATAGTAGTGGCTGAAAGAAGGGGCTTTTAGGAGGGGACGAGCGGTGAGGAAAGTGAAGGAGAGATACATGTATAAGATGGGAGCGATAGGAATGGGGTGCATGATACGTCGTGACCTCTTGCCTTATCCTTAGATCAAGACGGGAGCTAGAGCAGTGGAGAAGTCTCTTCAGGAAGCTGGGTATTCATATTGTCAGAAGCAGAGGCCAATATGAAGAGGCCCTTAAACATTCAAAACTCTGCATCCATACTTGCATAGACAATTTTCAATATATCAAAGTAGACCATTTGCCTCTATTTTGTGTTCAAATCCTTTTGTTGGTTGGGGATATGCATTTTGTACATAGTTAATGTTTCATAATATGCAGTTATGCACTGTTTTGTTTAATATTTACTGTAATTTTTAACATGTTCATAGCATCAGACTATCAGCTTACACAACTGAGAAATCAGCCAGGACCTAATTAGATCTTTTCTAGAAATCAGTTGTATTTGTCCATATATATCGTATAAAATGTTGGTTATTGGAGCAAGTTTCCACGATCAGACTATTGCTAGAACTCAATGTTAGTTTCTGTTATCTGGAAATGTAGTGGTGTAACTTGACATTCTTATTGTACTTGTTTCTGTAGACAATTTTTGACAATATTCTGAATCGCAAAATACCTTGGCCACACGTCCCGAAAGAGATGAGTTTTGAAGCGCAAGATCTAATTGACAAGTAAGAAATGTTTCAAACCAGCCTTACAAGATTGCATGTTATCACTTCTGGTTGTTCCAATGTTAATTTGGTAAATGATTATGCTAAGTTGCACATATTTTATAGCATATTGGGAGTTAAGGGGCTAATTATATAATATTTTTGCATGTTTGTACTGCATCTTGTTGACATTATTGCAATGTCAAGCATGAAATTCCCTAGATTACAACCAATGTGTATGATCCATTATTATTCATTACTATGCCTCCAAAGAAAAACTGAAATATGACCTCCCTTATTTCAACTATTACTATTAGATCACATAAGCTGCTTCTGATCAACTTTATCAATTGCATTTTGACAATGAACGTCAGACTGTTAGTTGTATTATGCAGGTCCCAAATAATCCAAATGACCATTGGGGTCAATTGGGATTTCAGGTCAAACTAGACAGGGGTACTTTCGTACTCTTCCCCTTGCTCTAAATTGTTGTAGCTGCTTGCTGGATAGCTTGACATTTGCTTTATTTGTTTGAAGTGACATAGGTCAGTGCTTATAGTTTTGCAGTTTTTATGTATATGATAATATTGGCATAGTGCCCTATGTGCTATATTCATTTAGTTGTGTTCTGTGGTTTACAACTGCAGTCATTTGTTTGCTCAAAGGTATAATTGTTCACTAGAATATGTATTTGGAATCTCTATACATGTTTAAGTATAGACATGCCATTAACAGTGCAAATTTCAATTACAAAGCTACTTAACTACTTCATGCTCAATTTCTAAATCTTTGGGCAAGTTAATTGCGGATATGGTTTAAGTAAAACAAATGTGGTCTTATGACAACTTCCTCCAGATTATTGACGGAAGATCCTCATCAACGGCTAGGAGCAAATGGTGCCTCTGAGGTATTTTGTGGGTGCTAGAAACCTTCCTTCATGAAACTTTTCTTTGGGGGTACTTTATTCAAATGTTTTATAAGATTGATGCTGGTAATCCTATTTCCTTTAGGTTAAACAACATCCATTTTTTAAGGACATTAGCTGGGATAGCCTTGCTAGGCAGAAGGTGAGATAGGGTCAATGATTACTTTTACTCTTCAAACACGAATTGCATGTCTTTTGCATAGGCATACCGGGGATAACACAAAAATCATTTGCAGGCTGCCTTTGTTCCCTCCTCAGATAGTGCATTTGATACAATCTACTTCACCAGCCGTTATTCTTGGAATCCGTCGGATGAAAACGTATATGAAGCCTACGAGTTCGAGGATTCCAGTGATAATGGAAGCCTTAGTGGCAACAGTAGTTGTGTGAGCAATCGCCAAGATGACATGGTATGAATAATTTTCGTGTCAGTTGATCATCGAAAAGAATATCTAATCATTTTCAGTAGTTGTAGGAAGTAGAGGAAAAGTAAACTAAAAAGAATACTGCATTGTCATTGTGAATAGTTGATCTACCTTTATGTCCTTCAGTTGCTTTGCTAAACTATTATAAAAATTGTGTGGATTAGGGGGACGAGTGTGGTGGCCTTACTGAGTTTGAATCTGGCTCAAATGCCAATTATTCTTTCAGCAATTTCTCATTCAAGGTAAGCCTATAGCTTTCACAGGCCATTTATTTTTCTTTGAAGTGATTTGTGTTAGGCGGACTGTCCTTTTCACTTCGGGGATGCCTTAGTATATCCACCGTTCTCTACATTTCCTATTTATATGTCAGAAAATATCACCTTTTTAACATCGTAATATACTGTTAAGAGTCCAATTATAGTAATGTGAGAGCCATATGTTGAACGCTATAGTCAAATGAATCATAGTCATCACAGCTAGTCAACTTCGGTATCCGTAAGGACATGTTGCTTAAACGTTAGTTCGATTATCCAATTGAGTGTGGCACAATTATTTCACGGTAACACAGTAGATTTTTCATAGGTGTGGCACAATTATTTCACGGTAACACAGTAGATTTTTCATAGGACAATAGCACCTAGAAGTTAAGTTCTATCAAAACTAGAAAATTGATTTGGACATTAAATTATTAAATGTACACAGATGACCCAAGTTATTAATCTCTAGTGATCCAACAATGCAAATACTATTTGTACCTGTCATTGTGTTTGCGATGATCTGGTTTCAAAGACAATATCAGTCCGTAAAAGAACATTCAAAAACTTTTATTATTAGCCCTTTTGTGCCTATATTCCACACATCATTCTTCTAACTTCTTTTCACCGCAGAATCTATCACAACTTGCATCCATCAATTACGATTTGCTCACCAAAGGATTGAAGGATGATCACCCAACGAAATCTGAAACATAGCAGTCAGTTATATCGGGGTTGATTCATTTGAAGTAACCAAACCAAACAGTTTACAAGGTGCTCGCGCGATGTAGATCTTGTACATGTAAGTATACTAGTTCTATGTGCAGTTAAAATCTCATGTGTAATGCTGTTTCATCTCGTTATTATCAATTTTGCAGATGAAAGAGAGGCAGGCATGGGCTCTTCTTATTGAGGTTGTTCCTACATCTCGGGGAGCCGAGTACAGTTTTGCTGTTACCTTGTTTTCAAACAATTGCCATGTCATCATCAGTGAAACATCCTTGACCATAAATTGGCATGAGTCACCTAGGAGCGCTGCTTTTTGTTTTCCTTTTCTTGTGTCCCATCGTCGGCCTTGGGTGCCCAAGATTGGTCAAGGTTTCTGTATTCAGAATATAACCCTTGAAGATGTAGATGGTCTCAGAAAATTGTCATTATGGCATATAATTGGGAATGGAGTTCATTAAGCTGGCAGCCTGCAGGTTTCCCTGTACTCAGAACTGTTCGCAATAACATTCACTGGTTATAAATATGGTCAAATGGCAATGCTCTAATTTTCTTGTGGTTACTATCAGCCTAATTTTTTTTAAACAACTAGTATCAGCTTTGTTCGTTGCTCCATGCATGGAGTATATTTTCACCGAACTAGGGAGCTCGAGATCTACCAACCTCTGATCTCTCATTCTGAACTCGTCGTCTATTCATCGATTTTAACTGTCGACAAATATTATAATGTAGAGTAGAGTTGGGCTGGTGTTATTACATAAATTTTTCCGCCTAGAAATGTATTAATCTATAAGCAGGCACAGTAAAGCTGATACTCGGTGGAATTTGCCTGAGTTCCATGGAATAGTTGGAACCAGGAAACATAGCGTGCCTCGAGCTGTAGTGCTGACAGCGTACATCCCAAGCTACGACCCTTTTCGACTCCTTTCTTATTTTTATAGCCAAACTCACACAAAGTTACTTATATCAGCTAGTAGCCAATACGTACGATTTTTGTTTAAGTTGTGGCTTATAGTTTATGACTTAAAATTTTAAATTATGACTGTTCAACAAAAGACAGTACATAGAGAAAAATAATCACATACGATTTTGACCGTTACAACTGAACTGAGTACATGTTTTACTATAATCTTTCCTTTAACCCGCCTTAAAAACACACCGTTTGAAATCTAATTACTATAGCATAAGCTAAATGCAACTTTCAGGTCAAACACCTTTAGTAAGCAGGAACACTTAATACTTTGGTTATGGGCACATTCAAATAAAACACATACTAGTTGGGATATGAACTAGCCCCATTACAGACAGGTTCCGTCAAAAAGAGCTAGGCACAGAGCATGGATTAGCATATCCCAGGTAACATTCGTAGAATATGGGCAAAAACGCTGCAACTATTTCAACATCACTAGTCAAGCCAAAGCAAGGGCATTTTTGGAACGTATTCGCAAAGTGATTGGAAAGATCTTGCTTAGGTGTTGACCGCGAACTTGTGCCTGCATTCTGGACTCGTAGAAGACGGTCTGTCCCTCGTCCGCTGACCGTAGCTGTAATTACATGTGCAGAAGGTAGTGAAGATTCAGAACTAGGAGGAGAAAAAAAAATCAAAAACTAATCGATCATCAGATGCTGAAGGATGAATAACTAACCTGCTTGGTGTAATATTCAAGTTTAGGATTGCAGCATTTTGGGCAGGTTTCATTTACCTAAAGCAAAACAATATTTGTGAAGTGCTCAAAATATCAAAAAATAATAACTGTTAGATTACATTCTGCGAAAAAAGTTAACTTACTGTGGCTATTTGCACAACTTCATCTTCCTTCGGTGCTGATTCAATGATCACAAACGGCTCAATCTTTAACTCCCTTCTAATATCCTGTCAACACATATTAATAGCCACAGTAATCTTCTTCAATATCTGATAATTTCCTTATTGATTGGGAGAAGAATCACATTCAAGAAATTTTATAATTTACAAAAAAGACAAGTATCTATAGTCCCTACACAAAAAAAAAATTCATGTAGTAACTACTACTGCGAAACTCCGCTTATGTAGTTTTCTACGTAGCATATGTAGTTTTCTACGTAGCCTGTCCCAAGCCAATAAAAAGGAGGAGGGTTGTGATAGGCTTGGCAAGCCAGTAAAAATCATGCCATATTTTCATAGAATGAAACCCAAATTAAAAGTTTCATTGGGGCGTAACCCTCTTAGCTACGCGTCATATCGGAACCCGGGTGTTGTGGTAAATGAGCAAGGGCCGGGACGCCACTCCCTTAGTGACGCGCTACGTCGGTGCCCGGATGTAGTGGAAAATGGGCAAGGGTCTTCGCACTTTACTCGACGAGTGCGAGGGGCAAGGAAACTAGTCGAGGAGAGTAGGATTCGTATGGGTAGTTGGAATGTAGGGTCCTTAACAAGTAAGTTAAGAGAGATAGTTGATACAGCGATTAGAAGACGTATAGATATCTTGTGTGTTCAAGAGACTAAATGAATGGGTCTGAAGGCAAAGGAGGTGGAGCATACTGGATTCAAACTGTGGTATATTGGAACAGAACGAAACAAGAATGAAGTGGGTATCTTAATCAATAAGCGCCTCAAGAATGGAGTTGTTGATGTGAGGAGGCAGGGGGATAGGATTATTCTAGTCAAGCTAATTTTTGGTGATTTGGTTTTGAATGTTGTTAGTGCATATGCTCCACAAGTAGGGTTGGATGAGACCGCTAAGAGGCAATTTTGGGAAGACCTAGATGACATGGTTAGAAGTGTGCCTATCAATGAAAAGATTCTCTTAGTAGGCGATTTCAATGGTCATGTCGGTACAAATAGTGGAGGGTTTCAAAGGGTGCATGGAGGTTTTGGTTATGGTGATAGAAATCAAGAGGGAGAAGATATCTTAAACTTTGTCGTAGCCTTTGATCTCATGATAGCTAACACCTTCTTTAGAAAGAGACATTCTCATTTAGTTACCTTTAGCAGTGGTCAGCACTCTAGTCAAATCGATTTTGTTCTTGTTAGGAGGGAAGATAAACGAGCCTGCATAGATTGTAAGGTTATACCTGGAGAGTGTGTTGTCCAACAACATAAGTTGGTAGTCTCTGACTTTCGTTTTAGGTTACGAGTCTAACAAGCTAAGGTCGCCAGAGTCACAAAAACGAAGTGGTGAAAACTCAAAGGAGACACCGCACAGGCGTTTAAGGAGAGGATGGTTACGGAAAGGACGTGGGACATGGGAGAAGCGAATAGCGAAGCGAATAGTATGTAGATAGAGATGGCAACTCGCATTAGGAAGGTGGCTACAGGGGTGCTTGGAGTGACCCAAGGGACAAGAGGAGAACCAAAAGACACATGGTGGTGGAACGAGGAAGTGCAAAAGGCTATTAAGAAGAATAAGATATGCTACAAGCGCATATATCATGATAGCAGCGATGACAACATACAGAAATACAAAGCCGCAAAAAGAATGCGAAAAAAGCGGTGAGTGAGGCACGAGGCAGGGCATATGAGGAGATTTGTCAGAAACTAAGTACAAATGAGGGAGAGAAGGATGTTTACAAGATGGCTAAAATTCGAGAAAGGAAGACGAGAGATTTCAACCAGTTAAATGCATCAAAGATGACACTAATAGACTTTTGGTGAAAGACGAGAAGATCAAGGATAGGTGGAGAGATTACTTCAACAAGTTGTTCAATCACGATAATGATTATAGTATGATTGAACTGGATAATGTTTTTGACGACATCGATAAGTGGTTTGTTCAAAGAATCCAGGAGTTGGAAGTAAGAGAGGCCTTAAAAAGGGTGAAAGTGGGTAAGGCGTTGGGGCCTGATAACATTCCTATTGAGGTGTGGAAATGCCTAGGAGAAGTGACGATTGTTTGGCTAACTAAGTTATTCAATATCATTTTTTAGGTTGAACAAAATGCCAGACGAGTGGCGGAGGAGCACATTAGTACCAATTTTCAAAAATAAAGGAGACATTGAAAGTTGTACAAATTATAGAGGAATTAAGCTCATGAGCCACACAATGAAGCTCTGGGAACGAGTGATTGAGCGTCGTTTAAGAAAAGTAACTAGCGTGACGACAAACCAATTTGGTTTCATGCCTGGGAGGTCGACCACAGAGGCGATTTTCTTGCTCCGACAGTTGATGGAGAGGTATAAGGAGCAAAAGAAGAACCTTCACATGATATTTATTGACTTGGAGAAAGCCTATGACAAAGTGCCAAGAAATGTTATGTGGTGGACGCTTCAAAAGAAAAGAGTTCCAATAAAATATATTACCCTAATTAAGGACATGTACGAAAATATTGTGACTAATATCAGAACGTGTGGTAGTGTTACTAATGACTTTCCCATTAAGATAGGACTACACCAACGGTTAGCGTTGAGTCCATACATTTTTGCCCTAGTGATGGACGAGGTCACACGGGACATATAAGGATATATCCCTTGGTGTATGCTTTTCACTGATGATGTGGTGCTGGTTGATGAGAGTAGGATAGGTGTTGATAGGAAACTCGAGTTATGAAGGAAAACTTTAGAATTAAAGGGCTTTAGACTTAGTAAGACTAAAACTGAGTATATGAGTTGTGATTTCAGTGGTGCCAGGGTAGATGATGGAGATGTTATATTGGATGGACAAGTAGTGCCTAAGAAGGACATGTTTCGTTATTTGGGATCGATGCTACAGTGGGACAGTGAGATTGATGAAGACGTGAGCCACATGATAAGAGCGGAGTGGGTGAAATGGCGCCAAGCATCTAGTGTCCTATGTGACAAAAAAATCCCTCAAAAGTTAAAGGGTAGTTCTATAAGACGGCGATCCGACCCGCAATGCTATATGGAGCAGAATGTTGAGCGACTAAAAGACAACATATACAGAAAATGAGTGTAGCGGAGATGAGAATGCTGCGGTGGATCTGTGGTCATACAAGGCGGGATCGCATTCGCAATGATGATATACGTGATAGGGTGGGGGTAGCACCAATTGAAGAAAAGCTTGTCCAACATCGCTTGAGATGGTTCGGACATCTCCAACGACGACCTCTTGAGGCACCGGTACGTAGTGGAATTTTAAGACGTACTGAAAATGTAAGAAGAGGCAGAGGTCGACCAAAACTGACGTAGGAGAAAGCAGTTAAAAGATACTTCGAGGGATTGGAATGTATCTAAAGAATTAGCTTTTGATAGGAGTGCATAGAAGTTAGCGATCCACGTACCGGAACCATAAGAAAATTAGGGGCAGTGTTTTAAGTTCTTGGCTCAGATAGCAGGTTGTACAGCTTAGGGTTTTAGCATTGTAGGTTTTTTTCAAGGCTTATATCTCTTTGATCTTGAGAAGGTTTCATTCCTAGCCTACCTTAACTTGTTTGGAACAAAAGGTTTTGTTATTATTGTTGTTGTAGTAATGTCAGACCCGGATTTTTCAATCCGAATCTTACTGTGTTTCACTGCACTAATCCCTGGATCAGTAGTTAGTGCACACAGGTACATTGCTGAATCATTTCATACATCGCATAATCAACCATTATATTACATAAATTGAAATACACCACGTCGGGTGATAGAGTTTACAAAAGGAGCCGACTAGGCCAAATGTCATTATTACAAATACGCACAGCGGAAATACAGCAAAAGCAAACCCAAATCCACAGGCAAGCGACTGGAAGGTACTGTGTGCATTATATGTCACCAGCTAACTAGTAACATACGTGCACACAACGCCATATGTCTACTTGTCCATGACTAAACAACGAAGCCTACGCCTTAGTTTCCTTCGTCATTCTTCTCCTCCGTAGCGGGAGCTTCCTCGTAGGCGTAGTGGTCTTGCGCTCCTGTTTCTGGATTTTTGCCGCAAAGCGAGCGTGAGCACTCCGACCCCGTGCTCAGCGAATCAACACACAGAATGCAGTATATAACATGTATGGCTAACCAAATGATGGCTTAGGTTTATTTTCTTTTGCGAAGAGTGCTTTTGAATACAATTATATAAAAATTCCTTAAGACCTAGCATTTTGAACACACGTATATGTTGTAAATGGATGCAGTAATAATGGTGATTCAGATTCCATCCACCGTTACATGGCATCTGCACCATATAGCAATTCTTTAGCGTTATAGCCGCTTAACTTACCACTGGGACGACACCCAGGACAATTCCAAAGCGGGGCAGTCCATCGCCCTTTCACTTTTCCAACCCATCATAAAGCATTTTGAAATAGAACTATATCTGGTTAAGTTCCCATATCTGCCCTTGACCGTGGGCACGGCTATTCGAATAGTTTTAGACTCTGCAGAGTTTGTACACTTTCACCACAAGAGACAATCAACTCGTTGCCCCACACGATTCCTTAGACGTGTGGTTGAGCAGACCATCACAGTAACTTTTCAAAGTATCTAGACCCTTTTGTCATCTCACCCTATGGGAGACTGCCCACTTGCGGTGGGTCCCATATGTTGCACGGGATGTTCCCCACAGCTACTAGCGTACGGGCTCCACTCCCCTCTGCGCTAGCACGACTGGGAAACTTCACCCTCCACTCGGTGTCCCTTTGGGCCTTCCCTTGCCCTTGCATAATCACTTCTATCTCCTACTAGCGAGATGAGTCCGGGGTTTTCGATAAATCTACTTAGCCAAGTTGTATTTTACAGACTTGTGGTTGTACTGTTTTACACGGGTGACATGACAAGATTCGGTCCTTAGGGTTATCTGGGCGGTCTACCATTAATCCACTTTGTGCTTCCACTGCACCACATATTCACACACTCGAACTAGTCCGCCCAGATATTTAAGCATGTTGAGATTTTGGGAGCAAAATATATCCATAACCAAGTATACCAGTCATTCCCACCATGACTGCCCAAACCATTTTCTCATCATTAAAAGCGATCATGATGTATGGGGCATTTCAGCGCCCCCTGAGTATTAATGCAACACTAAGCATAGCATATCATTAGGGACTTATTTTCGAAATATTAGTATTATACTTTTGCTAGGGCGACAAGGTTTTCACATTCAATCATTCCAAAGGAGGGGTAATACTATTCAAGGTAAACATTGGTATATAACTAGAATATCAAGTTTAGCATGTATTTGCATAAAAATAACAGCATGCATTTTGTTAATTTAAAACCAAGTAATTTGCATAAATGTGGGTTCAACATGATCAAAGTATTGACTCGCCTTGGTCACAGTGGTCGGGATCCGGATTCTCTGGTGCTTCTAGAGTTGCTGCCTCGATCTCCTCTTCTTGTGCTTCGTAGGCTATTTTAGCGCGCGCCAAAAATTTGTACAAAAAGAAGAGTAGCAAATCAAACCAAATAACACCAGAAATTCAAATGAACTCTAAAAATTATGATTTCAGTTCCATTGGATAGATCTTGATTTTAGATGAATTTAAAAATTTGTCTCACTCAATTTGGAGTTAAAATGAGAAAGTTATGATTATTTGAAGTTCTCAGATTGAATTAATTCCATAAAATGTAAAATATCTGACAGTGGGACCCACATGTCATTTTCTTAATTTTTATCTTTATCTTTTACTATTTTCCTCTGTTTCAATGGCCAGTGGGGCCCATATGTCAGCGTGTCCGGTCACTGACATGTGGGACCCCCTTGTCAGTGGTCATGGCGGTGCTGAGTCACTGGCAGGTGGGACCCAGCTGTCAGAGATGCATTTTAAAAGAAATGCTCGACCGCAGGCGCGGAGCCGGGGCTCGAACGCGCGCCGCGGGAGCGAGGGGAGGGAAAGAGTAACGCTGGAAGCCACTCGGTTCGCCCGAGCGTTGCTTACCCTTATAGGGTAAGTATACCTTTTGAGGTAGCTCTGGGAGGGTTCCAGGCAGAGGAAGAAGAGGACGGCGGCGCCGGCGGCGAGTGGTGGCCGGAGAGGTCCGGGGGCTGCGTGATATGTAATCCCCGCGTGAGGGTGAGTCTTCTGGTGCAGGCGGCCGGGGTGGAGGAGCACGGTGGCGAGCCGGCGGCGTGCGGCGGCGGAGGTTCGGGAAGGCTGTCGTTGCCGACGAAGCTCAGGCGACGGGGAGCCCAGTGGAGGAGGGGGTTAGCTTCGCCTGGCTCCGGAGATGGTTCATGAGCAAGGGATTGAGCTCTGGTGGCTCAGTGTGGTGGGTGGGCGTTCGTCGGAGTTCGGGAAGACGAGGGCGCCGGCGAGGAATTGGGGCATTACAGACCAAATGCGGGCGGGGGAGGGGAGAGTAAAGCAGGGCGACGCGTTTGCGACCTCCAGGTAGGGCTTTTATAGCCGGAGAGAGGGGCGCGTGGCGAGGTGGCAGTGGCCTCCGCCCTGCTCACGCCGACGAGGGGAGGTGAATCAAATCTCCCCGAGATTTGGTGTAAGAGAGAGAGCACAGGGGTGCGCTGAACTTTGCCCGCGGGTGTGAGAGAAGAAAGAGAGGGATTGGCTGCGCAGAGGGAGTGAGCGCGAGGCGAAGCTGGCGCTGCGGGCGCGTGGAGGAAGAAAGGGGGAGGAGGAAGGAGACGCGGGCGGGGCCACCGGTCAGCGGGGAAGAGGCGTGGTCGGGAGCGTGGGTCCACCGGCCAGCGGAAGGAGGGGCGCGAGAGAGCGGGGTCCGCTCGCCAGCGAGAGCGGCCGCGCGCGAGAAGAGGGGCCGCGGGGCGCTGGCCCATGCGGAGAGGAGCTGGGCCGGGGTAACGGCCGGCCCGGCTGTTTCATTTCCCTTTCTTTTTCCTTTTTCTTTTATTTTATTTTGCTTTTGCATTTGAGTTTTACATGTGTATATATTTGCACATACATATTGGGTATATACCTATATATATTTTCATCTCCTCCTTATTTTTGTGCAAATATATATATATATATATATATATATATATATATATATTTCTGTTATTCATGTGTGTGTGTATATGTCCTTATATATATATATGGTTCTTCACATGAGTTTGCATATATGCATGAACATTAACCTCCTTTAAACTTTCTTGCCAAATATTTTTAAAGATGTTATCTCATACTTGACTACATTTCTCCCCTGATAGTTTATGGATCATCTTTTCAGATTCTTTATTGGGTGCTCATGTTTTATTATTTTATGTGTTGATTTCTTTCCTCTTTTCACTTTTGAAATTCCTTTATAATTACAAAAAGCCAATAAACTCCAAATTCAAATGGAAAACAAATAAAATAATTCAAAAACTCCATAATTTATTATTTATATTTTTCAGGATGTTACAAGTAACTACTGCGAACTGCTAAGGCTTAGTATGATTTGTATAACAATATCTGATAGAATTACTTGATCAGGGTAGCTTACACATGCCAAGCAAGGAAATCACTAGCTCTTACTTCAGCTGCTATACGAGAATTTATGTACAGTTCATACTATTCCATTAATACCACTAATTCATATATTCCAAAAGCTTGAGGATTTTGCTATTTGAGTCTGCTCTTCAAAAAAAAATATCAATAGCTTAGCAGGGTTAGTATTCTCTCATGAAACACAACAGTACAGTTTAACTAGGGCAATGTCAAGCAGTTTCAGTAATCACACTACCCACATCACTTATCTAGATGAAATAGAATATGGAGGTACTTGTGCAAATCATTCTTTTAGCTTAACATAATTCGATTTGCTCGACGCCTCCACCACATAATCAGAATGTACTTCATACATAAGTCAAGTATTTCGTCTAGGATCATATTATGTTGGCTACTTGGTTTGCACTGTAGCTTTAGAGACAAGGCATAAGAGAACATTGGTGTCAGTCTGGCCGCTGGTGAAATAGACATTTCAGGTGGCACTTGGCAGCAGGGGAAAAAACATCAAAGAGCATGGAAGCTACGGAGAGAGAACCGCGAGCCTTTCCTCATCGGTGATCGTGTACCGAGTTTCTTTCCCTTCAATCTCTGCATAAAAAAAGAGCCATTCTGCATCAGTTGATTTCGCGACTTGATTCGATCGAACGGCTGTGCGTTTAGGGTTTTAGTGGGGTGATGGGCCTACCAAACCTTCTTACTTATACCTTGTTCTAACAATTTCTTATGGGTTCTTTTAGAATGTGAATTATGACTTTTGGTTTGAATTTTTAAATTCCGATTGTTTGTGAGAGAGTGAGTATGGAGAAAGATACTCAGTGTGATTTTGGCTTATATAGTTGAAGCCGGGACAGTGTCTACTACAATCGATTTATAGACCCCGTTTTAAAATGACACTCCGTTTGAAATCTATTTACTATAAAAAAAACTAAGCCATAAGTCCAAAAAAACCCACCTGTATTGTTTTCTTCCTCACTCGTGTAGTCATGCTAGCTCAAAATTGCCAGCCTTACTTGAGTAAAGAGCATCAGTCCTAGCCGCCTTGAAAATAACGGAGTTTGTTAGGAATTCTCGGCTTGGCTACATTGACAAGTTGTTGTGTGTCTTCTTCCATGTTTTGTCATTTTCATGATTGTGTTTTAATGTTTACAGATTTCTATCCGTCAATTGACATTTTATAAGGAAATCAATCGAATTTCTCACTTTGGATCCATCACAATTGGTGCGCCACCCACCTCTGTCCCTGTCTTTGACGAAACTCCAGTGGGGTTTAGGGATCAAGTTCATGGGTTTGGGGTTGGCCAAGGCCGGGCCATAGAATTGGACTGTCTAAACTCTAGGGTGGAAAGCGCATAAGGGATGGAATAGCATATGGCCCTGTTTGGAGGGGGGGGGAGCTTAACGTTGGTTTTGGCTTCCAAAAAGCTAAAAGCCCCTAAACATGTTAGCTTGAAAGCAGTTTTTAGGAGAATGAACTAAAAGCTAAAAACTGAGGGAGTGATGCTTTACTGTCTTTTGGTGGGTTGAAGTTGGGACATTACAACTGAAAAGTTGGTAGGTATTACCCACCAAATGCCACCGCATAAAAGTTGCCGCCTGTTTGGTTTGCCATCAAGGTTACTTAAGGCATTTCAATGTTCATACACAGATGAAGCAGCTAGCCAGCCTAAACAAAAAGTCAGATTGCCAAATAACCTTTCAGTAAAAGCTATGGCCATCAACTGCAGCTGCTTTTTAGCTAGAAAGCAAGAGGTACACCTCCTCACGTATGTTCTGAACGCTTCTTCTGGTCAGTACTCGCCTATTGAATTTGGATTCCCTAACTTACTAAAGAGAAGACATGATACCATATCTGATAAACTAATGTTGTCCCGATCTTTCAATGAGAAGGATAATTCCGATTGGGTGATGATCAACTCTCATGATCTAGGCTACGAACATAGCATGTATGAACCAAGCAATCGCTGAACTAATCACCAAGTCATTATCAACCGTGCCAAAGACCTGATTAACCTGATCACGAGGATCAATTCCTGCAAGCAATCGAAGAATAAGTAAAACAAAGTAACAAGTGATCTGAATTGCAAATATATGATTGAGTTCAAAATATGAGATTCCGCAGAGGTTCTTTACGGTTGGTCTAGTCGACACAAGCGAAGAACAAGAGCTTTCACAATGAAGAAACTAAGCAAACGAAAACTAAACCCTAAAGTGTAGCACACATGAGACTATATGAGGATGATGGCCAAAGGGTGGTGGCCAAGGGGGTGGGCGCACATCCTTAGGGTTACAAGGCTATGGGCCCAGGTGGCGCAGCACCAGCCCAGTTTAGAATCAGAGATAGTAGTAGACTATTTTACAGATTGCGTCATGCTCAGAAGGAATTTGGAGGTAAGGTTAAATCCGTAAGAAAGAGGACGAGATAAGCTTTTCATCAAGTACTCATATAGATCAAACGGAGTCAGCATGTGAAAGTTATGCTTGTTTGAAGTTGGTATTATCTTTGGAGGCCGAATTGAATTGCACATGTTTGTCTTCATGATTAGCTCCTAAGTTTCTGATTAAAATAACATCACATGCATTAGGTAGCAGCATATTCTTATTAGAAATAAATGCACTCTTAGAAACGAAGTTACCTAATAGTTCAATTGACGTGCACGGGCTCTTGTGATTAGACCTTGTAAATGCATAGGTTCAGATCTATTGGTTGTACGCATGGAAGTGATGTCCTCATCAATATCATTCTTCTCAAGCTATCTTATTGAGGTCCTGTTCGTATTGGCTTCTACTTTTGGCTTCTTCTTAGAAAAAACCAAAAGCTAATATGAATACCTGACTTCTCAAAGCTGCTTCTTCACTCTTCTCACTACCGTCTCGCTCCGGGATAAGGCAAGGGGTCACGGGTGCATCACGCACCCCACTCCTCTTGATCTCGTCACACACACATCTTTCTCTCATTTTTTTCACCATTCGCCCCTTCCTTTTTAAAACCACTTCTTTCAGCCATTATTATTCATTTTCAGTTAGAAGTCATAAGTCACAGTCAAAAGCCATCAACAAAAACCAATACAAAAGCCCCTAAGTACTGTGAGATCTGTTCACTGGTACTGGAATAAATGTCTGTCTAAAAAAGAAGAAGAAGAAGGGATAAACTATCCATACAACACTTTGCCCCGAATGGTGTGCATTCACCTCCTGTTTTGAGTTGACAATTTCTAGCATCGTGAGAACCCATCCTTATGGACGCATGCATTGTTCGTATTGGCTTCTGTTTAGAAAAGCCAAAAGCCAATATGAACACCCCGCTTTTTAAAGCGGCTTCTCCACTCCTCTCGCTACCATCTCGCTCTGGAGATAAGGCAAGGGGTCATGGGTGCATCACGTATCTCACTACTCTCGCTCCCGTCACATGGACACATCTCTCTCTCTCTCTCACTTTTTCCACCGCACGCCCCTAAAAGTCACTTCTTTGATTACTACTATTTATTTTCAGCCAAAAACCATCAGCAAAAATCAATACGAATGTCTTTTTGTTCCACCTTTGGCATACCCCTCTACCCCCATGATGCACACATCGGTTGCCATCAAAACACAACTCAATCACCAGCCTCATCCACCAAAACATAACTCGACTCTCGGCCATGCTGTCACCATGCTACCTTCGTCACCCACCACTGAGCCGCTGGTCTCGCGGATTCCATGGTCGGTGGCCAATGAACCCTATTGGAGAGGAGTGATCAAAGCTGTCATGTCGTCATTGAGTTTGACATCCGCCACACACCCTCGTGTTCTAGCCAATGGACATCACGCATAACGACTTGATGATCTACATACACTTCTTGTGCAATCGAGTGGTGGATACAGGCATCTACGGGATGAGTTTCCTGCAAGTGCTTGGAGAACAACAATTTGCCTGTTTCATATTTTAGATAATATATATGATCCAAATTTCTGTTAATTAAAATGATTCGAGGCCATTACACCTTTCTGAGACACCAAATACTTGGTTTTACGGAGGTGTGCACTCTACTTGTCCAATTTATGAGACTCCCTACTCGCCACACACAATAATTCTGCAAGAGTCAAGGCTCTAACTAGCGACCTCTCTTTCCGTGAGCACACACCCTAACCATCCAGGTGCCGTGTGAGTGTAGCCAATAAGCCAACCCTATTAGTGGCGGAGCCAGCCGACGGCGAGAGCTCGGGCAGAGCCGGTCATAGTGCAGGAACACAAGTAAAACCCGGCCATCATGCGGCAAGACATTGGCTTGAGTTCAATGGAACTCAACAAGGCTGCTCACCGAGGAGCCCGGGCAACCGTCCAAGGTCATCAGGAGGTGGCTCTGCCCCTCAACCCTATTTTCCATAAGGTGTTATTAATGGCTAGTTTTAATTTCCTTAATTTGTTTCTAAGTCTTTCTGTATGATTTTGAAAAAGTAGAAATCGACACACTATTGAGTAGGAATATACAATGAAATTAAATCTTAAATGTCAAGTGAACAATATTTTCATTAATTCGGGTTGAGCTAGGGTGTATATTGTTTTAAGACAAACCAGATGGAAAATTGTATCAAAAATGTTTTTGTTTGTACTTTCATGAAATTAATTTTTTTGCATGTTCACATCTTGATTGTTATCAATTTGCATTTTTTTATATGCTCATTTAACTTTACCTGGCAACCATGAGAAAAGTACACATCTATATAGATTAAACAAGTAATTCTCATTAACTACAATCGATGCTATTTATCTCTTTCCTCATGTAGCCATATCACTCCTATTGTTCATGTCCTTTAGATGAAAATTGAGTGCTATAGGTGTACCTCATTTGCATTGCCTTCCAACATTTTTTAGGCTCTACTATGTTTCACTTTAATTTGTTCAAACGATACAACCAATAAAATTGATTTCTAAAAATTTCCACTGCAACGTGCATGGTATCCTTCTAGTTCTCTAAGAATTAATGAGGCATTCCATTGTCTAATAAACATCTATTGGGATAATATGGATAAGCCCAACACCTCTATCATCAAAGTACCAAATTGCTGAGTAACATTGCAAAGATATACAAGTTAGAAAAAACATCTTGTGTCAATGAGCAACAATTTAGCCTTCTTCTATTGCAAAAGAGAAGAGTTGGCTAGAGAAGGGTTTTTAATCAGGTACCTTACAAACACACATAAATCAAAACTACACATTGAGAATATTTTATCTCTCACCTACATGGCGGCACACCGTGCTTTCTTACTCAAAGTTACAGTTTAATTTAGGTGGGGTTTTTCAGCTATGTCTGATGTTTTTTGGTTCTAGAGCGAGCACTTGTGTGAACAAATCAAACGCTGATATGTCAATAAGTCGCTTCAAAAAGATTATTCCGATAAACCATTTCAAAAAGACAACAAAAAAGTTGTCTCGTTTGTTTGTTTGAGGAAAACTATGGCTAGGTTCATTTTAGCTTATTTGTGGCCTATACTTGTACTGTCTACAGTAACTAACTTTTAAACACTACATTTTTCTCAAAACAGAGTCAATAGAAAAATTATAGTAAAAATGTACTGAGTTTAGCTGTACCAGTCAAAATTATATACAATTATTTTTCTCTATATATTACTTCATACGAATAGTTAGAATTTAAATATTTAAATTATAAGCTATAAGGTCAAAAAGAAACCACCTGAAACACCCTTGTCATTACAGCAAGCGAGCGCCCCACTGACAACCCGGCGCACCGTTCCAACGGACCAGATCGCCGCTTCCAACATCCAACGGCGTGTGTGCCTCGCACCACCTCACCACCGCGTCCGAAACCCAGACCACCCCTCCCCGAGATCTAAAACACCTTCCTCCTCTCCACCCATCGCCATTCTCTCGATCTCCCCTCCCCCTCCTCAGATCCACCGCCCCCTCTCCTTAGCTCCCCTCCGCTGCTAGGGCCAGGGGCTCGGGATTCGCCGCCGCCGCCGCCGCCGTGGACGACGAGTCGGGGCGGGGAAGATGCTGACCAAGTTCGAGACGAAGAGCAACCGGGTGAAGGGCCTGACCTTTCACCCGCGGCGGCCATGGATCCTGGCGAGCCTCCACAGCGGGGTGATCCAGATGTGGGACTACCGCATGGGCACCCTCCTCGACCGCTTCGACGAGCACGACGGCCCCGTCCGCGGCGTCCACTTCCACGCCACCCAGCCCCTCTTCGTCTCCGGAGGTATATCTGCTAGATCTCGCCCGGCTCGATCGTTTGGTGTGTGATTTGCCATTCGCGGGCGTGGTTGTTGCGGTGTGTTGCGCGTTTGGCCCGATTCTTCCTCGGATTGGAGATGTGTGCGCAAGTTTCGATCCGTTAGATGTCTGCGTGATCCGTCTATGGTGTTATAGCAGATACCTAGACTAGACATGTTTGTAAGTTTTCTTAGATTAGATCGTGTCTGATGTGGAGTGGTGGTGGTTAGGGAATCCTGGTTGGTAGGATGGGTTGGTCAGATCTGGCGTTTGCTTTATGATCTCGGCTTATGATGAGCTGTTTGATAAATTATTAGTTTGAAGCCTTCAGATGCTGTTTCGTTTTCACTCGTGACTGGAATCACCATGGATTTTGGAATCCGTTGAAACAAGAGGTAGAATAGGAGGTGAAATGAGCCAATACATTCTCATTCGCATGCACCAAACAATGATGGAATCGTGAGACTGATGACACTAGGGCACACCCTGGTGCATCTATTAGTATTGCTGGCTAAATAGTGAGTCATAGGGTTGGGACTTGAAAAAATTGAACTTGTGATTTCTTCTAAGATGATATTTCCTGTGATGCATGCAGGTGATGATTACAAGATTAAGGTGTGGAATTACAAGACACATCGCTGCCTCTTCACGCTTCATGGGCATCTTGACTATATTCGTACCGTGCAATTCCACCACGAGTACCCATGGATCGTAAGTGCTAGTGATGACCAGACAATCCGAATCTGGAACTGGCAGTCACGAACCTGTGTGGCTGTGCTGACTGGGCATAACCACTATGTCATGTGCGCATCTTTCCACCCCAAGGAGGACCTGGTTGTGTCAGCATCACTGGATCAGACTGTTCGCGTCTGGGATATTGGTGCTCTGAGGAAGAAGACGGTGTCACCTGCAGATGACATCCTGCGTCTCACCCAGATGAACACAGATCTGTTTGGAGGTGTTGATGCGGTTGTGAAATATGTGTTGGAAGGACATGACCGTGGGGTCAACTGGGCCTCATTTCACCCCACATTGCCACTGATTGTTTCTGGGGCAGATGACCGGCAAGTGAAGCTGTGGAGAATGAACGGTAATACTGCAATTACTTCCTGAACTTTTTTATTTTTTTAATAAACCTTTTGCATAGCTGAACAAGAATAACAACTTGCATATTTATGTTTGTATGGCTTCATTCTTTCATATGACAGTTACAAAACAATGTGTGTGATTTTATCATTATTGCTTTTCATTATGTTTAATTGATCTTACGTTTACAAAATTACTTTATATCACTTACTGTCACGGCCATGGGCCATGCATGACGCATGGAAGGCTAGCAGATCAGAATTAGGCTAGTTGTTCCTTTTATCATTAGTTTCCTTCGTGTTAAGATTAGTTACCTTTTGTTAGGATTCTGGACTTGTTCTTTTTAGCTGAAGCTTATAGCTTTTGGCTACGGCTTGTGGCTTTTGGGCTGTTCGTGCGAGAGATTACAGAGCAACAGAAACTCACGTGCAGTGTTTGCCGATATAAATGAAGTCAGTACAGTATGTACTACAATTAACTAGTAGACTCTATCGCGAAAAGATACTCCGTTTAAAAGTTAGTTACTGTACAAAAGCCGAAAAGCAGCTTTTAGAAGCTGAAAAGAACATGCCCTCTATCTTATCTTTATTATTGGGTTAGCTTGGTTGTTAGGAGTTGGATGTCATCTATATAAGAGAGCATCCGGTTGTTTATTGAGTTAAGCAAGGATTAATCAAAGTATCTTCCTCACATCTCTTCTCTGTTCTCCCTGCCGTAGGGCTCTATCTCCCTCTGTCTTCTTGCTAATCCCCATCTATCTATTGCTAATTCTTCAATTCCTACCCAGCTACCTTGTCCTTAAATCAGTCCATAACAACTTGGTATCAGAGCGGTTGATCTTGGCACTTGCTGCCATGGCTTCTGACGGCACAAACTAGATGACCATGGTGCAACTTGTGGCACAGATGAAGGCCATGACCGAGTAGATGAAGGCCATGACCGGCCAACTAGAGGCGATGGCCAAGCAGATCGACGACACGAACGCAACCGTGGCGGACATGCAGCAGCAAGCTGCTGCCAACCATGAGCAGCACATAGCTACTTGGGAGCAGAAGGTGACCACCATGTGCACCAAAGTGACTGACCAGGTGAAGGCACAGGGCATGCACCTCACTACCTTGGAGGATGCTGATGTGGCTGCCAAGCTAACATTGTAGGAGGTGAGGATCACGGTTTTGGAGAAGAAACTGGTCCTCAACTTCGGTGGAAATGCGTCGACAGGGCTGTTGCTAGAAGAAACTAGTCCTCAACTTCGCTGGAAATGCGTCAACAGGGCTGCTGCCCAAGCCGGTGCAACCGCCATCCTTGGAGGCAGCACCAGGAGAGAACGCTGGGGGCAAGGTCATCGGTCTGCCGCCCTCGTCATCTTTACTGCTTCCACTCCCACCACGGCCGCCGCCACCACCGAGGCCAGTCATTGAGGCCGCAAGGGCGCTGCGCTACCACAAGCTCAAGTTCCCTACCTATGATGGGAAGGAGGACCTTTTGGGCCGGCTAAATCACTGCGAACAATTTTTTCGTGGCCAGCACACCATGGAGGAGAAGGTTTGGCTAGCGTCGTACTACATGATAGGGGTGGCCCAACAATGATACTACCGGCTGGAACGCGATGAAGGTGTGCTGACCTGGACACGCTTCAAGGATCGCATCCATCTTCGCTTTGGACCTCCAATACGAAGCAACCCGCCGGGAGAGCTCGCTGACCTACACATGATGGGACTGGCGGAGGAGTTCCAGGAGAAATTCGTGGCACTGCTCTATCGCATGGATGCCCTTACTCCGCAACAAGAAGTGCAACTGTTCATGGCAAAGCTGTCATACCTCATCCACATTGATGTGGAGTTGAAGGATCCGCAGGACCTCCAGATGGCCATGAGCTTGGCCTAGGCGTATGAAAGGAGGTACCAGCTGCTGCATGCTGGCTGACCCTGAAGTATAGCTCGAGGATGAGCTGTCTTCCAAGGAGGGGAGAAATGTCATGGCCATGGGCCATGCATGGCGCATAGAAGGCTCGCCGATCAGGATCAGGCTAGTTGATCCTCTTATCATTAGTTTCCTTCTTGTTAAGATTAGTTACCTTTTGTTAGGATTCTATTTTATCTTTACTATTTGGTTAGCTTGGTTGTTAGGAGTTGGATGCCATCTATATAAGAGTGCATCCGGTTGTTTACCCTCTGTGTTCCTGCTAATTCCCATCTATCTATTGCTAATTCTTCAATTCCTACCCTAGCTACCCTCTCCTAAAATCAGTCCATAACGTACTCCGCAATATGTATAAAATAACGTGAAGTAACTTGTCATCAAAACTAACTGAATGCAAGAAGCATGTTTTATAATTATTAAATTACTGTGCTTGGTTTAAATGTTAATGATTGCATGTAAAATGCCCATTGGAGGTCCAATATAGCACTCTTTTTTTTGCTTATTGGTAGATCTGAACAAAACTAGCTAAATGCAATAAACATGTTTCACAATTATTAAATCAATTTTTTTGGTTTAAATCTTAATGATTGCATGGAAAATGGCTATTGGAGGTCGATATAGCACTCATTTTTGCATTCTGATTATTGAGGTAAAATAATCTGAATGTGCTATTTATGAACAGATACCAAGGCTTGGGAAGTTGATACTTTGAGGGGCCACATGAATAATGTGTCATGTGTGATGTTCCATGCGAAGCAAGACATCATTGTGTCCAACTCAGAAGACAAGAGCATTCGCATTT
The DNA here is from genome assembly GCA_017311315.1 of Dendrocalamus latiflorus. Lineage (NCBI taxonomy): Eukaryota > Viridiplantae > Streptophyta > Magnoliopsida > Poales > Poaceae > Dendrocalamus > Dendrocalamus latiflorus. Next base: position 46,951,909 of record CM029612.1, on the reverse strand, counting down.
GGGATGCTACAAAGCGAACTGGTATTCAGACATTTAGGCGGGAGCATGACCGTTTCTGGATTCTTGCTGCTCACCCCGAAATGAATCTTCTTGCTGCTGGTCATGACAGCGGCATGATTGTGTTTAAATTGGAGAGGGAACGCCCAGCTTTCTGTGTGAGTGGTGATACCGTGTTTTATGTGAAGGACCGGTTTCTCCGGTTCTTTGAATACTCCACCCAGAAGGATGTTCAGGTGGCTCCAATAAGAAGACCTGGGTCAGTCAGCTTGAACCAGTCACCCAGGACACTATCCTATAGTCCAACCGAAAATGCTGTCTTGATTTGCTCTGAGGTGGATGGGGGCTCATATGAACTCTACATAGTTCCTAAGGACTCTGCTGGCAGAGCTGATTATTTGCAAGAGGCAAAGAAGGGAGCTGGTGGTTCGGCTGTTTTTGTGGCACGCAACAGGTTTGCAGTCCTTGAGAGGAGTAGCAATCAAGTTTTGGTGAAGAATCTTAAGAATGAAATTGTGAAGAAAAGCCCTCTTCCTATTGTGACTGATGCAATCTATTATGCTGGGACTGGGAACTTGCTGTGCAAAGCCGAAGACCGAGTGACCATCTTTGATCTACAGCAAAGGCTAGTTCTTGGTGAACTCCAGGCACCTGCTGTTAAATATGTAGTTTGGTCCAGCGATATGGAATCTGTTGCACTGCTGAGCAAGCATGCAGTAGTTATAGCTAGTAAGAAGCTTGTCCATCGCTGTACACTGCACGAAACCATCCGTGTGAAGAGTGGTGCCTGGGATGAGAACGGCGTGTTCATTTACACTACATTGAACCATATCAAGTACTGTCTTCCCAATGGAGATAGTGGGATCATAAAAACCCTTGACGTTCCTATTTACATAACAAGGGTTATTGGGAACAACATTTTCTGTCTAGATCGTGATGGAAAGAACAAGCTGGTGACAGTTGACGCTTCTGAATACATTTTCAAGCTCGCCCTTCTCAGGAAACGCTATGATCATGTTATGAGTATGATTAAGAACTCCCAGCTGTGTGGGCAGTCTGTGATTTCTTATTTACAACAGAAAGGGTTTCCAGAAGTTGCTCTCCACTTTGTGAAAGATGAGAAGACTAGATTTAATCTGGCTCTTGAAAGTGGTAACATCCAAATTGCAGTTGCTTCTGCAAAAGAGATTGATGACAAAGATCACTGGTACAGGTTGGGAATTGAGGCTTTGAGGCAGGGAAATGTTGGTATTGTGGAATACGCATACCAACGGACAAAGAATTTCGAGAGGCTTGCTTTTCTATATCTTATTACTGGTTACATGGACAAGGTGGGCTTCATGTGCAAAATTGCTGGACAGAATAATAATTTGATGGGACAGTTCCACAATGCATTGTATCTTGGGGATGCTAGGAAACGAGTTGAGATCCTGGAAAATGCTGGACAGCTACCTCTTGCCTATGCTACTGCTGCCACTCATGGACTCACTGAAATTGCTGATAGGCTTTCTGCTGAATTGGGTGAAAATGTTCCTTCTCTACCTGAAGGAAAATCTCACTCACTTTTGATTCCACCTGCACCTATCTCAGCCAGTGGTGATTGGCCATTGCTGAGGGTGATGCGTGGTATTTTTGAGGGTGGACTGGATGCTACTGGGAGGGCAGAACTTGAGGAAGAGGATGAAGCTGCTGGTGCTGACTGGGGTGATGAGGACTTGGAAATTGTTGATGCAAGTGATGTGATTGCAAATGGTGGCGATGGTTTTGATGCTGAGGAGGGTGAAGCAAATCAGGAGGATGGCGAAGAAGGTGGCTGGGACCTTGAAGATCTGGAACTACCGCCTGAAACAGAGACCCCAAAAGCTGCTGGCAATGCTCGCTCCACTGTGTTTGTTGCTCCTACACCAGGCATGCCTGTCAGCCAAATTTGGACCCAGAAATCTTCTCTTGCTGGAGAGCATGCAGCAGCAGGGAACTTCGACACTGCAATGAGGTTGCTTAGCCGCCAATTGGGTATCAAGAACTTTGCTCCCCTGAAGCCCTTGTTTCTCGACCTGCACATGGGCAGTCATTCATATCTTCGTGCCCTTGCAACTGCTCCTGTTATATCGGTTGCTGTTGAGAAAGGTTGGAATGAGTCTGCAAGTCCTAATGTGAGGGGCCCTCCTGCACTTGTTTTCACCTTCTCACAAATGGAAGACAGACTCAAGGCTGCCTACAAAGCCACAACTGAGGGAAGGTTCCCGGAAGCGCTGAGGCAGTTCCTTAACATCTTACATACCATCCCTGTTATTGTGGTGGACTCACGGAGAGAAGTTGATGAAGTGAAGGAGTTGATCGAGATAGTGAGGGAATATGTTCTTGGTCTGAGGATGGAACTCAAGAGAAAGGAATTGAAAGATGATGTCAACCGTCAGCAGGAATTGGCGGCTTACTTCACAAACTGCAAGCTTCAGAGGGTTCATATGAGGCTTGTGCTCGCAAATGCTATGGCTCTATGTTACAAGCAGAAGAATTTTGCTACTGCAGAGCACTTTGCTAGGCTGCTTCTTGAGAACAACCCTAACGAAGTGCAAGCAAAGAAGGCTCGACAGGTGCAGCAACAGTGCAATGGCAAGAAAGATAGTTATGAGCTGAACTACGACTACAGGAATCCATTTGTTGTCTGCGGCGCTACATATGTTCCTATCTACCGTGGCCAAAAAGATGTTTCCTGCCCGTACTGTGGATCCCGGTTTGTTCCTTCCATCGAAGGGCAGCTTTGTACCATATGCGAGCTTGCCGTGGTCGGAGCCGATGCTTCAGGTCTCCTCTGCTCCCCTACACAGTTGAGATAAGCGGTGCTAATTAGAGCTCCCCTGTATTCTTTCTAGTCTCGTAAGTTCTAAGGCTTCTATCTTATATTTTACCAGGAAGTTTACTGATTGTAAGGAGTAAGTATAATACATGGTTTTATCGAGTTTTTCCTCTTTTTATGTTTCACTTCCTCCCATGATTTTTGTTTGCCTTGAGGCTGCTGTTACACTTGTTATATGCTTAAGGACTTTTGATCAACTCATGCAAGCTATGCCGGGAAATTGGATGTATCAATGTTTTCTTCCACTTTTTGGAATTCTTTTTAGAGTTGAGGTGTTAGATTCTGTCTCTATTCGTATTGATTTTTAAAAACTATTTTTCTATAGTAAATAATTTTTCTATGGATTATCTTTTTAAAACGGGATCTACTAGTCAATTGTAGTACATGTTACAACGATTTTATTTATATCGGTAAAAAATCACATGCGGGTATTTCTTTCTATAAACTTATCTATAAGTTAATACTATTCGTAAGTTAAAGCCAAAAAGCTATAAATAGGCCCTCATTCTGTTATATGGTGGAGCTAAATTCTTGGATTGGTGTGCGTTATTTCTGTATCTCCTAAATCATTCCTGATGATTGGGTCAGTTGGTAAGTACCCTTCTGGTTGCAGTCAGCAAGAGCATCTTGTGAAAACTCATGTGAAAGCACTGCCGCTGAGGCCTGAGAGGGGAATGCTGGCTTCTTGTAGTCATGGAGCAGGTGCGGTCTTTCACGGATGGCATGTATTTGTATGTTCTTTTATGCTTTTTGGTTTCTTCAAAGGTTTTAATATATATGATGATTTTTTGAAATAGATTCTTCACACGGTTTTTTGAGTTTAAAATCATGTGCGTCGTTTGTATCTATAGGGCTTGTTCTTTTTTTAGCTTATGGTTATAGCTTTTGGTTTTTAGCTAAAATATTTGAACTTTAGGCTATTCATGGCAGAGATTACAAAGAGAGATACTCGTTTGTAATTTTAGTCGGTATAGTTGATGGGTTTTTAACGTGTACTATAATTAACTTAAAGATTCTATTTTTAAAAAATAATTTATTTGAAAGTTAATACCGTAGCAAAAGTTAAAAACTGATTTTAGAAACCATAGAGAATAAGCCTCCATAGTTAAAAGCTATCCGATGCAGCCTGAAAAAAACAGGACTGGGCTTCAGATGGATGGTGCGAGCTGCCCATCGTGGTCTAGTCTGATGCAGCCACCAGGAACTAAGGGCAGCTTGAATAAGCTTCTCTGCTTTTTAAAAATCTAAATCACGAAGAAAATTTTCCCCAGAGAATTATGCTGATCTTAAAAGCAGTACGGCTAGCAGTGGATTAACGCATGGTTGCAAACAAGGTCCCCAATTTGCTTAGAACATTTGTTTTTCATTGTAGAGCCAGCGTTCAAGCTCTCCCGGTAAGTAGTGTATCACATCCCAGATCCCATAAAACATCATCCTAACATTATTGAGGATAATGATATCATGAATTTACTCAGCGAACTGCCTCAAAATGAATTGACCACTATAGATAGAACTAGGATTGACCACAACACATATTATGCATCTCCCACAATGTTGTTCTAGGTCGGGCTCATGAAGCAGATGCTCCTAGTTGCACTTCCACGCGGTTTCACAATATTTTCATACGCAAAATAGCCACTTAAGGTGTGTATTTTATGAAAAGAGAATGCTTCAGAGTCTCCCTACTGCAATGCATTCTCTCTTACTAGTTTAATACCTATGTGTTGCTATGGATAATGGGCCTATTTATATTGGCTTTTATTGATAGTTTTTGGCTTTATCTTATAAATAGTAATAGCTTGTAGAGAGCCATACGGAGAGCAGGGCCAGTCCTGAGATTTTAGGGGTTCGGGGCGAAACTAGAAATAGGGGGCCTAGTATAAATATCTAAATATAAATCTACATACACACATATATATGTATCTAATTTTACCAACAAACACTTAAAATGCGTTATGTATTAAAGAAAAATTCATATCAAAGAGTTTATAGATATTACCTTAAAAATTTCTTCTAACATTTCTAGATGCGAAGTCATTGATGATGGTATTTATATCAATCTCATCCAATAATTTCTTCTCAATACATAAAGTTGCCAAACCGTTTAACCTCTCTTGAGACGGCACTAGCGCGGCGGACGGGCGGAGAGAGAGAAGGCCACCCTCCGCGGCTTGGCGCGGCGTGCGGCGTGCCCTAGACGGCTAGACGGAATCACGGAAGAACTAAGAAGTCGGAAAGTCAGATTTCAGAAAGAAGACCGAAGACGAGAAGTCGGCCCGGCCGGGAATTCGGAAGATGGATAGACTCATAGACGGATAGTATACATAGTATATATACTATGTATATTGGGGATTGGGGGCCCCTGAATTTTGGGGGCCCGGTGCGGCCGCCCCGCTCGCCCCCCTCAGGGCCGGGCCTGACGGAGAGAGAAACTTGTGTGCGATTTTAACTGATATAAATAAAGTAACTACAGTGTGTACTACAATTGACTAGTAGACCCCGCCTTAAAAAACCCCGTTTGAAATCTAGGTACTGTAGAAAAATCATTTATTATAGAAAAACTGCTTTTAGAAGTCAATATGAACAGTGCCAAAAAATTATATGAGCCAACACATCAAGCTAATGTCGATGGACCTAACTTGCGCTACACTCGGAGCTCCACTGTACTGGTTGAGCTCCGCCCTGGACTCCGCTGCTGACTTACACCATGCTCTTGATCAGTCATCAACATTCTCATGTCGCATGTGGCCAAATTTGGATCATATTGTCGCCTTACTCAACGGTGATGAACAAGCTGACCTAGTGACATGTATGTCTATTGCAACCTTATTCGCTATTTGCGACTGAAAAGTTAAGAGATACGAGGGGATGGTGGACACTCATGGAAAAGGATTTGTGGGAGGGAGGGGACATGGTTGTTGTGATAAGTACTAAAAATCTTTAGTAGTTTTTTTATATTACAGTGGAGAATGCACACTCACACTACATGCACACATGTATGTGCACTCTACTGAAACACAGACTAGGTTTAGAGCTGGATAAATTTTGGATTTATCCAGTACCCCATGGAGTATGGGGACGCGCTTTCCCACTGAATATACACGTGTGTGTGTGGTGAAGAATGTATCACTCAGCTCTCATTAACTTGCTCTTTTAAGTAACTAGTTAAATACCCATCTGTTGTTACGGAATAAAAGAATCATATCGCATATTCTACACCCACCTGAAAATAAACGGAAGTGATTTTTTCTCTATATAGATATGATGAACATGTCCTTCATGTTACCTCCTCCATCTATCTGTTAAAATAGTTCTTTTGATTAAAACATGAAATATAACTCCTGCTGTGAGAACAAATTGGGAAATGGATAATATGGCGTGCAAGGACTACTACATGCAGATCTCTGTGACAAGACATAGGATCCTTTCTCATTTAACATAGATTTTCTAAGGGCCAGTTCAAAAGAAGACAACAGGTGGAAAAACTACTATGCAATAATAAAGAACTTTAAAGAACCATTAGCAAAAATGCCAGAGAAGGCAAACAGCCAAAACCCTAGCCACTGCTACTTTCTTCCCAGACCACCATACTGCTGATGTTTTGCTTGAGCCCCTTTTAGCTATTCACCACTGGTGCTCACTTCATCTCCTTTGTCGTGCCGACGATGTCTAAGCCAGACCTCGCCAATGGCCACCAACAATTATTGTTGCTATATGCCTCCACCAAATCACCAATTCACCATCGCCTTCTCCTATACACCATCAACAAATCGACCATCCCCGACGCTACCTGGCCACCAGTGCATCCACTCCCCACTGCAAATTACCACGCAAGTAGGCTTCAGCTGCCACCCCTTCATTGGTACTGCTTCTCCTCCAACTCCGGCGACCATGAGTTTGTGGGCACCATTGTCGCTAACTGCCAACTTGCCTCTACATGAACCTCAGCTGTTGCTTCTCCCTCTCGCTCTCCGGTGACCCCCGGATGACCTTTATGTCGACCTCGACCCCAGCGGTTAACAACCGCCAAGCTTCCCCTGATCTGCTTCCTCGTGTACTCTGCACGACGTGTGGATCAAGTAGCACCATTTCATGTAGATATAGATCTACAATAGTGGCTACCATTTTTGAGTGCAACATCATCGATTGCAACATCTCGAACCAGTGTTGCGGTGGATCTATGCTTTCGCCTGCCTTCGTCATGTTCAGATTTTTGTTGCCGTAATTTGATATGCTCACTGGCGCTGGAACTATAGGCCACCGCAGCTACCGATACGTGAGTAACGCTGTTGTTTTACCTTGCCCACATAAATGAAAATAACGATGGAGGTGGTGGTACCATGAACACGGCTTAGACAGGTGTTATCCATCAAAGGCGATGGAAGGAGATAGAGTTGGGAAGGTGGGCGGTAGCGCTAGAGGGGAACATGCAAAGATGCACTTGTGATATATTTTCTATTGAGAGAAGTAAGAACGCTTGCAATGGCCATGACGATGCACAAGCTTAGGAGGATCTTACCGCGAGGGGATTAGGGAGAGCGTGAGGCAAGTGTGGCCCACCTGTCAGCTCAATTTTGTTGTGTGGAGGAGGTGAGGAGTAAGGAGAAGAGATAGATGAACCACCACTTCTAACTCTTTCTTTTAAATAGTAGAGATAAAGATATCGATCTGTGAGAATTTTTGGGTTCTTCAATACTGTTTAATAAAAGCACCGCGAGGTCCGGTCCTCTGCTTTAGCTCAAACTATTATCGCTTAGTTAAGCGACTCAATCTCCTTGTTCACAACCACTACTTCGTCCAGGCAACCTTCGATCCAACATGGCATGTTTTTTTTAAAGAAAAAAATCTCCAACATGGCATCGACATGCTTAAAGTGCTTGACATATGGGGTCATTGAAAATATTCTTTTTTCGATGTCATTGAAGATATTCTCATGTACCACTGCCTAGTGGGTAGCGAAGCCAGGACAAAAATATAGGGTGGGTTCAAATGACTAGGCTAAATTGAGACAAACGCAGTAAGCAAGCCAGGATTTCACTTCTTCATTATTGCAAATCTATGAACAAATTGTAAATTTCATCACTTCATAAAAAATTATCAATTAAACGATTATCAAATACTAATTTTATCAAATACTAGCGGACTAGAAGAAATTGTGGTTTCAAATTGGTTGGTCAAAGAATGATCGTCCAAAAGAATGCCATGGGATATAAATGGGATCTCTATTATTGATCGAAGATTCAGAAAGGCATTCCCATATGCATGCCGTCGGATATAAAATTCAAAGTACTCCATTGGAATGCTGTCAGTTGCCATTGTCTAATTGGGTGTACTATAATGTGTGTTCAATCCTATAGTATGGTATGACAGACTGAAAAACTAAACCAATCAATGGAACCAATAAACAACAAACATATACTCTGCCTGCTAGTACCTAGTACATTTTTGTAGATTCCAAGTACACTAGAAGGCTAGAAATGGAGTTTTGGATAGAGATACAGCACCACCTAACTGGTAGTACCTAGTACATTCTTATTTAGATACCAACACATCGCAAGTCTTATATGTACCATTAGCCATTAGCCCATTAGGTAATGATTATTTAGGGTAATTACTACCCCAAACTTTGGTAATTCAGCCAAACAAAAGCTTTACATGCATATACTCTGTCTATCTCGGTTTGAGGAGTATGTATCCTAGCTGGTGCTATTTGCTAGCAGCAGCAATGCAGCATATGAGGAGCACAAGTGCATGAGACAAAGCAGTGACTAGAGATTAACAAGAAGGCAAACAAAGACAAGAAAAGAAAACATGAAGCAAGGAAAGCATTTGGTGGTGATTAATCCATACATGGACACGAAGGAGACATCAGACATGGATGATGCAGAGATAGTTATGGGGATTTGCGGGGTCGAGCTGATTGGCGATGGCGAGGGCGTTGCTGGTGGCCTACGTGACGGCGACCACCCTCCTCTTGACGTCTTCCACGTCGGCGTTGCCCACAAAGTAGGTGGCGAGGGAGTTGAGGCAGGTGGAGGTGGAGGTGTCGGTGAGCGCAGCGCTGGCCTAGGTCTGGACATTGCTCTAAGGCACTAGGCGAAGTGGGGGCTGGCGGCGTGGCCTATCTGGGTCATCTCCACCGTCGACTGGCGCAAACGCTTCTCAGCGTCGCGCAGCGTCTCGGCGCAGCCACCTCCGGCTCGGCGCACTCCAAGGGGTTTAGGACAAGGATAACCGACTAGAGGGGGAGTGAATAGGAGGTTTTTAAATTTTCTTATCTTTTAATTAATTATCTACAAATTTAATATAACAAGAGTGTAAATCACTTAATGCTTACACAATTCTAGTCAAGTAGAGTATCAACACTAGCTCTATCTCAAATAAATGATCACAATAAGAATAACAAATAAGAGCTAGAAGAAATTATGAGAGGAAACAAGTACACTCGATGTTTTACCGTGATGTTCGAAAACTTGCCGGTTTCCTCTAATCCACGTTGAGGTTAGTCTAAACCAATTGGATCGGCTCCACTAATTAAGCCGAAACACCTCCAATCCACTAGTGGTAGCTCTTCCCTGCTCCGGGTAGTTGAGCTCCAACCTTCACACGCACACCGGGCCTTCTCACAAGCTTCTTTGAGAAGATCACCGGTCCACCTCCACCAAGTCGTCCAGGTGCTGGCAAACACCAAGAGTAACAAATCACCGGCTTCACTTGATTGCAAACAAGTGCCAAAGGATTAAACTATTGAATGCTATGCACTTTTTGGCTCAACCACCTCAAATGGATGCACAAGGAGTAAATGAGGTGTGGAGTGAATGCTCAATGCTCAAGGATGTTCAATGAGGTGTCTAAACTTGTGTCCTTGCGCAGTGGTACGGATATTTATACCCTTACCTACCAATTCTAGCCGTTGGGAGAAATATTCAGAAAAAATCAGGGCGAGTGGAAGTACCGCAGGCCAATGGCTGGTACTTCCGCTCTGGCTCTGTCACGGCAGAACAGCTATGTCAGATCCTCTGAACTAGCCGTTTGAAAGTCGGTGCGGAACTACCGCCGTTATAAATTCGGTACTTCCGCTCTGTGGTAGTTCCGGGAAGTCGGCGCGGTAGTACCGCTTGGGCCAAAACCAAAAGTTGGCGCTCTCTGGAAAAAAGGTTCCGCCCTTGCTACCGGGGCTTCCGTGCTCCGGAAGTACCGCTTCACACAGCAGAACTACCGCTTCACACAGTAGTTCCAGCATTAAATCTCTAGTACTTCCGGATTCCGTATACCTTAAAAAACACCCAGAGGGTGCTATCTGGAAAAAAGACCCCGCTTAGATGCCAGACCTTCCGGCAAGTGGAAGTACTGCAATTTGCAAGACGGTACTTCCGGTTGTCCGGACAGAGCACCGGACACTCCGGGGGTGCTCTCTGGAAAAAAGGTTCTGCTCGGATTTTCGAAGCTTCTGGGCGCCAGAAGTACCGCTCAGGACGGCGGAACTTCCGCTTTGTGGTAGTTCCGACATTAAAAATCCGGTACTTTCGATTTTCCAAACAGAGCACATAATTGACTTTTAAACCAGATTTTGAATGAATGTATGATCCCAATTTGATCCAAATGGCACAATAGTTATGCTATCAAGCTACTTGCCATGATCCCTCTTTATAGTACGACATTTAGCCTATAATCCGGTTTTCCACCTTTTCTCCTAAGACAAGTAAAAATAAAAAGAGGATCCTAGTCTAAGTATACATTCGTCTTGAGCTATTTTTGATCTTCTCATTAATCCTTGGCATGCATCTTGTTATCCACTTAAGGACTTAACCTTTTAAACACTTATCAAACACATTAGTCCCATATTCACATAAATTCATTAATTACCAAAACCATTTTTAAGGGTCTAGATGCTTTCAGGGGTGGGGGGCTTCGGCCACCGGAGGGTAGGCTAGAGCCTCACGAAACCTCCCCGGTGGCTCCGCCCCTGAGTGGGTTCTACTTTCTTTCACACGGCCTTGGATGTCGCAAAGAGACAATTTCGAGTGTGGCAAAGAGCAAGGCATCATAAATGGGAAGCGGCTTTTCTTTTGAGTTACGTTGGTAACGATTAATGGTTTTGTCTATATTTTTCAAAACAGTAGTGGACGGTAGAGATACCGACACATGATATATATATGGTTTTAGGTTTGAGAAACCGTTTAAAGAATCCACTTCAAAATCTGTTCTGTTTGTTTTGATTTTTGAAGAAATCAAAAATTAAAAAGAATATGGTCTATAATTGTGGAAATAGTTGCACTCGTGGAAAAAGTGGCGCGGTAGCAGACTAGCAGGACAAAATGTTTCAATCGGTTATCATTCGCTTTAACAGTAGGTGTACATTAAGCTACATTAATAGCTAATTTTAGAATAAAAATACTGTAAGAACGATTTTTTGTTTAACATTTTTTTGGTTTCAATGGCCCATTCTATAATTCGGTGGCCGAGAATATCACGTCAAATCGGCACGCAGTCTCAACCATCACGTTATTTCTTTTCCATGCATGCGTTGTCTTCTTTTGGCGTTTCTGTCCTCCTGCTTGACACGTACTTTTAGACAATAAATCATTTTCTCGGATCCTAAAATCTCCTCACAAATA